>JASWHV010000014.1:4561984-5161984 GCA_030760725.1 Neostapfia colusana | reverse complement strand
AGGTGCCCAGCCGCCGTGCGCGCCAGGAAGCCACACCGCCTCTCCTTTCCCTGAATCCCCGGCTGCCTCTGTCAAATCGCCGAGCCTTGGACCCCGCCACCGCCTCACCCGAGAACCACCATGGGCGAGCTATATTTAGGGGCGCCACTTCCCCCAAACTCCTTCACACCATCACCACCGAGCCGGAAAGCACCCGTTTGAGGAGAGAAAGAGGTCGCCCGATCCCCAATTTTGCCAGACGACAACTCCTCCCCAAGTTCGGCCGCCGCCATGGCGAAGCTCCGGTAAGCCGCCCTACCCAAATTGCTTCCTCATGTAGCATCCCTAGTACAAGGTGAACTGCCCACCGAGGTGCTAGCATGCCTTCGGCCACCGTAGAAGGACCGCGTCGTCGAGCCTCCGCCCACCGCCGCGGCTTGCCGACGCCGGTCGCCTACGTAGTGCCTCCGGGCGCGCTAGCTTCCCCAAACTAACCCCCACACCCCGAAGCAGATGCTAGACCGGTCAAACGCAAGAAATTTAGAGTGCTCGCATGGTTCCATGGTGAGCCGCCGCTGCCACCAACTCCAGCGAGGCCTCACTGATGAAACAGTGACATTGTAGGCCCGGTGTCACAACCATTAGATTCCCCATGTCGTATAGACCAACGGCAAACAGTTTGTAAGATAGCGCAAAGAAAAAGTTCAGGCGCCGGCTAGCCGCTGGCGACCTATTGCGGTCTCCAGCGATCTCTAGCCGCCATTCCGGTGACCTTCTTAGCCTAGGACTTTGACCACTACCCTCACCATTCTACGTAGATCACCGGCACGTAAATAGTTGTCCCGCGCAAAGAAAAAGTCCAACGACCGGTTAGCCGCCGGCGAGCTACTCCGGCCGGCTGCCACCCTACCCCTCTGTCTTAGGTAGCGACCATGTGGCACTCCCCGGCTTGGCTGAGCCCTCTAGTATGTTTCCCTCGCCTCAGTGAACGTGTGTGGCATCGCCAAATGGGTAGAATGCAGCCACACGCTCAAGTTCATCGAGCACCGCTATCAACAGCAACTCCGGCGAGCTGTTGGTGCCATTCCGTTGATCAAGTATGGTTAGGAACCTAACACCTCGACTCCCCGCGATGGGAAGAACGCCGGCACCATGTTAGATTGAACTCGAAAGCAAAACGACGCAGTTCCGGCTGGCAGCCACTCCGGCTACCCGCTCACGTGGCAGGCCACGCAGGCAAGCATACGGATGTGGCAGCCGAGCCAGCACCACGCGGGTGCCAACCATACCGCACGCCCCGCCTAGGCCGCCGTGGGCTTGGTCCCTGTGGACCACAGACCCAACGGCTATAGGCTAGGTTCGGGTCTATGGAACAGTGACTTGAGGATCCCCTAGCCAGCTTGGCGCACACTTGGCGCCACATGGCATGACACGTAGATAGACATACATACATGGTATCCAGGTCAGCACCACCTTAACAAAGGCACACTGTGGCAGCCACCTCACACACCGCGGTCTAGGTGGCGCACACGTAGTGAACGCGTGACATGACACATAAGCAGTTTAGAACACATGGCACCCAAGTGTCACAGCCCTAATTTTTGGAACCAAAACTAACTTAAAAACAACATACACACCTGTGCACTTCGAACCACCTGGTGTGTTTTAATAGCACAGCTCGAAAGAGAATTAATGGCGGCATATGTGTATACATATATATGTAGATATACTAGCCATTGCAAGCTAAATTCAACTAGAAAATTTAGTGCAAGTGAGCTCAAGTCAAAAATGGAAAATCGACATATACATACAAAACAAAATCTAATAGCAATAAATTAAATGCTGAAATTGAAATATTATCAAGTGTCATATATATGTATATCACCAGCTAATGAGTTGATTAAAACGAACGAGTTAACTGACCAAGTGGTTGTAGGTATATATACACATATATGTAGTAAACTTCAGTACAAACTCTGTAAATAAATCAGGTGAGAAAATAGGAACTCAGGTGGTATATGTATGTTTACGTACGTACATACATACATACATACATACATACATACATACATACATACATACATACATACATACATACATACATACATACATACATACATACATACATACATACATACATACATACATACATACATACATACATACATACATACATACATACATACATACATACATACATACATACATACATACATACATACATACATACATACATACATACATACATACATACATACATACATACATACATACATACATACATACATACATACATACATACATACATACATACATACATACATACATACATACATACATACATACATACATACATACATACATACATACATACATACATACATACATACATACATACATACATACATACATACATACATACATACATACATACATACATACATACATACATACATACATACATACATACATACATACATACATACATACATACATACATACATACATACATACATACATACATACATACATACATACATACATACATACATACATACATACATACATACATACATACATACATACATACATACATACATACATACATACATACATACATACATACATACATACATACATACATACATACATACATACATACATACATACATACATACATACATACATACATACATACATACATACATACATACATACATACATACATACATACATACATACATACATACATACATACATACATACATACATACATACATACATACATACATACATACATACATACATACATACATACATACATACATACATACATACATACATACATACATACATACATACATACATACATACATACATACATACATACATACATACATACATACATACATACATACATACATACATACATACACATACATACATACATACATACATACATACATACATACATACATACATACATACATACATACATACATACATACATACATACATACATACATACATACATACATACATACATACATACATACATACATACATACATACATACATACATACATACATACATACATACATACATACATACATACATACATACATACATACATACATACATACATACATACATACATACATACATACATACATACATACATACATACATACATACATACATACATACATACATACATACATACATACATACATACATACATACATACATACATACATACATACATACATACATACATACATACATACATACATACATACATACATACATACATACATACATACATACATACATACATACATACATACATACATACATACATACATACATACATACATACATACATACATACATACATACATACATACATACATACATACATACATACATACATACATACATACATACATACATACATACATACATACATACATACATACATACATACATACATACATACATACATACATACATACATACATACATACATACATACATACATACATACATACATACATACATACATACATACATACATACATACATACATACATACATACATACATACATACATACATACATACATACATACATACATACATACATACATACATACATACATACATACATACATACATACATACATACATACATACATACATACATACATACATACATACATACATACATACATACATACATACATACATACATACATACATACATACATACATACATACATACATACATACATACATACATACATACATACATACATACATACATACATACATACATACATACATACATACATACATACATACATACATACATACATACATACATACATACATACATACATACATACATACATACATACATACATACATATATGCACATGTACACATATGTATATACATATACGCGTCTATAAATATATATATATATATATATATATATATATATATATATATATATATATATGACAACCTTTAGTGTTTAGTTTCCATAACAAAGTAAAGTATGAGGCATATTAAGTATTAATGAATTACTCAAAGAAAACCAAATCCAAATTCAAACATAAGTTCAAAACTACAGCCTTGGGTAAATCTGAATACCTATTATTTTCCTTCCTTCGGGCCCAGCCCAATTTTTCCCAGCCGGCCAACATTTCCTCCCCTCTTTTTGCAGCCCAGCCTGCTTTCCCTTTATTTTTTTCCTACGCGGCCCATGTCCCCTTCTCTTTCCCTTGCGCGTGGCCCAGCCCAGCCCGGCTTGGCACTACTCTTCTTCCTCCTTCCACCACCTCCCTTTCTTCCCCCGATAGAGCCGCCGCCCCTGATTCGCGCTGGCTGCCCGCTGCTGCGCACGTCGCGCCTTCAATGCGCCCAACCCGTCGCGCACTCCAGGAACCCACACCGCCTCCTTTCCCTGAATCTCGGCCGCCCCTGTCAAGTCACCAGGCGCCAGACCTCGGCCGCCACGGGCTTCGTCCCATCGACGCGCCACCGCCAGGAAAAACGCTGGCCACCGGTCCTGTCGACCGCGCCGCGCGTGACGTCCCCCTCCCCCCCTCACCTCTGGATTGCCTGCCACGGGAATCCCGGCTGCCTCGACCGCTATGCCGCACACGCGAGTAAGATCGGCTCGGGCACCGCCTCGCCACCCCCTTCCCGCACTACTTAAACCTCAAACTTGGCTGCAAAACACTCCCGTCAAACCTCCCACACAAGATGGGGCGTCGTCCGTGAAGAATTCGGCCGATTGAGCAGCTAACCGGAAAATTTTTCCCCTTTTCTTCCCCATGTCCGGCGAGCTCCAGTTCTACTCCGGTGAGCCTCCCTACCTTCTTCTTACTCTTCTTTCAGCGTGTCTAGAAGTCCATGGAGCACTTTCTCCCGCTGGAACTCGTGCTAAAGCGCTGTAGGAGGCCCGCGCTGTTGGACCGCCACCCTTGCCACTGCACGCCATCGCTGGCTGCCGCGGGGCGCTCCTCGGATCAGCCGAGCCCCCTGAAATGTTCCTGCCATCCCGGTGTACGTGTAGGACATAGAAACCCGGTAGAAAATAGCCACATGCGCGCTACCATCGAACTCTACCGTCGGACCGGACTTTGGTGACCACTAGCTGTCACTCAGATGAACTTCTAGGTGTGGCACCACAACCAGTAGGCTCCCCGCGTTGTGAAGATCACAGGCACACATTTTTCTAAGTCCTGCCAGGAAAACGCCTTTATCCATGCCCCCAGCTAGCCGACGCCTAGCGCGGCATATGCGCCGGGAAGCCAGCACCCTACCGCCTGTGTAAACTGTCACACGATTAAAATCGGTCGATCTCCAGCTGCCGCAACCTTGATGCCCAGGAAATGCGCTGGCACTGCTGTCCTCTCCGCCAGCCCATAACCAGAAACAGTGCACAGCTCACATCAGACCACACACACTCCTTTTTTTCCTGTGAGCCACCGCCATCATCCAATCAGTCACGTACACAAGAAATGCCAGCCTGGCCACCGCCTCGCCTCACGAACTGCCTTCGCTGACCTATTTAAGCCTTCCTCCTATTATAATCTGAGTGCAACACAAACCCATAGTATCCACATCCATTCCAAAAAAAAACTGCCTTCCTGATCTGGAGTTTTTCCCCATCAGCGAGCTTCTTCTTCCTCTCCGGTGAGCACAAAATCAATTTCGGGTGAGCCACTGATTCTCAATTACTCTTTTAATTAGTGCCCTTAGCACACACCGGACAGGCTCCACACTTGCACGCATGAGTTGAGCTCATGTAGGTCGCGTGTACCAAGCGTCACCACCGGCCACCATGAGACAGACCCCAGCATGTCCGACCCTGCCATTCTCACCTACACATGCTTGCGCGTATTCCCATCACAAAAAAAAGACTCAAGGAAAAACACGTGCACACGTAGTTCGTTGAGCGCCGCCGCAGTGTTCATCTCCGGCGATCCGCCCGTGCTGCTCCGTCAACCGAACCGGCTGGGCACCACCCCAAACGGATTCCCCATCTTGCATCGAGAACTGGCACATAGTTCGTTGCACCTCCTGAAGAAGAAGTCCAAACCCTGGCTGACCGCCGATGAGCACCGTCTCGCTGACAGCCACCCCAGGCACCTGCTGACGTGGCGAGCCAGTCGAGCGGACCCGTACACACGTGGCTGCCACCTCGGCTCCACCTATGCGCGTTCCAGCATCCTCGGTCGCAAGGTGCTCAGCGCCAGCCTGCCTTTTGTGCGGACTCGGTCCAGGTGGACTAGAGACGACCCATTGTTGGTAGACTGGGTCTAAGGCTGATAGCACAACGCCCCGCAGAGCAGCTGCCAGCTCGGCCCCAGTCGTCCTTGTATGCACATCGTAACTGCTAAGTCCACATACGAGGGTACACAGAACCTTAGAGATTGCATTTCTTGTTGTAGAAAGAATTCTGGAAAAATTCTCAAAAATTGTATTTAATTTTTAAAACAAGAAAAGTGATTGGTGGCCAAATTGGACTATACAAAATTTATAAATTCACTATATATTACCCTAAACTATTCATTTAGTGAGAAACTTAGGAAACCTTATGCTTAAGCTACGCAATAACTTGATACTCCTACAGGTAATTCTCGAAAATCCTGCCAAATTTTCTAAAAAAATATTTGATCACTAGAATATATTAAAAATTAATATTTGTCCAAAGCAAGTCATTGGAAATGAGAAGATAACAAAAACCTTCTAGGAATCATTTAAATAACCATAAACTAAGAAAAAATCACATATAAGCTTTAAAGAAAATAATCTCTTCACCAACAATTTTCTAAAAATTAACAGTATTGATACTTGTGTAGTTTTGTTTGGATTTCTTGGGGTTACCTCAAACTTAACACCTATTCGTGAAAGTTACGTAATGTAGCAAACGAGGAGTTCGCTGAGGAACCAGAAGACCCAGAATACGAAGAACTTCTAGAAGCCTGTGAAGGCAAGCCCTAACCTCCTTGATCATGACTTCTGCTACGAATTTGCAAATATCACTGATAGCCTGTTTTACTATGCATGTTTTTACGTGATTATTTTTAAACATTGTGGTAGCTAAGACCCACTTGATTAGTGGTAGCTTCACCCTGCAAGTAGATTGGCTGATGTGATAGTTTTCATAGCATCGTGGTGATGTGTTGATATTGACGGTGGATACTTGCTCTTCAGTAACGTAGCTCGGAAACATCAGCTAGTCGTTACACTAGCAAGTAGCGTACTACCCCTCGTCATCAAGGCCAGTATAATTGCAAGGGATAGCCACGTGCTCGACACGTAAAGTACCACAAACCACTCCTTGGCCTTGATAACTTATCTCCTTGATGCAGTAAGGCCCCGTCATCACACTATAATGTGATGATGTGTGTGCTCCCTTGAAGGTAGAATGCTTAGAAACCCTCGCGATATTCGCATCGCAACTCACTGCAATATCATCAAATTTATGAAAAGTGTTGAAAGGTGTCTTAGTGGTGTGAGTTAGGAGGTGGGTTGGGGAATTGTGTCATACAAGTAGTATGGGATGAAGTGGGAAAAAAAGGAATGGTTGAGGTGGGATATGGTGAATGAGTAGTGTGTGCTTTGGTGTAGTCCAACTGTCGTGGACATTGATGGAGCCGCCTCACAAACTTAAGGACCGGTTTATATGACCTCGTCTTAGTGATTCCACATGAGCCATCTGGCGGCCAGTAGGGCACGGGAGACTAGGAAAAGAAACGGAGGAGTCATTACCCGTGATCCGGCTGGGAGAGTAATTGCCCAAATAGCCCTGGGGTGCGTCCTGAGGTGTGATTGTGGGGTCTCAGGGAAGATTAGGTGAACGTTACGCTACTCCCTTGCTAGGAGAGCATGACCTGTGGGTAAAGTGTACAATCTCTATAGAATGTTAAAATCCAGATAACCGTTGTCACGGTCTTGACACACTATGTTCTAAGCTCCTGTTGATTAGTCTTAGTATATTTCCTTGATGTAGTTGAGTAGCAGTGTTTGCCGTGTTTTGGATATTACGGTTATATGCCGGAACTAGTAAAGCCATGGAGCTTGAACGTTCAAATAAAACTTAGGGAACTGACGAGATGGAGTTCAACATCCCAAGGTCCCACCAACTAAAATCAGGATACGATTACCTCCTTTGATTTGCAAAACCTTCTTTCAAAAGTGACCCATCATGAATGCTCTTCGACAACTCTAAGCCGTATAGCCCTGTCTTGCTACGACCCTCTTGCATGAAACACATCTCCTTGAGTAGTGTTAGGGCTTGTTAAGTACCTTCCGTACTCACTCTTGCTTTCTTTATTACCCTGAGAGGAGGAAAGGGAAGAAGAAGACGAAGCGCGATTCAACGACGAGTAGGTCTAGTCCTGTGTCCAATGCTGCCTAAGGGTTGGGTGTCGCCCATTCCGCTGTAGTTCGACATTGTCTTTCTGTTTTTAGTGGCCCTACGAGGCCCATGGACTGTAACCTAAGAATTGCTTGTAAGACCTTAACAGTCCTGTTGAGAATAAGTTAATGTATAGAACTCGATACATTCTGTTGTGCGTACCAACTACTGATCGAGGAATTTGTACGGGATGCACAAGTGGGCCCTAAGGAAAGGTGGGTCCCGACACCAAGCTAGTACCCTGTCAGCAAAGACACACACGTGGCAGCCACCTCAGCATCTTTCTTAGGTAGCAAGCCGGTCATCAGCCACCTTGGCAGCCCGACCCATGTGGCAGCCCAGTCAGCTGCCACATTGTTCCCACTTCACTTCAATTCGCAAGAACCAGTGAAAATCAGCCCTGTAGACTTGGTCTACCTACACCACAGACACACACACAAACTGAGGCCCCTGGCCCATCTGGCAGCCACTGAGCCACATGGAAATGCTAAGTCCACCCCCAAGCGTACACAGAATTTAAGGAATACATTCCTTAGTGTAGAAAAATTATGGAAAATTCTCTAATAATGGTATTTAATCTCTAAAACATAATAGAAGTGGTAGATGCCGAGTTAAACTGTGTAAGACTTACAAATTAACTATATCTTGCCATAAGTCATTTAATTAGTTAAAGTATAAGAGAACTTACATTGAGGCTCTAGATTAAGTAACACTCGTACAAATAATTATCTAAAACTTCACCAAAAATTTCCTAGTAAATGATATTGGATCTCTAGAATATAATAGAAGTAATACCGGTCTAAAGCAATTCATTGGAAGATAACCATAACCTCCTAGGAATCATTCAAATAACCATAAATTAAGGAAAAATCACATATAAGATTTAAAGTAAATAATCCCTTCACCAATAATTTCCCAAAAAATATCATTTTTGATACTTCTTTAGTTTTGTTTGAATTTCTTGGGGTTACCTCGGGCTTAGCACTTATTCGTGAAAGTTACGTACTATAGCAAACGAGGAGTTCACCGAGGAACCACAAGACCCAGATTATGAAAAGAACTTCTAGAATCCTGTGAAGGCAAGATCTAACCTCCTTGTTCATGATTGCTCCTATGAATTTACAAAATTTCCCTAATAGCCTGTTTTAATATGCATATTTTCCGTGGTTACTTTTAAACGTTGAGGTAGCTAAGACTCGCTTGACTAGTGGTAGCTTCTCCATGTAAGTAGTCTGGCCGACACGATGGTTCCATAACATTGTGGTGATGCGTTGATATTGGCGGTGGTTACGTGCTCCTCAGTTAACCTAGCTTGATGACGTCGGCTAGCCGTTACACTAGCAAGTAGCATACTGTCACTAGCCATCCAAAGCCACAATACTTGCAAGGTGATAGTCACTTGCTTCACATGTGAAGTACCATGAACCCCTCCTTGACCTTGTTAACTTACCTCCTTGATGCCCTAAGGCCCCGTTATCGCACTATAATGTGATGACGTGAGTGTTTCCTTCAAAGTAGAATGCTTAGTGACCCTGCGATGTTCGCATCGCAACTCACTACAACTATTCACCGAATATGCAAAAAGTGTTGTAAGGTGTCTTGGTGGTGTGCGTTAGGTGGATTGGGGAATTGTGTCGTACAACTGGTGTGGGGTGAAGTGGGGAAAAGGAACGGTTGAGGCGGGATATGGTGAATGAGTAGTGTATGCTTTGGTGTAGTCCACCTGTCGTGGACATTGATGGAGCTGCCTCACAAACTTAAGGACCGGTTTATATGACCTCGTCATAGTGATTTCGTACAACCATAAAACCTGTATGGGCAGGACTCCCTCTACCTTCTGGGTGACTTCCACATGAGCCATCTGGCGGCTAGTAGGGCATGGGAGACCAAAAAAAAAGAAACAGGGGAGTCATTACCCGTGATCCGGCTGGGAGAGTAATTGCCCAAATAGCCCCTGGGTGCGTCTCGAGGTGTGATTGTGGGGTCTCGGGGAAGATTAGGTGAACATTACGCTACTCCTTGCTAGGAGAGCATGACCTGTGGGTAAAGTGTACAACCTCTACAGAGTGTTAAAATCCGAATAACCGTTGTCACGGTCTTGACACACTATGTTCTGAGCTCTTGTTGATTAGTCTTAGTATGTTTCCTTGATGTAGTTGAGTGGCAGTGTTTGCCATGTTTTGGATATTATGGTTGTATGCCGGAACTAGTAAATCCATGGAGCTTGAACGTTCGAATAAAACTTAGGGAATTGGCAGGATGGAGTTCAACTTCCCCAGGTCCCACCAACTAAAATCAGGATACGGTTACCTCCTTTGATTTTCAAAACCTTCTTTCAAAAGCAGCCCAACATGAATGTTTTTCGCCAACTCTAAGCCGCATAGCCCTGCCTTGCTACGACCCCCTTGCATGAAACATATCCCCTTTAGTAGTGTTAGGGCTTGCTGAGTACCTTCCGTACTCACTCTTGCTTTCTTCACAAACCCTCAGAAGCGGAGGAGGAAAGGAAAGAAGAAGACCGAGGTGTGCGAGGTGGCTGCCACATGTGTTCCTTTGCTGAGGTGGTGCTGACCTGGCTACCATGTATGCGTATCTATCTACGTGTCATGCCATGTGGCGCCAAGTGTGCGCCATGCTGGCTAGGGGGGGGGAGTCCTCGGGTCACTGTTCCGTGGACTTGTACCTAGCCTATAGCCGCTGGGTCTGTGGTCTGTAGGGACTGAGCCCACGGCAGCCTAGGCGGGGCATGCGGCTGGCACCCATGTGGTGCACCTAGCCTATAGCCGCTGGGTCTATGGTCTGCAGGGACCGAGCCCACGGCAGCCTAGGTGGGGCGTGCGGCTGGCCCCCATGTGGTGCTGACTTGGCTGCCACGTTCGCATGCCTACCTATGTAGCCTTCCACTTGGCTACCACGTGAGCGGGTGGACGGAGCGGCTGCTGGCACAGCGGGGGCGGCTGGCGGCTAGCCGGAACCGCGTCGTTTGCTTTCTGGTTCAACCTAACATGGTGTCGGTGTTCCCCCCGTCGCGGAGAGTCGAGGTATGGGGTTCCTAGCCGGACTTGCTCACCGGAACGGCACCAACGGCTCGCCGAGGTTGCTGTTGATGGTGGTGCTCAGCGAACTTGAGCGCGTGGCTGCGTTCTACCTATTTGGCGATGCCACACACGTTCACTGAGGCGGGCGAAATGTCCTAGAGGGCTCAGGTGAGCTGGGGAGTGCCACATGGTCTCTACCTAGGACATAGGGGTAGGGTGACAGCCGGTCGGAGTAGCTCGCCGGCGGCTAACCGGTCGTGAGACTTTTTCTTTGCGCGGGGCAACTATTTACATGCCGGTGATCTACGAAGCATGGTGAGGGCAGCGGTCACCGCCGTAGGCTGAGAAGGTCACCGGAATGGCAGCTAGACATCGCAGGAGATGGCAGTGGGTCGCCGGTGGCTTACCGACACCCGAGCTTTTCCTTCGCGCTACCTTACAAACTGTTTGTCGTTGGTCTATGCGACATGGGGAATCTAATGGCTGCGAAGTCGTGCCTAGAATGTCTCTGTTTCGCCGGTGAGGCCTCTCCGGAGTTGGGCACGACGATGGTCTTCGGTGGTAGCGCATGTGTGGCCGTTTCTTACTGGGTTTCCATGCCCTACACGCACACTAGGATGTCAGAAACATTTCAGAGGGGTCGTCTGATCCTAGGAGCGCTCCACGGCAGCCGGCGACAGCGTGCAGCGGCTAGGAGCGGCGGTGCTCTGAAGGAGGACCCCTACCAGGCTCTAGCGCGGGCTCTAACGAGCAGAGCCACTCCATGGACTTCTAGGGATGTCGAAGGAGGGAAAAGAAGAAGGGAAGGGGGCTCACCGGAGTAGAATTCCGGGCTCACCGGACTTGGAGAAGAAGCTCGGTCACGTTGGTGCGCAGGTCTTCGGAGGAGCGGCGGCCTTAAGTAGCGGAGGAAGGCGGTGGTGGCCGGTCTTTATGTCCGACGTGACACGTGATACCGTGGGGCACTCGGCGGCCTCGGCATTCCGGGAATTGAAGGAGTGGCGTGGGCAGCAGCGGGCGGCTGGCGCGAATACGGGGACGGCGCGGTCGAGGGTGGCTGACCCAAATCACGCTCGCGCGATATCGTGGCCACGGCAACCGGGATTCCCGCGGCATAGCTGTGGCGACCTTGAAACGAGGGAGGGGGGCGTGCGGCGTGGCCGACGGGACGGCGATGAGGTGACGCACGCGACCTGGGGGCCGACGCGTTTTCTGAATGAGGTGGCACGGCGGCTCTATCGAGAAGAAAGGGGAGGCGGTGGGGAAGAAGGAGGGCAGAGCCGGGCCGGGCTGGGCTAGGTCGCGTGCAGGGAAGGAAGCGGGCTGCACCCAGGAAGAGGAGGAGAGGGGAGAAAGGAGGGCTGGGCCGGCTGAGGAAAAGCTGGGCAGCGCCAGGAAATGAAGGAAGGAAAGGAGATGGGCTCGGCCCAGAAAAGAAGTTTTGATATTTTTACAGAATCTGCTTTTGAATTCAGATTGCAATTTGGGTTTGTCTTGCATGCAGTAGTTCACTGATTATTTGTTTTAACCTCCCTCATACTCGATTTTTGTTTTAAATTAAAGGATATATACATATATTTATGTATACAATCCCTCATATGCCACTTGGTTAATATCTCCTTTCTCGCTTCATTTGTTTTATTTTTGACTAACTATTGGCGCACTTATATATGCATATATACACATATATGACAATTTTACCCATTTATTTCGTTCGTTTTAATCAATTTATTAGTTGGTTGTATGCATATATATATATATATTTCAACTTTTGCATTTAAATTTTTGCTATTAGGTTTTGTGTTGTGTATATGTTGTTTTAAATTAGTTTTGGTTCGAGATTTGACTCCATGCTCCTGTTTTTCGTTTAGTGAGAGGAGTCTTTATGGATGACAACGCATATACATACATATATACGTCTTAACTTTAATTAGAAATTAAAATATGCTCAAGATCTCCTAAATATTTTAGTTTGGGTCGATTTCTATTTAGTTCTAAAAATTCAAGATGTGACTAGAAACATAGAGATTTTATGCACATAAAAGATATCGTTGTGTGCAGTTTCCTGATTAGTTACGACTTATTTACCATATGGTGCCCCTACATTTGCATGTCACTTTGTTTTGACCAGGTAATATGTGAATAAAATTTTTACATCCGTTAGAAAGGAGTTAGACGAAGATCATTAGCATTTCGACCTATGCAATTATAGAACCATCTATTGTCACCTTACTGTTTGAGTTTCAACACCGTTATGACGGCACATCAGATGGCAAGCTAGCAGACATATATCAATACAGGTCAGATGAGTTATAACACCCGAGAAAGGAAGCAAGCAATTAAGCTAGCATTACTAACCCTTGTGAAATGACAGTGCATCAAATAGCCGTCTACATCCTATTCACCCTCATTTTGGTTACTACTATGTTTTCGTGCCTATCAGTTTGAGTTGCATGACTTGTGACTCCTATATTTTCCTACTTAGGACTGTAATTTGAACCTATATGTGATTTGTCACTGGGTTATCAAATCTCTTGTGATGTGTTGGTCACTATATGTGACCTGTGACCTAGGATTATATATGAACCTACTATGCAATATATGTGATCTATGATCTTGATACATACACCACTATATTTGGTATGAAATTGGTTTTAAGGTCTTTGGGCTGAACGATTTTATGTTTCTTGACAGGCAGCCTATTGGAAGCTTAATGTGGACTTAATTAGTAATGGGCCATTCATAAACTGGAGTGAGCATACATTAGGCTCTAGAGGCAGAAAAATGGATTACTGACTTAATGGTGGACAACAAAAATGGGCCTAAAAAGTTAATGGGCCAGATATTTACATGGGCAAAAAGTTTAGAAAAATTAATGGGTTGAAAACAAACTAGTCCAGCCATGTCGCATCACGCCATGTCATTTCATGTTCAATAATTTTGATGATTTGCTCATCTGGTTATGACAAAAATGAACATCATAAAAGTAATGGTGTTCTAACAAATCGTTACTAAACTTATGATTAATTTTTATTTTATTGTACTAATTAGAGACGCATAATTAATAGCAAAGTGATTTGTAATGGAGTCATTGTAGAATTTTATTTATGACATTTTTAGATTTAATCACTACAGGAAACCCGATCATTTGCGACGGCTAGAATTATTTGCGACGGGACGCCGTCGTAAATAAATTAAATTGCGACGGCTAACCCTAGACCGTCGCAAATACAGGAGCCGTCACAAATAGTGCCTTATTTGCGACGGATACGACTGTAGCCGTCACAAATAGCATTTATTTGCGACGGCCAGACCTGTGGCCGTTGTAAATTTAGCAACTGTTGCAATTAAAAGCTCGTTTGCGACGGCCGATGGAAATGTCGTCGCAATTAAGAAAGCCATCGCAAGTGACTCTGATATAGTCGACCGGGCACCTCCCGGTTCACACAACTGCCGCCGCCCCGCGCCCGTCCGCCACCGCCCGCAGCCGCTCGGCCGCTCGCCGCCGCGCACCGGCCGCCGCCTCGCGCCCTTCAGCCCGCACACCGGCCGCCGCCCTGCGGCCGTCCGCCCGTGCTCGGCCACCCGCCGCCGCCCAGCCCCCATCCGCCCGCGTCCACCGCCCAGCGCGCCGCCGCCCGTCCTGCATGCTGCTCCCCCGTCGCCGTCGCCTCCCTGCTCCAGCGCCCAGCCGCCCCCGCCTCCCGCCTTTGGTGCCCGTCGCTTCTCGGTAGCCTATGTTCATGTATTTTTTAATTTTTTTTTCTTGTTGTTAGTTAGATTTAGTTAGAGTAGAGTTAATTGAATATTGTTTTAGAGTAATTTGTAATTAATTTGGCTACTAAATTGTTTTTTGGTAGTTAGTTTATAGTTTTGTAGTTGTAGTTTAAGTTGACAATTAACTAGAGTGTTTATAGTTTAAGTTGGTAATTAGTTTGATTTGCGGCAAAAGGCGGCGGGGCGCGGCGGGCCGGTCGTCCCTAGTTAATTGCGATGACCGGCCCACAGCGCCCCGCCGCGCGCGCCTCCTGCCACACGCGCCTCCTTGCCTCCTCCCTCCCGTCGGCCCCGCCTCCCGCCGCTGCGCCTCGCCGCCCCCGCCTCCCACCACCGCGCACCGCCTCCCGCCGCTACGGCGAGGATCTAATGGTCCTTGACAACTGACAACATCACACGCTGCTATTTCGCTTGTTCCCATGGGCTGACACTTGGGCCACCAGACACAGCAGTTAATAGTAGGCCCAGCCACGCTCTGTTCCCTACAAGGCTATATAGTTCCAAGTTATTAGTTCGGACTTGTGATTCCGCTTCCATTTCCTTTGCTTGCGCCCGCCCCCTCCCCCCGCTCCGATTTATATTTTGACGTTATATAAAATATCAAATAATTTTATATTGAATTATTGATTAGTTGTTGATTTGTTGTTAAATTTGTAGTTTTATTAGTTTAATTTGTCGATTTAAATAGTTGTTAAATTAGTTTCAGCAATGGAATAACTAGTTGTTCAAATTGTTTAATTAGTTGATTTCTTGTTTAATTTGTAGTTTTATATATTAATTATTTGATTAGTAGCGTAATTATTTAAATACTACTTTAATTGATGAAGTGCTAAATTATTATATAAATAGTCGGGCCGGCCCAGTCTGGCACAAGCTATTTAGGGTCCGGCTCGACACGGTCCATTTAGGGCCCGACCCAACACTACAGGAAATGCGATGATTTGCGACGGCTAGGATTATTTGCGACGGCCGACCGTCGCGAATAAATTAAGGAGGGACGGCTTACCCGCCACCCCTCCCGCCACCGCACCCCGCCTCCTCCGCCTCCCGCCGCTGCGCCCCGCCGCGCCCGCCTCCCGCCACCACCACGCCGCCTTCCGCCACGCGCGCCTCCCGCCACACGCGCCTCCCGCCTCTCGTCCCCCCCTCCCGCCGCCCCCGCCTCCCGCACCTACGCCCCGCCGCGCCCGCCTCCCGTCGCAAGTAAAATAAATTGCGACGGCCAAAGAAAAAGCCCTCGCAAGTAAAATAAATTTCGACGGCCAACCATAAATCGGATATACTCGGCCCCGACTCACTTACCCCGAGGCCGCTCACGACTACGCGGCGGCGGCCCCGGTGAGCGGTAACCGTCGCAAATAAAGTTTCCAAGCCATAATTGGCTACGGTAACCGTCGTTCGTCCCCAATATGTCATTATTCACGACAAGCTACCGCGCATCGATGGCGGGCCCCGACGGGTGGTTTTCTCCCGTTCATTCCTCCTCTTTCGTTATTTCCTCGCCTGCTCCCCGATGGAGCAGATGCGACAGACGATGGAGATGCAACGACAGGCGATGACGGTAAGCTAAAATAATTTAAATTTAGCGCATTCTTAATAATATGTAATAACCTGCAACTTTTGCAACCACAGAGTTTCTTTCAAGGCTGCGATGTCCAGGGGTTGCACCTCCAGTTTCCTCCACTGCCACCGCCAATTCCACCGTCCGAACTGGAGCTACCACCGCCGGTGCACGTTTCTCCGGGTGTTCAGGTAATCAAAAACGTTTTTAATTAGTCTTAATTTATAAAATTTAGTCTTACTTTCATGTCAAACAAATTGTAGTCTTACTTAGATATTGTAGCCATACTTAGTCTTACATAATCAAACATATAGCAAATCTAACTCAAATTAAATAAACTAAGTTCAATATGATCAATTATAACTTGTTTAATCAATTCTAGTCAAAAACGAAGTTCTAAACAAATTAATATGTCCAACAACTTCTATGTGTTGCAGGGATCGGCGATGGAGGCTCAAACTCCGTCGTCGTCTATACCGGCGCCTGGACCGACGCGTGGCGAGTATGTTGGCGGCTCTGGAGGAAGTGGACGCTAGCGGAGAGCCTCTCTTCCTTATTTTTGTGTTCTTGTGATGAGATGTGAGACTTTTGTGTTGTGATCGATGGAGTGGCGAGGATGTTGTATTTTTCTATTCCTTATTTATCTGCTGTTATGTCTATTGTGTTTCTGGCCATCGAGTAGAGCAGAATGTTTAGTTTTTTAAAAAAAATAAAAAACCTTATTTGCGACGGCTTTTTATACAGTACCGTCATAAATAAGTGTGTAGCTGTCGCAAATTAACCTATGTAATTTGCGACGGCCACCGCCGGCCGTCGCAAATTAAGTACTTACTTGCTGCCACCGCCGGCCGTCGCAAATCGCCGGGATTCCTTTAGTGAATGGCGTAAATTACTCATCATAGAAGATCACATGTGTTTTAGTGTTTCCAGGGCCCATCACACCAGTCGGAAGCTTGTCGAGGCAACGTCTAGGAGCAAAGCTTTGAGTAACAAATGCAAAACGAAGCTTGAAGGCTCTTTAAATGCTCATAGTTGCTCTAAAATGATAGATTCTTACTCTCTCTCAAACTCTAGCACAAATCTCACCAGTTTTAGTCGGCCTCTGTACATCATTACTTTTATGAATATGCAGCCACAATGCAAATGCCTCTGTACATCTTCATCACTAGCCTGCCTCTGTACATGCAGCCATAATGCAAATGCATCAGTGGATGGTATGCATCTTCTGAATTAAGTATGTTATATAACACACAATAAATAGAAGTGTCTTCTGAATACAATATTGATTATATAATATATCACAATTCACAAGCACAAATCTTCATCGTTTGTAGGCAGGTAGATGCATACATATGGTGAGACGTGACCAGCAGACAAGATTATATGGCTCTTTGTGCAGCAGCTGCTATAGGCCGTTCACAGAGCGAGCTCCCTGTAACACCCCAAAAATGTGGCAGATTAGGAATTCAAATTTAGTGGACGTGATGCATGTTGAAGGAAAATTCAAATTCAAACTGGATTTCAAATTTGAAGCAAAAACAGAAAAGAAAAAGGAAAGAAAAAAGAAAAAAATGGCCACTGGGCCGAAACCCACCAGCCGGCCCAGCAGCCCGCGGCCTATTCCCCTCCTCCTCCTCTCTCTGTGGTGCGGGACCCGCCTGTCAGCATCTTCTTCTTCCAAACGCCGCCCCCTCTTTTCCCGCCTCCCGCGCCCGATTGCGCCCACCTCGTCCGAATTCTGCGCCACGAACCACGATCTACGGCCCAAGCGTTGCTGCACCGCAGCAACCGACCCCGCCGCCCCCCCCTCATCCATTTAAGCGCAGGAAAACCCCGCTGAGTTCCCCTCGCCGCTCCTATCCGGTGACAACCGAGATTCCCTCTGCCGTTTTCTCTCGATCTTCGTCCAGTTTCTCTGATCTAACACGCGTGGCGTGCTCCACCGCCGTCGGGGAGTCCTGCAGGTATAAGAAACGTCGTGTCTTGCGCGCTAACCGCCACTTCGACGAGCACCGAGAGCCATTGCTGGACTTCGTCGCCGCCGACCGACTTCCAGGGCCCCCAAGTGCAAGAAAATCACTGAGGTGAGGTCCCCTACCTCCCCTCTTCCGTTCTATGTCAAGAAATCCAAGTTTTAGCGAGTGTAGACGAAAACCCGAAGCTCTCCGGTGAGATCGCCGCCCCCCGCCGCCGTGCGCCGCCGGGCGGAGCCGCCCCCACATGGCCAGGGCGACGTGGCTCTCTGTGGCCCGTCCGTTTTAAATCGTGCGGTCCCGAACAGATTTAACCCGTACCCCTTCGCGTTATAATCTCAGCCGTTCATTTAAAATCCAACGGTCCACATCAGCCCTGCGTTATAAAGGCTGGGAATCTTACGCGCTACCCCCTGTGTCTGTTAGAAAAGAATAGCTAGCCCCTGAAACCTTCTGATCTAGCCCCTGGACTCTCGGAAATTTATATAAATGCATTTAAAAATCAGTTTTAGCCTCTGGACTTAATAAAAATTAGGAAAATCCCTCTGTTTTGCACACCTAGACCCCTGAAAATTTAGAAAATAAGAAATTGGGCCCCACTGCAGTGTGGATTTGCACATCAGCCCCTAAGGATTACCAATTTCAGGAAATTGAACATGTGAATAGAATTTAAATTCAAATAAGTAATTCAAACATTTATGTAATTATAATTCAGATCCTTTTTGCACCTGGAAAAGAGTTAGATAAATTGAGGACTGATTTTAGGCTGCAAGGAAAATTTGACTAAGGGTTATTTATTTTTATTGTTGCTGAAATTCATTTTTAGGTTAGGAATAATTCTGAAAAAATAGGTAAAAATAAATTTAAATTGATCCCATCAGAGAGGAAGTCAAAAGATATTTTGTTGGACATTTTAGATCAAAATATATTCTGTGTAGGTGATATATTTTGCTATTTTAGTATTAAAGTTCAATTTTAGGTATGGAAAATAAATCTGAAAATATAGGAAAATAGGTATACATAATTGGAGAATGTCAAATGAGGTCCCCAAATCCAAAACTTCAAGTTAAGAATTGTGTAGAAGATCTGAAAACCTATTTGGAGTAGGGAATTATCTTTCATGCAAATTTTATGGTTAAGAGGTGTATTATCTAATATAGAAAATTTATTCAAATTGGAAATTCATATATAATGTGCACTTAGAAATCTGAATATTAAAGTTAGAAGTAAAATATATGTTTAAAAGTGCATGTATGCATAGAATCAACATATCTAGAGTAAACACCAAACTTAAATATATGTATGACTTCCATGTGTATGTATGTGTGGACTATTGCTTATGGAATGTTGTTTTCTTGTGCTATGTGTGTGTTGGCATGAGTAGAACTAGCCCCAGAGCCAGTTCTCACCTTTCAAGATCAAGACTTTCCATTCCCGGAGCTGCAGGAAGAAGGCAAGTGTCCTTGACCACTTTGATCCTATACCAGGATGTGTAGTTAGAATTTAATTGCATTGTCAATTTGGAATATGATACCCATGCTAGGAAGTTTCCCTAGATTTTCATTATCTTGCTTCCTTGTAGCCTGGGTTGGGAGTTATTTTATTATGTCATCCATTTATACTACTCATGCTTAGCCATGCTTAGAATAGGATAAATGGGATAAGAGATCATCACCTTGTTTACCTTACCCTTGAATGAGATATTATGAATCATGTATAGGTAGGGATCTAGGCCAGTTGGATGCTTTGGTTGGTGCTGCGTGCACGAGACTCGGGTTTGTGTTTAGTGCTTGCCTGGATCCTAAGGACCGGTTCATGGAGCATGTAATCTAGCTTTACTGTGTCAACCACATGCTGAGATGGGGAAGCTTGGCCAATTAATTAGGTGTATCTCCGGTGTAGTATGGGTGTTTGGATGGTGCGGGGAATAGGTGTCAGCTGGACTACCATATGAACCGCAAGGCTCAAAAGAGGGACACTGCAGCGGGGGTTGGAGCCTCCTAGATGCTGTTAGGGGTGAAACCTCAGTGGGCCCACACTCATTGGGAATCCCTTTGTAAAGGCCTCGTAGTGATCTCCTGGCTACACACCTTGGAAGTGTGAACGTTGTTCGCGGTCACTGGCATAATGGAGGTTTTTCTAGTCCACCCGGCAACGGGGGATGAAATCTCTACATGTGGGTACAGTGGTGCAAACTCTGCAGAGTCAAAACTGTCATATGACAGCCGTGCTCACGGTCAAGAGCGGCTTGGACTTATTCATGATTAGAGGATGATGAATTGGGAAGTGGAGGATGTTAAGAGGGAAGCTTAACAATGGAAATAAAGTTATGGTTATTTGATATTGATGATGGGTCAGGGGATTGAGACCATTTCACTTATGTAGTAATGCAGTTGCTTAATAAGCTAAGGTGATAGGTATTAATTGCGTAGTGCTTTAACCATGAGTTCAACCTTTTATTGTTATAGCATCCATGACATTCATTTTCCACACTTGCTGAGTACCTATGGTACTCAAGCTTGCTTTTCGTTGGTTTTTAAATTGCTGCTCAGGCCAAGGCAATGATGTGGTGTACGACAATCAAGACTTTGGACCCGAAGAAGGATTCTAGGTTCACGAAGTCCCCCGGGCAACGCCTGTGATGGAGCCCACAAGACATAACTTCCGCTGTTGGTTTATTTATGTGTTGTGAACATATTATCATCTATCGAGACGTATGTAAGACTTATTTATATTCGTACACTTGGCTTGTAATATAATGATGTTTCACTATTTGTCATCACATGTATGAGAAAATGATCCTGACATACATGTGGGAGTCACTCGGGTGTTCCACGGAATAACCGGGTGTGACAGAAGTGGTATCAGAGCCAGGTTGCCCGTAGGAACGTGGACCTAGGTAGAAATGGACGTATTTAAGGATTTTATATTCTTAAAAACTATTTTACAAAAGGTATGGGGTAAAAGTGTTAATTAATGTTGTTTCTCTATTTTATTTGTTCATCTTGCCTCAACTTTTATTCAAAACACAGTATTTATTTAATTATTGTCTAACTTGATTTTAAATGTTTTATGTTTTAGATGGTTCGCATGGTCCGCACCGCTCGCAAGTCCACCGGAGGGAGAGTTCCTATAGCTGCACTTGCCTTGAGGGAGGAGAACCGCCCAGTGACGTACCACTCCTACGGATTGGTAGTGGGAGGCTTGTTGCGCCGTCTTCGGCGTATGCTCCACACCGCCGGCAAAGTTGGCAAGCTAATCATCCACTACAGCTCCACCAAGACCATTCGTGAAAAGCGGGAAGAATGGAGCTCGGAGATGAGGATCATCCACGACAACAAGCTGCTCAAGATCCACCGCTCTCCAGCTTGTCGGGTGACTCAGGCCGATGCTGAGAAGGATGTCACCTGGGAGGCCATCACCTGCCAGAGTTACATCAACCGTGGCCACCTGGACAGGACTGAGTACATGTACGTCCTCCAACGTGAGAGTGGCACCGCGGGGTACAAGTACCCGCCGGTGCAACAGGGGACTTCCCATGATCACATGGACATGTGCTTGGAGGATGCCGCTATGTCCAGCACTCGTCTGCAGGAGTGCCAGCAGGAGCTTCAGGATGTCCGTGACACCCTGAAGGAGAGTGAGGCGTTGCTTCGCGCCAACTTGAGGGCGAGGGAGAGAGGAGATAGGAACGATTTGTGTGTCACGGAGAATGACACATGGACTCCTGACTTCCCAGACCGCCAGGCGAACAAGCGTCACCGCACTTCTCCACCATCCCCACCTAGAGCAGAGTCAGAGGGCAGCCGCAATGATGAGGAAGACCCCGACGATCCAGCACAATGAGGTGATTCGTTTAGAGTCATTTCCCTTATTTCACCATGTTATCGAGTAGTCGAGTCAAGAACCTATCTATTTGCTTGTTAATGTTTGGTGTCTGACGTGAGTTGTGGGAGCCATGGACACTTGTCCACAACCTCGTCTTTATGATTGCATTTGCTTTTATGTGTGAAACCTTATGAATTAATAGTTGCATTTGTTTTTGTATGAGGCATGGTGCCTAAAAATTTTATGCAAGATTTTCTGAAATTATCTAAATTTTAATGTCTCAAAAGTTTGAGTTTATACAAGAAATGTGAGAAATTAATGCATAATGATTAAGTTGACGTTTGGTTAATCATAATAGATGGCCGGAAGAGGAAGAGGTCGTGGTGCCAACCCCAACAACAACAACAAGAACAATGAGGCTGCCAATCCTCACCTTCCTGGATGGCAAGGCAAGGGTGGTCGCCGAGGAGGAGCTGATCCTATCTACCAAATGATCGACAATCAAAATCAGCTCATCCAGAATTTGACTCAAGTGGTGGCCAACTTACACCAAGCTCCACCCCCACAGGCTGCACCACGTCAACCAAGGTTGAGTGAGTTCCTGGGAACTCAACCCCCAAAGTTTACAAGTGCTGCTGAACCCCTAGAGGCAGATGATTGGCTCAAGACCATTGAGAACAAGATGAGGATCATACAATGCCAAAGATATGAGAGGGTACTGTTTGCCTCTCATCAATTGAATGGACCCGCTGCTGATTGGTGGACCGCTTATGTGGCAGCCCACCACGACCCCGAGAACATAACTTGGGAGGAATTCAAGCGCAGCTTCCGTAACCACTACATACCAAGGGGAAAACTCAAGAACAAGATGAAGGAGTTTATTGGGCTGCAACAAGGCAACATGACGGTGAGGGAATACCTCACCAAGTTCACCCAACTATACCGCTATGCGCCACGGGACATTGAAACTGATGAGCAGAAACAGGATTGCTTTGTGGAAGGGCTCACCATGGAAATGCAATGTGCAATGTCATCCAACGAATACGAAAGTTTCCAAAAGATGGTGGACAGGGCATTTATTGTGGAAAGGAAGATGAAGGCCTTGGAGAATGAACACAAGAGGAAGGTGGGATGGTCACATCAAGCGTCAAGCAGCAACACACGCCCACGTATTATGCAGCAACCTGCAGGGCAGATGAGCCGTGTTGTGGTACCCTACTCAACACCGAGAGGTTACAACCCGAACTTCAGGCCTCCATCAGCACCAGTACAGCCGCAGCATCAGTTTATGCAGCAACCACGCCCCGCTTACCAACCTCGACCAGCGGGACAAGGGCCACAGAACCCACCCCAAGACAACAAAGGTCAGACACGTAAAGTTGGGGTGCAATGCTTCAACTGTGGTGAAGTGGGGCACTACGCTCACAAGTGCCCAAAGAAGAAGTCAATACAGCCACAACAGCAGAAATGATGCGAGGATGGGTGAACCACATGACTATGGAAGAAGCACAGGAGGCACCTGATGTTGTGATTGGTAAGTTCCCTGCAAATTTACACATTGCAACCATTTTGTTCGATTCTGGTGCTACCCACTCATTCATTGCTCAAGGATTTGTTAAGAAGCATGATCTAGCAACAACACAAATGAATCATATATTAGTAGTGAACTCTCCAGGGGGAGAAATAAGAACAAGATAAGTGTGTCCCAAAGTGAATCTAGACATAACTGGGGTAGTATTTACTGCAAATCTCATAGTGATAAACTCACAAGGGATAGATATTATTTTGGGTATGGATTGGTTGACCAAGCATAAAGGCATTATCCATTGTTCGACTAGAACGGTGGAACTAACTCACACTAGTGGCACCAAAGTAAAATTCATAGCTGTCCAAGAATCTAGGAGGGACATTAAACTCAATCAAGTGGAAGTGGAATTGGAAGAGATAAGGGTCATCAAGGAATATCCGGATGTTTTTCCTGAAGAGTTGCTAGGTATGCCCCCAGATCGTGAAGTGGAGTTCGCGATTGAACTAATGCCTGGAACCGCTCCGATATACAAGAGGCCTTACCGGATGGATTCTAAACAACTAGAAGAGATCAAAGAACATATCCGGGAATTGAAAGAGAAAGGGTATATTCGTCCTAGTTCCTCGCCATGGGGAGCTCCAGTGATATTTGTGTCCAAGAAGGATGGAACCCAGAGGCTATGCGTAGACTACCGTACGTTGAATGAGGTAACCATCAAGAACAAGTATCCGTTACCTCGCATTGAAGACTTATTTGATCAGTTGAGAGGAGCTTGTGTATTCTCAAAAATTGATCTCAGGTCGGGATATCACCAACTGAAGATAAGGCCAACCGACATCCCAAGACAGCTTTCGTATCTCGGTACGGGCTGTATGAATACACCGTCATGCCGTTCGGGCTAACTAATGCCCCGGCGTACTTCATGTATCTCATGAACAAGGTATTCATGGAATATTTGGACAAATTTGTGGTGGTTTTCATTGATGACATTCTCATCTTCTCCAAATATGAAGAAGAACACGAGAAACATCTAAGACTGGTGTTGCAAAAGTTGAGAGAACACCAACTATATGCCAAGCTAAGCAAATGTGAGTTTTAGCTGAAGAGAGTTCCCTTCTTAGGACATATAATCTCGGAAGGAGGAATCTCCGTGGATCCCGCCAAGATCGCGGATGTCGAGAAGTGGCAGACCCCTGAAAATGTCGGGGAGATTCGAAGCTTCTTAGGATTGGCTGGGTACTATCGACGGTTCATTGAGGGCTTCTCCAAGATCTCGAGACCCCTCACCAAATTGTTAGAGAAGGGAATCACATTCACGTGGTCACCGGAGTGTGAGGCAAGTTTCCAAGAGATAAAGAAAAGATTGACGACGGCCCCAGTGCTAGTTATGCCAGACATGCAGAAGAATTTTTCGGTGTATTGTGATGCTTCTAGACACGGGTTGGGATGTGTTCTCATGCAAGAGGGGCATGTCGTTGCCTATGCGTCCAGGCAGCTCCGAAAACACGAGAAGAACTATCCACCGCATGACCTAGAGCTAGCCGCAGTGGTCCACGCGTTGAAGCTTTGGAGGCATTACTTGATGGGAAAGAGGACAGAGATATACATAGACCATAAGAGCTTAAAATACATTTTCACACAGCAAGATCTCAACCTCAGACAAAGGGGATGATTAGAGCTGATCAACGACTTTGATGTGGGTATCAACTATCATCCTGGGAAAGTGAACGTCGTGGCAGATGTTTTAAGCCGGAAGGTGCATATCAACATGTTGAGCTTATATGACACGCCTACGGAATTGAAGGAGGAAATTGCAAAACTCAATCTATGTCTGATGAATAGTGGTGAGGCCATCGCCATGGAAGTGGACTCCACATTAGAGCAAGACATACGTAACGGTCAGAAGAATGACGAGAAAATACAAGAAATCAGAGAACTCATCAAAGAAAATAAAGCTCTTGGGTTTAGATAAGATGAACAAGGTACGGTGTGGCATGCGAAAAGAATCTGTGTGCCTAAGGTAAAGGAGATCCGTGAACTAATTCTGAGTGAGGCCCATGATTCGGACTATTCCATTCATCCTGGGAGTACGAAGATGTATCATGACCTCAACAGCAAATATTGGTGGTATGGCATGAAGCGAGATGTCGCGGAACATGTTGCCCTATGTGACACATGTTAGTTGGTGAAAGCAGAACACCAACGAACTGCGGGACTGTTGCAACCACTCAAAGTGCCCGAATGGAAATGGGAAGAAATAGGTATGGACTTCATAGTGGGACTGCCTAGGACCCAATCGGGATATGATTCGATATGGGTCATAATCGACAGGCTGACTAAGGTAGCTTGTTTCATCCCCGTGAAAGAAAGCTATAGCAGATCTAAATTGGCAGAATTGTACATGTCAAGAATCGTGTGTTTCCATGGAGTGCCAAAGAAGATAGTGTCAGATCGAGGAACACAATTCACCTCAAGATTCCGGCAGAAGTTACATGAGACCATGGGGACTCATTTGAATTTTAGTTCTGCGTACCATCCACAGACCGACGGGCAGACCGAAAGAACCAATCAAATCCTTGAGGATATGCTGAGAGCTTGTGCACTCAAGAACAATAGGAGTTGGGATAAGAACTTACCGTATGCGGAGTTCTCCTATAACAACAGCTATCAGGCTAGTATGAAGATGTCACCCTTTGGGGCGTTGTATGGGAGGAAGTGCAGAACTCCATTATTTTGGAATCAAACTGGGGAGAGCAAAGTGTTTGGACCAGAGGTACTACAAGATGCCGAAGCGAAAGTGCGAGAAATCCGCAACAACTTGAGAATAGCTCAGACCCGGCAAAAGAGCTATGCTGATATACGAAGAAGAGAGCTCACTTTCAATGTAGGGGACTACGTCTATCTCAAGGTGTCTCCTATCAGGGGGCTTCGTCGATTCAAAGTGAAAGGGAAACTATCACCTCGATATATCGGACCCTTCTAGATTCTAGAGAGGAAAGGTGAAGTTGCATATCAGTTGGCGTCACCGACCCGCCTATCAGATGTGCACGATGTATTCCATGTGTCACAACTCAAGAAATGCTTAAGAACACCCGAAGAGAGGTTGCCCATGAATGAGGTGGACGTCCGAGAATACTTTTCGTGTGCCAAACAGCCGGTCAAGATCCTGGAGACGATGGAACACATCACAAGGAACAAAAGAATCCGAATGTGCAAAGTGCAGTGGAAGCACCACTCGGAAGCAGAAGCCACATGGGAGCGAGAAGACGAGCTCAAGGCATAGTTTCCGGATATGTTTCCCTAGAGTCACCAATCTCGAGGACGAGATTTCTTTTAAGGGGGGTAGAGTTGTAACACCCCAAAAATGTGGCAGATTAGGAATTCAAATTTAGTGAACGTGATGCATGTTGAAGGAAAATTCAAACCGGAATTCAAATTTGAAGCAAAAATAGAAAATAAAAAGGAAAGGAAAAAGAAAAAAATGGCCACTGGACCGAAACCCACCAGCCGGCCCAGCAGCCCGAGGCCTATTCCCCTCCTCCTCCACTCTCTGCCGCGCAGGACCTGCCTGTCAGCATCTTCTTCTTCCAACCGCCCCCCCCTCTTTTCCCGCCTCCCGCGCCCGATCGCGCCCACCTCGTCCGAATTCTGCGCCACGAACCACGATCTACAGCCCAAGCGTTGCTGCACCACAGCAACCAACCCCGCCACCCCACCCCTTCATCCATTTAAGCGCAAGAAAACCCCGCTGAGTTCCCCTCGCCGCTCCGTTTTTCTCTCTGGTGAGAACCGAGATTCCCTCTGCCGTTTTCTCTCGATCTTCATCCGGTTTCTCTGATCTAACACGCGTGGTGTTGTAAAAGCCCAAGAAAAAGGACTTACAAAAACTTTTAATCACCTCACAACACCACAGTTTTTGTTGTGGATATGTTGTGAATATTTGTGAAGAGCAAGTAACCTCCATCAAAAGGGTTATTAGGAGGGAAAGCCCTAACTCTCACAAAGTTGGAATTATACACATGAACATGAGAGGTTGAGCTCACCCCTAGCACTTAAAAAGTCTTGGGAAGGTTCAGGCAAAATTTCATGCAAAATCCAACACTTTTTGAGGCACTTTTGGAGGCATTTGAGAAAAGGGCCAATTTGAATGTAAATTCAAATTATAGCAATTTTCATCACCTAAATTCAAAAGTTGGCTTCATATTCAAACTCAACACATTTTTTTGAGTTAGTCCACCAATTTTAATCCCCATTGGAGTTCATCTTGTCGGGAGCCAAATTTGCAATAATTCAAAACTGAATTTAAATTTCAGTTTAAATGTGAAGAAAATTTGGCCAAACAAATTTCAAATGGAGAACCCAAATTAAAACTGTGACTTGGTGGCAAAGTCTAGCATTCAATGTTTAGTAGCTTGGATATTTGCAGCAGAAGGGGGAGAAAGAATTAGAGGGGAGAAGAGGGCCCACTTGTCAGTAGACATAGCACAAAAGCATCCTCAGCCGACTCTCTCGACCGAGCACGCTCGCCAGCCAGCCACGGCATCGGCGCCCGACATCCTCAGCCGGCCAGATCCTGCTTCAGCGTGGGAGGTGGCACAGCAGGTGTCGCGCCCTCCACCACCCTCAGTGGCCTATAAAAGGCACGAGACCGCCGGCGAGTTTCAGTTTTCGCAAGTTTCCGCAACCAGCCGCCTAATCGCCCGAGCTCTGATCGCTTGCCACCCGAGCTGTGATCATCCTCCGGCCTCGACCTCCATAGGAAAGTGGAGCGCTAGCTTGTCCTCGAGACCACCGCGCAAACCGTTCCAAGGTTCGACCTTTGTGCGCGGAGAATTTTTCAGTTTAGGGCGGAGAGCTCATTTCGGGACCCGATTAGGTTTAGGAGAAATTCGGGAAGATTGTCGGGTGGGAGGTCGAACGGAGCTGTGAGAGAGCATCTAGAGGTTCTTGCGACCCTTCTCGATCAAAACCCGGAAGGAAACCACCGCCGAAACCCTAGGTTCACCATAGAGCAGTTTGGCGGAAGAGGGGGTCGCCGGTGAGGTCCGGGTTGCCGGCCGTTTCGGTTCCAACCGAGGTCATGCCGAGCTTCCTGAGGTCCCCCTGAACGTGGTGACGCGATTAGCGCGCGAAGGAGATGGTCAGGAGGGTGGGAACACGTTGCCGAGGTAGCACAGAGGCATAGAGCTCGTCGCCGGTGAGCTACGGCGGTTAGCCGGCGGCGGCAGGGTGTCCAGCGTGTTCAGTGTCCGAAATTATGTGGGGGCTGCGAGTCTCACCATCGCCGGCGAGCTAGATCGCCGGGAACGCCGACCTCGCCGGAGCTCCGACAGCTCGGGGCGGCGGCGTCGGGAGGTAGACGAAGGGCGGGGTCCCACATGTCAGCCGCTGTGCTAATCGCGCACGAGTGCGCGGTTAGTTCAAATTAAACGGGCGGGTCCCGCTGTCAGCCTCTGGTTTAGCGTGGGAGAGGATTCTCTGTAGGAAAATAATTCAGGGATTAGCCCAAAGTTTAGAAATTCATAACTTGGTGTAGGAAGCTCCAAATTCAGTGAACCAAATTTTGCTGAATTCAGGATGGTGATTACTTTCCAGCAATACAAATTTCAGCTCATGAAAGTTAATAGTTTTCCAGAATTAAATCCCTAAAATTTAAACTGTTGGGAATTTTATATGGAGAATTACTTCATGAAAAATCCTAAAATTTGTCTGAGAGGTTCATGGGAAAATCCTTGAGTCACAGTAAAATTTTCAGACTCATCCAAGTTCATTTAGTCCCCCTAATGGGGTGATTAAGTGAACTGCCCTGAGAAAATAGAAAAAATGTACAGAAACATTTTTCAGATTTTCTCAAATCTTGTTTAGGGCATAACTTCCTCTAGGATTCTTCAGATGAGATGAAAACAACTCCATTAGAACCATCTCAAATGCTAGGTTCCAGAAAGTAATGGTTGAAGCCATGAAAACCCCTGGAATTACTTAGAGTCTCTAATATTGACCAATTAGGTTTTTATTTGTACAAAGCTCAAATGAACTTTGTTTCAAATGAAACCTGGTCAAGACTCTGGTTAGGACCCTACCAAGCCACCATAAAAATTTCAGAGCCAAAGGGGGGGGGGGCTAGCTAGAGTTATTACTAATTACTCATTCAAGTTTACACATTGCATTTGAATTGACATGTAGTATCTCATTAACGTGTAGTCGCTGAAGGCGAGGAGACTCCGGAAGTGCTCGACTTCCTCTTTCCGGATGAAGACCTAACCACTGACCAGCAGCAACAAGGCAAACCCCGGTTTGCCTTAACCTTTTATAAGTTTTTCTTTGTTTACCTGTTTCGTATGAAGTATGAATGTGCATTAGGTATAGGATGGATGGAACCCCACTTGCATAACCCAAAAGTTTCCTATAAGAGTGAGGGTAGTGTCTAAGACCTCGAGTAGACAGGCTATGCTTAATGATTCATAGGACTTCGGTACAAGTCGAGTAGTTGGAATCTACTCGCGAGTTTAGGCTTGGGACACACGGGTTCGGTTGAGTGATGTGAGATCACTTTAGTAATGAAAATGAGACTAGGCAGGGGCTAGGGCGCAGCAATATGAAGTCTTGTGTGTGCAGCCCTGTCCGTGTCGATTGAGGACCGATCCGTGTGCGGCCCTGCTGAGCAAGTATTGAACGTACCGAAGGCATATCGGATATATGGGCCCCGATAAACCGACGTAATCTAAACCTCCGGGCGTCGAGGCATAGCACACCGATTTATAGGTGTAGGTTGAGGGCAGCAAGGTGGAAATCTGCTAGCGGGCATAGTGAGATGCTCTGTGTAGGGAACCTCCTGTCCGTTTCGGTGCGACCAGTTCGACGTTTGGACTGTTGGGTGAAAGGTTGTCCCGTACGACATCAAGTGAGCGTGCTGTGCAGCTCCACGGGTGGGCGTACGTGACGTGCTCTTTGGGTTTTCCCTGCAGGTGTATATCGAGTCGATTCGCCGTCCCTCGCGGTGACGAGTACCGCTTGTTCACTGCGTCGTAACGTAGATAATTTATGAAATATGATGATTCAGTATTGCTGTTATGATCTGATTGTATTGTTACATGTGTGCCACCAAATATTGCTCACTAAATTTTATATTCATGAACTGTTAACTGGTGGCTAAAAGATGAACTAAGGATGAACTTGTAGGCTTGTCCGTTTGCTGCAATCTTACCGTCCCATGTTCATTGTACACTACATGTAGAGTTTCATGCCTAGGTGAGCCGGTTAAGTCTTGTTGAGCCACCGTGCTCACGGTTGCTGCTTAAGTGTTTTTCAGGTGAGGAACCACCCACGGACTCAGGTTACGAGTCCACTAGCGAGGGTTACCCTCCGTCGGGGACCACGGCTGAGTGGGAGCCGTACACGCCGCGTTGACTGAGGAGTGCAGCTAGTGTGGGTTGCCCTAGGGCTGGGCAACCGACTTTTGCTAGATAGGCGGGCGTGAGTTGTATAAATTAGCCATCCGCTGTGTAATAAAGACACTAGTTTGTAACTGAGTATTGTACCAGTTTGTACAGTTTCAGTTTGTTTTCCTATGTAATACAATGTATCCTTATGATGTGTGCTATCGGGTGTCGCATCGCGTGGCACCACCCTCTGCGATTCTGGATGAGCGGATTCCGGTCCGCCACAGCCTGGTATCAGAGCTGCATTAGGGATAGCACAGTACTTAAGGACTATATTACAGGAAAACTTAGGATTACGGTGAGGATCCGGTAGTTTGCCCAAGTAAGGACTATATAGTATAGTTACTTAAAGTGGCAAGACTAACTTATGTGTTATAATTCTGAATTTCAATTATGTAACGACGCACCTACGCTCTGGTAAGAATGGTAAGGAACTCTACCAAAAGCGGTTCAATTTCGGTTAGCTCCCCTAACGAGGAATGTGGTTCAGAGATAGGTCTCAAAGCTTGGTGTGAGACGTCAATATGAAACTCTTGAACTCCTCATGTTCCTGAGTTCATATGAAACGCTGATCCCTAGCGTGCATTATGCAAGTAAGTGGAGACCCCATCATGTGGTCAGTAATGCGAGAGTGTGTTCGTCTAGAAATAGCCCAGGAGAACATATGCAGTTCTTGCCATCGGCGTGCCCTGCAGGGAAGTAGGTGGTATCCGTTGGGTTGATAACATTCCCAACCGCGACGACCCGTTCATGTTCTATTCAGGTTCCCCATCGTGTGGTGTTGAAACACGATCACGTACCTTGAGACGTGACTTAACTCAAGGACGGCCGTATGACAATGATACGGGTGTTTGTATTTACTTTCAAATATGGAACTGACTGAAATGAAACAACCTTTGAGTGCATCACTATTGTGTGGTCTTCTGCAGGTACTAACCACGTATGTAGTCCGTGTAGTAAACGTATGTGGGAGACCGTTTAGTGCCACACTTGAGACGTATATGCCGGTATAATCCGGTTCGGATTTTCTTTTTGTGAGGAACGTAGTACCGACATATCATAGGCATGTGCATAAAAGATAATGATAACAAGGAATTAAAATCATTAAGTTTCAACATTTAGGACCCTGTTTGGGTAGAAAAAATCAATAGTTGATTAGTGTAGTTCCAAAGGATTGAAAAACAGAGTGCTCTGTTTTGGGCAGCAAGTTTGTTGAACTTTGACAGGGCATGGCACATCTCCGGAGACGGATGGACAATGGGGAGATCAAGTGTTTTCGGAAAGATGATGAGGGGACACTATGGTTCAATGACCGCATAGTCGTACCCCGGAATATGGAGCTGAGGAGAAAGATCCTCGATGAAGCTTACTTGTCTAAATACTCCATTCATCCAGGCAGCAACAAAATGTACCAAGATTTGAAAAAGAAATTTTGGTGGACGCGGATGAAGTGGGAGGTAGCGCAGTACGTATCCGAGTGTGATATGTGTAGACGAGTGAAGGCTGATCATATGAGAAAATCAGGGCTGTTGCAACCCCTAAAAATCCCGGCATGGAAATGGGAAGATGTGAGCATGGATTTCATTGTGGTATTACCCTTGACTTCCAACAAGCATGATTCCATTTGGGTAATCGTTGATCGGTTAACCAAGATCGCTCACTTCATCCCGGTGCATACACGTTACAATGCCGGTAAATATGCGGAGTTGTACATAGCAAAGATTCTATGCTTATATGGGGTACCCAAGACCATCGTCTCGGATCGAGGTGCATTATTTGTATCTCGCTTTTAGGAGCAGCTACACGCTGCATTGGGTACTAAGCTGATCAGGAGCTCCGCCTATCACCCTCAGACGATGGCCAAACAGAGAGGGTGAATCAAGTACTATAAGACATGTTGAGAGCATGTGCCATCCACCACGGTAGGAACTGGGATGATCACCTACCGTTGGCGGAATTCTCGTACAATAACGGCTATCAGGCGAGTATCAAGATGGCCCCCTATGAAGCTCTCTACGGTCGCAAGTGCCGCACCCCATTAAACTGGTGCGAGTCTGGTGAAAGGGTCACATTCGGGGTTGATGTGGTGAACGACGCCGAAGAGCGTGTTCGGACGATTCAAGCCAACTTGAAGGCCGCTCAATCCCGGCAGAAGAGCTACGCTGATAAGAGGCGTAGACCGCTGCACTTTGATGTCGGGGAACACGTGTACCTCCGTGTGTATCCGATGAAAGGCATGCACCGGTTCGGTGTGAAGGGGAAGTTCGCTCCCCGTTTTATTGGACCCTATGCTATCACCGAGAAGTGTGGACCAGCAGCGTATAGGCTGGAGCTACCGGCATCTCTTGCTGGTGTCCATGATGTTTTCCATGTTTCACAACTGCGAAAATGTCTGAAGCATACAGCTGCTGTTCCTACCGAAGACATCGGTGAGCTGCAACCGGATTTGACATATGATGAATATCTGGTGGCAATTCTTGATGAGAAAGCCCGGACCACGCGTAGCCGAACGTTGTGGTTCTACACGATACTCTGGAGTAACCACACCGCCGAAGAAGCGACATGGGAGAGCGAGGAATCCCTTCGCTCAAATTACCCGGAGTTCATGACATCTCAACACGGGTGAGTTCCTCTTACATCACTGTCTCTTCTTTTGTAATCTCGGGACGAGATTCTTTTAAGGGGGGAGGAATGTAAAATCCCAAGAAAAGGGACTTACAAAAACTTTTCATCACCTCACAACACCACAGTTTTTGTTGTGGATATGTTGTGAAGATTTGTGAAGAGCAAGTAACCTCCATCAAAAGGGTTATTAGGAGGGAAAGCCCTAACTCTCACATAGTAGGAATTATACACATGAATATGAGAGGTTGAGCTCACCCCTAGCACTTAAAAAGTCTTGGGAAGGTTCAGGCCAAATTTCATGCAAAATCCAACACTTTTTGAGGCATTTGAGAAAAGGGCCAATTTGAATGTAAATTCAAATTGTAGCAATTTTCATCACTTAAATTCAAAAGTTGGCTTCATATTCAAACTCAACACATTTTTCTGAGTTAGTCCACCAATTTTCATCCCCATTGGAGTTCATCTTGTCGGGAGCCAAATTTGCCTAATTCAAAACTGAATTTGAATTTCAGTTTAAATGTCAAGCAAATTTGGCCAAACAAATTTCAAATGGAGAACCCAAATTAAAACTGTGACTTGGTGGCAAAGTCTAGCATTCAATTTTTAGTAGCTTGGATATTTGCAGCAGAAGGGGGAGAAAGAATTAGAGGGGAGAAGAGGGCTCACTTGTCAGTAGAATTAGCACAGAAGAATCCTCAGCCGACTCTCTCTCGACCGAGCACGCTCGCCAGCCAGCCACGACGTCGGCGCCCGACAGCCTCTGCCGGCCAGCTCCTGCTTCGGCGTGGGAGGTGGCACAGCAGGTGTCGCGCCCTCCACCGCCCTTAGTGGCCTATAAAAGGCACGAGACCGCCGGCGAGTTTCTGTTTTCGCGAGTTTCCGCAACCAGCCGGCTAATCGCCCGAGCTCTGATCGCTTGCCACCCGAGCTGTGATCATCCTCCGGCCTCGACCTCCATAGGAAAGTGGAGCGCTAGCTTGTCCTCGAGACCACCGTGCAAACCGTTCTAAGGTTCGACCTTTGTGCGCGGAGAATTTTCCAGTTTAGGGCGGGGAGCTCATGTCGGGACCCGATTAGGTTTAGGAGAAATTCGGGAAGATTGTCGGGTGGGAGGTCGAACTGAGCTGTGAGAGAGCATCTAGAGGTTCTTGCGACCCTTCTCGATCAAAACCCGGAAGGAAACAACCGCTGGAACCCTAGGTTCACCATAGAACAGTTTGGAGGAAGAGGGGTCGCCGGTGAGGTCCGGGTTGCCGGCCGTTTCGGTTCCAACCGAGGTCATACCGAGCTTCCCGAGGTCCCCCTGAACGTGGTGACGCGATTAGCGCGCGAAGGAGGTGGTCAGGAGGGCGGGAACACGTTGCCGAGGTAGCACAGAGGCATAGAACTCGTCGCCGGTGAGCTACGGCGGTTTGCCGGCGGCGGCAGGGTGTCCAGCATGTTCAGCGTCCGAAATTATGTGGGGGCGGCGAGTCTCACCATCGCCGGCGAGCTAGATCGCCGGGAACGCCGACCTCGCCAGAGCTCCGGCGGCTCGGGGCGGCGGCGTCGGGAGGTAGACGAAGGGCGGGATCCCACGTGTCAGCCGATGTGCTAATCGTGCGCGAGCGTGCGGTTAGTTCAAATTAAACAGGCGGGCCCCGCTGTCAGCCTCTGATTTAGCACGGGAGAGGATTCTCTGTAGGAAAATTATTCAGGGATCAGCCCAACTTTAGAAATTCACAACTTAGTGTAGGAAGCTCCAAATTCAGTGAACCAAAATTTGCTTCACTCAGGATGGTGAGTACTTTCCAGCAATACAAATTTAAGCTCATGAAAGTTAATTGTTTTCCAGAATTAAATCCCTAAAGTTTAAACTGTTGGGAATTTTATCTGGAGAATTGCTTCATGAAAAATTCTAAAATTTAGCTGAGAGGTTCATGGGAAAATCCTTGAGTCACAGTAAAATTTTTAGACTCATCCAAGTTCATTTAGCCCCCTAATGGGCTGATTAAGTGAACTGCCCTTAGAAAATAGAAAATGTACAGAAACATTTTTCAGATTTTCTCAAATCTTGTTTAGGGCATAACTTCCTCTAGGATTCTTCAAATGAGATGAAACCAACTCCATTAGAACCATCTCAAATGCTAGGTTCCAGAAAGTAATGGTTGAAGCCATGAAAACCCCTGGAATTACTTAGAGGCTCTAATATTGACCAATTAAGTTTTTATTTGTACAAAGCTCAAATGAACTTTGTTTCAAATGAAACCTGGTCAAGACTCTGGTTAGGACCCTACCAAGCCACCATAAAAATTTCAGAGCCAAAGGGGAGGGCTAGCTAGAGTTATTACTAATTACTCATTCAAGTTTACGCATTGCATTTGAATTGACATGAAGTATCTCATTAACGTGTAGTCGCTGAAGGCGAGGAGACTCCGGAAGTGCTCGACTTCCTCCTTCCATACGAAGACCTAACCACTGACCAGCAGCAACAAGGCAAGCCCCGGTTTGCACTAACCTTTTATAAGTTTTGCTTTGTTTACCTGTTTCGTATGAAGTATGAATGTACATTAGGTATAGGATGGATGGAACCCCACTTGCATAACCCAAAAGTTTTCTATAAGAGTGATGGTAGTGTCTAAGACCTCGAGTAGACAGGTTATGCTTAATGATTCATAGGACTTCGGTACAAGTCGAGTAGTTGGAATCTACTCGCGAGTTTAGGCTTGGGACACACGGGTTCGGTTGAGTGATGTGAGATCACTTTAGTAATGAAAATGAGACTAGGCAGGGGCTAGGGCGCAGCAAGAGGAAGTCTTGTGTGCGCATCCCTGTCCGTGTCGATTGAGGACCGGTCCGTGTGTGGCCCTGTTGAGCAAGTATTGGACGTACCGAAGGCATATCGGATATATGGGCCCCGATAAACCGATGTAACCTAAACCTCCGGGCGTCGAGGCATAGCACACCGATTTATAGGTGTAGGTTGAGGGCAGCAAGTTGTAAATCTTCTAACGGGCATAGAGAGATGCTCCGTGTAGGGAACCTCCTGTCTGTTTCGGTGCGACCGGTTCGACGTTTGGGCTGTTGGGTGAAAGGTTGTCACGTACGACATCGAGTGAGCGTGCTGTGCAGCTCCACGGGTGGGCGTACGTGATGTGCTCTTTGGGTTTTCCCTGCAGGTGTATATCGAGTCGATTCGCCGTTCCTCACGGTGACGAGTACCACTTTTTCACTGCGTCGTAACGTAGATAATTTATAAAATATGATGATTCAATATTGCTGTTATGATCTGATTGTATTGTTACATGTGTGCCACCAAATATTGCTCATTAAATTTCATATTCATGAACTGTTAACTGGTGGCTAAAAGATGAACTAAGGATGAACTTGTACGCATGTCCGTTTGCTGCAATCTTACCGTCCCATGTTCATTGTACACTACATGTAGAGATTCATGCCTAGGTGAGTCGGTTAAGTCTTGTTGAGCCATCTTGCTCACGGTTGCTGCTTAAGTGTTTTTCAGGTGAGGAGCCACCCACGGACTCGTGTTACGAGTCCACCGACGGGGTTACCCTCCGTCGGGGACCACGGCTGAGTGGGAGCCGTACACGCCGCACTGAGCAGAGGAGTGCAGCTAGTGTGGGTTGCCCTAGGGCTGGGCAACCGATATTTGCTAGATAGGCGGGTGTGAGTTGTATAAATTAGACTTCCGCTGTGTAATAAAGACACTAGTTTGTAACTGAGCATTGTACCAATTTGTACAGTTTCAGTTTGTTTTCCTATTTAATACAATGTATCCTTATGATGTGTGCTATCGGGTGTCGCATCGCGTGGCACCACCCTCTGTGATCCTGGATGAGCGGATTCCGGTCCACCACAGGCGTGCTCCACCGCCGCCGGGGAGTCTTGCAGGTGAAAGAAACGTCGTGTCTTGCGCGCTAACCGCCACTTCGACGAGCACCGAGGGCCATTACCGGACTTCGTCGCCGCCGACCGACTTCCAGAGCCCCCAAGTGCAAGAAAACCACTGAGGTGATGTCCCCTACCTCCCCTCTTCCGTTCTATGCCAAGAAATCCAAGTTTTAGCAAGTGTAGACGAAAACCCGAAGCTCTCCGGCGAGATCGCCGCCCCCCGCCGCCGTGCGCCGCCGGGCAGCGCCGCCCGCACATGGCCAGGGCGACGTGGCTCTTTGTGGCCCGTCCGTATTAAATCGTGCGGTCCCGAACAGATTTAACCAGTACCCCTTCGCGTTATAATCTCAGCCGTTCATTTAAAATCCAACGGCCCACATCAGCCCTGCGTTATAAAGGTCAGGAATCTTACGCGCTACCCCCTGGGTCTGTTAGAAAAGAATAGCTAGCCCCTGAAATCTTCTGATCTAGCCCCTGGACTCTCGGAAATTTATATAAATGCATTTAAAAATCAGTTTTAGCTCCTGGACTTAATAAAAATTAGGAAAACCCCTCTGTTTTGCGCACTTAGACCCCTAAAAATTTAGAAAATAAGAAATTGGGCCCCACTGCAGTGTGGATTTGCACATCGGCCCCTGACGATTACCAATTTCAGGAAATTGAACATGTGAATAGAATTTAAATTCAAATAAGTTATTCAAACACTTATGTAATTATAATTCAGATCCTTTTTGCACCTGGAAAAGAGTTAGAACAAATTGAGGACTGATTTTAGGCTGCAAGGAAAATTTGACTAAGGGTTATTTATTTTTATTGTTGCTGAAAATTCATTTTTAGGTTAGGAATAATTCTGAAAAATAGGTAAAAATAAATTTAAATTGATTCCATCAGAGAGGAAGTCAAAAGATATTTTGTTGGACATTTTAGATCAAAATATATTCTGTGTAGGTGATATATTTTGCTATTTTAGTATTAAAGTTCAATTTTAGGTATGGAAAATAAATCTGAAAATATAGGAAAATAGGTATACATAATTGGAGAATGTCAAATGAGGTCCCCAAATCCAAAACTTCAAGTTAAGAATTGTGTAGAAGATCTGAAAACCTATTTGGAGTAGGGAATTATCTTTCATGCAAATTTTGTGGTTAAGAGGTGTATTATCTAATATAGAAAATATATTCAAATTGGAAATTCATATATAATGTGCACTTAGAAATCTGAATATTAAAGTTAGAAGTAAAATATATGTTTAAAAGTGCATGTATGCATAGAATCAACATATCTAGAGTAAACACCAAACATAAATATATGTATGACTTCCATGTGTATGTATGTGTGGACTATTGCTTATAGAATGTTGTTTTCTTGTGCTATGTGTGTGTTGGCATGAGTAGAACCAGCCCCAGAGCCGGTTCTAACCTTTCAAGATCAAGACTTTCCATTCCCGGAGCTACAGGAAGAAGGCAAGTGTCCTTGACCACTTTGATCCTATACTAGAATGTGTAGTTAGAATTTAATTACATTGTCAATTTAGAATATGATACCCATGCTAGAAAGTTTCCCTAGATTTTCATTATCTTGCTTCCTTGTAGCCTGGGTTAGGAGTTATTTTATTATGTCATCCATTTATACTACTCATGCTTAGCCATGCTTAGAATGGGATAAATGGGATATGAGATCATCACCTTGTTTACCTTACCCTTGAATAAGATTTATGAATCATGTGTGGGGAACCCCTTCCGGGATCCACACTCCAGGATACACATTGGGTGGTGTCGTGCGATGCGGCACCCAATAGCATACACGAAAAGAACTATAAAGTACAAAGTCTTTTATTTCTCAAGATAGTATCATTTACAAAATAATGTACCACGAAGGTACACGTAGCGGAATATACATACACACTTACTCTCGGTCCTAACTAAGCAAAAGAGAAGACGTCCAGCCCGCGGACGCTTCTTACTAGCTTCCACAAAGATGAGTGCAGTGGCAGGGTTTCCGGTGAGTCTCTGATGGCTCACCGAACAACCATCTTCATAGCAAATTTTATAACCTGCAAAACACTAATAATGCAACCGTGAGCACGATGGCTCAGCAAGACTTAACCGACACTCCTAAACAAGGAACTCTACGTGCAGGGATTACTAACATAGGAAAAGGTATGATGCAATAACGACACGCCTAAATGTTGATCCTTACTTTCAGGTTTATAGCAGCAGATTATTATGCCTTAGGCAGCCCTCACATCGGAAGTCCACAATCAAACAAGAAACGCTTTCCTCCGATGTGGTGATGCCCAAAGAGGAAAATAAACTTAGTGAGCTCTACAACTATAGCATGCATGGTTGGCAATACAATGAATTTAAGAACTTCACATCAGCAATGATTCATCACACTTTATCTGGAAATTATTACTACGTCACAACTCAGTGAACAAGTGGTACTCATATAACCGCGAGGGACGGTGATTGCAATCAGGACACACCCGGAATACACGACACATACACCCGCCTCGAAAGACTCACGCGAGCTCTTTCTTACGTTGTATGCAGCAACCTTTCACCCGTCACTCCAATGCCGAACCATTTCCGCCGACCCATCAGAAGGGCCACTACACGGAACACGTCGAAGTTGCTCCGCTAGCGGGTTTACACCTCTGACACCAACCCCCAAAGGACGGTCGTATAAGTTTCGACACGAGAGTACCCAAGTTACATCGGTTTATCGGGTCCCATATATCCGACATGCATCCGGTACTGTTCAAACTTGCTCAGCAGGGCGGCATACGCATCGGTCCTTAACCGACACAAACAGAGCTACAGCCACACAGGCCCCTCGTCCTGCTGCTCCTACTCTCTGCTCGGTCTCATTTTCCATTCCAGAACTTTTATTTTCTAGAATCATACCCCGCTGTACCCAACATCCTAAACTCGCGGGTAGCTTCCAACTACCCGACTTGTACCGGATCCTATACAACTTAAGCCTAGCAGAATCTACACGAAGGTAACCTGTTCTACCCTGTACTCCAAGGGTTTGGGGGTCATGCATTTGGAGTTTCAATCACCTTGACCTAATGCACAATACATGCTAGACCAATAGAAGTGATACAAAGTAAAATATAACTAAAATCTGTTAAATGCAAACCGGAGCTTGCCTTATGTTGCTGCAGGTTTATTTCTACTTTTAAGTTAGTAGCTTGGCGATGAGTTAAGCCTCAACTTGCTGCTCTGAGTCAAGTTGCTCGTCGACCTCCTTCGTCGTGTTTCCTACCGATATGAATATGCACAGTTTTAATAGGAGTAACTGAATTATAAAACAAATATGTTTTAGAAACTAAGAATGGTTTAGACCAACTCTAAAGTGAGTGAAGAGCTCTGTTATGGACAAAAACAGAGGATATATTTAGGTGGGCAGTGGATGTTTGTTGAAGAAAATGCAAAGATCTATTTATAATGGACATAAGAAAGGTAGTAGAAGGAACCAACAGAAAACTGGAGAATATGATCTCAGTTTGCTCTGAAATTTTTACAGTGGACCATAGATCATACAGAGGTATGGATTGCAAAATTTCAGACAAAGTTGATGGAAGATGTGGCCTAGGGAATTTTCTTACTATTTGGCTTCTCTGAAATCCTATGGCAATTATAGTGTCTTGTCATGCTCCAAATTTGGTTTTTCCAAAACCTTGAGAGTCTAATGAGTCCATAGGACTTGGTTTCACCATTTTTGGAGCTTCCTACACAGAGATATGAATTTTCTAAACTTGGTTAAAAGTCTGAAAATGTCTCTGTTCATTTTCCCATTTTTCAGAGACATAGAGGATTCAAACAATATTTGGCCAAGCAAATTGACTCCAATGCCTCTGAAAATTTTACTGGAGTTCAAGGATTTTTGTAAGAGTGTCCTGCCCAAATTTGCAAATTTTCCAATAAACAGAATTCCTGTAAAAATTCCTACAAGATTTTCCTTAAATGAATTAATGAGCTAAATCCAGGAATTTTCATAATTATTGGGCTGCACCTATGGATAGTACTCTTTGAGAGGAATCCAAAAAAATTTGGTTCACAATTTTTGGACACACCTACACAAAGTTATGGCTCTCCAAAGTTTGAACTGAAATGGGAAAATCTGGAAAATGTTTAAATGCTGACAGTGGGTCCCACTCGTCATCCCTAACCTCCAGCCACGCGCCAAACAGAGCAGGGGCGGCTGCCTCCGGTGAGGTCGCCGGAAATGACCTTCCCGGACACCTCTGGACCCCCTGCTGGCCACCCCCCCCCCCATTTTCCCCCATGCTGAACTCATTGGTGAGGTCGCCGACGGCTGAAACTCGACGGAAAACAGGGCGCACCGGCAACAGCTAACCCTAGGGCTCCGGCGAGGTCGTGCGCGGTGATTTCTCCACCAAATGGTCAGTTCTTGAGCTCTAAAGCACCAGGGAATCATGGAGAAGACCGACGTGAGGTCTAAACAGGCCGGGGAGAGCTCCAAACCTATCGGCACCGTGCACCTGACATGGTTCAGTGGTATACCCTCGAAAAGAACTTGAATTCCTCGCTCCACACTCAATTTCTTGGTCTAAACTCGATGGAGGAGGTGTGCTAGGCAGTTAAGAACTTGTGTGCGGAGTTTGAAACACAACCAACACGAATTGAGGACGAATTTTGCAATTCCTTACCTCAAGGTCAGTTTCGGCCGCCCGGGAGAAAAACTTGAAATTCTCCCTCCGTGATCAATGGCTTGGGCTGAGTTTTGGAGGTGATCAACTAGGCCTGTAGGTGCACCTATGGGGTGGCTTGCTTGGGCGTGATCACTTCTGGTTTGGGCTGGCCACGGCGACCAGTTCAGTTTTTTCGGCGTTCACCCGAGAGTTGCAGACCTTTGCTGTTTTCCGGTGCCAACAAGCTCGGGGCCGTGGGGGAAAGTTGTTGGCCGGCTAGAGCACCCTTGGGCGCAGCTCTTTGCTGTTGGGGGCTCGAGCAATCGGGCTCCGGTGCTTGCTATGCGATGGGGAGAAGAAGAACGGCAGGGTTCTGCTCGGGAGGAAAAACAGAGAGCTGGTGCTCGGCTGAGAGAAGCAAAACGGTGTTGTTGCACTCCCTATGATGATCAGAACAAGTAAAGGACGATCCAGCAGGAGATGGCGCCCAAAACTTGCCCCCGAAGTCCCCTGCCGTGTGCTGTCGGAAGCTGGAGCGAGGGAGGAAAGATAGTCGGTTGAAGCCTTGTGTGTATGACATGTGGGGTCCACCTCTCCCTCTTATCCCCAATTCCTTTTAAAATAGCAAACGAGCTCCAAATTTGATAAAATTTGGAGGACAGGCCAAAAGAAATATGAGGAACACAATGGTGCACTCAAATTTGAATTTCGGTGAAGTCGGAATTTGAAACTGAAATTTAAATTCAAATTTGAATTTTCTCCCGTTTAAATTCCAACAAATAGGAAATCCTTTTCAAATGCTCTGAAAATTTGCCGGGCTATTATTGGATGTGTGGAGAACCCAATGATAGCTTTAGATCTCCGTGTTCGGGAATTTTTGCAAGTTCAAGTTTCGACTTGGAGCTCACACCGTTAAATTCAAAAGTTTAAATTCCCTCTCGTTTTTTCAGTGTGACTTGTAGCTCCACTTGCTTGAGTTTTTGGGATTTCACATCATGTAGAGGTAGGGATCTAGGCAAGTTGGATGCTTTGGTTGGTGCTGCATGCACGAGACTCGGATTTGTGTTTATTGCTTGCCTGGATCCTAAGGACCGGTTCATGGAGCATGTAACCTAGCTTTACCGTGCCAACCACATGCTGAGATGGGACAGCTTGGACAATTAATTAGGTGTATCTCCGGCGTAGTATGGGTGTTTGGATGGTGCGGGGAATAGGTGTCAGTTGGACTACCATATGAACCGCAAGGCTCAAGAGAGGGCCACTGCAGCGGGGGTTGGAGCCTCCTGGATGCTATTAGGGGTGAAACCTCAGTGGGCCCACACTCGTTGGGAATCCCTTTGTAAAGGCCTCGTAGTGATCTCCTGGCTACACACCTCGGAAGTGTGAACATGGTTCGCGGCCACTGGCATAATGGAGGTTTTTCTAGTCCACCCGGCAACGGGGGATGAAATCACTACATGTGGATACAGTGGTGCAAACTCTGCAGAGTTAAAACTGTCATGACAGCCGTGCTCACGGTCAAGAGTGGCTTGGACTTATTCATGATTAGAGGATGATGAATTGGGAAGTGAAGGATGTTAAGCGGGAAGCTTAACAATGGAAATAAAGTTATGGTTATTTGATATTGATGATGGGTTAGGGGATTGGGACCATTTCACTTATGTAGTAATGTAGGTGCTTAATAAGCTAAGGTGATAGGTATTAATTGCGTAGTGCTTTAACCATGAGTTCAACCTTTTCTTGTTATAGCCTGCATGACATTCATTTCCCACACTTGCTGAGTACCTATGGTACTCAATCTTGCTTTTCGTTGGTTTTTAAATTGCTGCTCAGGCCAAGGCAATGATGTGGTGTACGACAATCAATACTTTGGACCCAAAGAAGTATTCTAGGTTCACGGAGTCCCCCGGACAACGCCTGTGATGGAGCCCACAAGACTTAACTTCCGCTGTTAGTTTATTTATGTGTTGTGAACATATTATCGTCCATCGATCGAGACGTTATGTAAGACTTATTTATATTCGTGCACTTGGCTTGTAATATAATGATGCTTCACTATTTGTCATTACATGTATGAGAAAATGATCCTGGCATACATGTGGGAGTCACTCAGGTGTTCCGCGGAATAACCGGATGTGACACTCCCCCACACTTCACTTTGCTGTGGCTGCACATTTATTTAAGATGTTCTCTTTTTTACTATAAAATACGGGTTTTGTCTCTTTCATTAAAAGAGAGGAAGCAGTACTAAAATATGGGTCAGTGACTCAAGTAGATTATGCTATTCCAGTATCGTCACCCATGCAACAGAGATAAGACTAAGTTGCTATAAAAATCTACATCGTCAAGAAGGTCCCGTGTAAAATACCACATTTGAGGAGCCATGTAAACTGAACTTGTGAGGTTCAGCTCTTGAACGTGAGTGATCAAGTTGTTTTATAAAGCAAATAGAGTATCCACTCAAGTTTAAATTGGTCCTCACAAAAAGAGGATTTCAAAACAGTTAGTACAAATTTTATGTTTGTGGCATTCAAATTTGAAAGCTGACCCCATCATTGAAATCCTCAGCTTCAAATTTGTGGGAATACAAATGTTCACAACATTTGGAGGTGTTTTGACTAAGTATTTGCAAGAGAACATTAAAGGGTATTTGAATGCAAATTCAAATTTGAATTTGGAAGAAGCTTTGCCATATGTCCAAATAAATCCCAAATTTGATCTCTACATATTTGAATTTATCACCTGCTAAATTTGGAAGATATTTGGGATTAACATGAGGAGATTTTTGTGGGGGAGGAAATGGGTGGACCCCACTAGTCAGTGACCCCTATAGACTTGCAACCGAAGTCTCATGTGCTTTGTTCCACTCAGATCAGGCGAAGTTCTCCGAGAGCTAGCGAGCCTCGCGACAACCAGCTCCCGGTGTTTCATCACGCTGGCCACTAGCTCAGGCGCCTGCTTAGCCTCTCGCTCAATATTTTGCTCGAACACCGACTCCACTCGGCCTTCGTCTCCTCGAGCGAAAAACCGAAAACTCCGAACAGCTCACCGCCGCTTCGGGAGAACGATAGGGAAACCGAAAAAAGCTTGCGCACACCACCCCTTTGAGTGGCAAAACGGCACTGAGTGAGCTGCTCCTATGTCCTCGGTGCAAGAACTGCACGAGTCTCGGCCTCACCTGCTCGGGCGCGCAACTTCTTTGTGGCGACCTAATGTAGCCGATGATCGGGCTCACGTGGACAGGCCGACCGGGCGGTTTTCACGCCCAAGCAAGGACGCTCAGAGGTGCGCTCCACCACTGTGTTTCTTCTCCCTGAATCTCAAATCAAACGGTGAACCCTAGCGGCCGAATTTGGCATTCTCCATCCGGTGCACCACCCCGGACCATATTCCTTCTTAGAACACCAAAATAGGCACGAGGGAGCTAGGCTAAACGGCGGTAAAATCCTATTTTCAAACCTAGCTTGAAACTGATGAGAGGCGGCATATTTCGAGGATGTAAAATCCCCGAAAGTGGTAGCAAGAAAATTCTGCTCATGTGCACTTATGAAAAATGAGGAGAATTAAAACTTTGAATTATAATGGGGTAAGTTCAAAGTGAGGGTTTAGACTTCCCAAAACTTCCAAACATGGGGATCTAAATGCACAGCTTGGATCTTCATAGTCCAAATATTCACCCTTCCAAATTTCAGGGAGGTGTTTCAATATTTGTTTGGAATTAAAAGGAGAAGCCCTCTAATCTGAATTTCAAATTCAGTTTCAAATCCCATTTTCCCCAATTTGCAAATTTGGTTCCACAAATGTGATCTCCACATTTGAATTAGCAGCCACGCCAAAATTCAGAATTATTTGAGTTGGTTTGCTATGCTTTTGGAACAATGCAAAAGGAAAGATTCAAATTCTAATTCAAATTCAAATAACCAAAGTCAGTTCAAATTCCACAGTAGAATTCAAATCATTTGAATTAAAATATTTCAAACCATGACTTTGGGAGGAAGCAAAGGATTTAATTTGGAGAAAAATATCAGAGCTATTAGGTGAGGTGAGACCCACATGGCAGTGACACATGAAATTAACAGGGGCAATTTTCTTCTGTTTGAGTCCTTCTCGAGCTGCCACCGTGCTGCATCTCCCCTCCACCGAGCTGCTTGCTTCAGCTTGCTCCCGAAGGCAGCAGTTCATGTGTAGATTGCTATCAAAGCAGAGGCACAACTCCAGTTTTTCTCCTCTGCACACCGAAGCTTTTTCCTCAGCCCTCGAGCGTCCAGCGAAGGAGAAACAGACGCCCACCTCTGTGCTCCTGGTTCAGCAGCCTCCAGCCCCTCCCAGCAGTGGTTGATCGCCCCAGGAGCTGCGCCAGCGACCCCTCAACGTGTTCCACCGCTCCTCAGCTCATCCCCGAGCTCCCCTCGCAGTGCCCAACCTGTTTTTCACCGGGAGGAAACAGAGCACGTCGTACCTCACTGCTCCTCGAGTTCCAGCCGCTCCAACGCCTCTACTGCACGTCCAGCACCTCCCTAAGGTGCGCCAAGGTGTGTAGATCATACTACCACAGTCCCCTTGCCCTTCCTCGTCGCTGTCTCGCTGGAATTTGAGTTTTGGCGCTGGTACACGTGAAGAACAGCCCCAAACCAAAACTGTAAATTCATCCAACGTGGTTGATCATCGATTCTACAATTCAAGCCACAGAAACTAGTGACCCTACCGCCCTCCCACGCCAAAGCACACATCAAACCGTCCACCACAGGCCCCGGGCGACGAGAAATCGCCGGCGGCGGCATAAACGGGTCGGTCCTCCGGTGAACCCTATGTTCCGGCCATTTGCTGCAAGGTTTAGCCTGCGTTCCATGTTCCCAGATCATTGGTGATGCTTTAGGGCAAGGTAGCTCGCCGGGAGAAGCTTCGGACGCGCCAGAACGCGTTGATGCCGAGCTCCCGAGCCGCCCCACCGGTGCCGGCCTGTTTTCGGCCGTTTTCATGCGTGGAAACCTTGCCCAGCAGCTGCGCCATGTTCCCAGGAGCATGTAGGGCGAAACCGGAGTTAATTTGGTGGAGAAATGAGGGAGAACGAGCCATGCCACGATTTGAATTGGTGTGCACGCGCGCCTCTGGCGGGAGGTTGAAGAAGGACCTGACCAGTGAGCCCCCCTGTTAAGTCTCTGTGTAGATTTTAAACAGAGAGCTATCACAGTTTGAAAAATTCATAACTTTGTGTAGACAGCTCCAAAAAGAGTGAGAAAAATTTTGTCTGAATCCTTAGGAGGAGTACTTTACAGAGGAACAAATTGCATGCTATGAGAATGCCCAGGAATTTCTGTAGAATTGTTTTTAGTAAATCCTTTAGGGATTTATTACAGGAGAAATTCTTTATGAAATATTCCCAAATTTGGAAAGCTAGTCCTTTTCATAGTGTCTGACCTCCAGTAAAAATTTTAGGATTTTTATAGATTATTTAGAGGGCTTAATCAGTAGGTTATCTCAGGATTAAATAAATTAGCTAAAAATCATAGAATTGATTTCCAGAAAATTGGTTCAAACTTCATACCTCCATAACTTTCTGTAGGGATGTCCAAAATTTGTGAAACAAATTTTATTGGATTTCTCTCAGTCAGTACTCTGCAGAAATGCAAAGAAATTGATCTGAAGATCTCTGGATATTTCTCCAAGATTCATCAAAATTAAATTTTTTGGGAATTTAGTCCAGAATATCTCTGTTATGGAATTTCTTCAAATTTGGCCAGGACGTTCCTCATGACATTACTGATCTCCAGTAAAAATTTAAGCTTCATTGGAGTTCATTTGCTGGGTCAAATTACCTTCCAAAGTTCAGCCTTTATTTGGAAATTCAAATTTAAACAGAAACTTTTCAGAACTTCTGTCCAACTTTAAAAATTCATATCTCTCTGATGGTAGCTCCAAAAATGGTGAAACAAATTTTGTTAGAACCAGGGAGACTTACCCTAATCATATCTTCCACTACTAGCTATGTCAAAGCTCCTGAGTTGGGCTCCAAATTCAGAGAAGCATTGTACTTGTAGGAATTTTAAAGACTGCATTGTGCAATGACATGTCTCCAAATTTGGCTCAAATCAGCCTTAGAGGGTCTAGTATCTACTGTAAAAATCCCAAAGCCAATTAAGGATCTTAAATAGCAATAGCTATGAATAGTAGTTCAATTCTTATAAATCCTTAATACTTATACATCTATTTTGCTACATTTCATTTAGTGACCGAAGTTGAGGACGCACCGGAGCCTTTGGACGTCCTGCCACCTGAAGTTGACTTCCCATCTAACTCGCAACCAGGCAAGCCCTGGTTTGCACTTAAGTACCTTTTATAAAATTCTTTATTTGTATCACTTATGTCTAGGGTGAATGTTTGCATTAGAGTTAAGCTGTTTGAAGCCCCACTTGCATAACCTTTTAAATCCTATGAAGGGTTGGGTAGCTTACAGAGCCGACGAGTAGACAAGGCCCCGCTAATATGCTTAGGACCTCGGTAGAAGTCGAGTAGTTGGAATCTACTCGTGAGGTAAGGTTTATCACACGGTTTGGTCAGAATAGAAAATGGCTTAAAAGTGGAGAAAATGGGACCCAGCAGGGGGATAGGAAGCAGTGAGCGGAGGTCTCACGTGCATAGCCCTGTTGGTGTCGATTGAGGACCGAGTCGTGTGCGGGTCTGCTGAACAAGTATCGAACAGTACCGGATGACATACTGACATAAGCAGGAAACCGATGTAAATGGTTAACCTGGGTGCCGAGGCTTACCCAACCGTAAACAGGAGTGGGTTGAGGGTAGCAAGGTGTAAATCTGCCGGTGGGCACAGTCACGCTCCACGCGGGGACCTCCTACCCGTTACGGATGGACCGGTTCGGCATTTAGATTGCCTTTAAAAGGTTGTTGCATACAACACAGTAGGAAGGGGTGTGGAATCACGCTTCTGAAAGTGGGTGTATGCAACGTGTTGTCCGGGTGTCTCCTGATTGCAATCACCGCCCCTCGCGGTTATTTGAGTACCGCTTGTTCACTGTTTCGTGACGTAGTAAGAAGTGAAGTAAGCCAGTTGAATGATAATATGCTGTGATGATATATTAATGTTTTGGAAACCATGTATGCTGTAGATGTAGAGCTAATTAAGTTTACTTTCCGCTTTGGGCATCACCACATCGGAGGAAAGCGTTTCTTGTTTGATTGTGGACTCCCGATGTGAGGGATGCCTAAGGCACATGAATTTGACGCTATAAAACTGAAAGTAAGGATCAACTTATAGGCGTGTCTTTGTCGCAAATTCCTTTTCCTATCATACACCTCCCTGCATGTAGAGTTCCATGCCTAGGTCAGACGGTTAAGCCTTGCTGAGCCATCGTGCTCACGGTTGCAATATTTGAGCTGTATGCAGGTGAGAGCTATGAGGAGGGTTCCGAGGATGAGGCGATGCCCCCGTCAGGGTACACGGCCGAGATGGAGCCCTGCACGCCGCCGTGATTTCTCAGGTTCCATGCTGCTAGCGTGTAGCGTCCCCGGGCTGGACGGCTGCACTTTTGCATAGTTAGGATGAGAGGCTACTAATGTACATTGCTTCCGCTGTATAGTTATATTTTGTAAAAGACTTCCGCTGTTTTATATTAAATAAAAGTTTGTATGTTGTTCTTTATTCTTTTCTGGTGTGCTGTTGGGTGCCGCATCGTACGGCACCACACTATGCGATCCTGGAGTGGGTGAACCACGGGGTGGTCCCCACAGTCGTGGTATCAGAGCCGCATTGGGAATAGCACGCTCGAAAAGGGCATATTTTGAAAACTTAGAAGTAGTCGAGTGAGGATTAGTCATTAAGCCCACATAAGGTCTATGATAGTACTAGTTATGATGGTGGAAAGCTAACATATTTGTTATACATTCTGTAACGACGCTCCGACGTCAGGTAAGAGGTAAGGTACGCCACCACAGGCGGATCAATTGCGGTAACTCACCGTACTAGTAATAGTATGGGATGGTATACCGTGGCTTGGCACGGTAGTTAATATGAGTCTCTGGACCTCTCTATGGTCCTGAGAGCATATGAAAACGTTGATATCCAGCGTGCTTTAGGCAAAAGTGAGAATACCCCATCGTGTGGTAAGCAACACGATAGTATGCAACTCTTGAACGTTCAATGTTCAAAGGGCCATACGCAGCGCTCGCCATCGGCGTGCCTCAACGGTCATGAGGCAGTAGGTGGTATCCGTTGGGTTGATAAAATTCCCAACTGTGACGACCCGTTCGCGCTCTACTCGGGTTCCCCGTCGTGTGGTGTGAAAACACGACCATGTACCTTGAGACGGTGGCTTGACTCAAGGACGATCCGTATGGCAATGATACGGACCGTATGTTTTTACTATGATATGGAACTGCCTGCAATGTTAAAACCTTTGTGTGCATCATTATTGTGTGTTTTTCTACAGGTACACTAACCACGTTAGTGCATGACGTGTAGAAACCGTTTGTGAGTGACGCCTTTAGTTCCACCATTTGACACGTATATGCCGGAATACCGGTTTAGGATTTTTCTTTGGTGAGGAAACGTAGCACCGACTGCATAAAAGTTTATTTTCAAAGAAAAGAGTCACACTGGAGTATAGGAATTCATTTAGGGGTTAGTAAACTCCTATATTGAACTAAGAGTCAATTGGGAGTATAGATTCAGTCTCAAAAGCTTAGGAATAATCTCCCCTGTTTTCGGCAGAAATTTTGCTGACCTTGAACAGGGCATAACTTAATATTGGTTGAACCAATGGAGGTGTGAGATACCATTCTGGAAAGTTTTTGAAGTCCTCTACAACGTTTCTGTAGATCTCCAGAACAAAATCTCCCTCCAAAGGGATGAAAAACTCAGATGAGTAGGTACTGTCCCGAAACAGGGCAGACCAAATGCTCTCTGGAATTTTCTGTATTTCAACCAAAACACTTAGTTTCACCGTTTGACGTCCAGTGGCTATTGTAAAACAGCGAGTTAGAGTCGAAGGGTTTATGCATTTGACATATCGCTTCGAGTTAGTACATGTTTGGGTCCAGTACAATAGCGAGGAATTACGCATGCTAACACACTTAACATCCCGTGGTGACCCGGATGGTCGAAATGAACTTTCAACCCATAAAGTTCAATACTTTGGAACTCGATCGTGTGACACGGTCCAGGGATGTATATGTTGCATAAAGTTTATACTTTATCCATATGTGTGATTGTTATGCGCGTTGTTTATCCCATTCTCGCATTACTATTGTATAGACTGGATGAGCTAAACCCACATGTGCTGGATTGAATGGTATGAATGCAGAATGGTGCGGACACGTTCAACGCAAGAGGAGGGAGGTCCGAGTCAAGTTCGTGGTGATGAGTCTCCACCTCCGGAGCAGACCACGACGCAGCAGCAACCACCTCCTCCACCGCCAGAACTTCCAAGGAATCTTGCGGAGGTTCTCGCTGCAGTGCTCGGCTCGCGCGATGAGCAAACCGAGTTACTGCGGATGTTGGTGCAGCAGAATGCGTCCCATCAGGGAGGACGCCAAGACAATGGGCAACGCCAGCCCCAACAAAGCTCGTATTCAGAATTCATGGCGACCCATCCACCGGTCTTCATGGAGGCCGAAGAACCTTTGGAGGCGGACAGCTTTATCCGCACTCTGGAGGCAAAGTTCGGGCTGCTACGATGCACCGAACATCAGAAGGCGCTGTACGCAGCGCAACAGCTTCAAGGAGAAGCCGGTACCTGGTGGGTGAACTACACCGCCTCCTTACCGGCTGGCCATGCCGTCACATGGACGGAGTTCCGGGAGGCGTTCCGCGCCGATCACATACCTCCCGGTGTGATGGAAATGAAGCTCCAGGAGTTCCTGGCGCTACGACAAGGCGAGAGGAGTGCTCATGAGTACTCCAAGTTATTCAACCGGCTGGTGCAGTATGCGCCAGGATTTGTGGGCACGGAAGACAACAAGCGCAATGCGTTCTTCCGGGGCCTGAACTCCAAGATGAAGGTCCATCTCGCCCAGAGCAATCGCGGCACATTCAACGACCTAGTTAATGCCGTGATTCTACAGGAGAATGCTCAGCGCGAGCGCGGTTCTGACAAGAGGAAACGCAGCGCGCTGACGAGCAGCAGTGGTGGAACGCCACAGAAATACCGCGTGGTATATCGTTCACCATCCGGGCAGAGATGGCAGCCACCGGCGCGACCGCCTCAGTTTCGCGGTCGGCAATATAATGCGCCGGGCTTTCGACCGACGTATCCACCACAGCAACAGCAGCAGCAAAGGATGGTCCCGCGTGTGCCCCAGTTTCAACAGCGTGCACCGGGATTCCGTCCTCAAGTCGGCGGGACCCCGACACCGTACACGTGCTATACGTGTGGCCATGTCGGGCACATTTTGAGGGACTGCCCCGAGCCGCGACAGGGCAGGGGTGCAGCACCATATCAGGGTTCTAATCAGCCCCGCAATCAGCCCAAGAAACCAGCACCAAAACCCGGCAACGTCCACCACTTAGCTATGGAAGACGTGCCGGAAGGCGAACCCGTCCTCGCGGGTACGTTCTCTTACCTGGATCATCTCGTAGTCATACTTTTTGACTCCGGTGCCACCCATAATTTCATAAGTCCGTCTTATGTTATTAAATATCAACTGCCTATCATTCCCACAAATAATTCATATTTGATATGTTCTCCGGGTGGGAAAATAACAGCAGATAGAATGGTCTATAGAGCACCATTACAGTTGGGTGGGAATCTATATCCAACTTCTCTAATCATGTTAGAGAGTCAAAAACTTGATGTCATTTTAGGAATGTCATGGCTACATCGCCATGGTGCTGTTCTTGACATCATTCCACGTGTGGTTCGTTTAAACTCTCCACTTCATGAACCACATGTTCTTATTCTTGACCGTTTGGTTCAAGAAACCCCAGCCACATATAACACGGAAGCCACGAAACTTGAGGATATTCGTGTGGTCCGTGAATACCTGGATGTCTTTCCGGATGATCTTCCGGGCAATGCCGCCCGAAAGAGATGTCGAGTTCAAGATTGAACTCGTACCTGGGACGACACCAATCTCACGGGGACCATATAAGATGGCTCCGAATGAGCTGGCTGAACTAAAGGAGCAGCTCAACGATTTGATGAAGAAGGGTTTCATTCAACCGAGTTCTTCGCCATGGGGATGCTCGGCGCTGTTTGTGAAGAAGAAGGATGAAACCTTGAGGTTGTGTGTGGACTACCGACCTCTCAACGCCGTCACCATCAAGAATAAATATCCACTGCCCCGCATTGATATTCTCTTCGATCAACTTGTGGGTGCGAGTGTATTTTCCAAGATGGATCTTCGCTCCGGATATCATCAAATCAAGATCTGAGCGGAGGATATCCCAAAGACGGCCTTCTCGACGAGATATGGATTATATGAGTACCTCGTCATGTCCTTTGGTCTCACCAACGCCCCGGCACACTTCATGTATCTCATGAACTCAGTGTTCATGCCGGAGTTGGACAAGTTTGTGGTGGTGTTCATAGACGACATCTTGGTTTACTCCAAGACTGAAGAAGAACACGCCAAACACTTGCATATCGTACTTCAGCGATTAAGAGACCATAAGCTTTATGCTAAGTTTAGAAAGTGCGAGTTTTGGATCAGCCAAGTGCCATTCCTTGGTCACATTATTTCTGCAGAAGGCATTGCAGTTGATCCAAGTAAAATTGAACAAGTGCTGAAATGGAAGTCCCCCACATCAGTCCATGAAGTCAGAAGTTTCCTCGGGTTAGCAGGATATTATCGGAGATTCATACCAAATTTCTCCAAGCTTGCTAAGCCGATGACTGAACTGTTAAAAAAGGGGATCAAATATGTTTGGAGCTCAGCTTGTGAAGAAGCTTTCCAAGCATTAGTGAAGCATCTTACAACAGCCCCGGTGTTAGCTCAACCGGATACAACCAAGCCCTTTGACGTATATTGTGATGCGTCTGGCATCGGGCTTGGTTGTGTATTGATGCAAGGAGGAAGAGTGGTCGCCTATGGCTCACGTCAACTTCGTAACCACGAGCAGCACTATCCGACTCATGATCTTGAGCTCGCTGCTGTGGTATTGGCCTTGAAGATGTGGAGGCACTATTTGCTTGGGAACTTAGTGCACCTCTACACTGACCACAAAAGTCTGAAATATATATTCACTCAAAAGGAGTTGAATATACGGCAACGGAGATGGCTAGAACTGATCAAAGACTATGAGATCGAGATTCACTACCATCCCGGGAAGGCAAACGTGGTTGCCGATGCCTTAAGCCGCAAATCCCATGTCAACAGTCTGTCCATCACCCCACTTGAAGAGGAGGAGCCGAGTCTGTACTTGGTTCCATATGGGCCATTGTATAATCTTGCTCTCGTCCCTACAATACGAGAGGAGATTATGGAAGCGCAGAAGAAAGGCGTGGGAATGTCACACATTCGGAGAAGGATGAAGAATGGCGAAATGAAATGCTTCCGAAGAGATGATAACGGTACACTATGGTTTAAAGACCGTATAGTGGTACCCCGTGACATGAAGCTTCGGAGGAAAATCTTGGACGAAGCTCATTTGTCCAAGTATTCTATTCATCCGGGCAGCAACAAGATGTACCAAGATCTGAAAACAAGGTTTTGGTGGACACGGATGAAAAGAGAAATCGCAAAGTACGTATCCGAATGTGATACGTGTCGGCGGGTGAAAGCCGACCATATGCGTAAAGCCGGACAGCTGCAACCGTTGAACATTCCGGCGTGGAAGTGGGAGGATATCAGCATGGACTTCATAGTCGGATTACCTCTCACGTCTCACAAACATGACTCGATTTGGGTGATAGTCGATCGACTAACCAAGTCGGCTCATTTCATTCCCATACATACCAGTTACGTGGCCAAGCAATATGCGGAGCTTTATATTGCAAGAATCTTATGCTTGCACGGTGTTCCCCGCTCTATTATTTCAGATTGCGGTGCACTGTTTGTCTCTCGGTTTTGGGAACAGCTGCACGCATCATTGGGGACCAAACTGATCTGAAGCTCCGCGTATCACCCGCAGACAGATGGTCAAACTGAACGGGTGAATCAAGTGCTTGAAGACATGCTACGCGCTTGTGCCATTCACCACGGCAAGAATTGGGATGATCATTTGCCGTTGGCGGAGTTTTCTTACAACAATGGCTATCAAGCTAGCATCAAGATGGCGCCGTATGAAGCTCTCTATGGCCGAAAATGTCGCACACCTCTCAACTGGTGTGAGTCCGGCGAGCGAGTCATCTACGGCATTGAACTGGTGAATGAAGCTAAAGAACGAGTGCGAGTGATACAAGCCAACCTCAAGGCTGCTTAATCTCGTCAGAAAAGCTATGCGGATAAAAGACGCCGTCCTCTCCACTTCAACATCGGGGACCATGTGTATGTCCGTGTGTCTCCGATGAAAGGAGTTCACCGTTTCGGAGTGAAGGGTAAACTTGTGTCGCGGTTCATTGGTCCGTTCACCATTATTGAAAAATGCGAACCCGTGGCCTATCGCCTAGATTTACCGGCATCGCTCGCAGGCATTCACAATGTCTTCCACATCTCTCAGCTGAGGAAATGCCTCAAACCCTCAGCTGAAATCCGCACTGAAGACATAGAAGTTCTTCAACCGGACCTCACGTACACGGAGTATCCAATCCGGATCATCGATGAAAAGACTCGTGCCAAAAGAAACCGGACCTTATGGTTCTACAAGGTCTTGTGGAGTAACCATACCGCTGATGAGGCGACATGGGAAAGCGAGGATTATCTACGAGCGTATTATCCGGACTTGCTATCATCATATACCCGGTAAGGTTTTCCCCACTGTACTTTTCCTTTGGAATCTCGGGACGAGATTCTTTTTAAGGGGGGATGTAAAATCCCCGAAAGTGGTAGCAAGAAAATTCTGCTCATGTGCACTTATGAAAAATGAGGAGAATTAAAACTTTGAATTATAATGGGGTAAGTTCAAAGTGAGGGTTTAGACTTCCCAAAACTTCCAAACATGGGGATCTAAATGCACAGCTTGGATCTTCATAGTCCAAATATTCACCCTTCCAAATTTCAGCTCATTTGGAGGAGTTTCAATATTTGTTTGGAATTAAAAGGAGAAGCCCTCTAATCTAAATTTCAAATTCAGTTTCAAATCCCATTTTCCCCAATTTGCAAATTTGGTTCCACAAATGTGATCTCCACATTTGAATTAGCAGCCACGCCAAAATTCAGAATTATTTGAGTTGGTTTGCTATGCTTTTGGAACAATGCAAAAGGAAAGATTCAAATTCTAATTCAAATTCAAATAACCAAAGTCAGTTCAAATTCCACAGTAGAATTCAAATCATTTGAATTAAAATATTTCAAACCATGACTTTGGGAGGAAGCAAAGGATTTAATTTGGAGAAAAATATCAGAGCTATTAGGTGAGGTGAGACCCACATGGCAGTGACACATGAAATTAACTGGGGCAATTTTCTTCTGTTTGAGTCCTTCTCGAGCTGCCACCGTGCTGCATCTCCCCTCCACCGAGCTGCTTGCTTCAGCTTGCTCCCGAAGGCAGCACTTCATGTGTAGATTGCTATCAAAGCAGAGGCACAACTCCAGTTTTTCTCCTCTGCACACCGAAGCTTTTTCCTCAGCCCTCGAGCGTCCAGCGAAGGAGAAACAGACGCCCACCTCTGTGCTCCTGGTTCAGCAGCCTCCAGCCCCTCCCAGCAGTGGTTGATCGCCCCAGGAGCTGCGCCAGCGACCCCTCAACGTGTTCCACCGCTCCTCAGCTCATCCCCGAGCTTCCCTCGCAGTGCCCAACCTGTTTTTCACCGGGAGGAAACAGAGCACGTCGTACCTCACTGCTCCTCGAGTTCCAGCCGCTCCAACGCCTCTACTGCACGTCCAGCACCTCCCTAAGGTGCGCCAAGGTGTGTAGATCATACTACCACAGTCCCCTTGCCCTTCCTCGTCGCTGTCTCGCTGGAATTTGAGTTTTGGCGCCGGTACACTGAAGAACAGCCCCAAACCAAAACTGTAAATTCATCCAACGTGGTTGATCATCGGTTCTACAATTCAAGCCACAGAAACTAGTGACTCTACCGCCCTCCCACGCCAAAGCACACATCAAACCGTCCACCACAGGCCCCGGGCGACGAGAAATCGCCGGCGGTGGCAAAAACGGGTCGGTCCTCCGGTGAACCCTATGTTCTGGCCATTTGCTGCAAGGTTTAGCCTGCGTTCCATGTTCCCAGATCATTGGTGATGCTTTAGGGCAAGGTAGCTTACCGGGAGAAGCTTCGTACGCGCCAAAACGCGTTGATGCCGAGCTCCCGAGCCGCCCCACCGGTGCCGACCTGTTTTCGGCCGTTTTCATGCGTGGAAACCTTGCTCGGCAGCTGCACCATGTTCCCAGGAGATTATAGGGCGAAACCGGAGCTAATTTGGTGGAGAAATGAGGGAGAACGAGCCATGGCACGATTTGAACTGGTGTGCACGCGCGCCTCTGGCGGGAGGTTGAAGAAGGACATGACCAGTGGGCCCCCCTGTTAAGTCTCTGTGTAGATTTTAAACAGAGAGCTATCACAGTTTGAAAAATTCATAACTTTATGTAGACAGCTCCAAAAAGGGTGAGAAAAATTTTGTCTGAATCCTTAGGAGGAGTACTTTACAGAGGAACAAATTGCATGCTATGAAAATGCCCAGGAATTTCTGTAGAATTGTTTTTAGTAAATCCTTTAGGGATTTATTACAGGAGCAATTCTTTATGAAATATTCCCAAATTTGGGAAGCTAGTCCTTTTCATAGTGTCTGACCTCCAGTAAAAGTTTTAGGATTTTTATAGATTATTTAGAGGGCTTAATCAGTAGGTTATCTCAGGATTAAATAAATTAGCTAAAAATCATAGAATTGATTTTCAGAAAATTGGTTCAAACTTCATACCTCCATAACTTTCTGTAGGGATGTCCAAAATTTGTGAAACAAATTTTATTGGATTTCTCTCAGTCAGTACTCTGCAGAAATGCAAAGAAATTGATCTGAAGATCTCTGGATATTTCTCCAAGATTCATCAAAGCTAAATCTTTGGGAATTTAGTCCAGAATATCTCTGTTATGGAATTTCTTCAAATTTGGCCAGGAAGTTCCTCATGACATTACTGATCTCCAGTAAAAATTTGAGCTTCATTGGAGTTCATTTGCTGGGTCAAATTACCTTCCAAAGTTCAGCCTTTATTTGGAAATTCAAATTTAAACAGAAACTTTTCAGAACTTCTGTCCAACTTCAAAAAATCATATCTCTCTGATGGTAGCTCCAAAAATGGTGAAATAAATTTTGTTAGAACCAGGGAGACTTACCCTAATCATATCTTCCACTACTAGCTATGTCAAAGCTCCTGAGTTGGGCTCCAAATTCAGAGAAGCATTGTACTTGTAGGAATTTTAAAGACTGCATTGTGCAATGACATGTCTCCAAATTTGGCTCAAATCAGCCTTAGAGGGTCTAGTATCTACTGTAAAAATCCCAAAGCCAATTAAGGATCCTAAATAGCAATAGCTATGAATAGTAGTTCAATTCTTATAAATCCTTAATACTTATACATCTATTTTGCTACATTTCATTTAGTGACCGAAGTTGAGGACGCACCGGAGCCTTTGGAAGTCCTGCCACCTGAAGTTGACTTCCCATCTAACTCGCAATCAGGCAAGCCCCGGTTTGCACTTAAGTACCTTTTATAAAATTCTTTATTTGTATCACTTATATCTAGGGTGAATGTTTGCATTAGAGTTAAGGTGTTTGAAACCTCACTTGCATAACCTTTTAAATCCTATGAAGGGTTGGGTAGCTTACAGAGCCGACGAGTAGACAAGGCCCCGCTAATATGCTTAGGACCTCGGTAGAAGTCGAGTAGTTGGAATCTACTCGCGAGGTAAGGTTTATCACACGTTTTGGTCAGAATAGAAAATGGCTTAAAAGTGGAGAAAATGAGACCCAGCAGGGGGGATAGGAAGCAGTGAGCGGAGGTCTCACGTGCGTAGCCCTGTTGGTGTCGATTGAGGACCGAGTCATGTGCGGGCCTGCTGAACAAGTATCGAACAGTACCGGATGACATACTGACATAAGCAGGAAACCGATGTAAATGATTAACCTGGGTGCCGAGGCTTACCCAACCGTAAACAGGAGTGGGTTGAGGGTAGCAAGGTGTAAATCTGCCGGTGGGCACAGTCACGCTCCACGCGGGGACCTCCTACCCGTTACGGATGGACCGGTTCGGCATTTAGATTGCCTTTGAAAGGTTGTTGCATACAACAGAGTAGGAAGGGGTGTGGAATCACGCTTCTGAAAGTGGGTGTATGCAACGTGTTGTCCGGGTGTCTCCTGATTGCAATCACCGCCCCTCGCGGTTATTTGAGTACCGCTTGTTCACTGTTTCGTGACGTAGTAAGAAGTGAAGTAAGCCAGTTGAATGATAATATGCTGTGATGATATATTAATGTTTTGGAAACCATGTATGCTGTAGATGTAGAGCTAATTAAGTTTACTTTCCGCTTTGGGCATCACCACATCGGAGGAAAGCGTTTCTTGTTTGATTGTGGACTCCCGATGTGAGGGCTGCCTAAGGCACATGAATTTGACGCTATAAAACTGAAAGTAAGGATCAACTTATAGGCGTGTCTTTGTCGCAAATTCCTTTTCCTATCATACACCTCCCTGCATGTAGAGTTCCATGCCTAGGTCAGACGGTTAAGCCTTGCTGAGCCATCGTGCTCACGGTTGCAATATTTGAGCTGTATGCAGGTGAGAGCTATGAGGAGGGTTCCGAGGATGAGGCGATGCCTTCGTCAGGGTACACGGCCGAGATGGAGCCCTGCACACCGCCGTGATTTCTCCGGTTCCATGCTGCTAGCGTGTAGCGTCCCCGGGCTGGACGGCTGCACTTCTGCATAGTTAGGATGAGAGGCTACTAATGTACATTACTTCCGCTGTATAGTTATATTTTGTAAAAGACTTCCGCTGTTTTATATTAAATAAAAGTTTGTATGTTGTTCTTTATTCTTTTCTGGTGTGCTGTTGGGTGCCGCATCGTACGGCACCACCCTATGCGATCCTGGAGTGGGTGAACCACGGGGTGGTCCCCACATTTTCCGAGCGCTCACTCGTCGGCACGATGCGGAAGCATGGTGAGAACTCCTTTAGAGACGTTTTTGAGCTCGGTTGATTGATTGCCGATCTACCATAGCACCCGCTGATGCTGTAGAACCCTTTGGCTGAGTGTTTGGCGGGTTAGGTCGGCCGGCCGACGGCGCCGAAGTGGACCCGAGGACGTCACACGCCGCCGATGGGTTTCCGGCCACCGGTGGTCGTCGCCGACCCCATAAACGGGTTGCTCGGGGTCCCAAACTCAAAGGCGGTGAGTTCCACCCCCGAAGACGGCCCGGAACGCCATTCCGGTGGACCTCGCTGACGCGCGCCGCCGCCCGAGAGTTCTAGCGCGAGGTAGAAGAAAGCTGAGGAGATGGGGCCCGCGGTCAGATTTTTAAACATTTCCAACAATTTCAGATTTTAGTTAAAACTTCAAATGCCCATAACTTTTGCTAGGATGGTACAAATTTAGTGAAACAAATTTTGTTGGATTCATCTCTCCTAGTACTTTCCAGCAAAATAAGTTTCAGCCATAAAACCCATTATTTTTCCAGAATTAATTCCCTAAATTTTAAACTGTTGGAAATTTTATCTGGAGAATTTCTTTATGATAAATTCTGAAATTTGGCTGGGATTTTCATTTGAAAAATCCTTGAGTCACATGAAAAATTTCAGGTCCATCCAAGTTCATTTAGTCCCTCTAATGGTGTGATTAAGTGAACTGCACTGAGAAAATAGAAAAATGTACATAAACATTTTTAAGAATTTTCTCAAATCTTGATTAGGGCGTAACTTTCTCTAGAATTCTTCAAATTACATGAAACCAACTCCATTAGAACCATCTCAAACTCTAGTTTCCATAAACTAATTGTTTGATCCATGAAAATCCCTGAAAATCCTTAGAAGCTCTAGTAATGGGCATTTAGACCTATATTTGTGCAGGGCTAAAATGAGCTATGTTTTAAATAAAATTTGGCAAAGTCTCTAGTTAGATTCTTACCAAGACACAGTAATATTTCAGAGCCAAAAGGGATGTCTAGCTAAAGTTATGGTCTTTATATGCTAAATTCAATATGTTTGCATTTAATTTGACATGTATCATTAATTTGACTACGTGTAGTCGCTGAACGCGAGGAAACCCCGGAGATACTGGACTTCATAACTCCAGAGGAGACACTAACCCCTGACCAGCAGCAACAAGGCAAGCCCCGGTTCACATTTAACAAGTTTTATCAAATTTCGCTTTATACTCAGTTTGAGGTATGTATGTGCATTAAGTTTAGGATGGATGAAACTCTAATTGCATAACCAGATTATTCCAAAGAGAGTGAGGGTAGTATCTAAGTCCTCAACTAGATCATGCTTTGCTTAATGTTTATAGACTTAGGTACAAGTCGAGTAGTTGGAATCTACTCACGAGTATAGGATTCGCGACATACGGGGTTGGTTCGAGATGTGGGATCACTTTAGTAAGAGAATGAGACTAGGCAGGGGCTAGGACGCAGCAAGAGGAAGTCTTGTGTTCTTAGCCCTGCCCGTGTGGATTGAGGACCGATCCATGTGCGGCCTCGTTGAACAAGTTTGAATGTACCGAAGGCATATCGGATATATGGGGTCCAATAAACTGAAGTATCCTATACCTCTGGGCGTTTGTGCATAACGCACTGATTTAAAGGTGTAGGTTGAGGGCAGCAATGTGGAAATTCACTAACAGACATATAGAGATGCTCCGTGTAGGGAACCTCCTGTCCGCGGTGCGACCGGTTCGACGTTTAGGCTGTTTGATGAAATGTTGTTCGTACGACATCGAGTGAGCGTGCCGTGCAGCTCCGTGGATGGGCATACATGACGTGCTATTCGGGTATCCCTACAGGTGTATAACGAGTTGATTCACCGTCCCTCACGGTTATGAGTACCGCTTGTTCACTGTGTCATGACGTAGGTAAAAATATGGAATGTTGTGATGCAATACTGCTGATAAGATTAATTTGTTTTGTTACATGTGTGCCACCAAATATTGCTCACTAAATTTTAGATTTGTGAACCATTAACTTGTGACTCAGTTTTAACAGCATTGTCGCTAAGATTTTTTCGCAAGTAGGACATACCTCTTCATTGTCGCTGTTGTGTTCTGCCTCCTCCATACTTGAACTTGACTTGGTCGCCATGAAGCATAAGTTTGCCGAATCATCTTCATCTTCATCACTTTCAATGTCCACATCGCTCGAGCCAAGTTCTTGAAGTGCGGAGATAAAACTATTTACCAATTGGCGTCCTATAAAACTCTTCTTCTTTTTTATCGTTTGCAGAGGAGTGCTTCGTCCTAGTTTGCTTTTTATCACGGGAAGTAGGACCTGAAAGGTTAGGGCAATCCGTACGAAATGTCCTGTCTTACCTCATTTGAAGCATCGTTGAGGTCCGACACTTTCTCTCCTTCTAGTCCTCACATTTTGCAATACTTTTAAGAACCGAGTAGAGATGAGTGCAAGTTCTTCCTCTAGAAACTCGCCAGTATGTTCAAGGGTTAGAGAGGACAACAAAGAAAGTGTACCACAAGATGAAGATTGACTAGAGCTAGGCATGTCACGTTGTGAAACAAATGCAAGATACTTGTTGGGGTTCTTACGTGATATTATGTCAATTTCATGAGTTTTTAACTTAGATTATAGCACATCTAATGTAAATGTACTCATGACAGTAGATTCATTAATAGATGTAACTTTCATCTCTCAAATTTACATGTCTAATGCACTTAGTAATTGCCTAGCATTTTCAGCGTCTGAAAAATTAACGTTGACACTACGCAAGTTGCTGAGAATTTTATCGAAGCGGGCAAAGAGGTCATCGACTGACTCATCGGGTTCCATCTCAAAGCGCATGTATTCTATCTTGAACATATCTTGTCTTACCTCCTTAATCGTGTTGGATCCTCCGTGATAGTCACAAAGTGCTTTCCACACATCGTATGCAGATTGGAGGTGTGCAACACGGTGCAAGTCACTTTGAGTTAATCCTTGTATGATCAAGTTCCGTGCTTTGATGTTGTTGTCGACATATCTCATGTTTGTAGCCGTGACTTGATCGTTTTGCGGCACGTCATAAGGATTGTACACCTTTACCCATATTGCGGAGTCTTGCGTGGATGAAAGCCTCCATTCGTGCCTTCCAAACCTGAAAATCAATGCCACTGAACACACATGGTTTTGCGGGGTATTTCTCCATGATGATTAGTCAAAATACGTGCAAATAACAAATATTAGAGCATCGTAGCTCTGGTACCAATTGTAGGATCGAAGAGCACGTGAAAATCTACCAGAGGGGGTGAATGGTAGATTTAAACTTTTTAGCGAAAGCAACAAAAAAAATCTCGGCAGAAAATCGATTTGTTAAAGAAACCGCGTATGCGATTGATCTAAATGTGTTCAACCGTGACAAAAGTGGTATATATTATATAGAATCAATTCACGAAGACACGACAACAAGAATCACGGAAATTCGTCAAGAAAAACTCAAGTTATGATCAAAAAATCAAACGAGGGTCAATCTGTTCTACTCGAGTAAAAACCAGATCGGCAACACTGCAAAGAAACTAGTGTAGATCAGAAACTACAAATCCAATTACCGTGAAATTTTCACAGATGATAGATAATCAAGTTTTGAAGACAACCCAAAAAGAATCATGTCAATTGAATCGGTAAAACTCGAGTTATGATCAAAACACCGAAGAACTGTCGTGCTGTCCAGAAACTCGACGAGAAAGACTTGACAAAAACAAGTCGGACGAACAAGGCACAAAAGCTCCTCTAAATAATAAATTTTATTGATCAAAACATAAGAGAAACATCCCAAAGTCGTGCTCTCCATGAGCCTTGGCCTCTCTTGCTTATATAACCATCACTAAGGCCAACCCAATTCAAAATAAGACTCTAATCCTACTCAGTTTCTGAATCGAAACTTTCCATAACTGCTCAAGACTCTTCTATACACAGATAGAAGCAATCTTAAGACTTCCAAACACATTAGGAATGTATCCCACATTCCTAAAATAACTCAACTTCGTGTCCCACACGAAATCCTATCATAATCAACTCAAATCTTTCCATATTTGAGCCATAACCGACTCAACCGCAGCCTTGAGTCTATAATCCAGCCGGTTGGACCTTTCCTACCAATTTTTTATGTCCACATATCTTCATCACGCCTTGGAACCATGTTGCCACGTCCATGCACTCCTTACACACGTGCAAACACCTTCCAACAACGTCCACGATACCTCCATATGCATTGTTTGTAGCGCCCCGCTATTGGGCTTTGCCCTAAGTGGCCCAAAATGCTAGCCCCACCCTTTTCCTCTCTATGGCCAGTGGGCCCCCCCCCCGCCAGCGCCCCTGCCTCTCTTTCCTTTCTTCCCTCGGCTCCTTCCCGAACCCTTCCTCCCCCAGCCGCCGCCAGCACCTGAAGGCGCTAACCAGCGCCCCCGCTGAATCCGGCGGCCTTCCCTCCCCTGCTCCGCTCTCCCCCCCCCCCCCCCCCCCCCCGCACCAGACGCCCCGTTCCTCCCCTATAAACCGTGAGCTCTCCCCCCCCTTGCCACCCAGTTCCTCGGCCGCCCCTGAAGTCGGGCGCACAAGCAGCGCCGCCCCCACCTCCTCCCGGGTAAGCCGCCGCCCGATTCTCCCTCGCCGTCGCCGGAATCGTCGCTCTGACCTTCCCCTCCGATCTGCAGGGCCACCAGGACGTGTTTCGGCCCTCCCCAGCGGGAAACGTTGCCACAGCCCCCCCCCCCCTCACCGGCGGCCCTAGGTGAGACCCCTTCCCCGTCGTCTCGGTTTGGCCGCCCCTCCTCCCCTGGTCTGACTGTCCCAATGTTTTCTCTCTGCATCACAGGAGCTGCCGCGCCAGGGAGCCGTGAAGCTTGGCCGCCTAGAAGCCACAACTACGAAGACCCACGACCCTCGACGTCTCTCTGCGTTGCACGCCGACCCCGCGCCGATCCAGTCCACGAGTTTCCCCTTGGTGAGTTCACCATGTTCTCCTCAGTCAGTTATTGGCATCTAGAGTCTAGGATTGGGGACCAGTAGCCCTAGGTTGATGTTTTCTGGCGAACTTGGGCGCTGGCCATGGCGCGCTGCCACGGTCCGTCACCACCGACAGCCAGATTCGGTCATGATAACCCGTGCCGTTGGATCTGCGCCGACGCTCTAGATTAAAAGGGCTGCATACCCCTTCGTTGCTTAGGTCAGAGCCGCCCAAATAAATTCGGATGCGCCTCAAGAAGCCATGTGACCTACTGAGTCATTATAAATCTGAACCACCCACAACTCATCCGATGGCCTCTACTAGATCCCCCACGCACCCCTTCGCAAATTTACATTTAGATCCCTCCACCACCTACTGTTCGAGTAAAGATACCCCTGTACATTGCGTACCAGCCCCTAGGCTTTCCTGAATCCCTATTTCGGCACTATATCAGTCACTCAAGCCCCTGTAATTTATTAGGAATGCTCAGAAGCTCATGCCCAGTAGTAGAATTTATATTTTACCCCTGCATTGGTCGATGTTGTTAGAGAAAGCCCCGACACAGTTCTGATTTTGCAGAATAAACCCCTGAAACATGCTGAAAATGCACGATAAAACTATTCTAGCGCCATATCATTCATTAAGGCCTAGAATTAATAATTAATGGTATACACGATGGCGTAAATGTGTAGGTTATGTTTCTTTTATGTTTATGTATTTGAACGTGTTGGTCATTTGGTATGGTTTCTTATTGTATTCTTGCTATTTTATTTGTGCATTCGATGACGTGGAGTAGAGCCAAACTCTGAGCTGACATTTAACCTGCAAGATCAAGACTTTGACGTCGGCGAGCAGCAGCAGTTCGGAGGCAAGTGCCCTTGAACATTTTGCACCATTACTTTAAGATATGTAGATAGAGTAGATGCATGCCTGTCTTTAATATGAATCCTATGCTAGGTTGTTTACTAGTTTTCCACTATTATCCTTGTCGCCATGTTGAGAGTATTTTTGTACATGTCGGGGTAGTGTTATGATGCTTAGCCATGCTGTCCTAGTTGGGATGTGATTATGGGATTTTCATAAACTTGCAATAATGATATTTCTTAATTGTGTGAATCGATGATGGTTGAGGGTATTAGAGATAGGAATCTAGGCAGGATGGTTGGTTTGGTGTGGTGCAGTTCGCACGAGATCGGGGTTGGGGCTAGTACCTGTCGTAGATTCTAAGGACCGGTTCATGACTCAGGTAACCCGGCGATATCGTGCCACCACAAGACTGGTATGGAACAGTTTAGCCGATTAAGTCTGCTTCTACCTTATTCTGTGTGCACCATTGGTATGACTTTGTGGCGCAAGAGGGGGCTTATGCAGCGGAGGGTGTACTCCAGAAAGGCTGCTAGCGGTGAAACCTCAGCGGGTGTACACGGGTTTGGTAGGGCGAGGTAAAGGCTTCATAGTGATCTCCTGGCCGCACACCATAGGAAGTGTGAATTGTGACTAGCTATCACGGGCAACAGGGAGGATCTAGTCCACTTGGCAACAAGGGACGGAATCACGACTTGTGGGTAAAGTGGTACAAACTCTGCAGAGTGTCAAACTATCTAGATAGCCGTGCTCACGGTCACGAGCAATGCTTGGACTTACTCATGATTAGACGGGTTGGTGGGTTTGGTCTCCAGGTGGTGTAGCTTGGGGATCTGGATTGCCTGGTGGTGTGACCTGGTGAGTTGGTCATCAGGTCGAAGCCTGATGAGTGGTTCTTCAGGTTGTAGCCTGGAGGGTTGTGAGTTGGTCGTCAGGTTGTAGCCTGACGTGTGGGTGATCCAGGTTGTAGCCTGGATGGTCTTGTTGGACAGGTGGGTAACCTGACAATATTTACATATTTGTCGGGTTTTGGAATGTCACACATAGTAAATAGGATGCTAAGGTAAAACTAAGGATAGGATGTTCTGCGTAGAGCTTAAAACGAGTTTAGCCTTTTCCTTTGGATAGCCTACATGTCATCTATTTTCCCACACTTGCTGAGTACGCTATGTACTCACGCTTGCCTGTTGCCTCTTCTTGTACATCACTGCTGCTCAGGCTATGGAGATGGAGCGGGAGGAGATGAAGACGACGGATTCGATCCCGGTGTGTAGTACTAGGCTGGCGTGCCTCCGGAAGACGCCTGTGATGGAGCTCCGCGCTTAGATTTCCCTCTGCTGTGCATCTTTCTTTTTTTTTAGACCATGAGTCATTCATGTATTGAATAATTATCATTTGACACCGGCTTAATATATATGATATTACATTTTTGTTGGCACATGTATGAACTAACAGATCCTGGCATACATGTGTAGCTTGTCTGGTGTATTTTACAGGAACCAGGCGTGACAAAGTGGTATCAGAGCCAGGTTGTCCGTAGGACGCTAGCCTAGGTAGAAAACAGTCACGAACCAGGTGTATTTTCACCTAGAAAACTAAATACGACTTAAAACATGGGTAGATTGGACGAGTAGATCAATTCGTAAGTGCTTGATTATTGTTTTGATGGGTGCTTGACTTGATTTGTCTGCGTTTGCATTTATTCTGAACATTCAGACGAGAAATTCTAAATGCATATATGTTTTAAATATTTTTACCAAATTATCGATCATCCCTTACTGCCATCATTGAGTATATTGTTATAAGCTTTGGATTGTACAACAGATGGCAGGTAGAGGACGTGGTCGTGGCCGTGGTCGTGGTGTACCCGAGGCTGATAACGGGCCACCAGGTGTCCAGCTCCCAGGCTGGGCTGGTCGAGGTGCTCGCGGAGCAGGCGTAGCTCCGATAATGCAGCAGATGATGGCCACGCAGAACCAACTGTTGCAGAATTTGGCTCAGGTCATCGGTAACATGCAGCAGGCACCCCCACCCCCACCACCGTTAGCGCCTGGACCCCGGTCCAAGTCGAGAGACTTTCAGAGCACTCAGCCGCCAGTGTTCTCGAGTCCGGTTGAGCCGATGGATGCAGATGACTGGTTGAAGACGATTGATAGCAAGCTGCAGTTGATCCAGTGTCACGGACGGGAGAGAGTCTTGCTCGCCGCTCACCAGCTAGCAGGACCCGCAGCAGACTGGTGGACAGCTTACACAGCTGCTCACATGGACCCTCAGAGTATCACTTGGGATGAGTTCAGAGGCAGATTCCGCAGTCACTTTGTACCAGCCGGTGAGATCAAGATGAAGCGCAAGGAGTTTCTGAGTCTGAAGCAGGGCAGCATGACAGTGCGTGAGTATCTCACCCGGTTCACGCAGTTGTCTCGTTACGCGCCAGAAGATGTTAACACTGATGAGAAGAAGCAGGATTGCTTTGTTGAGGGGCTCGATCCAGAGTTGAAGAATTCACTGTCTTCCAGCTACTACGACAGCTTTCAGAAAATGGTGGATAAAGCTTTTGTGATGGAGAAGCAGATGCCAGAGCTCGAGCTACAGAGGAAGCGGAAGATGACTTGGCAGAGTCAGTCTTCAGGCAGCAGCAGTCGTCCTCGCTTTGCACCACAACCAGCCGGACAGATGATTCGTTCGATGGGTCAGTACCAGTACCAGGCACCGAGGCAGCCTACTTCAGCCTTCAGACAGCCAACGCCACCGACTCAGCAGCAGCGTCAGCAGGTGCAGCAGCCACGCCCCGCCGTTCCACCTCGTCCGGCGGGCCAGTTTCAGCAGAGGCAGCAGCAGAGCAGCGGGACACAGGGGCCCAAGCCCAACTTGCAGTGCTATAATTGTGGGGATGTTGGACACTTCGCCAGCAAGTGCCCAAAGAAGAAGCAACCGCAGCAACAGAACGTCTTGCATGGTCGGGTGAACCATGTAGTCTTGGAGGAGGCTCAGGATGCTCCAGACGTGGTGATTGGTATGTTCTCCGCTAATTCTCACCCCGCTACAGTCTTGTTTGATTCAGGTGCTACACATTCTTTTATTGCTAAGGAGTTTTTACGGAGGTATGATATGACTACTACACTGATGACCCGCATGCTAGTGGTCAACTCTCCTGGAGGAGAATTTAAGACAAGGCAGGTGTGTCCGAAAGTAAGTATAGACATAAGGGGGGTAGCCTTCTTCGCAAACCTCATTGTGCTGGAGTCTCATGGGATTGATATTATTCTCGGGATGGATTGGTTGGCCAAGTATGATGGTGTTATTCATTGTGCGTCGAGGACTGTTAGATTGACTCACACAGATGGCACCAAGGTGGAGTTCAGATCTGCCCAAGCGCCAGCTGAGAAGATCCAACTTAATCAGCTTGAAGCTACGGAGGGTATTCGGGTAGTCAGCGAGTTTCCGGATGTCTTTCCTGAGGAGTTGCCAGGTATGCCACCTGATCGAGACATTGAATTTGTCATCGAGTTAGTGCCTGGTGCTGCTCCCGTATATAAGAGACCATATAGGATGGATGCTAAACAGCTAGCAGAGCTCAAGGAGCATCTTCAGGATCTGCTAGATAAGGGCTATATCCGTCCCAGTTCCTCGCCTTGGGGAGCTCCGGTTATATTCGTGCCAAAGAAGGATGGGACTCAGAGGTTATGTGTTGATTATCGGGCTCTTAATGCTATGACTGTCAAGAACAAGTATCCTTTGCCCCGTATTGAGGACTTGTTTGATCAGCTCAGAGGAGCACGTGTGTTCTCCAAGATTGATCTTCGTTCGGGTTATCATCAATTGAAGATTCGAGCATCCGATATTCCGAAGACGGCGTTTGTTAGTCGTTATGGCCTCTACGAGTACACAGTCATGTCTTTCGGACTGACCAATGCTCCGGCTTACTTCATGTACCTTATGAATAAGGTATTCATGGAGTACTTGGATAAATTTGTGGTGGTATTCATTGATGATATTCTGGTATTCTCGAAGAGTGAAGAAGAGCATGAGGAGCATCTGAGGTTGGTGTTGCGAAGGCTTCGGGATAATCAGTTATATGCCAAGCTTAGCAAGTGTGAGTTCTGGTTGAAGGAAGTAGGATTCTTGGGACATATCATATCTGAGGGAGGTATATCCGTTGATCCAGGCAAAGTAGAAAAAGTGATTGAGTGGCAGTCACCAGGGAATGTGGGGGAGATCAGAAGCTTCTTGGGTATGGCAGGCTATTATCGACGATTCATTGAGGGATTTTCCAAAATTGCTAAGCCGCTCACGAAGATGCTTGAGAAGGGGGCAGTCTTCAGATGGACGCCCGAATGTGAAGCCAGTTTTCAGGAGTTGAAAACGAGACTGACGACGGCACCTGTGTTGGTTATGCCCGATATGCAGAAGGAGTTCTCGGTGTATTGTGATGCCTCTGGACAGGGATTGGGTTGTGTTCTTATGCAGGAGGGACATGTCGTGGCGTATGCCTCCAGACAGCTTCGGAAGCATGAGAGGAACTATCCCACGCATGACTTAGAGTTGGCAGCCGTAGTGCATGCTCTGAAGATTTGGAGACATTATCTGATGGGTAAGAGGACAGAGATCTACACGGATCATAAGAGTCTCAAATATATATTCACACAACCGGATCTTAATTTGAGGCAGCGCAGATGGTTGGAGCTTATTAATGACTTTGATGTGGGGATTAACTACCATCCAGGAAAAGCCAATGTAGTCGCGGATGCTTTGAGCAGGAAGACACATTGTAACGTGATGGTGTTGCAGCCTCAACTATGTGAGGAATTTGCTAGACTGAATCTCAGCATGGTTTCTAACGCAGAGGCAGTGATGATGGAAGTGGATTCTACACTGGAGCAGGATATTCGAGAGGGTCAGAAGAATGATGAGAAGATACTAGAGATAAAGCGATTGATGAAGGATGGCAAAGCTCCTGATTTTAGGGAAGATGAGCATGGGACACTTTGGCTTGGAAAGAGGATATGTGTGCCAGATGATAAGGCTATTCGACAATTGATATTGAGAGAGGCTCATGATTCAGATTACTCCCTTCACCCTGGGAGTACAAAGATGTATCAGGACTTGAAAGATCGCTATTGGTGGCATGGCATGAAACGAGATGTGGCAGAGCACGTGGCTTTGTGTGACACGTGTCAGCTTGTGAAGGCAGAGCATCAGAGACCAGCAGGCTTGCTACAGCCGCTTAAGGTGCCAGAGTGGAAGTGGGAAGAAATCAGTATGGATTTCATTGTGGGATTGCCCAGGACTCAGTCTGGTTATGACTCTATTTGGGTGATAATGGATCGATTGACCAAGGTCGCTCACTTCATACCTGTCAAGGAGCGCTATGATGGGTCGAAGTTGGCAGAGTTGTATATGTCCAGGATTGTATGTCTCCATGGAGTGCCTAAGAAGATCGTCTCAGATCGTGGAGCACAGTTCACTTCGCGGTTTTGGCAAAAGCTGCATGAGTCCATGGACACACGTCTTAATTTCAGCTCAGCGTATCATCCGCAGACCGATGGGCAGACGGAGAGGACTAATCAGGTTCTTGAGGATATGCTGAGAGCTTGTGCTTTAAAGAACAGTCGGAGTTGGGATAAGAATTTACCGTATGCAGAGTTCTCGTACAACAACGGTTATCAGGCTAGCTTGAAGATGTCACCATTTGAGGCTCTGTATGGGAGGAAGTGCAGAACTCCATTGTTCTGGGATCAGACTGGAGAGAGTCAGGTGTTTGGGCCAGAGTTGTTGAGAGATGCTGAAGACAAGGTGCGGGAGATCCGCAAAAACTTGAAGGCAGCTCAGTCCCGACAGAAGAGTTATGCAGACACACGACGACGCGAGTTGACTTTTGAGGTGGGAGATTATGTGTATCTTAAAGTGTCACCTATCAGAGGGCATCGTCGATTCAAAGTTAGAGGCAAGTTGTCGCCACGGTACATTGGGCCGTTCAAGGTGATCGACAGGAGAGGCGAGGTTGCATACCGCCTTGAGTTGCCAGCCCGTCTCTCGGACGTGCACGATGTGTTTCATGTATCGCAGTTGAAGAAGTGCCTGAGAGCACCAGAGGAGCAGTTACCCATGGCCGACCTGAATGTGCAAGAGGATTTATCTTATGTTGAGTGCCCCATCAAGATTCTTGAGAGGTCAGAGCGTATTACCAGAAAAAAACGAATCCCTATGTGCAAGGTTCAGTGGAAGCACCATTCTGAAGCGGAAGCCACTTGGGAAAGAGAAGAAGACCTCAAGACGGAGTTTCCCGATCTATTCCCGTAAGTCTCTTAATCTCGGGGCGAGATTTCTTTTAAGGGGGGTAGATTTGTAGCGCCCCGCTATTGGGCTTTGCCCTAAGTGGCCCAAAATGCTAGCCCCACCCTTTTCCTCTCTATGGCCAGTGCCCCCCCCCCGCCAGCGCCCCTGCCTCTCTTTCCTTTCTTCCCTCGGCTCCTTCCCGAACCCTTCCTCCCCCAGCCGCCGCCAGCACCTGAAGGCGCTAACCAGCGCCCCCGCTGAATCCGGCGGCCTTCCCTCCCCTGCTCCGCTCTCCCCCCCCCCCCCCCCCCCCCGCACCAGACGCCCCGTTCCTCCCCTATAAACCGTGAGCTCTCCCCCCCCCTTGCCACCCAGTTCCTCGGCCGCCCCTGAAGTCGGGCGCACAAGCAGCGCCGCCCCCACCTCCTCCCGGGTAAGCCGCCGCCCGATTCTCCCTCGCCGTCGCCGGAATCGTCGCTCTGACCTTCCCCTCCGATCTGCAGGGCCACCAGGACGTGTTTCGGCCCTCCCCAGCGGGAAACGTTGCCACAGCCCCCCCCCTCACCGGCGGCCCTAGGTGAGACCCCTTCCCCGTCGTCTCGGTTTGGCCGCCCCTCCTCCCCTGGTCTGACTGTCCCAATGTTTTCTCTCTGCATCACAGGAGCTGCCGCGCCAGGGAGCCGTGAAGCTTGGCCGCCTAGAAGCCACAACTACGAAGACCCACGACCCTCGACGTCTCTCTGCGTTGCACGCCGACCCCGCGCCGATCCAGTCCACGAGTTTCCCCTTGGTGAGTTCACCATGTTCTCCTCAGTCAGTTATTGGCATCTAGAGTCTAGGATTGGGGACCAGTAGCCCTAGGTTGATGTTTTCTGGCGAACTTGGGCGCTGGCCATGGCGCGCTGCCACGGTCCGTCACCACCGACAGCCAGATTCGGTCGTGATAACCCGTGCCGTTGGATCTGCGCCGACGCTCTAGATTAAAAGGGCTGCATACCCCTTCGTTGCTTAGGTCAGAGCCGCCCAAATAAATTCGGATGCGCCTCAAGAAGCCATGTGACCTACTGAGTCATTATAAATCTGAACCACCCACAACTCATCCGATGGCCTCTACTAGATCCCCCACGCACCCCTTCGCAAATTTACATTTAGATCCCTCCACCACCTACTGTTCGAGTAAAGATACCCCTGTACATTGCGTACCAGCCCCTAGGCTTTCCTGAATCCCTATTTCGGCACTATATCAGTCACTCAAGCCCCTGTAATTTATTAGGAATGCTCAGAAGCTCATGCCCAGTAGTAGAATTTATATTTTACCCCTGCATTGGTCGATGTTGTTAGAGAAAGCCCCGACACAGTTCTGATTTTGCAGAATAAACCCCTGAAACATGCTGAAAATGCACGATAAAACTATTCTAGCGCCATATCATTCATTAAGGCCTAGAATTAATAATTAATGGTATACACGATGGCGTAAATGTGTAGGTTATGTTTCTTTTATGTTTATGTATTTGAACGTGTTGGTCATTTGGTATGGTTTCTTATTGTATTCTTGCTATTTTATTTGTGCATTCGATGACGTGGAGTAGAGCCAAACTCTGAGCTGACATTTAACCTGCAAGATCAAGACTTTGACGTCGGCGAGCAGCAGCAGTTCGGAGGCAAGTGCCCTTGAACATTTTGCACCATTACTTTAAGATATGTAGATAGAGTAGATGCATGCCTGTCTTTAATATGAATCCTATGCTAGGTTGTTTACTAGTTTTCCACTATTATCCTTGTCGCCATGTTGAGAGTATTTTTGTACATGTCGGGGTAGTGTTATGATGCTTAGCCATGCTGTCCTAGTTGGGATGTGATTATGGGATTTTCATAAACTTGCAATAATGATATTTCTTAATTGTGTGAATCGATGATGGTTGAGGGTATTAGAGATAGGGATCTAGGCAGGATGGTTGGTTTGGTGTGGTGCAGTTCGCACGAGATCGGGGTTGGGGCTAGTACCTGTCGTAGATTCTAAGGACCGGTTCATGACTCAGGTAACCCGGCGATATCGTGCCACCACAAGACTGGTATGGAACAGTTTAGCCGATTAAGTCTGCTTCTACCTTATTCTGTGTGCACCATTGGTATGACTTTGTGGCGCAAGAGGGGGCTTATGCAGCGGAGGGTGTACTCCAGAAAGGCTGCTAGCGGTGAAACCTCAGCGGGTGTACACGGGTTTGGTAGGGCGAGGTAAAGGCTTCATAGTGATCTCCTGGCCGCACACCATAGGAAGTGTGAATTGTGACTAGCTATCACGGGCAACAGGGAGGATCTAGTCCACTTGGCAACAAGGGACGGAATCACGACTTGTGGGTAAAGTGGTACAAACTCTGCAGAGTGTCAAACTATCTAGATAGCCGTGCTCACGGTCACGAGCAATGCTTGGACTTACTCATGATTAGACGGGTTGGTGGGTTTGGTCTCCAGGTGGTGTAGCTTGGGGATCTGGATTGCCTGGTGGTGTGACCTGGTGAGTTGGTCATCAGGTCGAAGCCTGATGAGTGGTTCTTCAGGTTGTAGCCTGGAGGGTTGTGAGTTGGTCGTCAGGTTGTAGCCTGACGTGTGGGTGATCCAGGTTGTAGCCTGGATGGTCTTGTTGGACAGGTGGGTAACCTGACAATATTTACATATTTGTCGGGTTTTGGAATGTCACACATAGTAAATAGGATGCTAAGGTAAAACTAAGGATAGGATGTTCTGCGTAGAGCTTAAAACGAGTTTAGCCTTTTCCTTTGGATAGCCTACATGTCATCTATTTTCCCACACTTGCTGAGTACGCTATGTACTCACGCTTGCCTGTTGCCTCTTCTTGTACATCACTGCTGCTCAGGCTATGGAGATGGAGCGGGAGGAGATGAAGACGACGGATTCGATCCCGGTGTGCAGTACTAGGCTGGCGTGCCTCCGGAAGACGCCTGTGATGGAGCTCCGCGCTTAGATTTCCCTCTGCTGTGCATCTTTCTTTTTTTTTTAGACCATGAGTCATTCATGTATTGAATAATTATCATTTGACACCGGCTTAATATATATGATATTACATTTTTGTTGGCACATGTATGAACTAACAGATCCTGGCATACATGTGTAGCTTGTCTGGTGTATTTTACAGGAACCAGGCGTGACATTGTTCTTGATCCAAACATGTTGCGCGACCTCCTGATCAACTCAACCACAATTCCTCACAAACTTGGTTGTTGAACCTTATCTTCTCCGTAAGACTAGTTCAATGTATCCCATCACCAGCCATATCTTGAACTCAAGCAACACCTGTAAATGAATAAACAACCAATACTTTCGAGCACAAATCCGTGACTTGACTCACGTTAGTTCCGAAAACCACAACACCTTATGTGAACACCTCACATAAGCATGTTGCAAACCATAGCAAAATGTAACCACCGTAAACAGCCATAACACTTCAAAAATTTAGTAGAAGAATACTAAGCAAACTTTCTATAGATGTAAAGAAAGTTTGAAACATTTGCATGGTAAAAATAGAACCATTGCGATTTAGCTCCGGACCTTACCAAAGCTAACGGGACCTTGAGCCGGAGCTTACCAAAGCTAACAGAAACTAGCACTGAAACTTACCAAAGCTATTCGGACCTACCGTCGGAGCTAACCAAACACATGTCGGACCGAGCCATAGCAAGTCAGACCTTATGTCGGATCTTGTCGGAGCTTGGACCTAGAGTCGGACCTTGACAAAAAGAGTGTTTTGGCATAATTCAAAACTTTTATCGTCATATCCAATGTATTCAGCACACATAGGTCTCACAGTTCGCTTTCCTGCCCTCTGAAAATTCTATTGTTCCTTTCCTTCCTTATGTTCCACCATGTGTATAAAGCAATTCGAAGCTAGCGAGGCGCACAAATCTGAAACCTGAAGCGGTATGAAGCTGCTATAAATGAAAAGCAAAAAGCCTCTACTGACCTTACTAGATATTTCACTATACATATAGCAAAACTCATGTTGCTCCTTCTCTACTATATTTCCCACAACGCCGTGTGACACCTGGGTTTTGGTGAAGATATTCTTCCCTGTACTTACAACGGCTTTTATATATTCACTCTTTTCCCTGTCTGGTTCTTACAGGGGGAGGATCTAGATAGCTAGATGCGATGGCTTGAGCCTTGAGGATCACCAAAAAAAAGACAGATCTCTCTGTGGAGGACTGGTATCGAGATTCATTGTGATAAATGACACATATGCCTCGATAATTTGTAGTACATTTAGCACATTATAATGTTACAATGACACCAACTGTAAACTCAGGAGATCAAATGGATCCAACTCGGAAGTAACAAGCGACCATCATATAACATTCTTTTCAAAATGGGAACCATCAATAACATGGTTAACAACAAGCAATGGACACGATAATAATATCATAGAATCATTAGTGCATGCATCACAAGCGTGCAATATTACATGAAGGAAATAAAATCATTTGCATGCCAGGTGACAGTAGATAAGAAACTATTATACCAACATGATCCCAGAATTTTGCACCCTCTGCTTTCTAGGAAAAGCTGGTCGGAACCACATTGGCACTTGAAACGGATGATTGCTTGGCCCGTTATAGTCGATGAAGGTGAGCTTGTCAGGAGACTTATCTTCACTCAGATCGATGGCAACAACATCATAGTTGGTGATATCAGTAATGTATACATGATTTGCCTTCAAGTCTCCAGATGGCACCCACACTGGAACATAGAATGGATAGTTTGGCCCCAAGAATAATGCCTGATCGCCGATACCATGAACATCTTCTATGTTTTCTGCATCAATGTCCACCTCAAGAGGTACAGCCCCATCCACACGAAAGTTCCATTGGTTACGAAATGTATTCATGTTGCTAGCTTCTCTATCAGAGAGACCTTCTCCATACAGGCTAACAATAAGAAGATTGTCATTATTTAAAGATGGGGCTAGAAATAAATTGCATTCTTCCCATCCTTCTTAATAAATGTTGGAACCTAACAGTAGTTTAGGATTCTCCCATTGTTCATCCAAATCCCATGACCATAAGTTGCCATTAGAACAAATGGCAACAATTTTACCTCTGTGTAAAATGGCATCACTATACATCCTCATGTAGTAGCTCACACTGGGATTCTCCAACAGAAACCACTGTTCGCTGCCATCCATAGTATAAGATAACTGGTCGGGCGCTATAGCAATGGCAAAATAGCCACTAGCTTCATTAGGAGTTTGACACAATTGTATTCGTTTGATATAATACCATGCCCTCATATCTTCAGGCACCAAACGAGTGCAAGCTCCTGTAATTGGATTCAAAAGTTTGAAATATTGTTCTCGATCATAAGCAATCACTAACCATTCATCTTTTCCTCCTATCCAACGACTATATCTAAAATTATCTATCTCAACAAAAAATGTCTCCCTATACAAGATAATATTCTGGATAAAAATATGCCTTGATACCATTCATCCGGGTCCTCAAGATGCCAGTTGCCACCAATAGATGGAGAGGTGAGTAAAGTAGGAACACCGGGTTGAAGGCGGCGCTTCTCAGCATATATGGCTGCCCAAGGTTTACATACCAATGGAAAATTGAGAATGGCAAAGGCGTCAAGGCGATCATGAATCAGGCGATAACAATCCAATGGAAGATCGATCCATGAAGGACAGTCATCTACAAAATTGTCACTCATGGTGAAACCAATAATAGAAGTAGCTGCACCAATGTAAGCAAGTGTGTGTGTGTTATACACCATCATAAAAAGTTTCATGATTGCATGTATAACAATGTGGAAGCTGTCTGGATCCAAGTTTCACTTGTACTTACATTCTCCCATAGGATCACGGTTGATGAGGGGTGGTGCTCGTATGGAGTTGCTGGATACGACAGAGCAGAAAGTTGAGACGGCGTCATACATATGCCCTTTCATGTCCCCAGGCATCTGCTGCATGACCCGTCCAATGAAGTTGCACATCCGCGTGCGTGCACGTTGGGAGAGGTTGGAAATCCATATATACCAGAAAAATATAAAGAAACTCTATGCACAGAAAAGTAGGCATAAGTTGAACTGTAGTTCACTACAAGAAACGGGGAATAGGCCATCGGGTTTTTTAGAGCCGTCGGGGCCGACGCATATAATCGAATTATTACTGTCGGTTTACGTGGACCGATGTATGTAACTTATAGCCGTCGACCAAACTGGCCATACCGACGTATATAATCTATAACCGTCGGTCTGCCTGGCCAAACCAACGGCTCTATTATAGCCGTCGGACGAACCAATAAAACCGACGGCTAAAATAAAGTCGTCGGCTAGGTGGCCGACGGTCATAATTGTGGGCCCATCGACTTCGCGCCCGTGTGTCCCAGAAAACCTATCCGTGCCCGCGTGTCCCCGAAAACTGAATCCTGCCTCACGCCGCCGCCTTCCGCCGAGCCCTACCTCACACGTCGCCGCCGCCTCGCCGTCGCCGCCGAGCCCCGCCTCCCGAGCTCGGAGCCCCGGCCTCCCGCCTCCCACCGCCGCTACTGAGCCCCGCTGCCCGCCTCCCGTACTCCGCCTTCCGCCGCCACCTCCCGCCTCACCAGCACCGCGCCCGCCTATCGCCACCCGAGCTCCGCCTTCCGAACCCCGCCTCCGAGCGCCGAGCCCGCCTCCCGCCTCCCGAGTAGAGCCCCGTCGGAGAGGTTAAGGCAACCCCGATTGTTACTTGTTAATTTTTCCCTTCCGTGATTGATTATGATGATTACTTGTTAATATTGTCACACTAATATGATTATGTGAGTTTGGTTAAATGTATATGTGAATTGAATGTATAAGTGAGTTAAATGTATATGCGAGTTGATATTGTCACACTAATATGTATACGTCACACTAATATATATATGTCACACTAATATTCACACAATGCAAGTTGAATTAGCAATAGTTAATGTGTAAATGTAAGCTTCATTGTAATTTGATAATTTAACTTGTACTAATTTAAGGTGTAATAATTGAACTTGTACATTATGTGCTTTGAATGTTTAGTTTGAAGATTTTGTATGTTGATTAATGTATTATGGCGTACGTGCGTTAGTGCATGATACGCCTCAACCTGACACGACACGTATTAAATATGTTCGTGTCGTAAAAGATGATTCTAGTCATAATGTATGCAACAAAACGAGTACGGGGGCTTATAAGGACGATGGACCCGGACTTGGAACTTTCAACTCTGACCAACTTTCCCCCTCCCTCTCTCGTTCTTTTCTCTCTTGTAAATGATTGAATCATGAAAATGAGTGACGATCGTGAGGCGATGTAGGGGCTGTCACATAATATAAAAGTAAACTAATGATGATTTGTCTGCTTTGAAGGTATAAGCTGAAAATGAGTGACGATCGTGTGGTGATGTATGCTGGTTGGAGTTCAACTGGTGTGCACACTACGGAATGGGCTCGTATCACGGATGTTTTCATTAAGCAAGCCTTTGCTAGTGGTGCTCGCGTTGCGAAGTGTCCGTGTACCAAGTGTCGTAATAGTCGACGTCTGTATAAGTTTGAAATTGAGGTGCACCTTTGCAAGCATGGATTTATGCCCGACTACTTAGTGTGGCACGAGCATGGGGAGATGGATCATGAAAGTGAGTTGCATGAAAACGAGGATGAAGATCGGATGGATGAGATGTAAGCAATTCATTCAATTCCAAAATACTTATGTTTAAGATCTCACAAATAAATTGATTGATGCAGTTTTTGTCTCATGGCAACTCTGGTTCTCAGTTCGCTATGCCGTCCCAGTCGACACGATGTCGTAGGTACACTTGTCAGTCTTCTTAAAATTAGAACTCTCTTTACCATATGTGTGTTAAACTAATTAACTAAATATTTTGACTTGATGCAGTTCCCCAGTTCTCAGTTCGGTATGCCTCGTCCCACCCAGCTAGGACTTCAGATTGGCTCCTCATCACAGGTATAACAGGTCTTATTAGTTCGACTTATAATACAAAGTTATAACCATATATTCTGCAATTATACATATCACAGGGTTCTCAAAGTGGTCAGCCATATGTCCCACAACCTCAAGGATTCATGGAAATGATGGCCGGAACTGGATTTCAACCTTATCCATCTGTTTTCCCACCGATGCCATTCGCTCCGGAGCAACCTCAACCATCAGCAGCTCCATTCGTAGCGGTATGACTTCTCAATCATTAGTTATCCTAAAATATTGAAGACATTCATTTTCATATGAGTTTGTAACATATAAATCAATTATCACACAATTTAGAGTAATTGAGATATTTATTGCAGGGTTCCCGTAAAGGAACACCTGACGATTATGATGGTTTTCTCAATTTGAATGTCGGAGGTGCGAGTGGCGGAGGCTCAAACAACGACACGGATTGATCCAATGTCGTTTGCATTGTGCATTTGTGTTCACAACTTAATTTTGTTATGAACTATATGCTCTGTTGTCTTTGTTGAATGTACTTCTATTACTGCTAGGATGTTGAATGTGAAGTTTGCTGTATTTTCAATGTGAAATTTGTTGTTTCCTGTATAAAATGTGTTGTTTCCTCCTGAAACTGACGGTTACAAGAGTTGTGATCGTCGGGTTCTGTGGGACCAGACGGCTCTATTCATGTAAATGCGACGGGGTGGCAGCCGACGGTCATAATTGCGAAAATGGAGTACGAGCGACTTTGCGGTCGGACCGACGGTTTTAACATTTAGAGTCGTCGGGCCCAACGGCTCTAGTTGGTAAATACGTCGAATAAAGACCGTCAGGTAAGAACGTCGGTTCCCCGATGTTTTTAAATTATATGCGACGGCCTATTAAACAATTCCTGTAGTGGTTGCTTACTCCACGAGGAAGATCCGAGTAATTGGCGCCTGGCCCTTGGCGCCTTCATATCTTACAATGAATTTAGCATGCTTGAATCGACCATTGCCTCCATGGACGCTGAAAATCACATGAAAGCCACCTGCACACGTGGATCAATAATCAAATATGAAAGTAGCGACCATCTGTCGGAACATGGTTCAGAGTTTGTGGTGATAGATTGTTACTCCTAATGAAAAAAGACCAGATACAAATTAAAGATTTCGGTATAATTGTGGACACGTCATTTTTCAATGAACAAGGTCAATAGATATACGTACCACCATGATACTTCAGTGTCAGGCAGTCCAAATCTTTGACAAAGAAACTATCGCCCTGGGTAATCTCCCAGGACATTTCGTGCCTGCGACCGCCGGCCCGTACAAGAAGGGAATGTTGATTCAGGTTCACGGACGCCGGCGCATGCATGAGCGCGGCCGGTGATACGCTCTCCGTCGCTACGGCCGCAGGAACATCCTCCGGGACGGGGACTACGCCGCTGTGGTGCTGCACGTACATGGAATCCATGGCGAATCTAGCTAGCTAGGACGTCAACTAAAAATAAGCGGCTGCCTGACTGAAGTGCTTGCAGGACGGCTCCGAGGTGGGCGTCGCCAGAGTTGGTGCAGTGGTGTGGGCACGTACGGTCGGTCGAGCAGACAGTAGCAGGCTAGATCGAATCGTGACGCGCGCGGTGGCAATGGATGGGCGAGCTGCCTGGGCTTTGCACAGTGGCGGCGAGGGGTTATAAGTACAGCGCGATGGGGGGCGCCTGTTCGAGGGGTTTTGCGGCGGCGAGTGCTTGTTTCAGATGCAACAGTCGGCGAGACGGGGCGGCCCTGTCTAAACACGCATTCAGTTGCTGTAAACCTACATACCATCCGTGTGAATATTAGCCTAATATGGAAGGCAACAATGGGGTTGCTAATTTTGTGCAATGGTAACATCCTATTATATAGAATTTGAAATAAATGTATTCTAAAATATCCCTATGCATGCATGGTAACTTTTAAAGAGATTTTAGCAAGTTATAGAGTATCTTTGAATCTAAAACACAATCGAGGTTAAGTACGGTGCTTGAGAGGAACCTGCGGTTCCCAGCCTCCAATTATTATCTTAGTAGTAATTTAATTTAGCTGGTTAATTTAACGTCTTCAACAGGAGTATCTTTTGATTATCGGGTTCCAGCTCAGTTGTATTAGTAAAGCAGATCAGTTGATGAAGTGTCAAGCAGCTAAAAAGATAATACCGTTCAAGGATAATAAGGTCACAATGCCCGCAACGGCGGTGACGGCTGCGCGCACGAGAAGCAGGCGGTGGGTGGCCCATGACGACGGTGGAGGACTTCATTCTTCTGGAGCCGCTCCGCGTCGATGCTGTGCTGCCCCGCGGGCTCCAGGCCAGCATGCATGGCCTCGCAGTCCCTGACACTGTTCCCGGCGACGCCCTTCCCGCCGGATGCGATGCAGTACACCATAAGCTCCGGTGGCTTGTTCGGTCAATCGGCAGTTCGGCACGACGCCCACCACCATCATCTGCCCTATTGGCATCAACAGCGCCATCAACGGCGTGCTCAGATCGGATCACCTTATCGATGATCACGTTCATCGAACCCGTTGCCGCCTGTGATACATGGGCACCATCGATATTCAATATTTCTTTTTATTCATCAAGATAAGAAGGAAAAATAACATTGAAGTTTTTTGGCAGCTGCTGTATTGTAGCGGGCTTTAATTTGCTGAATTAGTTGATAGATGCTGCAAAACCGTGTTCTTTGCACCGGACACCACATCCAATAGAGTAGAATAGTGTATATTTTGATTTGAGAGGAGGGGAGTGAGGGACGGAGGGACTGTTCGGTGGATGACAAGAGTTCCAGTAAGCAGACTGTTGTCACAAGGCCATGGCAAGAGTTATTATTTTTCATCGGATGGAAAAATATTACATATGCATCTCTAAAATTCAAAATTGATTCCCCCGATAATGCAAAGGGGACACAAAGTGACCAAGAGACTGATCGCTCATAAGCAGCTCTCATGTGTACTCTAGGAAGAGAAAAGGGACTATGAAACATTCAAAGGGTACCATATCCTGGAAACTATGATTTTACTTGTCACTTGGTGAGAAGAGCTTCCAGCAATTGACCAGTCGAGGATCTCAGAGAAGGGGACACCGGAGAATTACCAAAGAAGCCATCATATAGAGCATAATTAACAGTAGCAGATTTGATCTCTGCATCAACTTGATATGGATCTTGATTTTCAGAGATGGAGATCTACAGCAATTGAAGTTAACAGTATGAAAATATGACAAAATGAAGCTGGACTGGTAAGGTTCCAACTTTCAGGCCCAAAAATAGTTTACTGGATCCCAGATACAACAATATAAACATGAAGCATGCAGAAATATTGACAAGAGTATGCATTCATTAATTAAATGGTAAATACGTATACAGTAAATTACTTTATGAGAGTGCAGCAGTTAAAGTTACATATGCATGAAATTTAGATTTGAGATCATTTGAAAAGTAGATACCGCAACTGAATCCAAGAACAATAACTAATAGATTACCCCCCCCCTGCCTTGGCTGCCTGGTAGGTCAGCTACGTCCTGGTCGCCATCTCCCCCGTGAGCGTGCGTCCGCAGATGCAAAACGTGCTGCTTTCTCTGTCTTGGCAGTTGCCAAGGTGACCACAGCTGAGGATTGCAGCAGCAACCGGAGTTGGACTTAAGAGTCAAAGTCTGCCCTCGGCTGTTAAGATGGTCGACGGATACATGGGGATCCGACTAGCAAATGCTTCAACCGATTCTCCTTCAACCTTATCACTACAAATTGTCAGAAGTCTCTTGGTGCTTTCATTGCAAGGATGAAGGCCATATAGCGCGCCAGTGCATGCTCACTTGTGGCCATTCATCTCCAGTCTCTTGGACTGCCGAGCCACCGCCTCCGGCCACATATGAAGCTCCATCAATGTTTCAAAAGGAAGCATGCATCACTCCTAGCTCTGGGAAGCAGCGATTTCACATTGTCGCCTAGGCGACGCCAAGGCGTCACCTAGGCGTCCAGTCGATGCAGCCCCGACGCCTGGACAAGTCGCCTCGCCTGGAGGCCGCCGCCAGCCCCTCGCCGCGCCGCCGCCGGGTCGCACCGCCGAGTCGCGCCGTCCCATCGCGCCGCCGCCACTGAGTCGCGCCGCAGCCGCCGGTTGGGAGAAGGGGAGAAGCCGCCGCAGGTTGGGAGAGTGATAGGGTTAGAAGAGGGGGGTATTTTTTATATGTGTGATCTGACCATTGGATGAGGATCAGACGGTTCACGTATAACAGGCCTATTCTCAGCCCAGCCCAGCCCACCGCCGCCTCGCCTCCCCTCCTCGCCCCGCCTTCCCCTCCACGCCCCGCCGCCACCGCTTCCCATCCCCGCCCCGCTGTCGCCGCCTCCTCCTCCATCGCCTCGCCTCACCGCGGCCTCCTCCTCCCCGCACCCCACCGCAGCCGCCGCCGGGTCCTCCTTCCCTCGCTCCCCGCCGCTGCCGCCTCCTCCTCCCCTCGCCCTGCCGTCGCCACCGGGCGCCTGGGTGTCCAGGCGGCGATTCACAAGCCTGTTGGGAAGTTAGAGTGTGATTGCCCCGATTATCCTCTTTATCTGGGTGCAACTACCTTAGTTGCTATATCCCCACTCTTCATTGTCGCCACTTCAAGTGTGTTGAGTGGTCATCCATTTAGACAAGGATCCAGATTGCACGCCCTCCTCAGGGTCTTCAGGCAGGAGAGGGAAGGGAAGGATGATGCTCAAATAGCAATATCCAATGGTCAATGAGCGCTTGGTTATGGGTGGGATAGGATAATCCTTAAAGCTTCTATGCCACTTGTGCTATCCCTGTCTATGCTTACTGCTAAGAGTCTTGGTGGTGAGAACTGTTTGTTTGGTAGTGGTGTGGGTTGTGTTGTTCTGTTGTAGTCTTGTTTAGGTGGTGAAGGTCATTGGTTATTAATGTTTTGGTGTGATCGTGTAAGATCATGTTGGTCGTTGTTTTGGCTATATCGGTCATTTTATAATATATTATCTACTACCAAAGTAGGGGTTTTCCTATTGTATTTCCCTCAAAGAAAATAACTAATAAAAATATAATTTTACTAAGAAATAATTCAAGAGGTCCAAAAACTAAATAAACCTGTTAAGTTTTCAATATTTTTCGAGCTTGTTGTCAAGCTATGTGAACTTCAAGCTCTTGTGATTTCAAAATCCAGTTCTAGTCACTGTCAAAACCAACAAAACCTACACCCTGCTAAATAGAAACATAGAGATTTATGCACATAAAGGATATCATTGTGTTCAGTTTTCCTGATTAGTTACGATTTATTTACCACACGGTGCCTCTACATTTGCATGTCACTTTGTTTTTTGACCAGGTAATATGTGAATAAATTTTTTACATCCGTTAGAAAGAAATCATTAACATTTCATCCTATCCAATTATAGAACCATCTATTGCCACCTTTACTGTTTGAGTTTCAACACCGCTATGACAGCACATCAGATTGCAAGCTAGCAGACATATCAATACAGGTCAGATGAGTTAAAACACCCGAGAAAGAAAGCAATAAGCATCATTAACCCTTGTTATAATGAGTTAATGACAGTGTATTCATTGTGGGATGCGATAATTGCATACTACGCTTATATTTATGAATAACATAGGAAATGGTTTATTTTAACTTTAATGTAACATCCATAAGATTCAATGGATGGACTGTGACTCACCAGCATGCTAGAGGGTTTAAGCCAAGTTAAGTAGATGCTTGTGCTCTGTTTGAGATTGCGCCCGAGAAAGGTACTCTGGAACGTTGACAAGGCAGATTCCTCCTGAGCAGTTGGCTTTTTTATTTGGCGGGCGATGACGTCATTCAGAGCATTCACAAAGGTCTTGCCGTCAACATCTCTAACAAGAATTATACTCAAAGATTTCACAACCGGTGCTGCATAATACAGTAGTATCATTAGCACAAAGTATGATTTCTTTGGTCTTTTTACCACTTGCTAGTTCCCTCTTACCTTTAAAAATGGAGTCAAAAATTGAGGAAGCATCATAAATCTCAATACCAACCTTCTCTTTCCATTGTTCAGTATTAATGCCAAGTGAGTAATCCACATAGAATGCAGCAGCATATACTTTGACAAAGAACTTGTCTCTGTAACCTAGAAGTCAACTAAGATTCAAATTGCAAACTGTAAACAATGTATTAAATTCAAAAAGTAATCTGGGTACTATGGATATACATGTTGTGCCTCTGATCTCTCAAGCGCACCCGATAATTTTGAGCTGTCCCCATTTTTTTAGTACTAGGTTTCACCCGAAAACCATAGCATCCGAGTGAGCTTGCCGAAAAATGTATAGGAGATTTCTAGCTTGTTTACATGTTTAAGAAAAATATATTCCAAATCTCCTCGTGAATAGAGCAGGCATCAACTAACAAACAAACTAAGAGGCTCTAGCTCATGTTTGAACTAACAAAACCAAAATTCTTTCAGAAGTAAGTTCACTTGAATTTTTTTCATGAGCTTGTTTTATTTTAGTTTTTGACATCAGAAGAGGGTATAAGACTCAGGGTAAGTCCATGGCACAGTAATACTTGGACTTTCACAACGAAGGTTTCCCTTGCTGTACATATTTCAAAAACAATTACTTTGACTTTCACACTCACTTCACCTCAAAGGATTTACCAGATTTTGGTGGGGACAGGCTTCACCTAAAAGTACTAATCAGATTTTATGATTGCTTCCAACTACGAACACAGGCTTCAGGATAATTCAGCTCAATTAGGTACAGCTCCCCGCGATTTCAAGACTGAGCAGGTGAGCACGTTTGGGTAAGGTATCAAAACGGAAATATTTAAATCATTATCTGCATATCAATTATCATGCAATGAAAAAAGCTCGCTGCCACTCTGAAAATGGTATGAAGATAAGGAGGAGATCGAATTGTCATTTGGTAATTCCCCTCATTTCTACAGTCAGTTGGTTAACCACATTTGTTCCAAAACAAATGTTATTTTCACTTTTGGTCATCTCCAAGAGATAGTAAGTTGATAGATCATTATATTTTTATTTTAAAATGCATATATCTGAGAACATTTCCTTAAAAATAGAAAGGTAAAAGATTCCTAGTGATCAGAATATACTATTTAGAACCCATAGAACCAGTTTTGGATTAGACTTGGTCGTTCATTGGAAGACTAATGCAAGCCAGGAATTCTCCATAATATGTCAAGGTTACAACATTTAGCAGAACACAATGTAATCTAAGGTATACCGCAAGATAACCTTTAATCAGATAATTCCATACAGAAGAAACAATTAAAGAATAGTCCGATCTCCTGATAACTAGCTTAACAGTTATAGTTACAAGAGGACGTTGTATATTAAACTAGTACCCCTGATTTTTAGCGACATATTGTCTGCTTTTCTTCAGATCACTAATTGGTGAACTTAATTCAATTTTACAAGAGTCAGAGGTCCTGAATTTGAAATCCAAAAGTTTCTTAATGCACTTTTATGGAAAATAATTGCAGCCTACTTGTAGTCCACTCCATGGGCCAAGGGATCTTGAACATACTGGGGAATGTGGAAGCATACTGCAAATTATGCAATTGATTAATGCAGAAAGATGTGAAAAGGTACAGGTGTTCTTTTAATTATATTCCTTTGTCGAATGACCAGTTAGTCCAACATCGAATAAGGTGGTTTGGACATATCCAGCGGAGACCTTCAGAAGCATCGGTTAACAGTGTGATTTTAGGAGGTGGAGAAAATATTAGGAGAGGTAGAGGACGACCAAGGTTGACTTGGGAGGAGGCGGTAAAACGAGACTTGAGAGATTGGAATGTATCTAGAGACTTAGCTCATGATAGGACTGCATGGAAAGAAGCAATTCATGTGTCAGAATCTTAGTTTTTTTGTTACTTTTATATCTCTTCCTCTCTTTTACTTTATTTAAAAAATAGAAAAAATTGTTGGGTTTCATGTCTAGCCTACCCCAATGTGCTTGGGACAAAGGCTTTATTGTTGTTGTTGTTGTTGTCAAATGACCAACTCAAAATAACATGTTTGTAAATTCACACTTCACACTATTTGTTTGTTCCAAAACCTATGATATCAATTTCAGTGTATAAGTAGAGGTGAATTAAACAATCCAAATTTAGGTCATAGTGACACAAACAACGATATGTACCTGCTCCAAGTATAACCAAAGGGTCCGCATAGCCCGGAATTCTTATTTCCCTTGAGAATTTCACGTTTGTTGTGCCCTCAATAACAAAAGCATCACCAACTACAACCAAAGCATGAAAATATATCCTGATCATCATAACAGTTTAGGAAACTTCAAAGCGAAATTCAAACAACATTCAAAGAGAAGAAATCATGACGAAAATTAAATTATGGTGAATGCAGTTAATTTAAAATCGTCTTCTCTGAAATTTGAAAGATCAAGACAACCCATTTTAAAGCCAGATAGTTCGAACCAGCCTCTCTGTAAAAACAGGGGTAGATGTTTGAAAATAACCCTTCCTCAGACCCCACAATGTGTGGGAGCCTTTGGCACTTGGTACGCTATTTACACCTGATCAACCAAGAACGAATTGTAATCTAAATCAAGTATATTCAAATGTCCAATCTGAATGTAAATCCGCAAACTACTGTGGGCTTTGATATATGCCTTTTACCTCACATGGCACTATGCATGTCCAACAGAGAGTGTTATCAGGGGGAACAACAGAAGGAAGGTCTTCTGGTGATTGGAGTGCACGGACCTTAAGTTTCATGCACTTAGAATGCGGATCCAACTTGGGGTAGAGGTACGAGCTTTACAATAGTGTAAGCATGGAGAAGTTGAATCGGTCATAACTGATAAAAATGGCATGTCATTTCTAAGTGAGACACAAATATTGATCAGTTAAGCTTGTACAAGTAGTAAAATGTGGAGCCTAAGAAATCTCGTGAATTAGCATGTCATTTCTAACTGCATGAAAACGGCATGCACCTACAAATCTCGTTAATATCCTTTATGGGTGACAAATAGCGTCAATTATCCAAGTAGAACAACCCAAAATTACATAATCGACGTGATTTCCCACTTGCTCTTCATATTTTGTACTTTTTACCTGGAAAAGTAAATGTCATCGTACAAAACGAATCCCATTCTACTCACAAACCTTCCATAATCTAGCACTGGTAGATACATTATAGCAATTTTGAAACTTAAGGAGCCCATACTTGATTCCTACCCACCATTGCTAGACAAGCGGACAAGATCAGGTATGGTGAGAATCCTGAGAGATTCTGACCTGCGCCGCCCCCGGCAGCGGAACAGACTGGGAACCGCCGTGCGCCCCCGCGCCCGGCGCGGCATACTAATCCGGAGGCGGAGCCCGCCTGTGCGCTGCCGTGCGGGAGGAGGACCGTGTGGGCCCGACGGGAGGAGCCCGCGGTAGGCCTAGCCAGTGACGGCGGTGCTAGCCCCGAGAGCACGATCGACGGCGAGCTCATCGTCGCCAGGGCGATCGGAGACTGGAGCGGGGCGGAATGGGAAACTGTAGAGCGGAGAGGCGCGGGTTATCCGCGCTGGCGAATGGCGATGGACTCCTTATCCGCCACCGCACGAGCTCTAGCTCGCTGACAGACGGACCCGCCGGACGCACAAGTCAGCCGTGGTCAAACATGCACAAGCAGCCACGGCCCACGGAGCAGAGCAGCAGCAGCCGCAGGCGGTCTCACGTTAAGCAACCCTTCCCGCACCCCGGCAGCTGACCGCCGGAGCAGCCATCAAATACAACGCAACCACCGGGGTGTTGACCGTCTCGCAACCCGAGCGGAAAACAAAGGCAGCAAGCAAAGCTGCCACCATGGTGTACGGAAGCAAAAAAAAACACAGCATGGAATGTTTTTATTCGGGTCTGGTAAAGGCGAGATTAGTATCTGCAACCGAACTAGAATGAGTTCTTTGAGGTATCGATGTTTCCTGAACACAGATTAGCCGTGCAGGCTCACGAAGCCTTTTCCGACAGGTTCACGCCGTCCGCTTCATGTGCAACAGGAAGCTCCTCAGGGAACACCCGAACCTGTTCAACCACACCAAGAACGTCTACCAGATCCCTGGCATCAGCAGCACGGTGCTACACGGAGCACATCAGGAAGCACTACAATGGAGGCCACCCCTCCATCCGTAAACCCCTACGTGATCATATCCCTGCGGGTCCCAACTCGACGTCCTCGTGTAGTCAAGTCGTGCATGCCCATCAGCTCATGCCTGGGGCTGCAAGTGGTGCTGGTAATGTTTTTTTTTCGGAGAAATAAAAAAAACTGTCTTTGGTTTCTGGTTTTGGAGAGAGTTTTAGCTTGTGGTGCTAGCAGCTAAGTATAATGGGCCGATTTTAGGTGATCACTGGGCCCATTAGTGGGCTGTCGACGCCGAAGCAGTTTTCAGTCACTCACAACGTATGTGCGGTCCATGTTGCCCCAGCCGGGCCGCTCGGCCGGCCCTCTGGAACGCAGCGGCCAGTGGAAGCCGACCCTGTTCGCTCCGAGCCCCACCCCCTTCCCGGTGGCCTGGCCGTCGACTGATCACCCGCCTGCCCCCCAGCCTCCACCTCACGCCACGCCACGCCGTAGGCACGGAGGTCCCTCATCCTCCGCATCCCCGTCCCGACGGCGCAGCGCGCTCCCCGCCGCCGGAAGGAAGGCATCCTGCTCTGCCGCTACCCCGCAAGTAAGTTCCCCCCGCTTGCGTCGGCGGGACGGAAGTCAGGGTGCGGCCAATTAGGCGTCCCGCGCACGGGTTTGGGGCGAAACGTGGTTTCGCAGTCGAAAGATTGGTTGGTGGGGCTTGGAGCTTCCTTGCGCCATCGTCTAGCCCCAACTGGACTCCGTTTCGCGGGTGTGGGAGTCGGTGGTGGAAGTTTCGCTAGTTAGTGCCTTTCCGGTGCCTCTCTGGGCTGGATAGATTAGCTTTGGTACTCAGGATCCTGTACTTTGTTTGAGCTTAGCCTTTGTTGTGGGTCTGGCAAAATAGGCGCTGAGGAGCCTCCTCTGATCCTAATCCGGCTTGTTCCCACTTCCCAAGCAAGCAAAGTATCCGGGTTTAAGTAATTTCATCTTGGGTTTTCTGACACTTGGACCATAGGGATCCTGCGTTTAAGAAAGTGGATGTGAATGGGCTGCAGTGCTCTAGATTTTAAATTCCGAACAAACTTCAGATGATACACTAGGTTTACTTCTGTGCTTCCACTGCAATCACGTCACTGTCAAATCTTATTTGGGGCTATTTTCCTGATTGACGCTGCTCAATAGTTAGAAATAATTACTTTAATGCTTCTTTTTAACATATAATTTTCTTCAGCTTTCCGTGCTGGTAATTTCAACACAGATTACTGCTTGCTCAAAGTTCAGATTGTTAGCAGGTACTTGGAACATGATTCTTTTTTCCTTTCTGTCACGGGAAAATTCCTATCATCGTCGATGGGTGCTATGTACAGCTAAAAGCTTTATGTTTGATGTTTCCCATGCTTCTGCAGCTGCAGCGCAAATGCATTGCTGAATGGTTTAGACAATCCATGGTTCTCACTCTGAAAGCTTCTTCTTTGCCATTCTCTGTGCTTACTGTTCCAGTCCAATCAGATGACTCAAGTGGGGATGAAAAACTATCCTTTGCTCCCGATGAACATGTGAACAAAATATCCCATTATTTGAGCTCTGATCGTGTTACACAGACCCTTCGCTTCCTAAGGAGGAGGCCTGCTATCGCATTTGCCTACTTTAGAGATACTGAGAGCATTGGATTTAACCATGACCTTTCAACTTACTCAGAAATCATACAGATCTTATCCCATGCACACCGAAGGAAGATGTTGGTTTGCTTATTCTTGGAGCTCGTCTCACGGACCAAAACTGGTGATATTGATATCTTACCTCTCATCGATCACCTGAGAAGATCTTGCAACAACTCACATGCACTCTCATTTGCTAGCGACTGCTTAATCAAGGCATACACCAATTGCCATGATAGGCAAACGACAATTAAATTATTTTAGTCATCTTTGCAGCCTTGGATTTGTTCCGTCAGTTTGGGCGTGCAATGTGCTGCTCAAATATGTAGCTGACAGTGGTGAATCAGGTATGGTTAATGCAGCTTATGATAAAATGAAGTGCTTCCATTTGACTCTGGATGTTCATACGTTGGACATTGTTGCTAGGTCTCTTTTTCAGGCAAAGAGGGTAGATGAAGCCTTCCAAGTGTGGGTTGAGACGATTGAAATGGGAGTGAAACCAGATACTTGTGCATACTTAACATTTGTATTTGGGCTTTGCAGCTGTGGCAAGTATGATCTAGCTTGTGCTGTTCTGCAAGAGACCAACAGAAAGAGGGTTCCATTTGTGGCCATGGCTTATAACAAGGTTATGGAGGGACTATGCAAAGAAAATAGATTGGAGGAGGCTGAAACTGTCTTGGTGAACATGACCAAACAAGGATACGCCGCTGATGTATATAGTCATAGCTATCTCATTCAGAGTTACTGCACAATGGGCAACCTGCTAAAGGCTTTGGATCATTATGAAGCCATGTTGTCTCATGGGATCGAGATAAATTCTCACATTGTGAGTTATCTTCTGCAGTGCTTCAGAAAACTACGTATGACTTCTGAAGTTATAGTACACTTCCAAAAATTTAGAGAATCAGGGACCTGTCTTGATGGGGTACTTTTTAACATTGCTATGGATGCATATTGTGAGCTTGGAAACATGATCCATGCAGTTATGCTGTTAAATGAAATGAAGGGTGCAGGTTTGGCACCTGACGAAATCCACTATACATGCTTGATTGATGGTTACTGTCAGAAGGGAGAAATACAAAATGCTAGGCAGGTATTTGATGAGATGCTGAAGACCAACATAAAGCTAGATGTAGTGACATATAATACATTGGTCGGTGGATTTTGCAGAGGTGGTCTTCTTATGGACGCATATGACCTGATAGACCATGTGAGGGATCAAGGGTTGAAACCTTACTTCCCTTACCTACGGTGTAATGATCGATGGTTTCTGTAGAGGAGGCAAATTGTGTGATGCCGAAGTCTTGTTATATGCAGGACGAGATAGCAGAATCAGCAATATTGAAGTCATGTACAGTGCCATGGTTTGCGGCTATTTGCATTCAGGCTCCACTGATGATGCTTGCTCGATTTTTGTTAAGTCTATTCTGGAAGGAAATATTGTAGACCCATTTTCATGTGCAAAATTGATCAGCAAACTTTGTAAAGATGGAAATCTCAAAGTAGCTTCAACTGTATGTATCATGATGTTAGAAAACAATGTTGTTCCTGATGGAATTTCTTACAGCAAACTCATATCAGCTTATTGTAAGGCAAGGGACATTAAAAATGTTCGCTTTTGGTTTGATGACATGATTCAGCATGGACATTCTGCATATGTCACTGTATACACTGTCCTAATGAATGCTCACTGCAAATCTGGTGAGTTGGAAGAAGCCTGCAAATTATTCATTCAAATGACAGATGTAGGGATCAAACCTGATATAGTTGCATACACAGTGCTACTTGATGGTCATCTAAAGGAGATGTTGCGGCAAGGTTGGCAGGGTAGTACCAAGGAGAGAAGGAGCTTCATCCTCAGAGCAAAGCAGAAATGGTTACTAAGTGCTATGAAAGATGGAAATCGAACCTAATGGCCCCTGTTACACAGTATTGATTGATGGACGGTGCAAAGCAGAATATTTGGAGGAAGCTAGGAGTCTATTTGATGAGATGTTACAGAAAGGATTTACTCCTGATGTCCAGACATACACAGCTCTTATAAACGGATATTGCAGCCAAGGAGAAACATGAGGTCTAGGAAGGTTTAGTCATATTTATGATTACCCTTTAGTTGTTCCACTTCCACTTATATGCAGTGGAATTGTTTCCATTAAAAAAGAGGCCAGAACAATAGAAAAGCTATACATTCCAAAGGTCGTTTTGTTCTGTAACCAATATTGACTGTACAGTAAGACCAGGCACACAGGGAGGTTCGTGCACTGAATCTTTTCCATTATAAATTTCATCTGCATTTAACATGGTAACTTGCCTCTACATAAAAAAAAAGGGGGCATGCATCCCAGGCCTTCTTTGGAGGCCATGTGCAGACCAGGGATCAAACCCTGGTCAGCCAGCTCCACCCTTTTTGAGCTTTTGCCAACTGACCTAATGGCAGTTCCTAACTTACCCTACATTATGCCTGCAATTAATTGTTCTTACTGAAGAATGCCCTGTAGCCTACCTCAACTTGCTTGGGACAAAGCCTTTGTTGTTGTTGTTGTTGTTGTACTAAAGCATGCCCAGTGTGTTATTAGCTCTCACCAACTGTAGACGATGTCTTTCTATATGCTGCATTCCATATTTTCACCATGTTTGTAGCATGACTCATTTGCTTTGGCTTCGTTTGTTCTGCTAACCATGTTTCTTTTGAGCAGATTCTATTGGACGGCACAAATATCTCCTAGAAAGATGGCGTACTGGAAGGATGCGATATTGCTGGGGACCTAATGAAAGGTAGTTTCAGGCAGGAGTGAGGTAATGGGTCTACCTGGAAGCGGCCCTGAAGGAGTCTAAGTGCTTGTTTGGGTACACTAATCAGGAGTGGGTTGAAGTGGAATGAAGTGGAAAATGAACTAATTTTTGTTTCAATCCCCCTCAATACACTTCAAATGGAGAGTATTCTTCTCTATCCAAACAAAACCTAATCGATCTTTTATAGGTGCAGACTCTTTCCATGGATTTTTAAGTGTACAAATCAGAGGACGAAAACTTGATGGCAAATTTTGTTGTTTTGCATCAACAGTGATGCTATAGGTCGACCAGAAAGTTCCCAGTGTAGTAAGTCTCTTATCTTTTGTGTATGTAGTGCTAGTGTCAGTGAAAATCTTGGGCCTACAACACGGCAAAAGATTTCGGTTGAATGGTGAAAAGGAAGAAAGGAGCTTACTCTAGTTGTAAACAAAAAGGATGAAAAGTATTTATGTGCTATGTTGATATGTTGTAGCCATTGCCTTTTTATGCATCTGCTCCTAGTGTTTATGCCTCTTAAACACCTATGATACTTTTAAGGGTAAAGAAAGTTCTACTAGTTTTATGCATCTGCATTTTAAGCACCGTGGCATTTCAATTAGTTGCAAATCCAAAAGAATAATCGTAATATATATATATAACGACGTAGTTATTTCAATGAGAAAACACGTGGCCTGTGCGGCGCGGGAGAGACCGCGCGTTCCCTCGCACCCAAGCTAAAACCCTGTCCCGCAGAAATCACGTGATCGATCATCGCAATTCTGCCAGCCGCCGCCTCACGCCCTAATCCCCGTATTCTCCCGCTTCGTCGTCCTTCTCCTTCCCGTCCTCGGAATCCGCGAGCCCTAGCCTTCCCTTCTCGCCATGGATTTCACGGTCCTTCCCTCTCCTCTCTGCCCACGCCGCCGGGCCGGCGGCGCCCGCACCCCGCCGGCCCGTGCGTTGCGCGCCAGCCTCAACCCTGCCTGCGTCACCACGCCCGCCGCCCCCTCCACCTCCTCTCCTGTCGCCGCCCGCACCCCGCCGGCCCGTGCGTTGCGGGTCAGCCTGAACCTCGCCTACGTCTCCAGGTCATCGGCTGCCGCCATGAAACCGAAGCGCCCAGGATTGTCCGGCGACGAGGACCCGAAGACGAAGCGCCCCAGTGCAGCCGTCGACGGGAAGGAGAATAAGAACGCGACAGCCTCGAAGGTCGGCACCGTGGCGCGGTCCAGCAGCCATGTCGACGAGGCGCCAAGACTGCCGCTCGGCAACACCACCACGCGCCTCAGCGGAGCCGCCGCCGTCGACCACGCGGGCGCGAGCGCGGCACCCGCCCCCGTGGCGAAGCGGAAGGCAACGCCGGCGGACTCTGAGATCGCAATGCATGGGATCTGCAGCCGCGGCGACGGGGCGTCGAGGTTGCCCCTCGGCAACACCGCGCGCCTCCGCGCAGGCTCCGCTGCCGAGGGCCACGCGGCACCCGCCCGCGCGGCGAAGCGGAAGGCGGCGCCGATCGACTCAGTGCAGGCGAAGAGGCGCGCGTCCTCCGCCACCGCCAGCGCGGCTAGCGCGTCGCCGAGCCCGCCGTCCTCGGAAAGCGGGGGGACGGTGCGCGAGCTCCTGGAGACGGCGCGCACGGCCGCCGACGCCATCCGGCGGCGCGAGATCGAGCGGCTCAGGGCGGCGGCCCGGCAGGAGCTGGAGCGGGTGGTGAGGACGGTGGAGTTCAACGACCCGTTCATCAGTCCCCAGGACGTGCTCAGGTGACCGGCCAGCGTCACACTCCGGCCATTATCGGCGCCGAACCTGAATCTTAGAGTGCCAGTAGACGTAGTAGTATGGATGACGTTCTAGATGTCATTGCTCAATTTTGATCAAAGTTAATATAGAAAGTGTTGCAAAGTAAAAGATTTATAACACTGTTATAGAGATTTTTTTCTCTGCTCTCCCTCATTGTAAGAACGACCTCAATTTTGGTCAAGGTTTTGTCAGGCTTGTTTGAATTTCTTCAGTTTTTAATACACCAGTTTTTATAAATCGGAGGGATTTCAAATGGTCTAGTTTTTGCTCAGTTTTTAGAAATCGGTCTTTCAGTCTCTAAGAAACCATAAAACTAGAGAAGCCTAGCTAGTACCAGTTTTTGAGCCGTAAAAAATCAGTTACCCTCTGCATCCTGCTATCCCGATTGGGCAGTCCCTGCAGCCGCCTTTGCACAGAACTACAGAAGGGAGGGAACAGAATGTGAAATTCAGAAGAACACGCTTGCCATGCAGCAACGATTCGCGGAACAGAGGGATTGGCTACGCGAAGGACATGCGGTAGACCCACGTCCAATTGTGCACTGCTACTGTGGGGTTGCTTTCTGCCTGGGCGGTCCCACATGAATGTAATCTTTGTGCTGTGATTGGCGGATGCTAAACTGTTCGCATCGTGCAAACGGGGTATGGGTCCGGCTACCACAATAACATAATCTAAATGATATTATAAAATAAAATACAAACAGTCACACTGTAAATTTAAAGTGTTCTCATGCATACGTTGAAACCCTCTCACGAGTTGGCTCACACGTGTGCTCATGTCCTGTTTTTATAGTATACGTTAGTATATAGAGTACGATGAGTTCTGAAAATTAAATGTAGAGTTGAAATTTTTTAAAGAGTGTTGTAAATAGTTAGAAATATTATTTTAGAATATGAATTTAAAGTATGACGGGTGTGTACGATGGATCGGACAACAAAAGAACTAGAATCATAGTACTACTAATTTAGAAAAACGTGGGCAGAATGCGGACGGTGCCACCAGGTAGGACCTCTGACGTGGTGTACTTCTGTACTACGTTGGCCATGGCCTCGAAGGATTCCATGTTTTCAGTGCAATGCAAATGGACGATCTGGTGTGTTCCCAGGTGCAAACATGATCTACAAAGTGGCTAGTTTCCGATGAAATGCTGTTAAAGCCTTGTTAGTTCAACTAGCTGCAGAGCAGGGATTGTCTGGTGAATACTAATCCATTTTCTATGTTTGTGCATTGGTGCTCTTCTGCTTACTTATTGCTGGCTAGTAACACTGCAAGGATGGCCATGGCTTGCGCAATGCTTTCTAGTTTTTAGACCGACAAGTACCATGTACAAAATTCAGTCACTTTTTAAGGAAACAGAGTAATTCAGACATTGTTTGCCTGTATCAAGTGCCTAACCTTTGATTTTCAGGACACTGTAAATGGACAATTTTCTTGAAGCATAATATCATATTATCATGAGATCAACATCCAAACAAAAATCATGAAGCCGCTAGTGTCTTTGTGAATCCGTAATCAGAAAGAGCGACTTATGCTTGATAAATCAAGTAACTTACAGAATTCAATAGCAAACCTGAACGTCAAACATAGAAATATTCTGCCTCAACTCACAAGAGCTAGCTAGAACCTTCAGGGGAAATATAGCAGGTCGGTCCACAGATAATTGAAGATGAACCGAGCCAATTAACAAAATTGAAGCAGGCTAACTCATCTAATAGACTAAGAATGGCACCGTTTTAAGCTTTTAATAGCACCAATCACCAAATGGAAGTAACCATAATCAAAGTATATCACAACATAAATTTAACAAAATACTTGGTAAATGGGGGGCTGAACCATATACATCAGGCAAAAGGCAGCTAATTAGATGGCAGACAAAACTAATAATGCAATGCAAGGTTCTTATTCATTTCACATGACCCACAACAGATTACCAGCCACATTACGCCATAAGTGCCGCATCATCTGATGCAAAAATAACAGAGATTTCCAACACAATTGAACTATACAGAACGGGACACATTGACCTGCCTAGTCTCCTACAAAAAGAAGCTGATCACTGCCATACCAAGCATTTGCCAAAGAATGTCTCATGCGTCAGAATGATCTTAATGGAAAAACCAAACTGCAGGAGAGAACAACGACGGCGGTCTTATCGGAAAGATCGGGTCGAGGAGTTGTCCGACAACATGCTGCAGACGGTCAACCGTGCACCTGCCCATGTCCATGCAGGGGAACAGCGGCCCATACCGCAGCGCCGCCATCACGTCGCCGAAGCTTTTCGCGTCGTCCAGGAAGTAGAGGCCGTCCAAACCGGCCGCAGGCGAGAAGAAGGCCATGGAGGAGCAACGCCCGAGCATCACAACACTGTTGCCACCGAACCAGGTCTCCTCCCAGTACGCCTGACGGTCGCCGTGGTTGCCAGCCTGCGGCCCCACTCTCAGTCGGTAGGCACGGATCCATGTAGTGTTGTCGCCCTCCATGGAGACGTACCTCACCACCATCACGAGCTCGCCGAAGACGTCGAGGAGGTAGCGGCTGACAGTGCTCCCCGGCTCAGCGTTCACCTCGTGGTCAGGGAAGCGGTAGGTCACCAGGTGCGCCGTTAACGTGTCGTTCGGAGCAAACTCGGGGTCGTAGACCAGGACCTCCTCGGTGTCGGTGACCACATGGAAGCCTTCCAAGCCATAACCCGCGAAGTAAATCACGTCGTCCACCCGGGCGTGCGGAAACATCTCGCACAAAGCGCGCTCGTGCGGCTCGGGTGGCATCGGCAGGGACAGATATGCCATCCGCGGGAACCAGAACGCGATGGGGGACGCGCACCTGTCGAGGACGACGGCAAGGTAGGCGCCGTCCACGGTCGGCGCGGGGGAAAGTGCGGCACCGAGGACGATCATGTTGGTCCCGTCGATGCCGTCGACCGTGTAGAGACGGTCCGGAACCTCGAGGCGTTCACCCGAGTGGAGGTTATGGAGGGCGAAGCCGCTGCGCTGCGGCTGGAGCGCGAGGACTAGCCATCCGCCGGGGTGGGAGCCGCAGCAGCGCGCGTCGCGGACGTCGTCGGGGAGGAAGGCCCGGTGGGTGTCCCGGCAGAGGATGCAGAAGAATCCGGGCGCCTCCGCCAGCGTGGCAGGAAGGAGCAGCCACGGGAGCTGCGGCGGAGGCGGGTGGTGGGCCGAGGCGGCGCGCCAGTTGACGCAGACGGCGCCGAACGCGGCGCGGTGGGCGAGGCAGGGGAGGTGCGCGAGGATGCGGTCGACGAGGTCCACGCAGAGGCCGCCCCAGGCGGCCATTGCCGTTGGGGTGGAAAGGGGAATTCCGCGGTGGCGGAGATGGGGGCTTGGGGAGCATAGCAGAGGGCAGATGATGCTTTGAGACGGGGCACGGGAACGGCGAAGTCCCGACTATTTAACGTTTGGGGCTTCATATGTAAAAACGTCCACGGAAAAAGATATACTTCCTCTGGTTTCAAATATACGGCTAGACCAACATAGAAAATTATCCTGATTAAAATCAAAGGCAATATTATTGTTATTTTAATTTTTTTATGTACAACTGGGTTTTCACCATTCACCTCTACCATGTTCGTTACCAATTTTTTAGCTTTCGATTCGGATCTCACTAATTCTGACTGACCAAAAACATTTTGCATGATGATAATTCAACTAACTATATGGATTACATTGGATATAATGTAAGATGCTTAGAAAAATATTTTCAGCAGAGAACCGTCTATCATATATATATATATATATATATATATATATATATATATAAGTTGCTTGTTTATAAATAAACCGGTGATTACATAGGTTCTTTTACTCAACATAACCATATGGTGTTAAGTTAAACACTTTCATTCATATAAAACCTATTTTTGTAAAAAAAAGAGAAACAGTTTTGCCCACTAAGAATCTCTATATTGTACATGCATTGGTTGACCTATTCCAGCAGTTAATTGGCCAGATGATGTGGCGTAATCTAATTGGTGATGCGAGTGAGTTGGCGAGACAACAAAAAGGATTTTGTGGTGTTGTTTCTTAAAATTAATGCGTACATTAGTAACATTACCTCTTAAATTGTTATTGTTGGGATAAAATCTCTAATTCATATTTAAATTAGAATTATTACACAATTTAAGAACACGGAGCATGTACTTAAAAAAAGGTGTCATCATAATTTAGTAAAACTATAAGCCACAACAAGAATTTTACAAATAATGTTGATGTATTTGGGAATTTAAGCAAAAAAGATATACAAAGACCGTTGAATGTGGGATTCTACAAAATACAAAAAGAAATGAATTAAATGATGTGGGTCTATCAGTACCCTGCAGACCGGGTACCCCGCGTAGAGGGTAAAATACAGTCTGAGCCCCGCCTCCCTGCCGAGGTGGGCCCTGGCGTAGCCACGTGCCCTTGGCCCCGAGGTCAGCCCTAGGGCTGTCACGTGCACTGGAGTTCTAGAGCCGACACGTGACCTGGGCTCCGGTCCGAACCTCCCCACTGAGGTGAGGTCCGGAGCTGCCACGTGTCTCTTGGCTCAGAGCCACCTCCCTGTTGAGGACAGCTCCAGAGCTTACACGTGTCCTGGGCTCCGGTCCGAGCCTCCCCGCTGAGGTGAGGTCTGGAGCTACCACGTGTCTCTTGGCTCAAAGCCACCTCCCTGCTGAGGACAGCTCCGGAGCTGACACGTGCCCTAGGCTCCAGTCCGAGCCTCCCTGCTGGAGTAAGGTTCGGAGCTGCCACATGTCTCATGGCTCAGAGCCTCCTCCCCGCTGAGGAGAGCTCCGGAGCTGACACGTGCCCTGGGCTCCGGTCCGAGCCTCCCCGCCGAGGTGAGGTTCGGAGCTGCCACGTGTCCCCTAGCTCCAAACCCGTCGATAAGAGCTCCGAAGCCGCCACGTACCCCGCGATCCGTCGTGGGTCGACGAAGTCAAGATGGAAGTGCCTCGCGGGCTGCTTCTGTAGCAGACCTGGAGGAGTGTCGCAGCTCTCACGCGCCGATAGGGTCCAATACACTAACCAACGTTCACTACCACTCAATCACTGCTAAAAAGAGTATCCCTATTGTCGAAACCAAATTCTCTACATCCCATATACATGGAGTGACACATCCATCTCCGCCTAAATGCATCAAACATGGTCGGTTCTAATCTTAAACCGTTGGTCTCCAAATTATCTCCGTCCGCTAAAATCTAAACAACAAACCCTAACTCTAGTGCCTAACACTAAACCCTAAACACTAATCTAAACTCTAACCCTTTGTGGTTTGAGATTGGTGATCTGGCACGTGGCCAACATCGTCACGGAGATGCATAAGAGTGGGATGAACACCGGATGTCTAGTTTACATGCATCTGAAATTGAGCTTAATTTCATGTGTCCGTAATTAAATCTAACTAATATTTAATTTATTTTAAACTAACTGGCGTCAAATAAATTGAAACCGAGGGAGTAATTAGATAGTTCTTACAGTTAACAATCAACTTTATAATTAACAAAACTAATATTTTAAGATCGATACATTGACAAAGTTTATTTTGACTGAATATTCTATAACTGATATAATTTTGACAATTAACAAGATTGACAAATAATCCTTTCAATAACAGATAATCTTCCTCCTCTTCCTACATCGCCGTCGGGCGTCGGCCGCGCTCATCCGGTCCTCACCGCTACCCACTCGACATCTGAAATCGACGTCTGAGAAATAGCATTTCTCTTGGATATTTTCGCAAATTTACTGACTGTTTTAGACTCCTTGCTGGTGCACGCGGGCGTGCGAACAGCACCGTGCCCGTGCCTTGGCAAACAGAAGTACACTACACACGAATACGAAGATTCACATGGGTGAAAGTGTAAAACAGGAGTATTTTCCCCAATTCCCCGCTCCAATTTCGATTTCTGTTCAGAACATTTTCTTGGCCTCTGCTCCCCGCAGCACCACCGCGTCGTTCTCCCCAACGAAGCCAAGAAGCCGCTTGCCACGCTGATGTCCTCGCGATGGCCGCCGCGTCCTCCTGGGTGGACCCCGGCGACGCCCTCGTTTGCCGCATCATCAGGTTCCTCCCCTGCCTCGCCCACCGCGTCGTGTTCGCCCCCGTCTGCCGGAATTGGTTCCGCGTCTCGCTTAAGATCCAGCTGGGGCCGCAGCTTCCATGGCTGCTCCTCCCTTCAACCGCCGCGGCGCAGGATCCCTGCTTCTTCTGCCTACTCTGCAAGACCACCCACCGCGCCGTTCTCCCCGACGACGTTCGCGGCGCGCGCTGCTGCGGCTCCTTCCCCCTGGGCTGGCTCATCCTCGCGCTCCAGCCGACCGGAACCGGAGGCTACGTGCTCCACAGGCTGCACGCCGGACGGCGCCTATATATCCCGGAGGTTTTCAGGACGCCCGGCACCGTCAACGACAACCGCATGGTCATCCACGCCGCGCGCGCCGGTCGCCCCACCCGCGTTGAGGACCGCAAAGTGCTATACGTCGCCGCCATCGGCGCGCGGTCCACGTCCACCATCGCGTTCTGGCGCATTAGGACGGGCCGCTTGGCGCTGCCGACGCCGGAGGAGCCGCACGGTCGCGATTCTTGGGGCGAGGTGCTGCCGGGCGGCGAGATCGCCGACATGATCTACTACATCGGCCACGGCCTGGAAGGCTTCCACGTGCTCACCAACGCCGAGGAGATCCTTGTCTACGTCCCGGGGCGCACACCGGACGGTGCGCTCACGACGCGCCTGGTGGCGTACTGCTTCCCCAGCCACGAGGTGACCCCGTGCGCCATCACCCGCTACCTCGTCAATTACGCCGATGAGCTCCTGATGGTCGCGAGGATCGTCACACCCGACGAGTGGACGCGGGCGTTCCACGTCTTCAAGTTGGTGCCGGAGCTGCCGCCGGCGCAAGATGGCGACCGTCCAGCGTCTTGGGTTCCGATGTACGTTATTCCCTCCGGAATAATCATCCTCGGGCGATGCTGCTCCATGTCCTATCCGACCTATGGCATTGACTTCGACGGCGTCTATTTCCTCGACGACGCGACATGCTCTGAGGACGCGGCCACAAGGGCTCTGGAGCCGGCGGCAACGAGGCAGTACCCCTGCAGAGACATGGGCTGGCTCCCGCTTCTTGAGCACAAGATCCAGCGGATCTTTCCTAGACGGCTCCCGTCAGAGTCCTCTCGTGCAGTGTGGTTCTACCCGTGAGATTCAGCAAACAACCGATACATCCTGTCGCAATTCTCTGATGCGATGCCACCGTACATTCTTATCTGAGTTTCTTTGCGAACACCATTAGCATGTGACTTGAATTCTTATGCTCTGAATGTTGTCAATTTTGATGGGTTGATGTGTTGTTCATAACTGCCATGTTTAGAATCTGATGATGACTCTGATATCTGTTGATACAGAGTTTTATGTGAAATGTTGGAATGTGATGTTGGTACTGTCTTACAGTAGGTACCTTTTTTCATTCCATTTGTGGGTCAATGTGTTGTACGTTCTCTCCCCCTTGATCGGCGCACCATAATTTATCCTATATTCCAGACGTCCCTAATTTCAGACGACGTCTCTACCGTTCAACCTTTACTTTGAGATTACTGTTCTATTTAAAATATGTTTAGTTGTTAATTATAAGGATTATGTTGGTTTACAACAATCAATCATATCGCCTTGTGAATGTATAAATCATATAAAAATTGTTTGTCGTCAGTAATGTTTTATAAAACTATTCACTTGTTTTGTGTGTAAAAATGAAACAAGCCATATATAATAGAAAATAAATTTATAATCCTAAATGGGTTTGTTTGACGGTCCCTCTTGAAAATAACTATATAATTCTTAACAATTATATTTTATGGTCATGATAAAATTCATATAAAAAGGGTGTACCCAGTGCCGAAGTCTCCCACACATGTGCGGTCTGGGGAAGGATTATTTTTAGACAGCCTTACCTCAGGACACAAGTGGAGACACACTATCACTGCGCCAGGTCCGCCCTTCGATAAGATACATATACAATAGAAATAAATATCTAATCTTTAACAAGTCTGTTTTTACAGATCCGATAACCTATATATATATAACACATTTACAACCGCTAAATTGCAATCTAAAGGGTGTGGTTGATGTCTGAAATAACTCTTTGATTTCAGATGGCTGAAAATAAACACATCCAATATTTAAATAAACAGTTCAGTTCCATACAAAAAAATAAAAAGCTCTGACATTTCAAACATGGTTACAAAATCTTCACAAAATGTATGCAAACAACAGTAACATTTATTTGAGTTGCGATCGATGTCAAGACAGGAAAAAAACATAAATATTTTCTGCGGACCAGAACACAGGCAAAGGACACGAGGCCACGTGCCGCAGCGCATGGCACTGGCGATGGGTGTGATGCACGAACAGTTAGCACGGATCTTTCAAACAACTAACATGAAACGAGCAGAGCTTGTTGCTAATGGATGTGTAGCGGTTGACGTCGCAGTGGTGCGCCTCGTCAGCGCGGACAATGTCCCTGAGCGTGGCGCCGGGTCGTAGGCGCCAGTAGTCGAGACGGCGATGGGCGGCGCGAGCACGTCCTCGATATTGCCCGCGTCGATGTCGCGGGGGGGAACTCGGTGTAGGAGGGCCTCCTCCTCGAGGTACCCAACCATGAGGTGCGCGGTGGCGGGGGACAGGAGGTAGGCGTGCAGGAAGACGCCCTGCACGGCGACGACGAGCGCGCGCTCGTGCCACCACGGGCGCCGGGCGGCAACCGTTCGAGGCGTGAACGGCGGTGGACAGCAACCGTGCAGTCTCCATCATCTCCCCTCCGCTCCACCACTGGGTGTCAGTCCACAAATAATTGAGGAGGAATCGAGTAAATTAACAAGATTGAAGCATGTTAATTCATCTAATAGACTAAGAATGGCACCACTTTCAGCTTCTAATAGCACCAATCATCAAATGGAAGAAACCATGATCAAAGTACATCACAACATTAACTCGACAAAATACTTCGGCAAATGGGGCTGAACCATATACATCAGGCAAAAGGCAGCTAATTAGATGGCAGGCAAAACTGATAATCCAATGCAAGGTTCTTATTCATTTCACATGACCCCAAACAGATTACCAGTCACATTACGACACAAGTGCTCCACTATCCGATGCAAGATAACAGAGATTTCCAACACAATTGAATTATACAGAATGGAACACTTTGACCTGCCTAGTCGACTAGCATAGAAGCTGATCACTGCCATACCAAGCATTCGCCAAAGAAAGTCTCGTGCGTCAGCAAGATCTTATTGGAAAAACCAAACAGCAGGAGAGAACAACGACGGCGGTCTTGTCGGAAAGATCGGGTCGAGGAATTGTCCGACAAGATGCCGGTGACTCTGAACCGTGCACCTGCCCATGTCCGTGCAGGGGAACAGCGGCCGATACCGCACCGCCTCCATCACCTTGTCGAAGCTTTTCGTGTCGTCCAAGAAGTAGAGGCCGTCCAAACCGACCGCAGGCGAGGAAAAGGCCATGGAGGAGCAACGCCCGAGCATCACGACACGGTTGTCACCGAACCAGGTCTCCTCCCAGTACGCCAGACGAACGTCGTGGTTGCCAGCCTGCGGCTTCACCCTCATTCGGTATGCACGGATCCATCTAGTGTCCTCGAACTCCCTGGAGACGAACCTCACCACCATCACGAGCTCGCCGAAGAAGTCGAGGAGGTAGCGGCTGACGGTGCACCACGGCTCAACGTTCACCTCTTGGTCAGGAAAGCGGTAAGTCACCAGGCGCGTCGTTAACGCGCCGTCCGGGCCAAACCTGGGGTCGTAGACTAGGACCTCGTCGGCGTCGGTGAGCACATGGAAGCCTTCCAGGCCATAACCCGCGAAGTAAATCACGTCGTCCACGTTGGCGTGCGGCAACATCTCGCACGAAGCGCGCTCGTGCGGCTCGGGTGGCATCGGCTGGGACAGATATGGCATCCGCGGGAACCAGAACGCGATGGGGGACGCGGACCTGGCGAGGACGACGGCAAGGTAGGCGCCGTCCATGGTTGGCGCGGTGGAGAGCGCGGCACCGAGAACGTTCACGTTGGTCCCGTCGACGCCGTCGACCGTGTAGAGAAGGTCCGGAACCTCGAGGCGCTCACCCGTGTGGAGGTTGTGGAGCGCGAAGCCGCTGCCCTTCGGCTGGAGCGCGAGGACGAGCCAGCCGCCGGGGTGGGAGCCGCAGCAGCGCGCCTCGAGGACGTCTTCGGGGAGGAAGGCGCGGTGGGTGCCCCGGCAGAGGATGCAGAAGAATACGGGGGCCAACGCCGCGGAAGGAAGGAGCAGCCACGGGAACTGCGGGCGGGCCGGGTGGTAGGCCGCGGTGGCGCGCCAGTTGCCGCAGACGGCGCCGAACGCGGCGCGGTGGGCGAGGCAGGGGAGGTGCGCGAGGATGCGGCCGGCGAGGTCCACGCGGAGGACGGCCCAAGCGGCCATTGGCGTTGGGGTGGAAAGGGGAATTCCTTGGGATGTATGGGGGTTTGGGGGAAAGAACAGAGGGGAGGACAGGAACGGGAACGGCAAGTCCCGGCTATTTAACGTTTTGGCTCGTGACTTATCATGTAAAACATCCACGGAAAAATATACTTTCTCTCGGTCTTCAAATATACGACGAGACAAACTTAGAAATAATTGTCCTGATTAAAATGAAAAGGAGTAGTTATCGTTATTTTAATTTTGTTATGTTCAACTGAGTTTTCACCATTCACCTCTATCACGTACATCACCGATTTCGTAGCTACAAGTTACGCAAATGCATAATCTGGTGTGTTCCCAGGTGCAAACATGATCTGCAAAGTGACTTATGTGTTGATAAAATGTTGTTGAAGTCTTGTTAGTTCAATTAATTGCAGAGTAGAGATTTGCTGAACATGAGTACTACACTGTCTATATTGTACATTGGTGTTCATCTTATTATGGGCTAGATTGCCGAGCAAATATGACACTGGTTTGCCTAATGCTTGCTAATTTTCAGACAGACAAGTACCTGAAATTGTACAATAATTTAGAAAAAAAATTAGGAAAATAAAGTAATTAATGCATCGTTTGTCTGTATGGAGTACTCCACTGATTTTTAGGGCCCTCTGTGTAAAGGAATTTACGTTAGTATATCATATTCTCACATCATGAGATCAACATCCAAACAAACCACAAAACCACTGGTGTCTGTAAATCTTAGGTCACAGAGAGTGACTTACACTTGATAAGTCAAGCGACATACAAAACGCAATAACAAAACTAAGCCCTGAACAACTTCAACTATTCAGGTTATATAGCAGGTCAGCCACACAGATAACTGAGGAATAATGGAGCAAACTAACAAAACAGTAACAGGTTGATTAATCTAATAGACCAGGAAAACACTAATTTTCAGCTGCTAAAAGTACTAATCACCAACTGACATTAACCACAATGAAAGTAGAGCACATCATAAATGCGATATCTATATTTCAAATGGGGAGGAAACCATATGCATCACGCAAATGGCAACTAGTTAGATGGCAGAGATAACTAATAATCCAAAACAAGGTTCTTATTCATTCCACATGATCCCAAAACAGGTTACTAGCCACATTACGACATGCCGTGCTATCCGATGCAAGAGAAGAGATTTTCAACAAGTCAAGAAAGTCTGATCAGATTCGAAACATTGAGAATTCTGCAGCCAACAACAGCCAAGCAGTGAAAAATGGCCATGATACAGAACTGACCACATTGACCTGTCTAGGCTCCCATACAAGCAAGCTGATCACTAACCATACCAAGCATTTGCCAAAGAATGTCTCAGGCGTCAGCAGGATCTGAATGGAAAAACCAAACTGCAGGAGAGAACTCCGACGGCGGTCTTCTCGGAAAGACCAGTTCGACCTGTTGCGGCCGTTGGTGAACCGTCCACCTGCCCATGTCCGTGCAGGGGAACGGCTGCCCTACCTGCAGCGCCGCCCTCACATCGTCAAAGCTTGTCGCGTCGTCCAGGAAGTAGATGCCGTTCAAAGCGACTGCAGGCGAAACAAAGGCCATGGAGGAGAAACGCCCGAGGATCACGACAATGTTGTCAGGGAACCAGGTCCTCTGCCAGCGCGCCTGACGGATGCCGTGGTTGCCACCGTGTACCGTCCCCCTCAGCCGGAAGGCATGGATCCATCGAGTGCCCTCGCCCTCCGTCATCGAGACGTACCTCACCACCATCACGAGTTGGCCGAAGAGGTTGAGGAGGTAGCGGCTGATGGTGTACCACGGCACAGGTTCCCATGTCACCGCGCGATGAGGGAAGCGGTAGGTCACCAGGCGCGTCGTGAGAGCGCCGTCCAGGGCGAGCTCGGGGACGTAGACCAGGACCTCCTCCGTGTCGGTGAGCACATGGAAGCCTTCCAGGCCATGACCCGCGTAGTAGATCACGTCGGCGATCTCGCCGCCCGGCAGCATCTCGCGCCAGGAAGCGCGCTCGTGCGGCTCGGCTGGCGTCGGCGGGGAGAGATGCGCCATCCCCGGGAGCCAGAACGCGATGGGGGACGCGCAGCGGGCGAGGACGACGGCAAAGCAGGAACCGGCAACGGTCGGCGCGTCGGAGAGCACAGCGCCGAGAACGATCATGGCAATCTGGCCAATGCCGTCTGGCGTGAGGAGGAAGTCCGGAACGGCAAAGTTCTCACCCGTGTGGAGGTTGTGGAGCGCGTAGCCACCCCCGCGCTGGTGGAGCGCGAGGGCGAACCAGCCGCCGGGGTGCGAGCCGGAGCCGCAGCAGCGCGCTCTGCGGACGTCGTCGGGGAGGAAGGCGCGGTGTCTGGTCCCGCAGCGGATGCAGAAGAAGACGGGCGCCTGCGCGGCCGCGGCCGGGAGGAGCAGCCACGGGAGCTGCGGCGGTTGCTGGACCAGGGCTGCGATGTTGCGCCAGTACTTGCAGACTGCGCCGAACGCGACGCGGTGGGCGAGGCAGGGGAGGTGCGCGAGGATGCGGTCGACGAGGTCCACGCCGAGGTCGGCCCAAGCGGCCATTGGCGTTTGGTCACTTGGGTGGACAGGGGTCGCTTCGTGCCTTCTTGGTTCCTTGTGTTGTGTCCTTGGGGGAAAGGGGAGCAGAGGGAGAAGACGGTTTGGCATGGACGAGGGGAACACGGAACAGGCATGTCCTGGCTTTTTATCTTTTAGTTACATTTAATGTAATCTGGTCGGTGCGAAATGTACAACTATACAATTATTTTTTATATTCAATATATGTTTTTCACCGTCCACCTCTTCCGCATTGAACCGCCTATTTCATAGCTTTCGACTAGGACACCTAATTGCAACTTCAGAGTTTATTAATAGCACAACTACCAGTTAAAAGGATACATCAAAATTTCAAGTAAGACTGATTGAGGTAGTGGTTCTCTGAATCCGATATCCATTTTTAATTTTTTAAAAAGATTTCTCCTTTTATTTTACAGTTTTCCGTGTTAGTTATCTTTTAAACTCATATTTTATATCAATTACTATAAATTTTATACTGTATCATATATCTATGTTTCATTTTATATTATAGTTAAAAGTCCTCGTGATCCTGTTCGATCGGGGAGGCAGGAGTACTGTAGCTACTTGGACCATCGATACCTAGGCCTGGTAATGGGTCTCGGTTCATGGCCGTTTTATAATTTATTTTAGTTTTTATTATAATTTAATTCAAAAATAAATATGAATTTGGCTCGACTCTAATCCGATCTGTCCCTGTTTATTATTAGTTCATATTTTTGTGGCCGCTATCAACCTCGTCTGGTAAGTTGCTGCCGCTTTGGTGTCCGCTATGGCCTCTGTCCCATTTCATATATCGGAGCTGTTGCGATCGGTCTAATAAAAAGTACTTTGCATGATGGACACTTGTAGCTCAGCTGATTGCGTCTGATAAAATTTGAAATAAAAGAATAAATCATCTTCAATTGTACCCAGTACCAGTCCCGCTATATTTAGATCTTTATGCCTCTACATCATGATCGGCCGGTGTCAATTTATCTTCTATCTCTATTTAAAACATGCACATTTTGCACCACTATTTAGCTTTCATTTGATGTAGGGATATAGTACAGAGCTGATGGGGAAAGCATTTTGGCCAGATGCCTTAAAGTTGATGTCAGTTATGAAAACAGACTGTTGCATAAATATAGAGAAAATAGCATATAAAAAATCCAAAGTGTATCAGACCTTCCTGATCACAATTCTCAAGTAAGTAGTGCACCGAATTGCCCTTTTATGTCTTCTGAAGCTGTCACGTCATTCGGAACAACGTGACGCCCCTGTCGCCTTCCTTTCACTGCATTCTGTTTTCCCTTTTGTGTAGGGGCGTTTGAGAAAATTTTTGCTCCATGTAATCGAAGGTGCACAATGGAGAAATTACAAAGTTTGCGCAACTAAAAATTCAGGATCATTTCCTTACTTGGAACTGAAAACTTTAATTCCCATGTCTCCAACTGTCCATGCAAGTTCGTCACAGGGACGTCACCAGATTCATAACATGGCTAATTATGATGCGAAGAAATACATTGGTCCACAAATGCAATGAAATACAGGCGCCTACTGTAAGAAAGTGCCAACATCACGTTCCAACATTTCACATAGAACTCTATATCAACAGATATCAGAGTCATGATCAGATTCTAAACATGCTAGTTCTGAACAACACATCAACCCATCAAAAATGACAAGATTCAGAGCATAAGAATTCAAGTCACATGCTAATGCTCCTCGCAAAGAAACTCAGATAAGAACGTACGGTGGCATCGCATCAGAGAATTGGAACAGAATGTACCGGTTGTTTGCTGGATCTCACGGGTAGAACCACGCTGCACGAGAGGACTCTGACGGGAGCCATATAGGAAAGATCCGACGTATATTATCGTGCTCGAGAAGCGGGGCCCAGCCCATGTCGCTGCAGGGGTACTGCCTCGTCGCCGCCGGCTCCAGAGCCCTGGTGACCTCGTCCTGAGAGCTTGTCGCGTCGTCGAGGAAGTAGACGCCGTCCAAGTCAATCCCATAGCTCGGGAAGGACCTTGAGCAGCATCTCCCGAGTACGATTATTCCCGAGGGAAGGACGGGCATCCAGGTCCAAGACGCCCGACGCTGGCCATCTTGCTCCGGCGGCAGGTGTGGCTCCAACCTAAAGAAGCGGAACGCCTCGGGTGTGACGAGCCTGACGACCATGAGGAGCTCACCGCCGTACTCGACGAGGTAGCGGCTTTCGGCGTACGGGGTCACCTCGTGGGTGGGGAAGCGGTAGGTCACCAGGCGCATCGTGTGCGCGTTGTCCGGCGCGCGCCCCGGGACGTAGACCAGGACCTCCTCGTCGTCAGTGAGCACGTGGAAGCCGGCCAGGCCGTGGCCGTTGTAGTGTCGCGCATCGGCGACACTGCCGCACGGCAGCATCTCGCCCCAAGAATCGCGCTCCTCCGACCCAACAATCTCGGCCGTGATGCGCCAGAACGCGATGGTGGACGCGGACCATGCGCCGATGGCAGCTATGTATATCACGTCTTTGTCATCACGGCCCGCCGCGCCGCACGCGGCGTGAATGACCATGCGGTGGGCGTTGACGGGGTTGGGCTTCCTGAGGACCTCCGGGAGGTAGTAGCGCAATCCTTTATGGAGATTGTGGAGCGCGAAGCCGCCGTTCTGGAGCGCGAGGGTGAGCCAGCCGTAGGGGGAGGAGAAGATGCAGCGCGCGCCGCGGACGTCGTCGGGGAGGGCGGCGCGGTGCCTGGCCCGGCAGAAGAGGCAGAAGAAGCAGGGCTCCTGTGCCGCGGCGGTGGAGGACGGGAGGAGCAGCCACGGGAGCTGCGCCACCGGCCGGTTCTGGAGTGCGACGGCCCGCCAGCTCTTGCAGACGGCGCCGAACAGGGCGCGGTGGCCGAGGCAGGGGAGGAACCCGAGGATGCGGCCGAGGACTCCGTCGTCGGGGTCCACCCAGGAGGACGCGGCGACCATCGCGACGGCATGCGGCTTCTTGGCTTCGTTGGAGAACGACGCGGTGGTGCTGCGGGGCGGAGTGGAGCGGAGAGGAGAGGAGAAGCCAAGAAAATGTTCTGAATATAAATTGAAATAGGAGCGGGGAATTGGCGGTTGGGGGAGAAATTACCGTTTTACACTTTCACCCCTGTGAATCCTTCGTAATTCGTGGATTGTATACTTCTGTTTGCGAAGGCACGGGCGCGGACGCGCGGTGCGGTTCGCACGCCCGTCGCCCGCGTGCACCAGCAAGTAGTCCGAACCAGTCAGTAAACTTACTAAGATATTTAACCAGACGGTTCATTTCCTTACAAAAATTTAGAAAAAGCTGTCACGTTTTTGAAACATGTTTACGAAATCTTCACAAAATGTATCCACCGACCAGCCTTCACGTTTCAAAACATGCAAATAACAGTAACAATTATTTGAGTTACCATCGATGTCAAGACATGAAAATTGCATAGATATTTTCTTCAGGCCAGAGCACAGTCAAAGGAAACGAGGATGCACATGTACAAGTTCGGAAACAGCAACGATCACTGCGTCCATCCGATTTTTTCCAGTTACTGACATCTGTGAAGAGTTGAGAGAGATGAATAGAACTCCTTGCAAGTGATAATTCAATTTGACACTGAGCAGGACCCAGCCAGATAATTCAATTTGGGTGCCACACGGCCCATTTTTGCTTTCCTTGGACTTTTGGGACAGCATTTGGTGAGGGGTAGAATAGTCAAACTCTTCGCACCAGAAGGCCTTCTTGTCGTCTTGCTCCCTTCCTCAAGCGGGACGCCACCCACCGGCACTGCAGCTACAGCCTTCGTCATCGTCACGGCTCTGTTTCAGACCGTTCCACCTACCAAACAGGCAAGCGCTCTACCAGCCATGGCCGCGGCGGCGCTCCCTCTCCTCCACCGGTATCCGGTCCTCCTCCATCTGGGCGTCGTCCTCGCCGTCCTGCTGGCGGCCCCGGCCGCCGAGGCGTGGACGGGGGAGATCCGCGGCCGCGTCGTCTGTGACGTCTGCGGCGACGCCGCCATCGGCCCCGAGGACCACGCGCTCGAAGGTCAATCCCGTACACCTGCCTCCTCTCCTCTCGATCGAGCTTATGGAGCGGCCGTGGACGACCTCTACACTGACGCGCTTGTGGTTCCCGATGACCACAGATCTCAGTTAGTTGTCCCGGGTCACGGAATCGCTTGCCTGGTCTATTTAGTGGGAAATTCCTAGACGTTGAATAGAGCTGCGAATTATGTTGTACCTAGAGAAATTCGTGCATGAAGGGTGTGCTTGGTATCTATTGCATTCTACAATTTTAGTCGCTAAATCTAGGAATTACTATTCTTTCAGAGGATTTGATAGCGCAGCTATAGGAAACTAGTATGGTGGTCTTGTTAGGTTGGATAGACATTTTTATTCGTGTAGACCCTTCCCCAGACCGTGGGTGCACTGGGCTGCCCTTTTTTTAGCTATGGGTTTGTTGGTGAAGTGAATTTTTTTTTTGTTACTGAATTGAACCCAACATCAGCTTCAGACAGTCCATTTGTAGTCAACAGTTCAATGAACATGTTTAGCTGGTGATGATTACAGTTACAGATGACACATATCGCGCAGCTTCTTGAAGCTTGGTTGTGTTGAACCAAACCCTTAGGCCACCATCGCCAGTGCAGCTGTAGCCATACTCTTTGGGAAATCTTGAAAACATGATCCTGTGACTTGTCTACTTAGACATCTGGAAATGAAATTGTGTTGTTACTGAATTGAACCCAAGTTCATCTCTGAATAGTCCATTTGTAGTCAACATGTGTAATGAACTTGTTTAGCTGGTGATGATTACGGATGACACATATCGCACAGCTTCTTTAGTTGTGTTGAACCAAACCCTTAGGCCACCATCGCAGTGCAACTCTAGCCGTACTCATTGGAAAATCTTGAAAACATGATCCAGTGACTAGTCTACTTAGGTATCTGGAAACCCTTATAGGCCACCATCATGGTGCAGTGCTAATCATAGTTTTTGCAAAATCTTGAAAACATGATCCCAGCGACAGACTTAGACGTCTGGCTGCTCATGAGGGATTCCTTTTATCTGTATTTTTCAAATTGGTTTGCCTGTCCTCTTTGTGGTGTGTCTGTCCAGAGTTATTTGAGTATACCAAAGTTAACTGGTGCTCTCTTTCCATTAAAACCCCAGCCAACTGATATTTCAGTTGGTGTTGTGCCCTGGCAAGCCAGTTGTAGGGACCTGGTTCAGATAAAGTTAAGTAGTGTACTTTTTCAGATGCTAAAGCACATAGTGATGTACAGTAGGGCTCTCATCATATCTTTCCTTGCACTATATGTTTGTAATAATTCTCTTTTGCCTCTTGTACCTTTGGTAATAAGCATGCACGATTTCTTGGATTCCAGCAACATGTTCGCTGTCATTCCTTTCAGTTCTTAGCGTTAAAACATATCATCATCTGATGTTGTGTACGGTTACAGTAAATCCAGTCAAGTATAGATGCTTCACCTGAGTTTAAGTTTTGAAACCACAATGATTATGCAATCTTGATATAGTGATGATTAATTAGTTTCCATTTCAGATTTTGTAGGCAATATATTTGGGATGGTCGTGTTTCTATTTTCAACTCCGCCTATGTTGTAATGACATAGTCGGTCCCAAGCCCGGTTAAAGGAGGAGGGGGTTGTGATAGGCTTGGCGAGCCAACAACTACACTTAGCCATTCTCATGGAAATGAAACCCAATAGAAATTCGTTGGGACGTAACCCTCTTAGCGACGCGCCATATCGGAACCCGGGTATGGTGTTAAGTGGGCAAGGGCCGGGTCGCCACCGCCTTAGTGGCGTGCCATATCGGAACCCGGATATGGTGTTAAATGAGCAAGGGCCGGATCGCCACCACCTTAGTGGCGCGCTACATCATCGTCCGGATGTAGTGATAAGTGAGCAAGGGTCTTTGCATCTTACTCGATGGGTGCAAAGCGTAAGGAAGCTAGCCGAGGAACATAGATTTCGGGTGGGTAGTTGGAATGTAGGATCCTTGACGGGGAAGCTACGTGAGTTAGTAGATGTTGCCATTTGTTGCAATTCCGGCGCTGAAACTGTCTCTGTTCTTGCTGAATAAACCGATCTGCCCTAGCAGATCGATCTGTCTTCCTTGAAGACAGACCAGAAAAATTCTTCAGCCAACAACAGAGGAATAACAGTAAGGAGAAGAACAGTTCTGGTGCAGAAAACTGAGCAGATTGATTCTGTTCTTGGGAGAACAGATCAGGGGAGAGATCAGGTGGTGCCCGATCTGTTCTGGTGTTGAAGAGACGCAGAACAGAGGGGGAAACAGGGGCGGCGGCTGGTTCTAGCCCCTGGTGGCGGCTAGGGCTGCAGGAGGAGGCGGCGGCTAGGGCAGCAGCTGGGCGGTGGCTAGGGCAGAGGCTAGGCCGGCGGCTAGGGCAGGAGGGAGAGAGGCGGCTAGGGTTAGAAAAGTGGAGGAAAATTTTCTGTATTGATCTCTCTCACAATTTGGGGTGTTTTTGGCTTGTATATATAGCCCCCCCCTTACAAGAGTCCTAATCTGTTACAAAGGATCTTTTAATCTATCTCTAAGAAGATTAAACTCAAAAACCTTCTAGAAAGGGGCCCCGGCCTGGGCCAGGGCTGACCAGCCCACTTGGCCCAGTTCTGGCCGCCCTGGGCCAGGGAGGGGCCGGCCTGGGCCAGGGGCAGATCAGCCCACATTCTCCTCCTGATCCTGACACTGACCCATGTCTAGAATCCCGATCCTTCTTCTCATCTCCACGAACTTCTGTCTTCCAAGAGCCTTGGTCAAGATGTCCGCCATCTGGTCTTGAGTGGAGATTTGCTCAAGCACAATAGTACCGCTGTCCACACACTCCCGTATGTAGTGGTACTTGACGTCGATGTGCTTGCTCCTGTCATGGTGTACCGGGTTCTTGCTCAAGTCTATAGCTGACTTGTTATCAACCCGCAGCACCGGCGCCTTCGATTTTTCAGCTAAGTCCTCCATCAGCCGTGCCATCCATACACCTTGACATGCTCCTTGAGCTGCTGCGATGTACTCTGCTTCACACGAGGATAAGGCCACCACCTTCTGCTTGCTGGACTGCCATGAAACGGGGCTGTTTCCAAGACAAAACAGCACCCCGCTCGTGCTCTTCCGGTCCTCCACGTCTCCCGCAAAGTCGCTGTCCGAGTAGCCAATCAACTCCATGTTGCCTCCTTTTGGATAGAAGACTCCGAAGTGGATCGTACCCGCTATATAGCGTACGATTCGCTTGACTGCGGCAAAGTGATCTTCTCTTGGCTCCTCCAAAAACCGACTCACGTACCCAACCGAGTAGGCGAGGTCAGGGCGTGTGTTCACCAGATATCGCAGCCCTCCAACCAAGCTCCTATAGTCCGTTGCATGCACCAACGGGCTATCACTTGTCTTACAAAGCTTGAGGCCTTGCTCCATGGGAAATGCACAGGGATTGCATCCTTCCAGGCCAGCTTTAGAGACAAGTTTGGAAGCGTAGGCCGCCTGCCCAATGCTTATCCCTGCATCAGTTTGCCGCACCTCCAGGCCAAGATAATATGACAAGAGACCCAAGTCGCTCATCTTGAACCTCTTCATCATCTCCCCTTTGAACTTCTTGAGATCGCCTCCTCCTGTGATCACAAGATCGTCGACGTACACGCCGACGATGAACTTCTCATCTTCAGCCCCACGGAAATAAATCCCGTGCTCGCTCGTACTCTTCTGGAAACCAAGCGATAGCAAGCTATCGTTGAGCTTGGCATTCCAGGCCCTGGGCGCCTGACGAAGTCCATATAAAGCTTTCTTGAGCCGATACACCTTGTGTTCGGCTCCGTCGATGATGAAGCCAGCGGGTTGGGAGACGTACACCTCCTCCATCAAGTCGCCGTTCAGGAAGGCGCTCTTCACGTCCATGTGGTGTACCTCCCACCCCTTGTGTGCAGCAACTGCAAGGAGCAAGCGAATAGATTCGAGACGAGCTACAGGAGCAAATACCTCGTCAAAGTCTATTCCTTGCCGTTGGACATAGCCTTTTGCCACCAGTCGAGCCTTGTGCTTCACCACCTCTCCATGCTCGTCCCTCTTCACCTTGAACACCCATTTGAGGCCAATGGGTTTGTGTCCTGCAGGAAGGTCAACAAGCTGCCACGTCTTGTTTTCTTCAATGGACTCCATCTCCTCAACCATGACCCGTCTCCAGCAAGGGTGTTCCTCGGCGTCGGCGAAGGACGTAGGCTCCTCCGCGGTGGTGAACATAAGCTCCCCCTCCTCCAGACTCGGTGGGCGTGGTGGGCGCCCAGGAGGGGTGAGGGTTCCTAGCACGTTGCGCATCGTGCGGAACCGAAGTGCAGCGTTGTCGTCGTGGTAGGCGTCGACGTTGCTGCCGACGTCCGTCGGCGGCGTGGCGAAGCGGATGGGCCATGGAGGGTGCCGGGGCGTGACGAAGGTGCTGGAATCTTCAGTCTCGGAATCCCCCGCTTCTGCTGACCCCCGAGCAGGACTGTCCCAGCCCTGATTTGCGCTGGACAGTCCCTGCAGGGGCCCTTGGGGCGACGCTGCAGGTGCTGGACCCTCTCCAGCAGGTCTGGAGGCTGGCGTAGGAACTCCTAGGGTCTGTACAGACCTTTCTGTGCCCCTCCTGGGCACTGCAGGGGTGCTGTTCGGCCCCTCCGGACCCTGCAGCACCTCTCCGGGTGCTGAAACAGCAGATCCAGCACCTGCTGGACCTAAGGAGTTGACGTGGAAGGCGGTGTAGTCCTCTTCTCCTGCTCCTTCTCCCCAGTCCCACTTGGCCGCCTCGTCGAATATCACGTCACGTGATATGTGTGTACGCCCATCAGCCGGATTATACATCCGATATCCCTTCGTCCCTGCAGCATAGCCAAGAAAAATCATCGGAGTACTCCGGTCTTCCAACTTTTTCAGGTTGGGGCGCGTGTTCTTGACATGCCCCACGCACCCAAAAGTTCGGAAATAATTGACGGCTGGTCGCTCTCCATGCCAAGCTTCATATGGCGTCTTCCCGTCGAGGCCGCGGGTAGGGGATCGATTCAGGATATAGACAGCCGTGATAACTGCCTCACCCCAAAATATCCCGGGCATACCCTTCGCCTTCAACATGCTCCTCGCCATGCCGACCACCGTCTGGTTGCGCCGCTCCACAACCCCGTTTTGCTGCGGCGTATACGGGGCTGTGAGCTGACGTTGTACTCCGTGCTGAGCGCAGTACTCGCCGAACTCCTGTGAGGTGAACTCCCCTCCGCGATCAGTACGGAGTAGCTTCAGCCTCCTCCCGGACTCTAATTCAGCTGTCGCCTTGAATTGCTGAATTAAGTCGGGCGCCTTGTCCTTGGTTGCTAGAAGATAGAGCCACATATAGCGGCTCATGTCATCCACAAGCAACAAGAACATCTTCTTGCCACCTGGAGTAGTCGGCGTGATAGGACCGCAGATGTCGCCATGGACAAGGTCGAGCGCGCCCTCCGCGCGCCGCCGAGCTTGCTTGGGGAAGCTGGAGCGCCTCTGCTTCCCGACCAAGCAAGCTTCGCACAATTGATCGACATGATCAATTTGCGGAAGCCCGAGCACCATCTCCTCTCGTGCCAACTTTCGAAGCGCCTGGAAGCCGACGTGCCCGTAGCGTTCGTGCCAACGCCACGCAACATCATCACGCCTCGCGGTTAGGCAAACCGGACGTGTGATGTTGAGCCTGATGGAGTACAGCTTGCTGTCGTCGCGTTGAACTCGTGTGAGGAGACGCTGCTGCTCATCCCGTATGTGCATCACTCCTCCTTGCACCGTGATGCTGTAGCCATCTTCATCTAGCTGGCCGACGCTGATGAGGTTGGTGGTGAGGCGTGGGATGAGGTAGACGCCGGTGAGCCTCCTGTGCTCGCCCGTCTTGGCGGCGAATAGAACCGTACCCTTCCCTTGGATACGCACGACGGAATTATCGCCAAACTTGATGGTTCCGACGATGTTTTCGTCGAGCTCGGAGAAGACGGCGCGCGAACCCGTCATGTGGTTGGTCGCGCCCGTGTCGAGGTACCAACGAGTGTCGTCAAAGTCATCGTCGTTGCTGCGGTGAGCGAAGACACGTCCCTCCACTATCTCCAGTGGGCGCATAGGACGTTCCTGTACAGGCTCCTCCTGTACTGAGGCCACCCTTGTCATAAACAAGGCGCCCTCCTCCTCCGCCTTTGCCACGAAAGCCTGCTGCTGCGGCTCCTCCTTAGGCTTCGACTGACACTCCCTGGCCCAGTGGCCCTTCTTCCCGCACTTCCTGCACTGGTCCCGCGGAATATCCTTCCCGGAACCTCTCTTCTTGCCTCCGTTCTTCTTGGGCGGGCCCTTTCGGCCGCCCCTCTTAGAAGAACCCGCGGACTGGGTAGACCGCTCCTCCTTCCGCTGTGCCTCCCACTCCTCCCGAGTGAGGTACAGCTGGCCATTGTGTACTCCTCCCTTCCGCTGCGTCGAGTCGAAAGCGTTCTCAGCCGCCCTGAGACGCCCCGTCACCTCCGACAAGGTGAGGGTCGACACGTCCAGCAGTGTCGTGATCGCCACCACGATCTGTTGGAAGCGTTCTGGAACGCTTCGCAGGAGCTTCTCCACGGCCCTCTCTTCTCCTATCTCCTCCCCTAGCGACGCAAGCCGTGATAGCATGCCGCTCAGGCGGAGGGAGAAGTCCTCCACACTTTCGCCATCCTTGAAGACAGCGTCTTCAAACTCCTTCCGGAGTTGTTGCGCCGTCGTCTTCTTCACGCGGTCGGCCCCGACCCGCATGATGGCGATCGTGTCCCATGCCTCCTTCGCCGTCCTCTTTTCTCCGATCGTCGTGATCATCTCCGGCGGGACAGCGCTGACCAAGATGTCAAGCGCCATCATGTCTTCCTGCTCGCTCACGTTCCCCTCCTCCACGGCCTTCCAAAGCAACCGCGCCTTCAGCTTGATCTTCATCATGACAGCCCACTCCGCGTAGTTGGTCTTGGTGAGCACGGGGAACCCTGTCCCGGTGTTCACCTCACGAGCTGCTGGTGAGGGTGTGCCATGGCTGATGGCGCTGCCGCTGCTTGTAGGTGTAGACGACATCTTGAAGAATTCAGCCTAGGGTTGAAACCGGCTCTGATACCACGAATGTTGCAATTCCGGCGCTGAAACTGTCTCTGTTCTTGCTGAATAAACCGATCTGCCCTAGCAGATCGATCTGTCTTCCTTGAAGACAGACCAGAAAAATTCTTCAACCAACAACAGAGGAATAACAGCAAGGAGAAGAACAGTTCTGGTGCAGAAAACTGAGCATATTGATTCTGTTCTTGGGAGAACAGATCAGGGGAGAGATCAGGTGGTGCCCGATCTGTTCTGGTGTTAAAGAGACGCAGAACAGAGGGGGAAACAGGGGCAGCGGCTGGTTCTAGCCCCTGGTGGCGGCTAGGGCTGCAGGAGGAGGCGGCGGCTAGGGCAGCAGCTGGGCGGTGGCTAGGGCAGAGGCTAGGCCGGCGGCTAGGGCAGGAGGGAGAGAGGCGGCTAGGGTTAGAAAAGTGGAGGAAAATTTTCTGTATTGATCTCTCTCACAATTTGGGGTGTTTTTGGCTTGTATATATAGCCCCCCCTTACAAGAGTCCTAATCTGTTACAAAGGATCTTTTAATCTATCTCTAAGAAGATTAAACTCAAAAACCTTCTAGAAAGGGGCCCCGGCCTGGGCCAGGGCTGACCAGCCCACTTGGCCCAGTTCTGGCCGCCCTGGGCCAGGGAGGGGCCGGCCTGGGCCAGGGGCAGATCAGCCCACACCATTAGGAGACGAGTAAATATCCTTTGTGTACAAGAGACTAGATGGACGGGTCAAAAGGCGAGAGGAGTCGAGAATACTGGTTTCAAGCTTTGGTATTCTGGTTCGGCTGGGACTAGGAATGGCGTAGGTGTTCTAATAGATAAGAGTCTTAAGGATGGAGTAGTGGATGTTCGAAGACGAGAGGATAGGATCATCTTAATCAAGATAGTAATTGGGGACATTGTCTTGAACGTCATTAGTGCTTATGCCCCATAAGTTGGGTTCAACATGAGTGCTAAGAGGCAATTTTGGGAGGACTTGGAGGATATGGTTAGTAGTGTATCGATAACCGAGAAACTCCTCATAGGGGGAGATCTCAATGGTCATGTGGGTGCAACTAACCTAGGATTTGAGGGAGTACATGGAGGTTTTGGATGCGGCGATAGAAATCAAGAGGGTAAGGACATTCTAGACTTTGCCATAGCCTATGATCTGTTGATAGCTAACACCCTCTTTAGGAAGAGGCAATCTCACCTAGTGACCTTTAGTAGTGCCCAACACTCTAGCCAGATTGACTTTGTCCTCACTAGGAGAAAGGATAGACGGGAGTGTCTAGATTGTAAGGTGATCCCGGGGGAGTGTGTTGTGACACAACATAAGCTTGTGGTAGCTGACTTTCGCTTCCATACATGTTTTTTGCGGGACAAAGGTGTCAAAATCACAAGAACAAAGTGGTGGAAGTTGAAGGGAGAATCGCAAGAATCCTTTAAAAATAGGGTGATCACAGAAGGACCCTGGGCAAAAAATGGAGATGCAGATAGTATGTGGATGAAGATGGCAACTTGCATTAGGAAGGTAGCTAGTGAGGTGTTAGGTGTGACAAAGGGAAAGAAACTTGTAGATAAAGACACTTGGTGGTGGAATGAGGATGTACAAAAGGCCATTAAGGAGGAGTGTTACAAGAGTTGGCATAATGCTAGAAGCGCAAGCAACATGCTTAAGTACAAAGAGGCTAAGAAGAATGCAAGGCGGGTTGTGAGTAAGGCAAGAGGACATGCCTATGATAAGTTATATGAGAGACTAGAGACAAAATAAGGTGAAAAGGACATATACAAGGTAGCAAAAATACGCGAGAGAAAGATGAGGGATCTCAATCAAGTTAAATGCATCAAAGATGAGACTGACCGCATTCTAGTGAAGGATGAAGAGATTAAGAATAGATGACGTGATTACTTTAATGGGCTATTCAATGATGGGAATGGGAGCACTATGGTTGAGTTGGATGACTCCTTTGATGACTCCAACAGACGGTTCGTGCGGAGGATACAAGAGTTTGAGGTTAAGGAGGCCTTAAAAAGGATGAAAGGAGGAAAGGCCCTCAGCCCTGACGATGTCCCTATTGAGGTGTGGAGATGTCTTGGGGATGTGGCAATAGTATGGCTCACAAAGCTATTCAACCACATTTTTCGGTCAAACAAGATGACTGAAGAATGGAGGAAAAGTATATTAGTACCTATCTTCAGAAATAAAGGAGATATTCAAAGTTGTACTAATTATCGAGGTATTAACCTTATAAGTCATACTATGAAGCTTTGGGAGAGAGTGATTGAACACCGCTTGAGGAAAGTGACCAATGTCACTAAAAACCAGTTTGATTTTATGCCTGGTAGGTCTACAATGGAGGCGATTTTCTTGCTTCGTCAGCTTATGGAGAGATAGGGAGCAGAAGAAGGACTTGCATATGGCGTTCATCGACTTGGAGAAGGCGTACGACAAGATACCAAGGTCAGTCATGTGGTGGGTACTAGAGAAACATAAAGTGTCAACAAAGTACATTACCCTTATCAAGGATATGTACAATAATGTTAGGACAAGTGTGCGCGTAAGTGATAGTGAGAGTGATGCATTTCCTATCACGGTAGGACTACATCAAGGATCAGCTTTGAGCCCATACATCTTTTCCTTGGTGATGGATGAGGTGTCGAAGGATATACAAGGAGATATCCCTTGGTGCATGCTCTTTGCTGATGATGTAGTGCTGGTAGATGAAACTAAAGATGGTGTTGATAAGAAATTAGAGTTATGGAGACAAACCTTAGAGTCCAAGGGGTTTAGATTTAGTAGGACCAAAACCGAGTATATGAGGTGTGACTTTAGTGGTGTTGGTCGTGAAGAGGGAAATGTTAGTCTACAAGGACAAATAGTACTTAGAAGAGACTCTTTCCGATACCTAGGATCAATGTTACAAAGCAATGGCGATATTGATGAGGATGTTTGCCACAGGATCAAGGTAGGGTGGATGAAATGGCGACAAGCCTCTGGAATCCTATGTTATAGGAAAGTCCCACAAAAGCTAAAAGGGAAGTTCTATAGGACGGTGATCAGACCCGCGATGCTCTATGGGGCGGAATGTTGGCCAACTAAACGGCAACATGTCCAACAAATGAGTGTCGCAGAGATGCGCATGCTACGGTGGATGTGCGGGCACACGAGAAGAGACCAAATAAGGAATGAGGCGATTCGTGATAAGGTAGGGGTGGCGCCGATTGAAGAGAAGTTAGTCCAACATCGACTTAGGTGGTTTGGACATATCCAACGGAGACCTTCAGAAGCACCGGTTAACAGTGAGATTTTAAGAGGTGGAGAAAATATTAGGAGGGGTAGAGGATGACCAAGGTTGACCAGGGAGGAGGCGGTAAAACGAGATTTGAGAGATTGAAATGTATCCAGAGACTTAGCTCATGATAGGACCGCATGGAAAGTAGCAATTCATGTGCCAGAATCGTAGTCTTGTTTTTTTCTTTTTTTCTTTTCTCTTTTTCTCTTTTTCTTTTTTATTTTTTTTTCTTTTCTCTTTTCTCTTTTTTTTTTCTTTTTTTTCCTTTTTTTCTTTCTTCCTTGTTCTTATATCAAGAGGGTAAGGACATCCTAGACTTTGTCGTAGCCTATGATCTGTTGGTAGCTAACATCCTCTTTAGGAAGAGGCAATCTCACCTAGTGACCTTTAGTAGTGCCCAACACTCTAGCCAGATTGACTTTGTCCTCACTAGGAGAAGAGATAGACGGGAGTGTCTAGATTGTAAGGTGATCCCCGGGGGGTGTGTTGTGACACAACATAAGCTTGTGGTAGTTGACTTTCGCTTCCATACATGTTCTTTGCGGGACAAAGGTGTCAAAATCACAAGAACAAAGTGGTGGCAGTTGGAAGGAGAACCACAAGAATCCTTTAAAAATAGGGTGATCACAGAAGGACTCTGGGCAGAAAATGGAGATGCAGATAGTATGTGGGTGAAGATGACAACTTGTATTAGGAAGGTAGCTAGTGAGGTGTTCGGGGTGACAAAAAGGAAGGAAACTTGTAGATAAAGACACTTGGTGGTGGAATGAGGATGTACAAAAAGCCATTAAGGAGAAGGAGTGTTTCAAGAGTTGGCATAATGATAGAAGCGCAAGCAACATGTTTAAGTACAAAGAGGCCAAGAAAAATGCAAGTCAGGCTGTGAGTAAGGCAAGAGGACAGGGCTATGATAAGTTATATGAGAGACTAGAGACAAAAGAAGGTGAAAAGGACATACAAGGTAGCAAAAATCCGCGAGAGAAAGATGAGGGATCTCAATCAAGTTAAATGCATCAAAGATGAACTGACCGCATTCTAGTGAAGGATGAAGAGATTAAGAATAGATGACGTGATTACTTTAATGGGCTATTCAATGATGGGAATGGGAGCACTATGGTTGAGTTGGATGACTCCTTTGATGACTCCAACAGGCGGTTCATGCGGAGGATACAAGAGTTTGAGGTTAAGGAGGCCTTAAAAAGGATGAAAGGAGGAAAGGCCCTCAGCCCTGACGATGTCCCTATTGAGGTGTGGAGATGTCTTGGGGACGTGGCAATAGTATGGCTCACAAAGCTATTCAACCACATTTTTCGATCAAACAAGATGTCTGAAGAATGGAGGAAAAGTATATTAGTACCTATCTTCAAAAATAAAGGAGATATTCAAAGTTGTACTAATTATCGAGGTATTAAGCTTATGAGTCATACTATAAAGCTTTGGGAGAGAGTGATTGAACACCGCTTGAGGAAAGTGACCAATGTCACTAAAAACCAGTTTGGTTTTATGCCTGGTAGGTCTACAATGGAGGCGATTTTCTTGCTTTGTCAGCTTATGGAGAGATATAGGGAGCAGAAGAAGGACTTGCATATGGTGTTCATTGACTTGGAGAAGGCGTACGACAAGATACCAATGTTAGTCATGTGGTGGGCACTAGAGAAACATAAAGTGCCAACAAAGTACATTACCCTTATCAAGGATATGTACAATAATGTTAGGACAAGTGTGCGCATAAGTGATAGTGAGACTGATGCATTTCCTATCACGGTAGGACTACATCAAGGATCAGCTTTGAGCTCATACATCTTTTCCTTGGTGATGAATGAGGTGTCGAAGGATATACAAGGGGAATGTTGGCCAACTAAAAGGCAACATGTCCAACAAATGAGTGTCGCAGAGATGCACATGTTACGGTGGATGTGCGGGCACACGAGAAGAGACCGAATAAGGAATGAGGCGATTCGTGATAAGGTAGGGGTGGTGCCGATTGAATAGAAGTTAGTTCAACATCGACTTAGGTGGTTTGCACATATCCAGCGGAGGCCTCCAGAAGCACCGGTTAACAGTGAGATTTTATTAGGAGGGTTAGAGGACGACCAAGGTTGACCTGGGAGGAGGCGGAAAAACGAGATTTGAGAGATTGGAATGTATCTAGAGACTTAGGCCATGATAGGATCACATGGAAAGTAGCAATTCATGTGCCAGAACCTTAGTCTTGTTTCCTTTTTTCTTTCTTTCTTTTTTCCTTTTTTTTCTTTTCTTTCCCTCTTTTTTCTCTATTTTCTTTTTTCTTTTTTTTTTCTTTTTTCTTTTTCTTTGTTTTTCTTTTTTTCTTTTTTCTTTTTCTTTTTCTTTTTCTTTTTCTTTTTTTCTTGTTCTTATATCTCTTCCTCTCTTTTACTTCATTGATATTGGGTTTCATGTCTAGCCGACCCCAACATGCTTGGGATAAAGGCTTGGTTGTTGTTGTTGGTCGTGTTTCTATTTTCCATATATTACTCTTTTGTGTTTTCAAAGTTTTTTTGCCTTGATCACCCGTGGTAATTCTATGTAATGCTGACATTTATTATCACTATTAGTCATAATAGAAATGTATGAAGACAAGTTCTGCTTGGAACTGCATCAAAATCTTTTTTATATAAAAAATTGTAATTCTCTGTTCTGTGCACTGAATTTCTCAAGCAGGACATATCATTGTTGTTACTGTCATCCTGAGTGGCTAGAATGTAAGTTGTTACACAACAAATACTGTCACATCGGATGTCGATCCTCATCTTTGCACTCTGCTATCCGTTCAGTCCACCTTCTGTTTCAACGTGCATTAGTCAATTGTTGTCTTTTCCCCCTTTAGAAAAAGAACCCTATGCTCAGTATCAGAGCATACCAAAGACAGCCTTGATTCTTCACTTTACTAACTGAGTACTCGTGTTAAAGTAAGAAATCTGAATGTTCTAGATGTGTCAGTTTATATCAAGCATGAACAAAAAGTCGATTCATGAAAACAACAGAATGATAAGTATATACAACAACAACAACAAGGCATTTGTCTCAAGCACGTTGAGGTAGGCTAGAATGATAAGTATATGACTTAAGAAAAGATGACCTTATTGAGTCTAGTCATTAGTGTAGTGGTTTCATCTCAACTCTGTGGCTTCTACTATTTATGTCTGGCTAAGTCCTCCTAATAGTGCTCATTATCACTGCTTTACCTCTGAAACCTTCCCAGACTATTTTTCCTGAAACCTTGATTTTTTTCCATATTTGGATTCTTGAGAGCACCGGTAATTGGTTATCTATTCAATTGCTTTCCAAGTTGGTTAAAAGATAAAGTACTTTAGTGAAGGTGAATACTTGTCTATCCTGCTTGAAGGCATATCTCTAGAGTAGTTGTGTGATCCAATGGGGATACCCCCATCGTTGTCATGAAAAACACTATTAGATCTGCATTTGATTATTTGTAGGTATCAGTTAAATTTTCATGATCAGTTGGACATCTACCAGGCGATCAATAGGCACTTACAAGAAGCTAGGGTTGCTTTAGTGCCAGTATTATATTTGGTGAAACCTATATTTATGGCATCATTACTGGACCTTTGTAAAACTACTTTACAGACTGAAGTATAATATTGGTTGACCTGGTGATGAAAATTTGCGAGGATCATCATATTATCCAAGTATTATCTGAATGTACCTCTCTCGCTTAAGTTTGTGGAGTCCAAGAAACACAAAATAAATGCATTGATGCACTAGAACACATATATATCTGCCAATTCAGTACACGGTTTACATTTTAAAAGAGGAATAGCGACCTTCAACATTTTTGTAGTGTTTAGGCGTCACCTATGCAGTAATGAATGGATCATATTTTTCTTGCTGGACTGTATCCATTACATGACTGATTTGGATAACTTTTTCTTTCTTTTACGTTACATAAGAAATGGTGTTATTCTGATCATCATATGACTGACCATAATGCAACAAGTTTTGAGTATCCTGAAGAGCGGAGAATGCATGTGTCTTTCTGTTTCCATCAAAGTTTCGCCAGTGTTTTTTAGCAGTGTATCCAGTTTTCATTAACTTCCTGTGCTGTGACATCACACAGTTCAAGTGCTAGTGTCCTACATTACAGTGTTTGTACCATTTTGTTTTATAAAAATTTGGAATCAATATGTGCAGTTGAGATTGTTTATGTGATCTTTCTTATCTATCTCATCTAGGTGCTGAGGTTGCTGTTCTTTGCATCACAAAATCTGGGGAGGTTATCAATTATCAAGCCTTCACAAACTCCAAGGGTATATATACTGTTGCAGAGACAATGCCAGAGAGCGACCGGTGGGAGTCTTGCTTGGCAAGGCCTATCAGCAGCTTCCACCAACATTGCACTAGGAGAGGTGACGCCCACTCCGGGGTGAAGTTCACCTACAACAAATCGTCAGGGAATGCACACACGGTGAAGAGTTTCCTCTACAAGCCGGTCAACGCCCCTCTGTATTGTAGTTAAAACGGCTTATTTGAAATGGAATGGGGTACATATAGAATGTATAAGCAAACATGCATGGTCTGAGTCGTGTATGGGAATTTGTTGCTGTACCTGTTTGTATGTTGGTGATACCTGCTTCTAACATCTGATCATCAATACTTGGTACGAAAAGTATGTTGCATGCTTCATGATCATGAATCAATATTTGTCTTGGAACTGTATTTCATCATGTACGAACTACATAATGGAACCCCTCTATCATTTCTCGTGTGTTTGCGTGCGGCTTCCTAACAGCCTTTGGTGCTGGTTTATGCAGATTTCGGCTCATCTTGAGGGCGTATCATTATCGGTTTTTTTTCCTTGGTGACATATTCTTTAAGACGATTTTTAGCGTTTGTAGCACACCACGACCAATAAAAATACAGTTTCAGACTCATCTGCCAGTCGTTCGTGGAACCACGTCATTGCTGGCGTTACTGATCTATCAATAGTAGTACCTCATGCATTTCCAAAGGGAAGATCCAGCACACGCACTGAACAAGCATAGAGGCAGGCCGACATGGACAATGAAGCAGAGAGCAAGAAGGTGATGACGAGCCTCGGTTAATCTCTTACCAATCCACATGGATTACAGAGTATTCGCCACTATCCAGATAAGCCTTTGAGTGTACCCACCACCACCCTGAATGAAATACTAAAAGAATGCGATTCTCCCATTCTCAATTAAGCAATTCCCTTTGATCAAGAAATGATAAATGGTAAAAAAAAGAGAACGTAAATTGAGAGAAAACATTTTTAAGATACCAGTTAAATGCTGGTAAAACGACAGACAAGGTCACAACTACAGTAGCGTATTGCGAGCTGGGAGTGGCGTAAAGCACCTGTACCAAGGCATGATAACAGAACAAGAACTAGATTTTGAAAGGTTAGATCAAATTATGAACAATCAAATTCATATTTTTTAATCTAATGTATAATAAGAACTTATTTAGATTGTAAAATTACCGTGGGCCGAGTCCCTTTAGCGGGCCTACTCGAGGTCGATGCGCGCCACCTTAAGCTCCGGGCTACAGCCAGCCGCTACCCACTGCCGCTATTCCTCCCTGCCTCTCAAACCCTAACTTTCTCCCATGTCTTCGCCGCCACCTACCCTGGCGGATGCCGACGGCGAGGGCGAAACCCGTGATTGGTCGGAGATGCCGTCGGACATGCTGTGCGCCGTGTTCCGGAAACTGAACGTGGCCGAGCTCCTGACGGGGGCCGGGCTGGTGTGCCGCGCATGGCGCCGCCTCGCGGCCACCGACCCCACGCTGTGGCGCCGCGTGGACTTGTGCCACCAGGGGTACCTCCTGGTGATCGAGGAGGGCGAGGCCATGGCGCGCGCCGCCGTCGACCGCGCCGCGGGTACCATGGAGGCGTTCTGGGCCGACATCTTCGTCACCGACAACCTCCTAAGCTACATCTCGCAGCGGTAGGCGGCAGCTCCCCCCCCCATCATTGTCGCTTCTGGATTCTGATTCTTGGATTGTGAGTGTTTCATAGAATTTAATCAGTTCGCGTTGCAAATTGGCATCATTACTACACTGAGTTATGACGAAATCTCAACTTTTAGAACTTTGTACTGAATCTTTTACGATTTCCATGAATTTGCAGCATTATTAGAATGCTAGTCTTCCCTCAAGTGCTAATCAGTTATTCATACAGTGGATCAGTTATTCAGTCAGTCATGAGAAATATCTGTAGTCATAAACAGACTACTGCAGAGCCTGCAAAACAATCCTGCCGTAAGAATCATAAGAAGAAAGTTGATGCAAATAAGACAAGATTAACATTATAGAACGAAATTCAGAACGCACATGTTGCTGCTCGCTGCAGCTGCCACAGTGAAACATCACGGCGAGTTTGTTGTATTTGCCACAAACTTTGCATATAGTGTGATTGTTTTCCATGGTGAAGGGGCGGAGAGGAAGGGAGGATAGGGGGCCTCCAAGAGAGGAAGAAGAGGGGTAGAGGAGGAACTGGAAACGGAAATATACAGGTTGCATGTTCAATTCAGGTGTCTGATAGACTCCTATGGTCTTTAACGGGTACACATGACAGCTAGTTAAGCCCGTCAGTTCAGATGTCTTTCCCCCGACCATGAGTCTGACTTAAGGGAGGTGTGAGGGCTGAGGCCAGTACAAAATGGAGTCTCGATCCCTTGTATCTTAACAGGATTATCTATGCTGGACTTGGTACCAAGTTAGTTTTACAACAGTTACAAGCTTGCTAAGACGATACCTACACCATAGTAAAGGCTCGGTTCGTTGACCTTGTTGTTCCAATCATTTGATGACATGTGACATGTATAATCTATAAATCGATCAGGTCGTAGTTTTAAAAATATATGGCATTTACTCTCTTTCTTTTTCAACCATTTGGGAGTTCAAGTTTATTTTCTCCATGTATAATTGCTTAAAAGAATTATTGGATCTGACACCTAACTATTTGGATTAGCTAAAAATAGATAATGATCAGTTTTCCCAATCTCTGCCTGCAGAGCCTCTTCATTGAAGAGCCTCCAACTTATCCTTTGCCATATGGTCTCAAAGAAAGGGCTTTTAGAGGCCATCAAGGGATTTCCTGAGCTCGAGGAGCTTGACATATCATTCTGCTCATTGTATGGCAGTGAGTGCGAGGCTATTGGCAAAGCTTGTCCACAACTCAAATGCTTTAGGCTGAATGAATTCTGGACTATCCTTCATAGTGAGTTTGCAGCCTATCAGGGCATGGGTGATGATACAGAAGCATTAGGCATTGCGAGCACCATGTCTGGGCTCCAAGACCTTCAATTGATTGGCAACAAGCTGACTAATGATGGACTCATGGCAATCCTTGACCATTGCCCCCACCTGGAATCTCTTGACATACGCCGGTGCTACTATATCCGATTGGATGATGCTTTGAAGTCAAAATGTGCTAGGATAAAAAATATTAAGCTTCCTTGGGACCCCATCAATGATCTGCAGGACGTGGTCACTGAATACAATAATGCTTATTTTGATGATTTTTATGGTTTTGAAAATGATGTAGGCACGTTTGATTATGAATCTGATAGCTGGTGAGATCATTGTCCGAATGCCTTTTAGTTATGTGAGATGCTGTGTGCAGGAAGGGTTGATATTTCCTTGTGTTGAGATTTTAGTAGCTGGTTGGAATAAGTAAATGTAAGATCTTCGTTTCATGTTTATGCAACCTCCTGATGTTTATAGCGCCTGCTCCTCTCTTTATTCAAGCTACTGATGTAATAACTCATTTAACCGTTCCAGATTAATGTGTCTTTGTTGTTTATTCGAAAGACCATGTGCCCCTCCGTCGTTTCGTTTGTAAGCAGTAGGTCGTTATGTGCCCTTGCTATAATTTTTTATGCTGCACCCTGGAGTTAATAGGATGTAAAACCATTGCTCGTGATGTGTGCGGATATTATTTACGTGTAACCTCTTAATGTTTGGCCCTTCTGATTCTTAAATCGTTAGTCTTGCCACGGTGACAGCCAAGTGCCTATGAGAAATAATTTTGCCAAATAAAAGTGACACCGTCAAATTGTTGAGAAATGAACAAGATTTGCGAGTTACACTGTACAGGGAAAAGAGTCGTTCTGTAACTTGGCTATGACAGCAAGCTCAGCCATGCAGCTTGCCGGTGGCAGTATGAATGAACTGCTAAAACGGATCAACAAAATACATGAGCTCCAAGTGGGCCCCACGAGGAACCCTGTACCCCACACAAGAGGCGGGGAACCTCCCGGCTCCCGCATCTCCGCCACAGATTCGTGTTATCCGTTTCGTTGACCATCCGCGCTCCTCAATGGAATCAAGACTTCGAATCGATCCCCACTGTTCGTCAAAACGGGCACCGCCACACGTCGACCCGGGGTTCTCTACAGCCGGAACCCCGTCTGCACAGAAGAGCAGTTGCGTCGGTACGACGCAGAAAATCAGGCCGCGCTCGGTCCGATCGAAGTCACCCCACAGAAGCAAGCCGCCCGTGGTCCCACAGGTCGTCACGAGAAGCGGCCCGCACGTCAGTGATAGCTTTTGCACGCACACCCTTCGGACCATATCCACTCTTCGGAAAAGGCCCTCGATGTGTTCGACTAATTATAATATGAAAAGCACGATGACAAGTGGGTCCTGCTTGAGTCGGTGGAGATTTATGGCCCACATGGCAGTGAGAGACTCAAGGCGGCATAAAGATTTCAACCGTGCTAGCAGGGTCGCTATCGCGATGAGGACGCGCGCGGCGCGAGTCACATTTCTTTCTGCCCCCTTTATTTTTGTCGATTCCGTCCCGAGGAAGGGGAAGGCGGTCCACAGAGTTCGAAATGGCCTCGTCGTCGTCCTCCGGCCGGGGCCGCGTCGCCGGAACCCTAGCCCTGCAGCAGGGCTCGGCGGCGGCGTCGCTCATCCCGGGGCTGCCGGACGACGTGGCGGCCGTCATCCTCTGCCTGCTCAATTTCCCGGACCAGTCCCGCCTCCGCGCCACCTCCCGCGCGTGGCGCCTGCTGCTCTCCGCCGCGACGCTCCTCCAGCTCCGCCGCAGCCTCCGTCTCCCGCGCCGTCACCTCCTCTGCCTCTTCCCCGCGGACCCTTCCCTCGTCTCCCCGATCCTGCTGGATCCCGCCGCCCCCACCGCCTGGCGGCCTCTCCCGCCGCTCCCCTGCTCGCCGCAGCTCTTCGGCCTCGCCAACTTCTCCGCCCTCGCCATTGGCCGACACCTCTACATCCTCGGGGGATCCTGCTTCGACGCCCGGAGCTACCCGCTGGGTCACCCCTCCCCCTCCGCCGCCGTCTACCGGCTCGATCTCGCTCGCTCCCGGCACGCCTGGGAGCGCCTCCCTGACATGCTAGTCCCGCGTGGGAGCTTCGCGTGCGCCCCTGCGCCCACCGGTGGAGTCATCGTTGCCGGTGGCGGGTCCCGACACCCCACGTACCCCTCCAACGGCAGCCGCACCAGCAGCACCGAGTGGTACGACGGGCCCACACGCTCCTGGCACGTTGCCGCGTCGATGCCCCGTGAGCGGGCCGAGTGTGTGGGTTTTGTCGCTCAGGGAACAGGGGACGGTGGAGAAGATGAGTTCTGGGTGATGGGCGGGTATGACGGTTACACCACTGTGGGGGGAGTGGTGCCCAATGTCGTGTACTGCCGGGACGCGGTGGCGCTTGGGCTATGTAGCGGGAAGTGGAGGGAGATTGGTGGCATGTGGGAGGAAGGGGGGAGGCACCGGCTAGGGCCTATTGCTGCTTTATCTGCAGATGATGGGAAGTTTACTGAGGTGTTTATGCTCGATGGACAGGATGTCTTCAGGTCAGTGAATTTTCCTTTGATTTGTCCGTTGCTATGATTCAATAAACATGTTCCTGCTTGCTTCGTTTAGTTCTATTTATTAGGACTCATTAGAATTCCTTGTAATCTGAATGATCGTGGAGTAACTAGCTTCCATTCATACTGTTAGTTGCATACTGTATCTGTTTAGTTGCAGTGCAAGTTTAGTTGTTAAATTCACATGATTATTCATTAATGAAGAGTGTGAACAACTTTTTTCATTTATTGGTTATTTGGTTAACCATTCTAGTTTCTACTTGATTGTAATTACTTTATCCTACCCAGAAATTTAACTAAGGTGCAAACTAGTTAGATCATTTCTATGTGTGGGGAAGATGAATGATAGGTAGGAAACATTTTCGCTCTTTTGGTTTTTCAGGTGTACGCCGTTGACGAGCAGTCTTTTATATTACTGATTATTTTATGATACTAATATCATGTATTTGACGACCCTAATGCTCATGTTTGAAAATCAAGAAATAAATGATAAGTTGATCTTGATATCTTTGTGTTTCTTCCTGGTATTTGTGATGAAGCTCCTTTCTTCGAAACCTATTCCCATATGTTCTCATTTTCCAATGCGTAGGATGCCTAATGAATAATCATTGTCTCGATTTTGTTGCACTCTTTTAAAACTGATGAGTTGGAACAATATTGTGAACTCAAGTGTGGCTGTGATAGTGTTACAAAATATTGGAAGCTCTATACTTTCTTCCTGAAAAACATATTATTAAGTGGTGAATGTAATAAAACTAAAGTTATAATTTGGAGAGTTCACCTTGTGGAGTGTCAGACTAGCCTGTGCATTGAAATCATGTCAGGACTCAGGAATTCCTATAATACACTGAGATGTGGTCTATAAATTATAAATGGCACAAGTAGAAGTTCCTAGAGTGTCTTGACAGTACTGATTAACATATGATTCTAGAGTGTGACAAAGCAGCAACCACTCATCATAATAAGGTCACCGTAAGCTTGGCTCATTCAAAAATATAGCACAGAAAAACATGTAAGAAAGGAATAAAGTTCACCTTAATGATGTAGTGCTATGGTTGTTTAAGTTGGCACAAGGCACATTATGATTTACTTGTCGATCATGCTGCTGATGTCTGTTAAATGTTATGTTGGTCTTAGGTTGAGATAATGCTTCTTTGTTCGGAGGACATCCGGAGAAGATTTTGTTTTGGATTTTGTTTCATACGCTGTTGTATCGAGTGCTCTTGAATAGTTATTTTGAAAATTAGTTGGGGTTCGGACGGGAGCAAAGGAGGCATGTTGATGAACGAATTATGGATGGTTGAGTTTGTTGCCATCTAAGTGAGCCACTTCCCTGGAAAAATCAGAGCAAAATTGTAATGAAGTAGTTGGTCCTTGTAGGAGTCTACTTTCAAATATCTATTTATAGCAAGTAGTTAAAGTTAAATCATGTAATTTTCCCATGGAAAACTGAACTCAATGTAAGTTAGGGTAGTTTAAGTGACATGAGATTGGTGCCTCAATTTTGTCTCATTCTAAACCCAAAGTTGCATGGCTTCAGGATCTCAACAGTCAGACAAAGCATGCTAGAAGATGTACGATTTAAGGCAGAATGTTTGGGTGTATTGAAACTGTAAGCATCATATTTGACGTCATAAGTACAAAGTATGCTATTTTTTGTTCCAGCAAAGAGTAGGCCATATGGCCCTTGTATCATTTCTTGAGTACAACAACAACAACCAAGCCTTTATCCCAAGCATGTTGGGGTCGGCTAGACATGAAACCCAATAATTATATATATATATATATATATTTCAATGAAGTAAAAGAGAGGAAAAGATATAAGAGTAACAAGAAAAAAGACTAAGATTCTGGCACATGAATTGCTACTTTCCATGCGGTCCTATCATGAGCTAAGTCTCTAGATACCACATCAATTGTGCTGGTCATTGGTCCTTGGGACTAGTTGATATCAAAATCTTTTTGGAGTCTTATTAGTTTAGTTCTAACTCTTTCACTTTTAATTTACCAGTACAATTATAAATGTAACTGATCCTGAATAATTACCCTCTGTAGGATACATAGAATGATTATGGCATGAATGGGAGAAGTTAATTTTATGTACGCGGCCATTAGTGAAAAACTCCGCCTATGTTGTAATGACATAACCGGTCCCCAGCCTGGGTAAAGGAGGAGGGGTTGTGATAGGCTTGGCGAGCCAACAACTACACTTAGCCATTCTCATGGAAATGAAACCCGATAGTTTACTTCATTGATATTGGGTTTCATGTCTAGCCGACCCCAACATGCAGGGTAAAGGCTTGGTTGTTGTTGGCCATTAGTGAAGAACAAACTTATGGCGGTAAATAGTAAATGTGCTGATTGCAGTATTGCACACTACAAATAGATGCAAATGCTTTAGCGTTTGTGTTAACTAACAAGTTTGCACATGCAAGGGCTGATTAAGCAGGTGAGGTGATGGAGAACATGGGCCACACTTTTGGTATTAGAGTTATTAATTAGGTGAGGTGATGGTGGATAAGGGTCACATTAGTGCTGTTGGTTGCGGGGAAGGTTGAACGCAAAATGAATAGGTTGATTTGATGAGACATGCATTTGATGGATAAGATTGACTTACACGCACCGAGATCAATTTGCAGCGCTTGTGGGAAAGGAAGCTTTGTCCTTTATGTTGGTGCGGATGATTGGGATCAAGAATTCAAGATGTGACATGCTAATAAATTCTTGTACAGAGTAGCTCCATAATAAGATGTATAACAAGACTGCTTGGTGAATTACATCATAGCCCAATATAATGTTCTCGAGATACCACTTTAGTAGGTGTAATTTTGTGTGACAAACTAACCTAGGGTCTTCCACTGGTATCTGTGCCCATCTCCAAAATGTCAATGGCAGTCACTCATAGGCTAAAACCACATTATTTTACAAATCTAGGATCTTGCACCGAAATTTTTTACTAAGCCACCTTTGATTAAGCTAGTATATGCAGTGAGTACTAGTTTGATTGCAGTGGCGAAGCTAGAGTGTTCTTGGGTGGTGCCAGGCACCAGGGTGAAGAAAAATGTTACAAGTAACTGAATAAAATTCACTATTTAAATTGTCTATGTTGCTAGATGCACGGTGAAGCGACACCACCATCACTTCCTTCCTAGCTACACCACTGGTTGATTATGTTTTAAACCTTACCTATGGTGTCAAGTTTTATGGATTTTTGTATATGGAAATTGAACAATTTTCTATCCTATTAATAGGTAAAATATTTCGTGTTGTGTGATCTATCCACTTTATCAACTAGATTGTTTTTACTGTGTACTTGGGAAGAATATTTGTTGCCAACACAAGAAAAAAAACTTGGGTGCACTAGCATGAATGACTATTGATCTCTGTAAATTTTTTTATTATGGAGAAATTGTATACCTTATGAATTTTTACTAGGTTTCATCTCCATAAAGAAAATTAAAATTATTAGGTTTCATATGTAGCCTATCCCAACGTGCTTGTGACAAAGGCTTTGTTGTCATCGTCATATATCTTATGGATGTAAACCACATCTCCTTGACTTCTGAGGAATATATATAGGCTACTAGTTTTGAGGCTGGAGGCTGAGCTGGGGCACGGGAGCGGCAGCTGGGCGGAGATTGGCTGCTGAAGAAGGGCACCGCGAGGAGAAGGAACTTTGCGTGGGTGGACCAGGGGAAAGGCTGCCTGGCAAGAGAGTGGAGAGCAAAAGTGGGCCGTAAAAAAATTAGTCCACTAGAGCAGAAATATACATATTCTGTTTAAAAAAATTAGAGTGCACTGTTGCTACAGTACATAACGCCTAGGCTATAGGTGGAAGGTTACCGCCCGCCTAGCTCCTTTTGGAACATTGATCCTTTCCAAATGTTTCTACCTGGATAACTAATATATCTGTGCTAGTTTTAAGGGAGTCATCCATGAGGAAGAACTCACTTGGCCACTAATTAATATTTCAACCTTGGAATATGATAGTGAATTATGGGGGCTGTTTGGATTGCAGTTGATGGCTGCCAAACCAAATTTTGGTCGTTGACTGTGAAGGGAGAGTGCATTTGGATTGAAGCTGTGGTTTGGCAAGTCAACAGACCCATGTGTTGAGCTAGTGCATTTTTCACGCCAACGTTAGCCAAAACATGGGCAGCCAAATCGTGCGACAAAAGTTGGCTCGCCCTCGATTTGGCTTGTCGGGCATGTGTGAAAACCAAACAGCCCCTATGTTATGTTGCATATCTCCAAACGGAACTTGCATGGATGTATGCTATTTTGGGGGAAAAGGAGGAGTTTGAAATAATAAATGTGATACCGCAATGGCTCATGCATACTTAGTTTTCTATATGTATGTGTTTCTATTCTGCACTTGACATGTTTCGGCTTTTTTGTGATGTCCGTTGCTCTCCTCATTATCGATTATCCATTCGATGTGCCTGTGCAAAGCTCCTCTGGTAAAGAGAAGGCAATGTGGCGATGATCATGTTCAGTTCTCCACAGTTTTATGCATTTCATATTAGTAGGCACAAGCATAGGCATAGGAATGCGCATGTTGTACATGTTGTTGAGTTGTATCATGGACTCATGGTGATGTGAACCTTGGTTCACATTGGGGTTACTGCCCTGCTGAAGATGTCCATGCCTTGGAAGGGTATTTAGGACATTCAAAGTGAAATGATAGATAATAGATGGATGAGAGAGCTTTAGGTTCCGAGTGAGTTGATCTGGTCTCGATTGGTTCATATGTTATCTCTTATATCACTCAAGCTATGAGTTAATAATATATGCTAGAAGTAACTGCACCCTTATCTGGTTCAATTTTTGATTTGTCCACATAGCATGAGACATGAGAGTGACATAAGTGCATGGAGCTGGCCTCTGTGTAATTTAGTTCAATTCTCACAAGGTCACAGATGCATGCTGACATGACATAACATGACAAAAACTTTGATAATATTTCCTGACCATGCAACTAATGACCTGTTTGCCAGATCATATATTTTTGGTTGTCTTCTAATTTCGAGTTGCTCTGCTTTTACTGAAATGTTCACATTCATATTTTGGTGTATCATCTGGATGTTGAAGGGAATTATCATTCATGTACCATTATCACCATCTGTAATCAGAGTGTGGCTCGACTCAAATATGACACTTATGCTTTGATTTTTGCGATTTTCAGGTATGACTTCGCTTCGAACAGATGGCTGAAAGAAGCAACTGTGAGAAGAAAGATCCCAAGCACTGAATCTTGTGGTTTCATATCACTGAATGGGGAGCTCTATGTGCTCACATCTGCAAAAAATTCTGTCCAATCGTCTGGTTCATGGAGGCAACTGAAGAAGAGACCGGCCCTGGAGTTTCAGGTGTACAACCCTGGTTCAAAGGAATGGAGAGTGCTCACCACACATCCACCTGTTCATGAGCCCATTAATTTCAGAAGTGCAGCTCTCTGTACAGTTGAGTTTTAGGAACTGCTCATGATCACCATTAACTGTATAGATTCAGGTGACAAGCAGAACATTTGATTGCAAGTACAACCCAAAAATGTCTAAAAATCTTCAAATGAGACTGGATAGCGGGATGGGTGAAGATTGTTATTCTCCAGCATGTATATACATACTAGGAATAAACAGGCTGTAAATCGCAGGAACAAGTGTATGAAATACTGGATGTTTGTTGTTACCTTGTTCGTTCGTAAACCGTTGCTTTTTTTCTTGTGACATGCAGTATGTATTGTTGTCCCTTGTCCATGCTTTATTTGCGCCTTTTTCTGCCTGCTTCTTCATCTTCATCTGGTAGGCTTCTCGTGTTTGTTGAGGGGCATGCTCGTATGTAATTAGGTTGTTTGTGTACAGCTTAGGACCTTCCAATTAAGTACACATCCACCTGTTCATGCTGGATTATCCTTGGGTAGCTATTCACATGGAGCCAACCCGTTTACACCTACTATTTGTTTTACTTTGTTTTGATTTCGATCCTTATGGGGCTTTGTCCCCTTCAAAAGGAGCCAAGGAATTACGAGCTTACAGAAGAGCCCCGCATATCTACACTGAATCTTTTCTTTTGCTTTTCTTTTTTTTGGGGGGGGGGGGGGAGGGGGCACGCAATCATCAGAAATTTTCAAGAAGATAATTATAATTCAGTAGCTAAGGACATGGACCATGAGTCGGTTGTCCTTCCTCAAATACTTCCTCTGTTATTTTTTATTTAATATTGGTTAGTTTATTTTTGGCAGAATAGTCGATTTCATCCTCCAACTTTGGTTTAAGGGTCAATTTCGTCCCTCAACTATCAAAGTGGCTAATTTCATCCTTAAAATTAGAGATTTGGGTTCAATATAGTCCTTTGTATGAGCTGTCCTCCACATAAGCATGCATAGTCAGCTTACGCCCTAGCATAATGAGAAAATGTCTATTTTGCCTTTAGCTTTTATGTGAGTGCGATCCTTGTGTCTCCTAGTTTAGTTTCTTCACATGCTGCTTTTACATAACGCTCCGTCAAGATTCGTTCTTTGCATGAGCCAGTTCGGTTCTATCTGATAGTCACGTGATGGTGATTAAAAAAAATACAAATTTCAAAGTAACGACTTGCAATACACCTTTAAAGGTTCGAAATAAAATGAGTACATGTTGCACAAAACATGGTGTAATAGTGAAACTTCAAGATACTTTCTCTGACTATAAAAAACAGGGCAGGGAAGATAGAGTTGGAACTGAGGGTAAAATAGATATTTGCTTAAACATTTAGGGTTGGAGCTGACTAGAAGCGCCGATATGGACGTCCAATTCGAACAAGCCTTGCACATGTGGACTGGCAACTCAAACAAAGGACTAAACTTAACCCAAACCTTAAAGTTTATGGATGAAATTGGTCACTTTAATAGTTGAGGGACTAAATTAAGCCTCTCATCAAAGTTGAAAGACACAATTGACTATTCCACCTTTATTTTTTAACTAACCAACATTAAATAAAATGAAACGGAAGTACTACTACTTTTGCGCTCTTTGAGAATGCATGATCTTTATAAAAAATCGTATAGGAATTTTACAGAAAACATAGAATTCTAGAAAAATATTCAGAGGAGGTCTTAGTCTAGGACCATTTGCTCTCCACAAATGGGGGCCAGTGGCCACACTTCATCTCACGCCCAGCCAGAAGCAAACCAAACTTCTTGTCATTTGTCAATCACTCCTCGCTAACTCAAATGACAATCACTCCTCGCTAACTCTCCCGTCTCATATTTTTCAAGTCCTTGCTTCCATTGCTGATGGCTTCTGTAGCTGCACTTGTGGAGACTACCGCCATCTGCATGACGGTCCTTGGACCAGAGCTGATGATTGCAACTTCGACTGTGTATGTGGAAAATCCTAGCGCCATCACTGGATCCATATGAGGCCATGAGGGTAATGGATGATGTGCGCGGACTTAGGCCGGACAGCTCATGTGTCAGTCACTTTGTCAGACGCAGATGTTAGACAAATAAAAGTCTGCAAGACGAGATTTAGTTACTTCAGACAGACGTCGTGAGCTCGTTTTTCTAGCGATCGTATCGGCAAAGTGGCCAGTCAGCTAGCAACACGTGTGGTGGCTGGTCTAGCCAGCTCAAGTCCGGCTCCTGTCTTCGTTCTGAAAAATCGAAACATGTCATGACACATTATTAGGAAGACACACCAACACACGACACGCCATCAGGATTTCTGCTGTTTACATCGTAAGTTTCACAGTTCGAGTATGGATTTGGAAGCCATACACTAAAGGAGCGCCAGCCAGCACCAGCTCCAGATCTTTTGATTTAAAGGAGCGCCGGCATGATGGACCTTGGATTGTCCTCCGTTCTCTTCTCCCGGTCTCCCGTCTCCCCACGCGAGGACCCGGCGGGGAGAGGCGAGGCGAGGCGAGGCGATCGAGTACTGCGCGCCGGGATGGAATCGAAGCACTGGGCCGGTCCATCGAGTGCCGGCGTCGGGCTCCGGGCCCGTCCGAGGCGGATGCCATGATACTAGTTGAACGGGTTCGAGGCTCGCGCCAAATGATTAGCCGTGTCCGTGTCTCTTCTACGATTTGTACCATGCCGTGTGCCTCCGTGGATCAAAGAGTGTCCACGTCAAAGTTGTCAGGAGCGTAGAAACGACGTTTCCGGATTAAAGCTACCTGTTTTCGTGTCAGGCTCAGGCATATGAGATGGATGACTGCAAAAGCTTACTGCTGTATTACATGCATCCTCCAGATGACACGGCGGCGCCATATGATACGAGTAGTAAATTTGCCGTGTTTTCACCCGATCGAGGGCGGCGTCCGGGCCGGCTTTGGGGAAGCTCGAGTCGAGTGAACCGTGGACGAGACACACGCCTAATCATTCGGCACGGGCCTCCTCCGTTCGAATTAGAAAGTGGCCTCCTACCCCATGATGCCCGGCGACGGCCGGTGAGGCGCGCCAGCTCACGTACAACGACCGAGGCGCGGGGCTGGGCGGGGTGGTGACCCGTCACTCCGTACGTGCGATACGGCTCTGCGCTGCCATCAGCCTCACGCGGGCCGCTCTAGGGGCAACACGGGATAGATGGACCCCCGAGAGAGCTAGCTAGCTAAGGTATAGCTCGTATTCGCAGAGGACGATCCAAGCTAGATCGGTCACGTACGCCCCGCTGGGCCAGAGCATAGCTTCTTTGAACAACTTTTGTTTTCGTCGCTCGCTCGAGCCTCTAGCTCCTAGAGCGGAAAAGGACGGTGAAAGAAAGCGCCGCCGGCCGTGGAATGGAACAGAGGCGACCGAGATCCGTCGTCGGTCCACGGGCGGCGCGGCGAGCACGAGCAGGCCGGCCGGTCAGCAGAGGGCATGATGGGGGGGGGGGGGGATGCATGGTTTCCAAACTCCTATCATGATCTTCGCGAGCCCCGACGACGAGGGGCTCTGCTCTTTTCTCTCTCTTTTTTTGTTGTTTTTCAAAGTTTTTTAAACGTTGGTAGCAGCACGGGAGGAGGAGGAGGAGGAGCACTGCACGACCGGGATGCAGTGCAGCAGAGGCCGCCAATGCAACGCAGGCTAGGCCGCACCGTGGGCGACGACGCGGCGTAAGGCCATCACGCGTCCCCCTCGTGGCGCCCGATCGAAGGAGAAGATCTCGCGGCTCCGGAACCGTGCCGGATCGGGCGCCATCATCACCTCCTCCCTCGCCTTGGTAAGCTCCACTCGGTTGTGCTTGTGCGTGCCAGCCAGAGGAGCAACGCAAGCGATGTGGAGCGGAGCTAGGAGAAGCCGTGTCGAAGCGGTCAGCCGCATCGAATCGGCGCCTGTGGCATGATGGAACACTAACCGCCACCACCACCAGCAGCAGCGTGCGTGCGTGCGTGCGTTTGCGTCAATCGAATCAGCGGACGACTGCGTGCGTGCCCCTAGCTCCCAGTCCCGGTGCTCGGTGCTGCCTGCTGGTAGCAACAGCGCGATAGGTACACTGCTCCCATACCGATGGGTTGATCGGCAAACTAAGGGCGCCCACCGATGAGGCCGCGATGCCTTTGGCCAAGCTGCATGCGCTCCGCGAGGTCGGCACCACGGCGGCGATGATGATGATGATGGCGTCCATCCGTTGCCGATCGAGGACTAGGCGCGAATCGCCCGGCACGCCTCGGCGCGGAGCGTGTGCGCGCGCGCGCACCCCTGGGCGTGGTCTACAGGAGCGCAAACGGATGACCTTTGCCTAGGCCTCGGCGTCGCGTCGTACGTCTGGACCAGCCGAGAGGAGAGCATTAGTTAATCCGGGCGGCGCCGGCGCATCGTGCTCGCTCTCATCGCCGGGTGAAGGTGAATCGAGGAGTACTAGTGCACCCCACCACGCTCCGCTCACCTCCTCCTGCTTAATAAAAACAAACAAACAAAACCAAAAAGAAAAAGAGATGCTGCTGCTGCGTGCTGCCCCACGGACGGGTATCCGGTGGGACACCGTGTTCCCCATGTCCGTCACGTCCCTGCTCGACTCTCAACTCCGTTGTCCGTCGACCACGCGAGAAAGTCTACCACCAGTACAACCGTGCCGTACGGTCAAGGGAACTTGCCGGATTCCATCGGTGTCGGTACAGGTTCCCCCCCCTCTCTCTCTCTCTCCACCTTCCCGTTGTGGCGTACAGTAAGGTGCTTGCTCCATTGAAATACGTATCAGCAAATTAACACGAAGATTTAATCTTAACTCGACGTCTTGCGTATCTGTTTAATACTACTCTCTCCGTTTTAAAATACTTAACGTTAGTTAATTTAAAATTAAACTAACCAAAATCAAATATTTTAAAATGAAGGAGATAGCAGCTTACTGGATGGTCCCTGCTGGTTTGGATTACAGGGGAACCAAGCCAGCTGTTGGATTTTGATATGCATGGCGCCCTGTTAGACAAAGTTATTAGAATCTTAGAATATATTTCAAAACTAGATACACCATCAGTACTCCCTCAGTTTTGAAATAAATGATGTTTAGAAAAAAATCTAGTTTAATTTAAACTAAATTAACTATATTAAATGTTATTTATTTTATAACGCAGGGAGGGAGGAGTAAACTAACGCCACTTCGTTCAACTACCCACCACTACTGCTGCTGCGTCAGTAGGTTGGTCTCGGCCTCACTCATGCGCTCATGTACACGCCCGCCCGGGGGCGACGATGATGATCGATCGGAGGACTCGATCGATCATGGGCGTGATCAGGGCGCACAAGCCGGCATGTGAAGTACACCTTCAAGGCACAGCCTAGCATGCATAGTGTGGGCCCCCTACCCGGCGGCTAGCGGCATCATGCGAGGCCGCCGCGCGCGCGCGATGAACACCATGTCAGGCGGCGACGACGGCGGAGAGACGACGACCGGGCGGGACATGATGAGGGACGTTCCGGCGTTCCAGCATACTACTAGCTCGCATCGACCTCTGATTTCGTACACCGACATCAGAGTAGGCAGGCAGTGGATTGTGCGCTTCGGCACGCGCGCGGCGGATCCGGCGGCTGCCCAGCAGAGCCCGACACGCCCGCGCCGCCGTCCACGAGGCCGATCCGACGGCCGCCGCGGCGACCGGCCTTTTTTTTCTCTCTCTCTATCTCTTTCTTTCCCTCTCTGCAAAAAGCGCGGCCTTTTCCGTCCGCCCAGCGTCTCCTGGATTTGGCTCTTGTGCCTGCCTGCCTGCCTGCGACATCGCATCAGTAAAGACGGTGCAGAAGCCTCGATCGAGTGCGCCGGCTCCGGCGTGCACTGCACACGCACCGGCGTCACAGTGAACAAGTTAGTGCCTTTTGTTCCTTGCTACTAGCCCCTAGTCGGGGGAGCCGCCGCTGCTGCCGCCGGTTCAAGGGCTTTTTCAAACGCTGCCGGAGCAGCACAGCGGCAGAGATGTATGGGGTGCCTTTTTCTGATGATGACCCGGCGCGCGCCAGAGGATCGGATTCCCCACTTGTCCTATTCGCCTCTCGGTCGCCACCGTTGCACGCGGTGGCGGTGGTGGTGCGTTGCCGGAGCGGAGAACGCCGACCGGTCACCCACCTCCAGCTCGATGGACGATATCCCCCGTTCTGTACACGGACGCAGGCACGCAGGCAGGCGTGTCGAGGAGGCAGTCACCACTGACACGGGAGAGGCGAGCGGGTGGGCGACACGTGGGCGGTGGAGCCCGGGGAGCCGGCTGAGCTGGGCTGCCGAGGCTTTCCGGAGCAGCGGGCGGGGGCACGAGGCACGCGCACCCACCACGCCCAATCGAGTGCCCACGCCCCCGGCCTCCCCGTCGCGCCCTGGCCTTCTGCCTCCCTCCCTCATCGATTCCTCCCTCCTGCCGCCCCGTCCGTCTCCCTCCCTCCTCATCACCTTCGGTTCCCTCGCCCCTGTATCTGCACCTGTATCTACTCAAAAGCAGTGAAAGCCAGGGAATAAAAATTAAAGACGCGCGGCCACGGCCCAAGCCCCCCGCCCTTTTATAAACCCTGTGCACCCTCGCTCCTCCTCCTCGCCATTGCACTCGCACAGCAGCGCGTCGTGCCCTGCTTCGTTCTGCTCCTGCTAGCTCTTCCTTTGTCTCTGGCTTGGCGATTTGCTCTCATCCGTCGCAAACACAGTCTCTTTCCCGAGGTAGAGAATTTGGAAGGGAGGCGGGGAGGAACACCGGCAGGCAGGATGCCGTGGGCGGCCGGATTCCGCCTTGGCCTGGTCGGCGCCATCCTGTAAGCAGCTAGTCCAGTAGCGCTCCGATGCAGCTAGCTACATAGATGCATGCCAACCTCTCGACGCGTTCCTCTCCTCCTGACCGCGCGACCGATCCTTGTGTATGTGTTTGCAGCTGAGCTCTCATCTTTGCTTCACCGATCGCGCCGGGGGGTTGTGCATTGGGCCCGACGGGAGGAGGAGGAGCAGCAGCAGCAAGGCGTGCGTTGAGACGGTGATCAGACGGTCGGGCCATCGCGCACTACCACACGCGGAGGGTTTGCCTGCAGGTGCTCCGTCACCTCACGTATTGCTTCTATCTATTGTCCCCTTCCTCCTCCTCATTACGCTCGTATTTTTTTACCGTACAGTACATCCTACTGAAACTGTCACTAGCAGCTCGCATCTTCCCTGAGCCTCACCGCGAATCGCTTTCGAAATGCCATGATGTTTGGTTCTGTGTCAGATCGTGTTGCGTTCAGCCATGGCCATGCCCATGCCCATGCCCATGCCCTGTGATAGAGTAGAGCTGACTTACCTGCTACTGTTTGCACTAATAGAAGGATGTGCTACTACTACTAGTAGCAGGCAACCGAAGTGCTCTCTATATCATGATCTTTTGTTAGGGAGTTTGGTATATCAGCTATCTAGTCTTTGATTATTCCAGTTTCCCCGTCTTGTGCCACCCATTCCTGGACACGGTGGTAGTGGAGTCGGTCGTACGACATGCGTGCCACCGCAACGCAATAATCTCTCCGCGCTCACGCGCGTGCGTAGTAACGGAGGTTGCGAAGCTGAAGCCTAGTGCGTTGGGCTGCACGCGTCCCGAATCTCGGCACGCCCTCTCCCTTTTTTTTCTTCTCCGTCTTTTTTTTGCTTATGTGTTGCTCCCATGCTGCTCGTGCGATTGGGTTGTGGGCCTTTGAATACTGCCGCCGCGCGTTGCAGCGTGCTTTCGGCCTCTCGTGCCTGCTTGTCCCCTGCTCGCAAAAACCGTTAGCTCTGTGCGCTTCTTTCCCGGCATACCCCAGTACCCCACCCTCCTCTGCTTCAGCTTCAGTTGTCTTCTTTTTTCCGTAGGCCAGGTCGCTCTGCGTCGCGTTGGTGTGATGGTGCCGGCACCACTTGGAAAGTCGCTTTGGTTGGTTCCGCGTGTAGTAGTGTGCAATGCACCCAATTGCCTCACTTGTTCAGGAATGGTATGGCAGTGGCGCCGCACTTGTGTTTGCATTGGCATTGCCGTTTCTTAGTGGCTCACGCAGTACATTGTTTCGATTCCTTTTGTTACCGTTTTTGTGTATCTGAATGTGTTTGTGATGTGTTCGCCTTTTGACTGTGATGTGCAGGCTGAGCACTTCTGTCATCGTCTCAAACCCGTGACGTAGATTTCTGCATTGACCACCGTTTCAAAACCCTCTCCCTTCTTCGAGCAGCTCGAGAGGAAGAAAACAGAGGAAGCAGAGTACGGTCGCTTCGCTTCGCCTTGCGTGAAGTGAAGGAAGAGAGCAAGCATCGAGATGCAGGGAGGCCACGGGTACTACGGCGGCCGGGACTCCCCGCCGCAGGGCTACGGCTACGGTTACGGCGGCGGCTACGGCTACGACGCCGGCGGGTACGGCTCGGCGGGCGGGTACTACTCCACGGGCGGGTACCCGTCGGCCCCGGCGGCGTACGACGTCGACCCGCTCGGCGCCGGGCAGAGGGCGCACGACTTCCCGGCGCCGCTGAACGGGCTCGAGTTCCAGCCGTCGGAGACGTGCCCCAAGAACTACGTCATCTTCGACCAGACGTGCACCAAGAGCCGGGTCATGTTCCACCCCTCCCTGGCACACAAGCTCGACGGCGGCGGCGGCGGCTCGTCCGGCGGCCACGGCCATCATCACCAGCACGACTACTACGGTGGCGGTGGAGCCGGGAAGGGCGGCGCGTACAGGGACAACGATGACGACGACGACAGCTGCTCAGTGCGGCAGAAGGAGGACACGGAGGAGATCGACGCGCTGCTGAGCTCTGACCAGGACGGCGAGGAGGACGACGTGGTGAGCACGGGGCGCACCCCGGGGTGCCGGGACGACGACGGTAGCTCGCCGGACTCGACGTGCTCGTCTAGCTACGGCAAGGCGCGGCCCAAGAAGGACCGGATGAAGAAGATGATGCGGACGCTCAAGGGCATCATCCCCGGAGGCAGCCAGATGGACACGCCGGCGGTGCTGGACGAGGCCGTCCGGTACCTCAAGTCGCTCAAGGTGGAGGCCAAGAAGCTCGGCGTGCGCGGCGGCTCGGACAGCTAGCTAGCTTAGCAGCTGGACTGATCGGTCGATGAGCACGCTGCAGGGCAACTGACATCCATCCGAATCGATGGGCACGCACGCACGCACGAGGCGGCGGCAGCAGCTTACAGTAGTCGGGTCTTTCTGCAGCGCCATGATCTGGCTCAACTCTTTTTGTGCACTCTACTTTTGGCCACGGGCATTATGCTCCACCCATGATGAGAGCATGGGGGCATCAGAGAGAAGGCAACTGGGCAGGGAGGGACTCGATCGAGGCTGCGCTGCTGGTAGAGCTAGCGATTCGATCGCTTTGGGTGTAGTAGTGGAGCGAGATGATGGCATGGCATGGCATGGCCGGCCGGAATCAAGTGGGTGGTGGCAGAGGGATCGAATCGAAGGAGCAGCGCATGCATGCATATGCTGCTTGTTGGCTTGGCCCCCTTGCTCGCCGCTTCGTTTCCATCCCTCTGCTGCCTGCCTCCGCCTGTCCTAGTGGTAGCTGGGTCCCCTCCTCCCTCTCTTTTGTTGCTCGTATGAGCACCATGACAAGCCTGGACGTCTGATACTAGATGCCTGCCTCTCTGGCTTCATTTGCTTTGCTTTTCAGTCCATGCATGCTGCTGCTTCTTGTCTTTCTCCCTTCATGTTTCAATTCATCAATTATTATTATATATATCCAGTTTATCGGTGGTGCATGCGTGCATGGCTAAGCGTTACTCTACTAGTATGCCCCCCACTTTCATAGTGTCATGACTGCGACGCGTGCCGCTTATGATGGCGATGATGTTGGTACACACATTGACACACTTCTTGCCTGGTTCGTGCTGCATATCAATCCTTGTGGTTTATCATACTTCATGTCTGGTGTTGGGCATGGCACTACGGCCGGATCACTTGAGGCCTTTTTTTTTGCTTCTGCATGCATGCCGAGCAGTATCGATCCCCAGCCTTTTGTTCCGGCTATAGTAGTAGTAGTAGTGCTCGCATCTCACACGGGAAAAGGCCTTGTCCCTTATTGCTCTCCCTTTAGCGATGTCAACTTGTGCGTTCGTGCATGCTAAAGCTAAGCATATAACGATGACGGAGAAATGGAGAACATGACCCCCTCTTCTTCGGTCTCTATACATGGATGATATGATTTGTTCCGTGTCATTTGCGCGTTGACGACTCATGGGTTTGGACTGGACCAACCCAAAACGGCGTAGCTTTAGCATGTCGATCGAGCGGCGAATCGGAACGCCTGTATGTGACGCGACCACTCCACGAGCGAGCTCAGTGACCTCCCGCATGCACGCACGCCGCTAGTAATTGTCGTGTATTCGATCGGCGGCCACTGCCGCCGCCTCGTTGATTATCCTTCTTGACACACTTGTTTGGACAACACCCAAACACAATTTGGTTGGGTTATTCTTTGGAAAGTGCAGGCGTTTTATCCCAGTCCACGAATACTTTTATTCTATTCTGACTTCAGTCCACCCAATTTTAGCCTCCCTTTTTTCTATTCTCTTTCACCCCTTTGTTTTTTAGATCTTTTATTAGCACAACCTTTTCTAGTTTTTTTTTAAATACTGACGAGCCTAATATCACCAACTTAAAATTACTGGAGGGACAGTGTCCGTGCTAAAAGAATTCATAGATGAGTCGAATTTCTATCTTCCTTTCCAAAATACGTCTGATAAGTCTAAGATCGCGGCTACAAGAAACAATATAGGGAAAAAACTAAAACAAACAATTCTTGATATATGTAAATCCACCCGCGCGCGAATTTCTCTGCCATCGTGAGGGAGAGAACCCCACAAAGCCACTAAAATAAAAAGAGATATGGCTTTGCATTCTTTCTTTTGCTCTGCGACGACGGAAAAATACTTGCAAAAACTTGCCCCAATGCTGCCCGCCAAAACCATGACTATTACCAGCACAAGTGCGCACGTTCCGTCGTGCGCGTTCGCGTCCACGCCGACGTAACAAGGGCTTTCGCTAACACTAGCTACGCCGGCCGGCGAGTGAGTGATCCAGGACGACGACGACGCCCGCGCGTGCGCGTGCGATCTCGATCATCGCACGCCGGCGTTCGTGGAGGGTAGATTTCTTCGGGTGGTGCGCGTTCGATCGGCGCGCGGCAGTGCGCCGCCGACGGCTCTGGTTCACCTTCACCGCACCGCACCGCACCGCACAGGCCAGGATGCGCGGAGCGGAGTGGGAGCTCAACCGCATCGTGCGTGCTCTCATTCATGCCTCTTTCACCACTACTGTTCTCGGCCGGTGCGCGGCAGCCACTAGGGGGACGTATACGGTTGGCGAGCTTCCATGTCTGGTCGTGGAGCGTCAACTCAATCTGCGAAATGCTCGCATGATCGACTCGCTAGGTGGGTTCCTTCCTTTTTTTTATTAGGCGCAGTACATGTCACGCCCGATACCTGCAATAGACACCAAGCGCACTCCCGTGTGTGCCAGTATCAAAATACATCACATACGAGACGTAAATAGAGCAAATATATCATCATTAATTAAGCCAAGTGCGGCAAATACATCATCTGAGTACATGAATGGCCCATGGGCTCAAAAAGGGAATACATCATGTCAACGGAAAAATAAGAAGGACTCCATAGGTGCTGTCCAGCGGTACGCTAGCCTAGAACTGTGTGTCAGAGTCAAAGCCGTCGTCCACGTCATCCTCAGCAGCCTCCTCGTGTCCTGAGCAGCATGAGAAAGAAACGAGAGGCAAACGCCTGAGTACAAACACTACAGGATTCCTGCCAACATACGACGGCTAAAACCGTCGTATATAAAGCAGAAGCCGTCGTATATAGGTTATATACGACGACAGTTGTTTATATACGACGGTTTGCGGCCGTCGTATATAATTTGTCGTATATATAGTTATATACGACGGTCCGTCGTATATAACTGTATATATACGACGGCCGCTTATATACAACGGCCGGTTTCGTGGACTTGGCCCAGTGGACCAGGGCCTTTATATACGACGGCTGGGCCCAGCGGCTTTCGTATATAAGGTCTTATATACGACAGCCGTTGGGCCCTGGCTGTCGTATATAAGGTCTTATATACGACAGCCTGGCCCCGCCGTCGTATATAATTTAGGCTTATATACGACGGCCCTGTATAGCAGCCGTTGTATATAAATTATACAGGCCGTCGTATATAAGCTTTTCCATTTTTTTTTAAAAATTGAAAACGGCTAACCTGGCTCGATGGCCAGCTACACATACAAAGACAACAAAAAAACAGTTTGATATATAAATTCACAACAAAGTGTAATAGTACACATCGACAATCACAAAGTCTGACACAAATGAAAACAAAATCACAAATCTATTGATTACTAGCCCCTCCACTACCTCCGGGAGCGAAGAAGTCATCCTGCCGCGGCGAACCTGGCGCCCTTAGCTGTGGCGATGGAGTCTGAGCCTCCGTCCCTGATCCCTGCGAAACAAAGTGACATGTACAAGTTTACAATTGTTTTTCTAGTTTTATTAGGATTCTTAGCGGTTGGGGCTTCCACTTAATGTAACTTTCTTTTTATACCTGTACTCCAGGAAACTGCTCCTGTGGTGGCGACGGCTCCAGCACGAACGGAGGTGGCTGCCACAACGGTATCTGGATTTGCTGCCCTTGCTGTCGAGCTAGCGCCTGCCATTTCAAACATTACAATTTACAAAACTAATTGAAATGCAATGTAATTAAACTATAATTGTATGTTTCTTACTTCCATTGCCGCTTGCATCTGTGCCATATAGGACGCATGGTACGCCATGGCAGCCCTGTTGTTCTCTTGCTCTCTCGCCAAGGCCTCCTCCTGCCGAGTCAAGCTCTCCCGAAGCGCCATGACTTCGAGATCTCTCTCGGTGACACGGCGGCTGGAGGAGCCTGCAGCCGAAGACTGCGAGGAGCTGCCTCTCGCAGGTCGTGCCTCCCTAGAGTTGACGACTCCAGAGAATATGGCAAGCCTAGAAAAATGAATCAATTCAAGGTAAAATTAAATAATCTTGAATTGAAAACAATGAAAGTAAATGAATTCACCTTCCATGTGCTTTTCCACCTCCGCTTGCATACGCGGCTTGAGGGTCGATGTTCGGGGAGTTTTCCCAGTCGAACCCTTCGCCGTGTATCCTCACAGCCTCTTGCCCATACCTAGTCTGAAAAAATAATGAAATTGTGTAAGTTCAACAACATATATAGTGTCAAATAATTTCAGAGGTCATGAAACTTACCAGGCGCTCCGCTGCGTACTGACTACACTGCTCCGGCTGAGAAGGGTCAGCGTGACCTCTCCTATAGACCGCAGTAGCACTCGGTCGCACGCCGGTCTCCTTTTTCTGTGAACATATGTTAGTACGAACAATACTACATTATGAATATAATAAAAACTACCAAGAAACTTACCATCCGTTTAGCCATTCGCACAAAACCTTGGACGCCCATACCGTGCTTCCCTGAGCTCCCTCTGGCATCTCGAGCCTTCTTGGACTTAGCGATGAACTCATCGCTAGCCCAATACCTGCAAAGGGCTCGGTAATCTTCAGTTCGTCCCTGTAACTAAGGGACACTAATCTGCACACATGCGTAGTTCATTAGATGTTACTTAGCAATATTAATATGAACAATTTAAAGATTACGCAACCTACCTCTGCGTATTGCTCCTCCGTCAAGTACGTGTCGGAGGCGTCTCTGAACGATCCAACGTCGTGGTCGTGGAGCTTGAAGTAGTCGTTAACTACTTGACTCCGAGCGTTCAAAAGCATTTGCATAACAAGCTTTCGAGCGTTTACTTCGAACACGGAGCGGGCGTGATCCATCTGCTCAGCCGGGTCCTCAAGGCGGTACCTGAGCTGTAGGAAGCCAACACAGTTCGACATATACGCAAGTTAATATTTGAAGGAACATAAAGAATTGAAACTTCAAATATTTATGTAAGTTACTTACCCAAAAATCTGCCCACACGACTCCCTGTAGGTTGTCGTTCTCCGGGTGAGGAACGCGCGCGTAGTCGTCCCACGACGTAGCTGCACGTCCATCAATCGCACCGGGGTAGTGCAGACGCACTAAGTTCCCGATGCAACCGTTCACCGTCCTGTGGTGTTTCTGCCCGTCGTACGAGAGGTCCTCCCAAGAACTAAAAAATTGTTAGTTAAGTCATTAAGTAAGATCATAGTCTTTGAGAACAAATAGAAATGAATACTTTAGTAATGTGTTACCTGTCTCCAACCGGACGAATAATTACCGGCTCTCTAGGAATAGGTGGAGGACCAACAAAGTTACTCCTCCTCGTGCGTCTCCTCCGCTGCGGCACCACGTCTGGTGACCCAGAAGACTGGTCATCGGACGTGTCCTCAGGCTGGGTGCCCTCGGGCTCGCTGGGCAGACTACCCTGGGGGTGGCTGCCGGAGGGCTGGCTACCAGAGGGCTCGCTGCCCGAGGGCACGCTGCGCTGCGTACCCGTCTCCTGAGGTGCCGCTCTGGCCTTGGACTCATAGTCCGAATCAGACTACAATGGTAAAGTAAGTAAGTTAAATTGAAAAAGTGATTTTAATAATTTTGTGCATTGTAGAAAAATTTACCTCCGTACGCTGCAAACTGACAACCCTGTCCCGCAACTCTGGACACGCACTTAACAGCTGAGTGCGTCTGCTCCCGCTGTAAGTGGAACCGTAGAAGTAGTCGTCCCTCTCCTGCGAGGGGAGGAAACCCCTCACACTCGGCGCCTTCTTCCCCTTTGAACCCTTTGAACCCTTGCTTGACGACATCCTAATCAGTTTAAATAGTAATTACTCCTAATCAGTTCCAAAAGTAATGTAAGCAATAATTAATGTCACTTTCATTTAAAAGAACATTACTCGTAATCAGTTTCAAAATTCATCAACATCATGATCATCAACATCGCGATCTGTCGTCTTGAGCTGTTTACGTTTCCGCTTTCGCATTGTAGATGTCTCTACATCTGCAACGTCTCCTACTAAGTTATCGAGTCCTGCACCAGACTCGACGATAAAAGAGTCTGGCAACTCTTCGTCTTGGTAAACTTCTTCAATGTCTCCACTATCATGATAACCATCATCTCCAGGAGTATACAAGCGCTCACGAGGATTCACTTTATATACCACCCACCAAGTGCTAAGCTTCTTACATGGATAAGGTAGATAATACACTTGTTCCACTTGATGTGCAAGAACGTATGTATCTAAAACTCGTAAGCGTTCGTTGTGATTCACTTCCACCATGCCAAATTGATTTTCTCGAGTTCCATGATTGTTATCAAACCAATCACAATCAAAGAATACCACTCGAAGTTCTTTATTGCCAGCGAAAGTAAATTCCAGAATTTTGTTAACGATTTCATAGTAATTGGTTTCTTTCTCTTGTGAGTCGATTGCTCTCGTCACAACTCCGCAATTTGATGTTGCTGCGAGAGGACGAAGAGTTTCGAATTGAGTTGTACGGAATCGGAAGCCATTTACGTCATATCGACCATAGCTTCTAACTTTCACTAATCCATAAGATAGTTGTCGTAAATCTTGATGGATGTCTGTGTTCGCTAATACATAAGCTCGAAACCAGGATAAGAAATTTGGCCCTCCATTAATTCCAGCCCGTCGCATCGTTTCTACTTGCTTTCTCGTTGGTTGATGCTTATGTTTCCAGTTTTGGTTGTGGAACTCACTGTACATACAAAACATACGCCATCGACATTAGCATACATGTATTGGTAAATACAATAATCATCATAAATGTAAGAGAAACACTTACTCGAAATATTTCTCCATGCCATCGATATTAGCATACATGTAGAGTAAAGCAGCAGTCCTTTCTCTTTCAGTAAAATCGTATGATGTGCTGCTGCCAACAGTAGTTCCCCTCGATTCAAAAATATAGAGATCACTAACTGGTGGTTCGTCATCTACATTGTATCGCATTGTCGAAGTATTGACATTGTTTTCCTCTGCAAAGTAGAAACTAGAAAAGTAACCTACTTCCTTTAGAGTAAATGCTTCGGCAATGCACCCTTCAACCCTTGCTCTGTTGCCAACCATAGTTTTCAAATATCTCAAAGCTCTTTCAATATGGTACATCCATCTATATTGCACAGGACCACCAACTTTTGCTTCGAATAGAAGATGTATAAGAAGATGCTGCATTGGATTGAAGAAACCAGGAGGAAATATTTTTTCCATCTTACATAAAAGTACAGGTATCTCCTTCTCTAACTTCTCCATCATGTCTTTCGTTATTTCTTTAGCACATAACTGCCTATAGAATAATGATAGCTCAGCTAACACCTTCCACACCGCATCATCCAGGTATCCCCGAAACATAACAGGTAAGAGTCTTTCCAGTATTATATGATAGTCATGACTCTTCAACCCAGTGAGTTTTCCCGTTTTAGCATTCACGGCTCGTCTCAGACTAGCAGCATAACCATCTGGGAATTTCAAAGTTTTCAACCATTCCATAACTTGTTTCTTTTCATTAGGTCGAAGCACGAAAGAAGCACGTGGCTTACCACCGCTTTCAGAGAGCTCAAGAGTAGGTCGATTATAAATCTCGGCCAAATCCTTTCGAGCCTTTAAGTTGTCTTTCGTTTTGCCCGTGATATCCATGCACGTGCTTATGATACATTCGGCCATGTTACGCTCCTGATGCATTACATCAATATTATGCATCAGTATCAATGACTTCACATATGGTAGCTCCCAAACTCCACATACATGAGTCCAGTTGTGAACATTTCCGTAACCTACAAAGAATCCAGGGCGAGCTTCATCGGGGACTAGTGAGTCCAACACATCGGATACTTCACACCCGCTCAGGCATTTAGGTGGTTCCTTAGTGACAACAGTATCTTTTCTGAAGACATTCCTCTGTTGCCTGAATGGGTGGTTTCGAGGAAGCCAACGCCTATGACAATCAAAGTAGCTTATCTTGCCACCGTATGTAAGTCGAAAACACTCTGTGTCAGACGCACATATGGGACACGACAAACGACCATGTGTGCTCCATCCAGAAAACATGCCGTACGCAGGGAAATCATGGACAGACCACAAATAAGCAGCTCGAAGGTTGAATTTCTGCTTCTTGTAACAGTCATACGCTTCAACTCCAATCCACAACGTTTTCAATTCTTCAATCAATGGTTTCAACATCACATTGATACGTGATCCCGGATGATCTGGTCCTGGTATAATGAGGCTAAGAAACATAAACTCGTACTTCATACAAAGAGAAGGTGGTAGGTTGTACAGAATAACAAAGACGGGCCAACAGGAGTATGGTGTGGCATTTGTACTGAAAGGTGAAAAACCATCCGTCGCTAACCCGATGCGAACATTTCTCGCATCACTAGCAAAAGCAGGATCAAAAGAGTCCAAAGACTTCCATGCATCACCGTCCGACGGATGAGTCAACACATCTTTGTTCTCACGCACACCTTCTTTGTGCCATCTCATGTGTCTGGCAGATCTTTTAGAAAGAAACAACCGCTTCAACCGAGGTGTCACAGGCAAGTAACGCAATTGCTTATGTGCAACTTCTGTCATTACTTTATCACCATCGTCATTGACAACTTCGACAAACCTCGATTTTCCACACTTTAAACAATTCTTCTCTTTGTCATGCTCTTTCTAAAATAGCATGCAGTTATCTGGACACACGTCAATTTTTTCATATTTCATACCCAGTCCAGATATTAATTTCTTTGAGTGATACATATCTTTGGGCAGTTTATGAGGTTGTGAAAGAGTATCGCTGATAAGTTTCATCATATCATTGTAGCAATTATTAGAGAAGAAATACTTAGATTTGATTGCCATAAATCTGGTCATGAAAGTAAGAAGAGTCATTTCAGTATGATCATGCAACACCTCTTCAGAAGCTTTCAAGAGATTAAAGAATGCGTCTGCCTCATTTGTGGGCGGATCCTCCGTTTGTATATCTTGTAACATCTCATCGATCCTGTCAACACCCGGACAATCATCATCATCTACATGAACGGCTCGAGGAGCAGACTCACCGTGGAAACTCCAGACCTCATAATATGGCATGTAACCATTTTTGCAGAAGTGTAATGACAATGTCGTTTTGTCCAAAAACTTAGTATTCCGGCATTTCGCACATGGACAACGAACTTTATCGGTCGTAGACAACGAGAACACTCGATCAATAAAGTCGTCTGTCCCGGCATACCACTCATCTGAATGACCAGTTGCCTTGTTCCAACCAGTATACATCCAACTACGGTCTTCACTCATGTTTAACTCTGCAGTTTTAAGTCAATGAATTTATAGTTAGTTTATTATTTATTTATATTACGAACCTATATCTATTGGAAAGGATAGGTCCTAAACCCACCCAAGAGTGACCGAGACGAACATGCTTATAACAAGACACGAGGTCTAGATTCAGACGAAATTTTGGCAGCATAACCCCGCTGTTCTCCAACTGCACGTCCAAAAATGGAGCAGCGGAGAACATTAGGGTGACGCTGTAGAAACTACGTCCAAATCTAAACCCCGCGTCTCATTATAAGCACGCCCTCTCGGTCACTCCTAGGCTGTTCAAAAAGGGACAATTCCGAACCTACACGCCTCACATGCGTAACACGTGTGAGACGGGCTGGTTCGAAACGGGTGACGCATATTGTAAAGGTTTACGTCAATCTTTCATTTTTGAGTGATTTCAAAGAGAGAGAGGAAAGAACAATAGAGAGAAGGAAAGAACCATAGTTGTTAAGGCATCGCTTCAGCGGTAAGACGCCTGGGGATCGTAAGGCGTCCCATCGCCTTAGATCCCGGCGTAAGGCAGGTGAATACGGCGGCAGCGCTTGCACACAAGGGAGGCGGCGGCGGCGCCCGCGCACAGGATCTTGCGTTCGTATGAGGTTGAGCGCCGGCAGATCCGCGACAGCCGGTCAATGGAGGCCGACGAGTGCCGGCAGATCGACAGTCCCGCGGCGGGCGGGCGACGGCCGAGCGCTGCCTAAGCCGCGGGGGGGGGGGGGGGGGGACGGGCGGCGGGTGGCGGCCGGGGCGCCGGCTGGCGGGCGGGGGGCGGCAGGGGCGGCGGGGGGGGGGGGGGGGGGGGGGGGGGGGTTGCGGCCGCTGGGGCGGCCGGGGGGGCGGCCGGGCGGCCGGGTGGCGGACGGGCGACGCCTGGCGGGCGGCGGCCGGGGCGCCGGCTTGCGGGGGCGGCCGGGGCGGCGGCGGGCGGGCGACGGCCGAACGCTGGCTAAGCCGCAGGGGGAGGGGGATGGGGGATCGGAGGCCGAACGCCGCGGGGGGGGGGGGGGGGGGGGAGGGGGGGTAGGGCGAGGCGGCCTAGGTTGTTCACATCGTCCTTTGTAGACGTATACGTTACCACTAAATGGGTCGTATCGGGCCCTAAGCCCATTTATATACATATAATACTTTTAAACACTCAAACAATCGAAACAATAATCAATTAAACTATTAACTCATATGCATTAATCATCTAAGCAATTAACAAATCATCTAAACAAACATAATTACCGTAGTTAACAAACTTATCAATTCTAAGCAATTAAAAAAACACCTAGCTAGCAATTCAAATAAACATGGACAATAATTAAACCTAAACATATCAATTCATTTAAAGCTAAGAAATTATCCACCTGTCGGGCGGGTGGCGGCCGGGGCGCCAACTGGCGGGCGGGGGGCGGCCGGGGCGGCGGCCGGGGCTTCGGCCGCTGGGGCGTCGGCTGGCGGGGGTGGCCGGGGCAGCGGCCGGGGCTGCGGCCGCTGGGGCGGCCGGGCGGCGCCTGGCTGGCGGCGGCCGGGGGGCGGCCGGGGGGGGGGGGGGTGGCTGGGCGGCGGCCGGGCGCGGGCGGGGTGGCGGCCGGGCGCGGGCGGGCGGCGACCGGCGGCGGCGGGAGGCTCGGGCGTGAATGCCCGCGCCGACCCGAGCCCCCGCGGGTATATAAGCCTTATTTACGACGGCCACAACATGGGCCGTCGTAAATAAGGCTTATTTACGACAGCCACGGTGTGGCTGTCGTATATAACTGCTATATACGACAGCCTAGGGTTGGCTGTCGTATATAACAGCTATATACGACAGCCTAGGGTTGGCTGTCGTATATAAGAACTATATACGACAGCCACATACTTATATACGACAGCTTCGGCTGACCATCGTATGTAAGTTTATATACGACAACTAGCCGTCGTATGTTATATTGGCTGTCGTATGTTGCCCTGTTTCCTGTAGTGAAAGAGTACTCACTAAGTGTGGGAAATTTATGCATAATGAGGCAAATTTCAAGGAAGGCTAGACACGGCTCTTGCACTATGCAACATATTCCTTAGTTTTATTAGACGTCCTATTTATTTAGTGAAATTTCGACCCGACCCAACCATATCTCTGAGTACCTCCACTACCTCTGTAGTCTCAACCCAATTCCACCATCACAAACCAACCAAACCGACCCACGCTAATCGTGAGAGAGTTACCAGCCCGCTCTTGACCGTGAGCACGACTGTCTAGACAGTTTTGACTCTGTAGAGTTTGTACCCTTTACCCACAAGTCGTGTTTTCATCGCCCATCGGCGACTTAAGAAAACTCCTTCTCGCCATCTAACACTCCCTATGGTGTGTGGCCAGGAGTACACGGCAAGGCCTTTACATTGCACTACCCAACCCGTGCACACCCGCTAAGGTTTCACCGCTACGACACTCTGAAACCTCTACCGCAGAAGCCCCCTCTTGCGCCATTCACACATCTCTATGGTGCATACAAGGAAAGATAGGAACAACTTAATTGGCCACACCGTCTCATAACAGTTCTTATGGCGGCACGATATAAGCTAGTTGATGGGTCTCACGAACCGGTTTTTAGAATCTACGCAAGCTATCTAACCACAAACCCGAGTCTTTGCACTCGGTACCCACCGTGAACCAACCAGACTGCTAGATCCCTATACTACCCTCCTCATACACCATATACATCACCACATCATCACAATCATCATGATATATTGAAATTTAAATGTAATAACTCTCATCCCAACATCTAAGTAGGGCTAAGCATGAAATAACGACATACAATGTAAAACCTAGACTACCCAACCCGGCTACAAGACATGTTAGGGAAGATATAGTAAACAATCCATACATGGGAATTCAATTTATGACCTAATGCATGCATTTCTAACTAAAAATCTGAAAAAAGTGCAAAGTGGTCAAGGACACTTGCCTCTCGAGAAGTGCTGCGGCTCGGGATCGTCAAAGTCTTGGGCTTGCAGGTTCGGCGTTGAATCGGGGGCTGATTTGATCCATGACATAACATGGGAAAAGAAAATAACGGAGAGCAAGTAAGCAAAGCTACCCAACATTCTATCATAATAATCACCAAAGTACAAAAGTAAAATGTAATTCTCGTACCATCATGTGTATATATTCATGTGAGGGTGTTTTGCAAATGTTAGGGGTTTATTTGGGTCCTAGGTGTGATTTTTAGCAAGTGTGAGGGTGTTTTTGTCAATTTTCAGCAAATATACATGGACTAAAATGTGATTTCAGAACTGTCCATGGGGTTTTCTATGACAATACAGCAAGGTACTTAAGTTATAATGTCAATACTACATGTCCTAGGGTGTTTAATTAAATTTCAGCACTAAAAACATATCAAAAGGGTGAAATCCAGCCTGTGCAGGGGCTTATTTGCTAAATGGCAGCAGGGCAGGGAGTTGGCTATCATTTTCAGAAAACTACAGGGATCAAAAATGCTAACAAGAGGGCCGCAGGGGTCTACAAATAAAATCAGCAAATAACTTGGGGCTATTTCATGATTTCCTAGCACCTACAGGGGTTAATTGCATGTCCAGCTCTATCAGGGGCATTTTGGGTACTTTACAGGGCTAGCTAATGTCCTGTATGCAAGAGTTTAGCATGTTTTGGAGGTTTAAAATGTTAGTTCATGATTTACAAAGTGTTTTGTATGATTTCAGCAAGGTTCAGGGGTATTCCTGTAAATTTTCAAAACTACCTAGGGGCTAGATTGTGAAAACAACACCTTTTATGGGTCTAAACACCAATCAGAGCAACCAGGGGGGCTTTTCAGAAAATTTTCAGGGCTAAAATTAATATACCAGGGGTTCCAGGGGTTAAAACATGGAAACAGGGATCTCCAGGGGTGAAAGTGCTAAAGCAACGGGCTATTGAGATAATTTGCGCAAAAACAGAGATTCTCAAGGGCCTATGGGCATTTCTACACTAAAATCTCCATTTTCTAGAGAGCAGAGGGGCCCTGTCGAAGTGTGTTGCCGACACTTCCCCCGGGCCTGCTCTGGGCAGCCCACGGAGGTTCTTTTTCGGAGGGGCTAGTCACTCATGGAGAGCTCACGCGTTAGGGACGATGGAGGGAGAAGCTTGACAGAGAGATGTTTACGTGGTTCAGGCCGCCGGAGCGTAAAACCATACGTCCATGGCGAGCAGAGATGCTCGTTGTATTGCTTGGTGCTCAAAACCGGAGTTCTGAGCTTGAGGATGACCTAAGTGCTCGGATGCTGGAGCGTAAGTGTGCAAAGAGTCGAACCCTTAGGTGCGAATGGCTGAGGTGCAAACCCTTCCTAACATCGCCTACCCAAGCCTTTTATAGTCCAAGGCTCGGGCGGCTTACAAGGTGGGCCCGAGACCCGATAGGTGGTCCCTGGAAAATTGCCTGCCATCTACCGTATCCGCAGTTACGCTGACAGTTGTCTCTGGCGAGGGCTTCTAAGTCTTCGTTCTGCCGCCCTGCCCATGCCGCAAGCTAGTCGTAGTGGTTGATGATGGCAGGGGCGGCAGGGGATGTCTTGTCGCTGTGTTTTTTAGCGTACAACCACTGACGCGGCGCGCCAGTCTTCACTGCGATGTGATTGGGCGCAACGGCACCTGACAGAGGCGTGCTCCACGTCTCCGCGCCTTGGGAAGGCGCGAGTCTTGAATGCCTTGTATGGGCAAGGTATGGCGCGTCTTTACTCTTGCTGCCTACTACGCGGGGGGCGGGCAGCGTTGCTCTGCTGGCCACGTGGCGGGCCCGGAGCTCTTTTGTGAGGAGAGGGAGGTCCGGCCCCGCTGGACACGTGGAGCCCTCAGAGCTCTCCCCACGGAGGGGGGAGGTTCGGCTCTGCTGGCCACGTGGCGGGCCCGTAGCTCTCCTCTAAGGAGAGGGAGGTCCAGCCCCGCTGGACACGTGGAGCCCTCGGAGCTCTCCCCGCGGAGGGGGGAGGTCCGGCTCTGCCGACCACGTGGCGGGCCCGGAGCACTCCTCTGAGGAGAGGGAGGTCTGGCCCCGCTGGACACGTGGAGCCTTCGGAGCTCTCCCCGCGGAAGGGGAGGTCTGGCTCTGTTGGCCACGTGGCGGGCCCGGAGCTTTCCTCTGAGGAGAGGGACGTCCGGCCCCGCTGGACATGTGGCGCCTTCGGAGCTCTCCCTGCGGAGAAGGGCGAGGTCCTTAGGCAGTTTCCCCTGTGCGCTGGGGTACCCCATATTGAGGATACCGACAGTGGCCCCCGTGCCCATCTCGGGGTAGATAACGAGCCCGAGGTGGGGCCCCGTCTATTCCACTCTGCGCACCTTCTTGAACACCCGCATTGACCGTTGCCGGAGCACGAATAGTCCCGGGATCGTGGGAGCGTATGCCCCACTTGATGGCAGCTTTCACTGCGGCGGTTCCCAAGTCTGCCACTTCTACACGTCACAGCGCCTTTTCGGGAACCGCCGAAGCGTCCTGCCGGCTCGTCTCCTTAGGGGACTGACTTCTTGGCCCACCGCTTCAGCTGGACGGCTTGGGTCCACTTGTCATCGACGCTTGGTCTTGGAGCTGAAGCGGTTGTCCAAGTAGCGTGTTCGAACAGTTTCGAATCGCTTTGAATCGCGCTTGGGGAGTTTAAAAGGGGATCGCACCCGCATCGCGGCTTCCCTTCACACTTCCCTGCGCTTGAATCTTCGTTGTTTCCTTGAGCTCTTGTGCCCTTGTCTTCCCTGTTCTTGAGCTTCCACCTGCCATGGCTTCCAACTTGCCTCCGGAGAAGAAACGCGATCGGTCTCCTCCGGCGGCGGTGTTTGCGCCAAGTTAGGGAACAAGGGCGCTTGCGCGTCCTTCTCGTGGAGACGTCAGCTCGTATGGTGGCGACTCCAAGAGATCTCGGGCTCTTCACCCCGACGGGACTCCTCTCGAGCAGCGACGGCCCGAGGGTCCCCGGGCGTCGCGTCCTCCTTCCTCAGGAGGTGGAGCTCCAAGGGGGAGCACTGGTGCTTCAATGCCCAGGGGCCAGCCTAGGGCTCAGGCGCCCCGGTCTGCGAGCATCCCTGCTGCTGGCTCAGCAGAAGGAGGTGCTGGGCGGAGAAGCGTCCGTTCTCATGCGGGGGCGCAAGCATCCCGTGCCACAGGAATTGTATCGATGTCTAGGGGGGCTTCGAAAGCGTCCCCTGCTTCGCCAGTCCAGGCGATTGCGGGTCAGCCCCCGATGGTGATAGTGGGCTCTAGTGGACCTACTCCGGCTCGGAAGCCGTGGTTCAGAGCCCGTTGGAGCGCTCGTGTCCCTCGGTAAGTGTCGTCTACCGGGTTCCAGAGCATGCATTCTTTTCTTCTTCTCTTAACCCGAGAGCCTCCCATTTTTGCAGGGACTCATCGAGTACCGGTAACATCTCCATTTCCCGGCCATCCTCGACTAACGTGGGATCTGCGCCGCAGCGCCCGGAAGCTGAAGCGGCTCCGACGGCCCCCAAGCAGGCGCAGGCTCCTCCTGCGCCGGCCGGTCTGGCTCCTGCGGCAGCAGCGACAACTCCCGCTCACCCCCCTTCGCCAGCTCGGGAGCCGGCTGTTGCTGAAGGTTCGGTGGGACCGGCTGGCGGTGTCCCGCCTTCTATTGTCAAAGCGGGAGAAGCTGTCACGGGCCTTACGGCGGGCAGTAAACTGGAGTGCGCCGGGAGCAGCCCCGCTCCAGTGCCGGCTTCTCCTGATCAGCGCCTCATCCCAGTCGCCGAAGCCTCAGCTCCTCCTGATGACGACGTGATGGAGGAGGTCGGGAGCGCGACTTCGGCCTCTGCCGCCCCGCTGCCTCTGGCGGACGCTTTTGAGCTTGCCCAGACGAGCGTTCGGTAGGTCCTGGCCGCGCTCGGCCGTGAACGGGAGGAGCAGGCAGGAGAGAGGGATCGCCTCCTCAGCTGGGGGCGCCTCTTGAAGGAGTGGACCGAGGAGGTTAGGGTGGAGCTTGACTCGAGGCGGACGTCGCTCGATGTCATGGAGGCGCTCCTTGACCGTCAGAAGAAGGTCGTCGACCGCCTGGACTCCGAGACTCAGCTGCTCCACCAGATGACCCGCGAGGCACATGCTCGGGTCGAGGCGAACTTCTGTGCTTTGGAGGAGGTGCGAATGAAGCTGGCGCGCCGTGAGCGCGCCCTCGCGGATCAGGAGCAAGCTGTGGCGGCTAAAGCGAGGAAGGTCACCGCGCAACTGACGGCTGGCGAGGCGACCTGAGGGCCCGAGCTAAGGAGTTGGAGATCTGGAAGGCAGATCTGGCCGCGAGGGAGGAGCAAGTCTCCCGGGAGCGCCAGGCGGTCCTGGATCGGGAGTTGGCTGCCGACTTCCGGGCTTCGGAGCTGGAGCGGCTTGCCTAGAGTCTCCAGCTCCGGGAAGACTCTCTGGTGGCCAAGGAGAATGAATTCTCTGAGGAGGGTCGTGACGCCATGTTGGCAGCCCGCCGCGAGATGGAGGAGCTCCAGGCCTCGTGGTCCGCCTATGCTCGAGCGGTTTGGAGCTTCGTCGACCAGGCAGGGTCCGCCCTGGTCCCCCTTGGTTTCAACCCAGTGAGGGCAGTGGCCCTAGCGCAGAAGGTGGCCGAGGTGATCCCTGCGCTCGAGTCTATTGGCGCTAAGCTGGACAGGCTTGAAGCAGTGGTCACCGTTGAGCTCGAGGCGGAGGGACAGGGTCTGGCGATGGAGGTTGCTACGCACGTGCTGGCGTGCTTCCGGAGCCGGGATCCCTCCCTCTCTCTGGAGCTAGTGACGCAGGGCCCCGCCGTGGAGCGGGAGGAAGCTGCCAGGGCTGAAGTCAGGGATGTGGCCGCCCTTGTAGCCTCTAGGTTCCGGCGTGAGCCAGGGGAATCCTAGGGCTTGTATCTTTCCTTTTTCTTTTTGCTTTTGTTGAGTCTGTAGTCCAGCTCATGGAGCCTTGAATGAATGGACCCTTGTTGTTTTCTGTGTCAGTGTTCTTTTATCTTCTTCTTGGCTTGTCCTGCCCGAGTCCTTAGCTCCGCAAGGTACTCAGAGGTATCCACCAATCTTGAAGTCTTACACAAACACCTTCCTAGGGTCCTTATTGTGCTAAGGGCCCATGGGGTCTTCGGAGCTCGCCCCGTGATGACGGGGGGAGGCCCGGATCTTCTGACCACGTGGCGGGCCCGGAGCTCCTCTGAGGAGGGAGTGGCCCGGCCCCGCGGGACACGTGGAGCCTTCGGAGCCCGCCCCAGCGGACGGGGGTGGATTCCGGCTCTGCCGGCCACGCGGTGGGCCTGGGGCTATCCTCTGAGGAGAGGGGAGCCCCGGTCTCGCTGGTACACGTGGGGCCTTCGGGCTCGCCCCTGCGGAGGGGGCGATACCCAGATCCTCCAGTCTCGCGCTGGAGTAGTTGATAGCTCCGGCCCTTACCTGTGCGGTCCCCGTAGCTAAAACCTAAAGGTCCTGCACACAGGTAGAGGAAGCGTAATTCTCCTCGAGGGCTTTCCCTTCCTTGTCTCCTAGTCTTATTTGGCTTACGGTCCTGGTCCGGTATACAGGGCTTGGGCAATTCTGTGCGCGAGGCGCCGGGGGTCCGGCTCCCTCCGAGGTCGGGGTACGACCGTCCGGCCCCTAGTACCGGACCTAACGCCGGGGAGGTAGAGTGTATAGGCTTTCGGTACGGAACTAGGCAAAGCGGTTGTACTCCCCTGGACCTCCGAAGGATAGGACGCGCACGCTTTGGGTTGGAACCAGGCAAAGCAGGCTACGCACCCTGGACCCCCCATGCACAGCGCAGGCCTTTCCTGGAGGTGACCAACTGGCACCGCAATACCTGACTGGGGGAGGCCCGAAAGGCCCCCTGGCCATCGGCAGGTGCCTCAAGCGCAACCGCCTTCGGTAGGACAGCAAATGCTGACTATGGATGAGAGCAGGAAAGGGGAGCTAAATGTACGGTGAGCATACATGAAAAGTGCGGTCATAGAAATTAATGCGTAATTTAAATGAGCACATAAGTAAGAGCGTGGTAGAACAGGTTTCTGTGTAAATGCCCATAGGAGGAAGGCAGGCTGAACATGGAGGCAACGACCCACCCAATTAAGAAGGAAAGCAAGACTCTACGCGCTTGGGGTCAGAACCAGGCCAAGCTGAACGTAGCCCTGGACCGTCCCCTGAGGCTTAGCTGCTCCGAGCGCTGTTTCTGGAGCCTATGGTATCTATTACAGAAAGGAAAAGACCTGTTCTACTAATGCTCTAGGGATAGAACCTACTGTGATGTTCCATGCTCCAAGGGTTCGGGAGCGGATCCCATCCTTGGTGGAGAGGCGTATGTACCTGGGGCGGCAACTTTCGTGACTCGGAAGGGACCTTCTCGGCTGGGGGAGAGTTTATAGGTCCTTCACGAGAAAGTGTGCGACGCGACACCAGGTCGCCCTCTGACACGACCCCACGGTCTTGTCAAGCCAGGATCACGCTGAGGGGTGCTGCGTTGCACATCACCAGATAACACACATCAAAGGTACAAAGCGGAAGCGAAATTTTATTACATAAACGGGTTTATGAACATTTTTACATCAAAATAGGTCCAGTCTACACTCACGGGCGTAGACTATGAATCAAGTTCACGTTCAGCCCGTGAACGTGTCCTTGCTAGCATGCACGCACACTAACACGGCGGTGTGCACGACTCCCACTCGACGGGGCTCCCCTCCTGGGGTTCCGTCTCCTCCTCGGGAGTCCCTTCCTCATAGAACCCTGCAAAAGCTTCAAACACAAGCAGTGAGCACGGAGGCTCAGCAAGTCTGACCCGTCTCTCCTAAACAAGGAACTTCTACAGGAGGGTTGATGGGTTACATGAGGTAAAAATCATTTGCATGGACTCACCTAATTAGTAGAACCTTACTTTCAAGTTTTAGCAGCATGTTATGGGGAACCTTACGCTTAAGTACATGAGAGAGCCGCAATCAAACAAGAAACACATTTCTCTCATGTACTGTGCCCAAAGTTGAAAAGAATTTTAGTTAGCTCTAGACTACAACAAGTCATTAGCAATCAAGTCCATCTTTCAATCATCAACATTTTAACATGTATCTAGCCTGTTCTCTCTACGTCACGGTACAATGAACAAGTGGTACTCTCTGACTGCGAGGGACGGCGATTATAATCGATTTACACCTGTAGGGTTACCCGAACAACCCGTCACGTACGCCCGTACTCGATGTTGCCTACAGCAACCATCACGGACGCCGTACGCAACCACCTTTCGCCCGTTAGCCAAATGTTGAACCGGTCCAATCGTCCCGAGCAAGAGGTCTCTGCACACGCATCTCAATGCCGCTAGCCGATTGACACCTTGAACTCTCAACCTACCCTCTGAACGACCAGCTATGCCTCAACACCCAACTACCCGAGTAATTGATTTCCCGGTTCCCATATAGCCGGTAGGTCTTCGGTACTGTTCTAGCTTGTTCAACAGGCCCGCACACGGCTCGGTCCTCAATCGACACAAGCGGAGCTATAGCACACAGGCCCCAAAGTCCTGCTGGGCTTACTCTCCACTCTGTCTCATCTTTCTTGCCATGTGTCATGTGCTATCTCTACCCGAGTCGAGTGCCTCTAGCCTATGCTCGCGAGTAGTTCCAACTACTCGACTTATACCGAATCCTACCCTAACTTAGCTTTGCAGTAGCTAACGGAGTTTTGCAATCCTAAACCCAACCCATAGTTTTCTTGGCTATGCAATTGGTTTCCAAACAAGACTTTAATGCAAGAATTTACGATACTGAAGTAAGTGCTCAAAACAAAAAAAATTGTAAAAGGTTAATGCAAACTGGAGCTTGCCTTGCTACTCCTCCGGAGTAACAAAGTCTAGGACTTCGGGTTCCTCCTCGACCTTAGTGACTACATGATATAAGAAGTACATGTATTAATTTAATGCATTTGATTGCAATTTAAACTTTTGAAGTTTATAAGTTTCACTAGACAGACCCAACGACTCTGAAATTTTTAGTGTGGCTTGGTTACAACCTAAACAGAGACTTGGTCAAGTTTTAGTTGCAGCAAAACTCATTTGAGCTCTCCATAATTAATTATGTCCTAGACCTTTATCGGAACTCTTATGGTGTTCTAGGGATTTTCATGGGGCAACTTATGACTTTCTGAAAACTATATTTTCAGAGGGTTCTAATGGAGTTGGTCTCACTTAATTTGAAGGTCCTAGCTAAAGATATGAGCTACACAATTTCAGGGAAAATCCTGAAAATATTTCTGAACATTTTCTATTTTCTCTGGAACAGTTTCACTAATTACACAATTAGGTGGATCAAATGAGCTCATATGGACCTGAAATATTTATGGTAGTTCAGCGATATTTTGGTGAACATTCCAGAAAAATTTCAGAATTTTCCTCCAAAGGATTTTCCAGTTAAAATTCCAAACAATTTAAATTTTGAGGAATTAATTCTGGAGACATAAAGATTTTCATGAAGTGAAACTTGATTTGCTGGAAAGTACTCAGAGAGCTAAATCCAACAAAATTTGGTTCACTCGATTAGGAGTTTCTTAGCCCAAGTTATGAGGATTTGAAGTTTGAATGAAATCTGAAATTCTAGGAAAAGTTTAAATCTGCTGGTCGGCCACGGGGACACATGTTGCACGCTGAGGCGTCGGCACACCGGGGTCTACGGGGTTTTTGCGCGCCAGCACACCGGATCCGAGCCACAGCCCGATCCCGATTTAAAATATCTGCCGCTGACAGCTGGGGTCCACCCCCTTCGTCTACCTCCTGCCGCCCGCGCTCTGCCGCCGGGGTATCGCGCCGGAGAGCTCGCCGGCAGCCTCTGTGGAGCTCCAAGCTTCATGATTCCGGCCGCCCCTGCCTATTTTCACTCGGGGAACATGATTCCGGGCTCAGCTCGTCATGAAAATGGCCGGCACATGGTCGGCGACGAGCAGCAGCCTCGGGAGAACTTCGGCTGTGTTGCCCGTCCTCCCTAGCACCTCACGCGATCACGCTAAGGGTCGTCGAGCATCAGTGGACCATAGGAAAGGTCGACATGAGCTCCACGAGCTCGGGAAGGGCTGTGTTGGGCCGTCACCATGCGACCTAGGCCGGAAATCGGGATTTCTACTAAAACTCGAAGAACAGCGGTTTCCCTCCATGGTTCTTCGTGGTTCCTGCCCCTATGGGCTCGTACTGGCAACTAGAAGTGATCCTCTCCATGAGAGGATGAGTGATGCAGTGTGGCCTACAAATTTCTCTGATCGGTGCCGACTCCACTTTTGCACACCGTCACGAAAACATGAAATTCCGGCGTGAGCAGTGTTTGTCACGCCGCCGGAGCTTGCGGGAATGAAAGAGGGACTGAAGGCGAACCTCTTTGCTGTTCACAGCTCGGTGATCGGTGGGCTGTGGTGGCCGGAAGGATGGTTCCCGCAGCGGCGTCTCGAGCTGAACCGGCAGAGAAAGGATCGGCGCGGTGGAGCTCGGGGAAGACTGTGCTGGGTCTGGAACCGATGCGAGGGTGTTGAAGATGGCTTGGCGCACCCGGTGCTGGTCTCAGATCGCCGGGAGGGTCACTGGATCGGCCGGGCGATGAGGAACCGAAAGTTCACTCGGCGGTGAGGAGTTTCAGTCTGTTGGGCGAGAGCGCGTCGGGGTAGCGATGGGGAGCACCGGCGACTGCTTGGACGCCTAGATAAGAGTCCTGGGAGTCGGTTCAGCGACCGTGGGTGGCAAGCAGGTGGCGGCGCGGCGGCCTCTCATCGGTGGCGCTCTCGGGAGAAGCTCAGGGACCCGAGTACTGAAAGTCCACTCGGTTGATTTCCTTCAGTGGCTGACATGTGGGCCCCACTTTCAATTTTAACCTATGATCTTAACTCAAATTCAATGTTCTTAACAGTAGTCCCCACAAAGCCCTTGGTGATTTGAATTATCTACCCTTGAGCCATTTGAATTGGTTAGAATTCAAATTGGGTTTTCTTGGATAAATTTCAGCACATGTTCAGTTTGAAATTCAAATAAAGTTTGAACTTGCCCCACTTAGCTCATGTCAAGATCAACTCCAAATGGAGTGAAAATTGGTGTGTGAGCTCACAAAAATGTGCTGAGTAAGAATATGCCTCCTACTTTTGAATTTATGGGATCAAAATAGTTTGAATTTGAATGTAGTTTCAAACTGCCCTCTTTCTAGCTACACCCAAAATGACCTCAAAAAGGTTTTGAATTTGGGTGAAACTTGTCATGGACATTCCTAGCAATGTGTAGGAGTTTTTCGTATGCCCAGCCCCTATATATTACATGTGGGAAATACCACTTTTGCAATATGTGAGTTTGTTCTCTAATGAGCATGTTGATGGTGGTTACTTGCTCTTCAAATGTATTTATCAACTTGCTTCAAATGAGGTGTGTGTGTGTGTGGTGATGAACACTTCAAATATGTGTCAAAAACTGAGGCCTTTACATCCCCCCTTAAAAGAATCTCGTCCCGAGATTACAAGATGAAAATGAGAGAGAGGACGGTGGAAAATTACCAAAGATGCGACGTGAAAAAGTCGGGGTAGTTAGCGCGAAGAAATCTTTCGCTCTCCCATGTCGCTTCGTCCACGGAGTGATTACTCCATAGAACTTTGTAGAACCACAACATGCGGTTGCGTGTGGTTCGGGCCTTTTTGTCAATGATCTGAACCGGCTCCTCCCGATAGGTGAGATCCGGTTGCAGTTCTTCAATGTCCTCCAGCTGAACGGTAGTAGATAGCTTAAGACACTTCCTCAGCCGAGAAATATGAAAGACGTGCACACCGGAAAGTGCTTCTGGTAATTTTAGCCGGTATGCTACTGATCCACATCTTTCGGTAATCTGGAATGGACCGATGAACCGGGGTGCCAACTTTCCTCTCACCCCGAATCTGTTTACGCCTTTTATTGGAGACAAGACGTAGATATACGTGATCCCCCACTTCGAATTGTAATGGGCGTCTTCTCCGGCCCGCATATTGTTTCTGATGGGATTGGGCGGCTTTTAGGTTCGCTTGAATCAGTCGAACCTTTTCTTCCGCGTTGTTGACAAGGTCAATCCCGAAGGTGACCCTTTCGCCAGACTCACACCAATTCAGTGGTGTGCGGCATTTCCTCCCGTATAGCGCCTCATAAGGCGCCATCTTAATGCTGGCTCGGTACCCATTGTTGTACGAGAACTCGGCTGACGGCAAGTGATCATCCCCATTCTTGTTGTGGTTGATAGCGCAAGCTCGTAGCATTTCTTCTAGGATCTGATTTACCCGCTCGGTTTGCCCATCCGTCTGCAGGTGGTATGCTGAACTATGGATCAGCTTCGTCCCCAAGGCAGCGTGCAGCTGCTCCCAAAAACGGGACACAAATAAAGTGCCCCGATCCGATATGATGGTACGGGGTACGCCGTACAAGCATAGGATCCGTGAGATGTACATTTCAGCGTACTTCTTGGAGCTGTAGTTGGTGTTGACCGGGATGAAATGGGCAACTTTGGTGAGCCGGTCGACGATCACCCACACATAGTCTTGCTTCTGAAAAGTGGTGGGTAAACCGATGATGAAGTCCATGCTCACATCCTCCCACTTCCAGGCAGGAACGCCCAGTGGTTGTAGCAGTCCCGGTTTCCGCATATGATCCGCCTTCACCCTTCGACATGTATCACACTCGGACACGTACTTTGCGACCTCCCGCTTCATCCGTGTCCACCAAAACTTGCTTCTGAGTTCTTGATACATTTTGTTGCTGCCGGGGTAAATAGAAAATTTTGATAAGTGAGCCTCATCAAAAATTTTCTTCCGTAGCTCCGGGTTACGGGGTACGACGATCCGGTCCTTGAACCATAGCACACCGTCTCCGTCCTTCCGGAAACATTTCAGCTCCCCACTGTCTACACGTCTCCGCAAATGCGACATGCCCTTGTCATGTTTCTGAGCTGCCGCTATCTCTTCACGGATGGTGGGGATCAAAGCTAGGTTGTAGAGAGCTCCATGTGGGATCACATGTAGTGGTAGTTCGCTCTCTTCCAACGGTGTGATGGTCAGATTGTTGACGTGTGACTTGTGACTCAGCGCATCCGCCACTACGTTTGCTTTGCCGGGGTGATAATGGATCTCTATTTCGTAATCCTTTATCAATTCTAACCATCTTCGCTGCCTCATGTTCAACTCCTTCTGAGTGAATATTTACTTGAGGCTCTTGTGGTCGGTATATAAATGTACGAGGTTACTGAGTAGGTAGTGCCTCCACATCTTGAGTGCGAGTACCATGGCAGCGAGCTCCAAGTCGTAGGTTGGATAATTTTGCTCATGGTTTCTAAGCTGCCGTGATCCATACGCGACCACTCTCCGGTCTTGCATCAGCACACATCCGAGCCCAATGCCGGATGCATCGCAGTACACATCGAACGGTTTTGTTGTGTCTGGCTGCGCCAAAACCGGTGCTGATGTCAGGTGCTTGACTAAAGCCTTGAATGCTGCTTCACCCGCTGGACTCCAAACATATTTGGTAGCCTTCTTCAGCAGCTCCGTCATAGGCTTGGCAATCTTCGAGAAGTTCGGAATGAACCTCCGATAATATCCCGCGAGTCCAAGGAAACTCCGTACCTCGTGAACAGTCCTCGGGGATTTCCAATTCAGCACTTCAGTGATCTTGCTCGGGTCTACAGCGATACCCTCCGCTGAGATGATATGCCCGAGAAAATGCACTTGCGATATCCAGAATTCGCATTTGCTGAATTTCGCGTATAGCTTGTGATCCCGCAGCCGTTGCAAGACTATACGCAGATGCTTCTTGTGATCTTCTTCCAACTTGGTATATACCAGGATGTCGTCGATGAAGACCACAACAAACTTGTCCACCTCCGGCATGAACACCGAGTTCATTAAATACATGAAGTGAGCTGGAGCATTGGTGAGGCCGAAGGACATGACCAGGTACTCATAAAGTCCGTACCTCGTCGAGAAAGCCGTCTTCGGAATATCCTCAACCCTTATCTTAATCTGATGGTACCCGGATCTTAAGTCCATCTTGGAAAAGATCTTTGCTTCGACCAACTGATCAAACAACATGTCGATCCATGGCAACGTGTACTTGTTCTTGATGGTTACGGCGTTTAATGGACGATAATCCACGCAAAGCCGCAACTTCTTATCCTTCTTCTTCACGAATAATGCCGAACAGCAACATGGCGAGGAGCTCGGCCTAATAAAACCCTTCTCCAGGAGGTCCGTGAGCTGAGTCTTCAGTTCAACCAACTCCTTGGGCGCCATCTTGTACGGCCTTCGGGATATTGGCATGGTTCCTGGTGCAAGTTCAATCTTGAACTCCACCTCTCTATCGGGCGGCATCCCCGGCAAATCGTCCGGGAATACGTCAGGAAACTCTCGGACCACTGGAATATCTTCCAAGCTGATGGTTGTGGCTTGATAGACACTTGGAAGTTTTATTTCTGGACTATCCAGAAATAAAGAGTGAGATTCGTGCACTTCTGAGTTTAAGTGCACAATGCGAAGGACGGTGTCTAAAACAGCGCCGTGGCGGGTTAACCACGACATCCCTAAGATGACATCGACCTTTTGTCCCTCTAAAATTATGAGAGACGTAGGGCACACTCTACCCTATAAGCATAATGGCGCTTCTGGAACCATCATGCTTGCTGAAATTTTCCCACTCGGTGAACAAATCACATAAGGACTATCGGTGGGTAGTATTTGCAAGCTATATTTATTAATGAAAGCTTGGCTAATGGAGCTATGCGTGGCGCCTGAATCAAACAATACTATGGCGGGATGCTGGTGGAGTTGGAACATACCCGCGAGGATTGGCTCTCCCTCCGGCACGTCCTCTATGGCAAGTTGGTGGACAGTGCCGGGCCTAGGGTTTGCCCGCCACGCATTAGTGGGGTTTTGGGGTTGATTCCTCCCCAGAAACTGCAGTGCAACTCCGCCGCCTTGTCTCTCCGGACAACCGATGGCGAAGTGTCCTGGGCGACCACATTTGTAGCATGTGACCGCTGCTTGCCCGGTGCTTGGGGGACGAAAGCCTGGCATGCGCTGCTGAAGTGCATACGCACGCGGCATCGCCCGCTGCTGCAGTTGTTGTTGCGGAGGTGGTGCTGGCAGTGCCGGCCTGAATGCCGGTGAAGAATACGGCCGACTACGGAATTGCATAAACCTCTGTGGTGGCTGCCAGCGTGGACCTGATGGTGGGCGATTCACCATCCGAAATTTCTGAGAAGGACCGCCTCCTTCTCCGCTGCTTTGCGACGCGCTTCGCTTCTCTCCGCCGCTGCTAACTCCTTGCCGGAGTCCTCCTGGACAATCGCAGCATCAATGATGTCGTTGAGGCTGCCGCGATTGAACATCGCCAATTTGTCCTTCAGGAGCGGGTTAAGCCCCTGGTAGAAGTGGTCCCGTCGCTTCTCGCTAGTATCAGCGTGATATGACGCGTAGAGCGTGAGATCGTTGAACGCCCTGGAGTATTCCAGCGCGTTCCGGCTCCCTTGCTGCAGGTGTAGGAATTCCTGTGTCTTCCTCTTCATCAGACCTGGCGGTATGTGATAGGCCCTGAAGGCCGTTCGGAACTCCGCCCAGGTCATAACTCGGTCGGTGGGCTGTGAGGCACAGAAGTTTGCCCACCACGCGCTCGCGGATCCCTGGATCTGCTGGACCGCGAACTGAGTCTTGCGCTGCTCACTTATCTGAAGCAGCCCAAACTTCATCTCTATTGCGCGGAGCCAGTTGTCCGCGTCGAGAGGTTCATCCGCCCTTGAGAATACCGGGGGATGAGTCGCTAGGAAGTTGGAGTAGGAGCTCTGTTGACGCTCCTCACGGTCTTGACGTCTCTCTGGGCGAGACGTATTGGCGATGAGAGTTTGCAGCAACTCTGTGTGCTGCTGATGAGAACCTGCCATTGCGGCCACGATGTCGGCCATTGTAACCGTTGGCAGTGGCGGTGGCGGTGTTTGCTGTTGCTGTTGCTGCTGCTGTCCCGAGAAGTCCTCGGGAGGCTGTTGGGAGGTCTCTCCCCCTTGGCTAGTACCCCCAACGTCCGGGTTGGCACGAGTACGAGTCATTCTGAAATTCAAAACAGCAGCGATTTGCACATGTCATACTTAAAATTCCATATGCAACAGTAGGTATTGAAGTGACACATTAATAATTTGCACAACATTCACATCTATTGATAAAGCATAAACTTTATACAAGATACATTATTCCCGGGTCTCCGAGAAGTCGTGCTCATGTTGTCACTATCTATACATACGCTACTGCCTACATGACACGTCACCGATTACAAAAATTGGGTTACACTACTCTAGCTGCCCTACTTGGCAACTGTAACCCCCTACTCGGAGTAGAACTCGACCTCCTGCGGTTCGTCCTCCTCCGGTACTGTCGGTACCCTCAATACCGGGTACCCCCACACACAGGGTGAAACCGCCTAAGGACCTCGCCCCCTCCGCAGGGGCAAGCTCCGAAGGCACCATGTGTACGGCAGGGCCGGAGCTCCCCTCTCCTCGGAGGATAGCTCCGGGCCTGCCACGTGGCCCAGAAGGCCGGACCTCGCCCCCTCCACTGGGGCGAGCTCCGAAGGAGCCACGTGTCCAGTAGGGCCGGGGCTTCCCTCCCTTCGGAGGATAGCTCAGGGCCAGCCACGTGGCCCAGAAGGCCGGACCTCGCCCCCTCCGCCGGGGCGAGCTCCGAAGGAACCACGTGTCCAGTAGGGCCGGAGCTTCCCTCCCCTCGGAGGATAGCTCCGGGCCTGCCACGTGGCCTAGAAGGCCGGACCTCGCCCCCTCCGCGGGGGTGAGCTCCGAAGGATCCACGTGTCCGGCGGGGCCAGAGCTCCTCCTCTCCTCAGAGGAGAGCTCCGAGCCCGACACGTGGCCAGCAGAGCAGCGCTGTCCGCCCAGTGCGGTAGGCAGCAGGAGTAAAGGCGCGTCATGCCTTTACCGTACAAGGCATTCAAGACCCGCACCTTCCCAAGACGCGGAGGCACGGCGCACGCCAGGTAGGCGCCACTGTGACCAGTCACAGTCAAGACAGGCACACAGTGTCAGAAGCTGCAGTCCATTGAAGGCAGCGACAAGACACGTACAAAACATGCCCTACCATCTCTGCCGTCACCAACGGCTGCACGCTACACCTAGCCTGCAGCATGGACAGGGTGGCAGGACGAGGACCTCGACGCCAGCGCCAAGACATAGAAGCTGGTAGGAAATCACCCCGGGACCACCTGTCGGGTCCCCGGGGCCCATCTTGTAAGCCGCCCAAGCCTTGGACTATAAAAGGCTCGGGTAGGCAACGTTAGCAGGGGTTCGAACTCTAACAACTCGCATCTTAGGCATTACTCACCCTCAAGCTCAAGACTCTGGTTCTGAGCAACAAGCAATACAGCGAGCACCTCTGCTCACCGTGGGCGTAGGGTTTTACGCTCTGGCGGCCCGAACCACATAAAACTCACCGTGTCAAGCTTCTCCCTCACTCGTCCCTAACGCTTAAGCTCTCCGTAAGCGACTAGCCCCTCCGAAAAAGAACCTCCGCGGGCTGCCCAGAGCAGGTCCGGGGGAAGTGTCGACCACACACTTCGACATTTAGCGCGCCAGGTAGGGGCTTTTCCCTTGCGTGACGAGCTTACGCCGACGAAGATGACGAAGCTTCCTTCAACGGCAAGCTCTCCTCACCCACGTTCTCCAGATCGTGCGGTACCGGCAGATGCCCTGGCACCACCGGTCCGTGCATGGGAGCCCGAGACAAGCGCTCCGACGCTACCCCAGTAAGTTCACCATGCTTACTTAGGTGTTTATTTAAATTACGCATTAATTTATATGATCACCTCCCCACGCTCTAGACAGGTACATCCATTGTACACTCGGTTCCTCTTTCCTGCTCTCATGCATAGTCGATATTTGCCATCCTGCTGAATGCGGTAGTGCTTGGGGTACCTGCGAGAGGCTCGAGGGCCTTTGGACCTCCCCCTGTAAGGGTACTGTAACGTCAGTTGGTCTCCTCCAGAAAAAGACCTACGCTAGACCGAGGGGTAAGGAGCCTTGCTTTGCCCGGTCCTGCACCCAAAGCATGCGCACTCTGCGCCCCCCCCCAGCGCTACGGTCTGAGTACTAGGGGGCTGGACGGTAACACCCTGACTAGGGCTGGGGGCCAAACCTCCGGGACCAAGTGCACTGGATTACCCAAGCCCCGTATTCTGGCCCGAGACAGTAAGCCAAATGAGACTAAGGGACAGGAAAGGGAGGGCCCCTGAGCAGCGCCGGACCGTGTGCCCCGCACTGGGCTAAGGTCCGATGTCGGACGACACACCTATCGCATGTGTGATCTCCGAAGCCGGTCGCCACCCCCTAGGGGTGAACACCGAAGCCGGACCATGTGCCCTACACTGGGCTAAGGTACGATGCCGGACGACACACCTATCGCAGGTGTGATCTCCGAAGCCGGTCGCCACACCACAGGGGTGAACACCGGAGCCGGACCGTGTGCCCTACACTCGGCTAAGGTCCGATGCCGGACGACACACCTATCGCAGGTGTGATCTACGAAGCCGGTCGCCACCCCACAGGGGTGAACACCGAAGCCGGACCGTGTGACCTACACTGGGCTAAGGTCTGATGCCAGACGACACACCTATCGCAGGTGTGATCTCCAAAGCCGGTCGCCACCCCACAGGGGTGAACACCGAAGCCGGACCGTGTGCCCTACACTGGGCTAAGGTCCGATGCTGGACGACACATCTATCGCAGGTGTGATCTCCGAAGCCGGTCGCCACCCCACAGGGGTGAACACCGAAGCCGGACCATGCGCCCTACACTGGTCTAAGGTCCGATGCCGCACGACACACCTATCGCAGGTGTGATCTCCAAAGCCGGTCGCCACCCCACAGGGGTGAACACCATAGTCGGACCATGCGCCCTACACTGGGCTAAGGTCCAATGCCGAACGACACACCTATCGCAGGTGTGATCTCCGAAGCCGGTCGCCACCCAACAGGGGTGAACACCGAAGCCGGACCGTGTGCCCTACACTTGGCTAAGGTCCGATGCCGGACGACACACCTATCGCAGGTGTGATCTCCGAAGCCGGTCGCCACCCCACAGGGGTGAACACCGAAGCCGGACCATGCACCCTACACTGGGCTAAGGTCTGATGCCGGACAACACACCTATCGCAGGTGTGATCTCCGAAGCCGGTCGCCACCCCACAGGGGTGAACATCGAAGCCGGACCATGCGCCCTACACTAGGCTAAGGTCCAATGCCAGACGACACACCTACCGCAGGTGTGATCTCTGAAGCCGGTCGCCACCCCACAGGGGTGAACACCGAAGCCGGACCATGCGCCCTACACTGGGCTGAGGTCCGATGCCGGACGCCACCCCTATCGCAGGGGCGATCTCCGAAGCCGGTCGCCACCCCCAGGGGTGAACGCCGAAGTCGGACCTTGCGCCCTACATTGGGCTGAGCTATGAAGACACACATCACCCCTCCGTAGGGGTGAGCTCTGATGCCGGACCTCACGCCCTCCGTGGGCCTGAGCTCCGATGACTTCCGGACCTCCGCCCCCACAGCTGGGCCGAGCTCCGATGCCAGCCCTCGCCCTCCTTTCAGAGGCGAGCCCTGATGCCGGACCTCACGCCCTCCGTGGGCCTGAGCTCCGATGACTTCCTGACCTCCACCCCCATAGCTGGGCCGAGCTCCGATGCCAGCCCTTGCCCTCCTTTTAGAGGCGAGCCCTGATCCGGACCTCACGCCCTCCGTGGGCATGAGCTCCGATGACTTCCGGACCTCCGCCCCCACAGCTCGGCCGAGCTCCGATGCCAGCCTTCGCCCTCCTTTCAGAGGCGAGCCCTGATGCCGGACCTCACGCCCTCCGTGGGCCTGAGCTCCGATGTCTTCTGGACCTCCGCCCCCACAGCTCGGTCGAGCTCCGATGCCAGCCCTCGCCCTCCCTTCAGAGGCGAGCCCTGATGCCGGACCTCACGCCCTCCGTGGGCTTAAGCTCCGATGACTTCCGGACCTCCGCCCCCACCACTGGGTCGAGCTCCGATGCCAGCCCTCGCCCTCCTTTAAGAGGCGAGCCCTGATGCCGGACCTCACGCCCTCCGTGGGCCTGAGCTCCGATGACTTCCGGACCTCCGCCCCCACGGCTGGACCGAGCTCCGATGCCAGCCCTCGCCCTCCTTTTAGAGGCGAGCCCTCATGCTGGACCTCACACCCTCCTTGGGCCTGAGCTCCGATGACTTCCGGACCTCCGCCCCCACAGCTGGGCCGAGCTCCGATGCCAGCCCTCGCCCTCCTTTCAGAGGCGAGCCCTGATGCCGGACCTCACTCCCTCCGTGGGTCTGAGCTCCGATGACTTTCGGACCTCCGCCCCCACAGCTGGGCCGAGCTCCGATGCCAGCCCTCGCCCTCCTTTCAGAGGCGAGCCCTGATGCCGGACCTCACGCCCTCCGTGGGCCTAAGCTCTGATGACCTCCGGACCTCCGCCCCCACGGCAGGGCTGAGCTCCGATGCCAGGGTTCACCCTCTCCTCAGAAGCTGAACTCCGAAGCCGTCAAGACCCTATCAGCACAGGGAATACTCAAGACAAGGAAGTGCGCGGAAAGAAGAAGGCCCCACACCGGGATCGTTACCTCCTTCGAGGTGGGCCCGGGGGCCACTGTCGGTACCCTTAATACCGGGGACCCCCGCGCACAGGGTGAAACCGCCTAAGGACCTCACCCCCTCCGCAGGGGCAAGCTCCAAAGGCACCACGTGTCCGGCAGGGCCGGAGCTCTCCTCTCCTCAGAGGATAGCTCCGGGCCTGCCACGTGGCCCAGAAGGCCGGACCTCGCCCCCTCCGCTGGGGCGAGCTCCGAAGGAGCCACGTGTCCAGTAGGGTCGAAGCTTCCCTCCCCTCGGAGGATAGCTCCGGGCCAGCCACGTGGCCCAGAAGGCCGGACCTCGCCCCCTCCGACGGGGCGAGCTCCGAAGGAACCACATGTCCAGTAGGGCCGGAGCTTCCCTCCCCTCGGAGGATAGCTCCGGGCCTTCCACGTGGCCTAGAAGGCCGGACCTCGTGCCCTTCACGGGGGTGAGCTCCGAAGGCTCCACGTGTCCGGCGGGGCCAGAGCTCCTCCTCTCCTCAGAGGAGAGCTCTGGGCCCGACACGTGGCCAGCACAGCAGCGTTGTCCGCCCAGTGCGGTAGGCAGCAGGAGTAAAGGCGCGCCATGCCTTTACCGTACAAGGCATTCAAGACCCACGCCTTCCCAAGACGCGGAGGTGCGGCGCACGCCAGGCAGGCGCCACTGTGACCAGTCACAATCAAGCCAGGCACACAGTGTCAGAAGCTGCAGTCCATTGAAGGCAGCGACAAGACACGGACAAAACATGCCCTACCGTCCCTGCTGTCACCAACGGCTGCACGCTACACCTAGCCTGCAGCATGGACAGGGTGGCAGGACGAGGACCTCGATGCCAGCGCCAAGACATAGAAGCTGGTAGGAAATCACCCTGGGACCACCTGTCGGGTCCCCGGGGCCCACCTTGTAAGCCGCCCAAGCCTTGGACTATAAAAGGCTCGGGTAGGCAACGTTAACAGCGGTTCGAACTCTGTGAACTCGCATCCTAGGCATTACTCACCCCCAAGCTCAGGACTCCGGTTCTGAGCAATAAGCAATACAGCGAGCACCTCTGCTCACCGTGGACGTAGGGTTTTACGCTCCGGCGGCCCGAACCACGTAAAACTCGCCGTGTCAAGCTTCTCCCTCACTCGTCCCTAACGCTTAAGCTCTCCGTAAGCGACTAGCCCCTCCGAAAAAGAACCTCCGCGGGCTGCCCAGAGCAGGTCCGGGGGAAGTGTCGACCACACACTTCGATTGGTACCTCTGCTGGTGGCTCCGGATCTACCACCTCTTCTCCCATCTCGGGTTCTCCCATTGCCGGAAGACCCAAGACCACCGGTATGCCCAATACCGGCGGTACGAGGTCCTGCAATGCATGCACCTCGTCCATGGCTTGGTTGTAGTCTTCTTCGCAGCCTTGCCCTTCCTCAATAGCTTCGTCTCGCTCTTGAGCAAGGTCCTCATTCTGCTGGGTTAGGGTCTGCACCAGCTCTTGCAACGCCGCGATGTCGACATGGCTTTTCTTCTTCGCCTTCTTTAGACGAGTCAACTGATTATGTTGTTCGTTCAGTCGCTTGATCGTTGGAAGGAGCACATTGCGGAGTGCGCTGTGGGCACTCTCGAAATGGTCTCCACGGCTTGTGCTCTCCTTGAGCCTTGCTGCGGGATGCTCCGTATGAACAGCTTGGCTGTCCATCACTGCGTCTCCCGCCCTCATCTGGAGGCTAAGGTTTGCCTCCGCGGGGCTGTACCTTGGGCAACCCGGGTCGGCTGCCTCCCGGTACCTCCCTTCCCACACATGATGAGCCCGTCCCTCCACCGGAACGAGCGTGAATGGAGTGCCCTCCATCGCTCTCACGTGTAGCTGGCAGAAACGTGACATGGTGTCACGGGCTGCCACTTGCCACCTTCCCTCTGGATGTCTACCTCTCACCGTGACGGTGAACGGCGCCCAACCGGTTGTCGTAGGTCCTGCAGGAACCTCGACATGGATTGTACACGTCTTGTTCCCCTCCTCGCCTTCTTCCTTGGCGAAGTACTGCGGCATCTGGTTGTACCCGAAATATTGAAGCATCTGCCTCAATGCTTCCGGATAGCCGCTGCGGTGAGAACAGTGGGACACCACCCACCCGTTCTCCAACTGTTTATCTGCTATCATCTGTAAAAATATATTTGAGAAATGTCAAATATTTATTTAAACAGTAACCCATTGAGTTATAACATAAGACATATCATTGAACCCATAAAACTTGGAAACATAGTTCAAATTTTAAGCAAATTTGACTGCTGATCCGCTGTTCAACATGACAGCCCTGATCAGTTTCCATCTCAATTTGATTTAGGCCATGTTAAAGGCAAAACCAATTCTGGAGCTCAGCATCAAGGTTAAATCTAACTTCAATAGCTTCCAGAAAGTATTTGCTTGGCCTATGATCTGTCCTGGTTCAAAAGTTATGAGAGGTCAAAGTTAACAGAATTTCTAGAGAAAACTGGACAGCACCTCCCTGCTTTAGGTACTGATTTGATCCAAGAATTACAGTTAATTCTGTTCCCAATCTGACAAAACTTTCTGTTACAAAGTTGTAACCCATCTCATAAAATTTCCATAACTACCTCATTTTCTATTTTTAGAATTTTATGCAGGAAGTTATGCTCAATTTACAGAGAGTTTACAGAGAGTCTTTGCTCTGCCCTGTTTTCTGGACAGTTTCAACTCTACTGCATTTTTCGATTGGTTAAGGGATGAAACACCTCTGGACCTCAACAGAAGAGTTGTAAAACTCTTCCAGAGCTTTCCAGAAATGTATCATATGACTCCAACCTCGAAATAATTCAATCTCTAACCTCTGATTAACTTCAGCCTTAATTCAGCTGAAAACAGAGTGCTCTGTCCTTAGCAACCTATAAGTTGAAAACTTGTTAACTTTGAATCTCCTGATTAAGGGAAGAGGTTACTGCAAAGTTTTAGTGCTCCATGTTAAAACTTTCAAGTTTTACAATGAAGTTGTTCATTTAGTGGGGTGTGACGTCGATGCGTCACCAGATCATGTCGGTACTACGTCCTCACAAAGAAAAACCTATACCGGACTTAGCCGGCTTCATTAATTCAGTGACACTAAACGTCACTCACACATGGATGCTACACGTTTACCGTTTCGTGGTTAGACTACCTGCAGAAACTCAAACAATCATCAGACGCGGCTGCACACTGAGACCGGTATCCATACAGTTCGTACACCCGGCCGTCATCACTCGCCCGGATGTTCTCAAGCCAAACACGCCTTGAGTTATGTGTTCACGTTACTGACTACGTGACGGGGTCTCCCAAATTGCACTATGCACTCCAGGGACAGACGTTGCTCGAATACCCCAAACGACATGAAGAGTCGTAGAGGATATCAAAGTTGGTCGGGTTACCTGCCACCCGTGGGGCTCCACCCTTCAGCTTGTGCGCACTGGTGGACAGCGCTTACGTGCACCCCCAAGACATAAACATCCCAAAATGCACGATTTTCCGATATAATCAAATAGGTTAGTATGCCACTTTCTATACACTAATAACATCCTTATATGGGCTACTAACTCGTTTCTCACTGGATTTTTGAAAAAGATGACCTTTTTAGTGCGTTAAACCTCAAGCGAGCTCTGATACCAACGCTGACACGACCCCACGGTCCTGTCGAGCCAGGATCACACTGAGGGGTGCTGCGTTGCACAGCACCAGATAACACACATCAAAGGTAGAAAGCGGAAGCGAAATTTTATTACATAAACGGGTTTATGAACATTTTTACATCAAAATAGGTCCAGTCTACACTCAGGGCGTAGACTATGCATCAAGTTCACGTTTAGCCTGTGAACGTGTCCTTGCTAGCACGCACGCACACTAACATGGCGGCGTGCACGACTCCCACTCGACGGGGCTCCCCTCCTGGGGTTCCATCTCCTCCTCGGGAGTCCCTTTCTCATAGAACCCTGCAAAAGCTTCAAACACAAGCAGTGAGCACGAAGGCTCAGCAAGTCTGACCCGTCTCTGCTAAACATGGAACTTCTACATGAGGGTTGATGGGTTACATGAGGTAAAAATCATTTGCAAGGACTCACCTAATTAGTAGAACCTTACTTTCAAGTTTTAGCAGCAGGTTGTGGGAACCTTACGCTTAAGTACATGAGAGAGCCGCAATCAAACAAGAAACGCATTTCTCTCATGTACTTTGCCCAAAGTTGAAAATAACTTTAGTTTGCTCTAGACTACAACAAGTCATTAGCAATCAAGTCCATCTTTCAATCAGCAACATTTTAACATGTATCTAGCATGTTCTTTCTACGTCACGGTATAGTGAATAAGTGGTACTCACTGACCGCGAGGGACGGTGATTATAATCGATTTACACCTGCAGTGTTACTCGAACAACCAGTCACATACGCCCGTACTCGATGTTGCCTACAGCAACCATCACAGACGCCGTACGCAACCACCTTTCGCCCGTTAGCCCAATGTTGAACCGGTCCAATCGTCCCGAGCAAGAGGTCTATGCACGCGCATCTCAGTGCCGCCAGCCGATTTACACCTCGAGCTCTCAACCTACCCTCTGAACGACCAGCTATGCCTCAACACCTAGCTACCCGAGTTACATCGGTTTCCCGTTTCTCATATAGCCGGTAGGTCTTCGGTACTGTTCTAGCTTGTTCAACAGGCCCGCACACGGCTCGGTCCTCAATCGACACAAGCGGAGCTATAGCACACAGGCACCAAAGTCCTGCTGCCCTTACTCTCCGCTCGGTCTCATCTTTCTTGCCATGTGTATCATGTGCTTTCTGTACCCGAGTCGAGTGCCTCTAGCCTATGCTCGCGAGTAGTTCCAACTACTCGACTTGTACCGAATCCTACCCTAACTTAGCTTTGCAGTAGCTAACGGAGTTTTGCAATCCTAAATCCAACCCATGGTTTTCTTGGCTATGCAATTGGGTTTCCAAACAAGACTTTAATGCAAGAATTTACGATACTAAAGTAAGTGCTCAAAACAAAAAAAATTTGTAAAAGGTTAATGCAAACCGGAGCTTGCCTTGCTGCTCTTGGTCGTAGGCTAGATGCTCCTCCGGAGTAACAAAGTCTAGGACTTCGGGTTCCTCCTCGATCTTAGCGACTACATGATATAAGAAGTACATGTATTAATTTAATGCATTTGATTGCAATTTAAACTTGTGAAGTTTATAAGTTTCACTAGACAGACCCAACGACTCTGAAATTTTTACTGTGGCTTGGTTACAACCTAAACAGAGATTTGGTCAAGTTTTAGTTGCAGCAAAGCTCATTTGAGCTCTCCACAATTAATTATGTCCTTGATCTGAATTGGAACTCTTATGGTGTTCTAGGGATTTTCATGGGGCAACTTTTGACTTTATGAAAACTAGATTTTCAGAGGGTTCTAATGGAGTTGGTCTCACTTAATTTGAAGGTTCCTAGCTAAAGATATGAGCTACACAATTTCAGGAAAAATCCTGGAAATATTTCTGAATATTTTCTATTTTCTCTGGAACAGTTTCACTAATCACACCATTAGGTGGATAAAATTAGCTCATATGGACCTGAAATTTTTATAGTAGTTCAGGTATATTTTGGTAAACATTCCAGCAATATTTCAGAATTTTCCTCCAAAGGATTCTCCAGTTAAAATTCCAAACATTTTAAATTTGAGGAATTAATTCTGGAGACATAAGGATTTTCATGAAGTGAAAATTGATTTGATGGAAAGTACTCAGAGAGCTGAATCCAACAAAATTTGGTTCACTCGATTTGGAGTTTCCTACCCCAAGTTATGAGGATTTGAAATTTGAATGAAATCTGAAATTCGGGGAAAAGTTTAAATTTACTGGTGGGCCACGGGGACACGTGTTGCGCGCTGAGGCGTCGGCACACCGGGTCTACGGGTTTTTTGCGCGCCAGCACACCGGATCCGAGCCACAGCCCGATCCCGATTTAAAATATCTGCCGCTGACAGCTGGGGTCCACCCCCTTCGTCTACCTCCCGCCGCCCGCGCTCTGCCGCCGGGGTACTTCACCGGAGAGCTCGCCGGCAGCCTCTGTGGAGCTCCAAGCTTCATGATTCCGGCCGCCCCTGCCTATTTTCACTCGGGGAACATGATTACGGGCTCAGCTCGTCGTGAAAATGGTCGACACATGATCGGCGACGAGCAGCAGCCTCGGGAGAACTTCGGCTGTGTTGCCCGTCCTCCCTAGCACCTCACCCGATCACGCTAAGGGTCGTCGAGCATCAGTGGACCATAGGAAAGGTCGACATGGGCTCCACGGAGCTCGGGAAGGGCTGTGTTGGGCCGTCACTGTGTGACCTAGGCCGGAAATCGGGATTTCTACTAAAACTCGAAGAACAACGGTTTCCCTCCATGGTTCTTCGTGGTTCCTACCCCTATGGGCTCGTACTGGCAACTAGAAGTGATCCTCTCCATGAGAGGATGAGTGATGCAGTGTGGCTTACGAATTTCTCTGATCGGTGCCGACTCCACTTTTGCACACCATCACGAAAACATGAAATTCCGACGTGAGCAGTGTTTGTCACGCCGCCAGAGCTTGCGGGAATGAAAGAGGGACTGAAGGCGAACCTCTTTGCTGTTCACAGCTCGGTGATCGGTGGGCTGTGGTGGTCGGAAGGATGGTTCCCGCAGCGGTGGCTCGAGCTGAACCGGCAGAGAAAGGATCGCCGCGGTGGAGCTCGGGGAAGACTGCGCATGGTCTGGAACCGATGCGAGGGTGTTGAAGATGGCTTGGCGCACCCGGTGCTGGTCTCAAATCGCCGGGAGGGTCACTGGATCGGCCGGGCGATGAGTAACCAAAAGTTCACTCGGCGGTGAGGAGTTTCAGTCTGTTGGCGAGAGCGCGTCGGGGTAGGGATGGGGAGCACCGGTGACTGCTCGGACGCGTAGATAAGGGCCCAGGGAGTCGGTTCAGCGACTGTGGGCGGCAAGCAGGTGGTAGCGCGGCGGCCTCCCCTCGGTGGCGCTCTCGGGAGAAGCTCGGGGACCCGAGTACTGAATGTCCACTCGGTTGATTTCCTTCAGTGGCTGACATGTGGGCCCCACTTTCAATTTTAACCTCTGATCTTAACTCAAATTCACTGTTGTAAACAGTAGTCCCCACAAAGCCCATGGTGATTTGAATTATCTACCCTTGAGCCATTTGAATTTGTTAGAATTCAAATTGGGTTTGGTTTGGATAAATTTCAGCACATGTTCAGTTTGAAATTCAAATAAAGTTTGAACTTGCCCCACTTAGCTCATGTCAAGATCAACTCCAAATGGAGTGAAAATTAGTGTGTGAGCTCACAAAAATGTGCTGAGTAAGAATATGCCTCCCACTTTTGAATTTATGGGATCAAAATAGTTTGAATTTGAATGTAGTTTCAAACTGCCCTCTTTCTAGCTACACCCAAAATGACCTCAAAAAGGTTTTGAATTTGGGTGAAACTTGGCATGGACATTCCTAGCAATGTGTAGGAGTTTTTCATATGCCCAGCCCCTATATATTACATGTGGGAAATATCACTTTTGCAATATGTGAGTTTGTTCTCTAATGAGCATGTTGATGGTGGTTACTTGCTCTTCAAATGCGTTTATCAACTTGCTTCAAATGAGGTGTGTGTGTGTGGTGATGAACACTTCAAATATGTGTCAAAAACTGAGGCATTTACACCCTCTTGTAGCTCCCATACGTGCTTGGTCCTTTGGCGGTAGCGCCAGAGCACCAGCCAGGGCCGTGCGTTGTGGAGTGTTGCTTGTAATCGTGCCTCGTCGACGAGGTCGATATCTTCACGCCGGAGTTGGTCCTGCGCGGCTTCTCCCGGGAGCCCTGGGGTACCTTCCTCTATTGGCTCAGGCGACAAGAGGTAGGCGGACCCGGACTCTTCTTGGGGGACCCAGGATGTCTTCTTCCATTGGCTCTGGCCTACAGGAGGTTGACGGATCCTGGGCGGCCCCCGGGAGGTGAGGCCGAGGCACGGAGACGTGCGCTCGGGTGGAGCTGGCCCGGTTCTGCACCGCCGGGGGCTGGTGCTTGGGCTGCTGCATTTGCTTGGAGCTTTTCCAAGGCTGATACTGCAGCAGTGCAGTCTCCACAGATCTTTGGGGCAGTCGTAGTGGGCTACCACCATGACTCGTCGTCGCTGGAGCTGGGGTACTCATAGTTGTGTACCGCCTTCACGGCGCGCTGAGGCTCCTGGAACTCCACTTGGTGGTCGACGTTGTCTTGGGTGTCGACTTTCTGCTTGCCCTCCCTTTGACGGAAGGGAGGGGCGTCAGCACGCGGTTGCTTCCCCTTGCGGAAGTGCTCCGCGAGCTTCTGAATCTCTCGGCACTCAGCAGCTGTATGGCTGCTGGTGTTGTGCACGGGGCACGACTCGCCTTGGTCACCATCTGGAGCTGGTGACTGTCGCTGCCTCTTGTCGGGGCGTGGCCCCCGAGCCCCACTGGGTGCTGCTGCTGCAGCAATGGGAGCTGCGGTCGGTGGCTTCATCTTGCCACTGCGCCAGATCCGGGCTGTCCTCCTGATTCGGAGGCTGGCTGTGAGTGCCAGTTCCGCCCTTCTGCTGCCCTGGCGCACTTGTCCGCCAGGCTGAACAGCTCTGAGACGTAGCGAACCTCTCTGGTCGCGAGCTTCTCGTCCCGTACACCTTGCCGGAACCCACCACCACAGAAGCATTTTGAATGCGGGGGATGGTCTTCCGCACCTGGGAGAATCGCTGGATGAAGGAGCGCAGCGTCTCTCCAGGCTGTTGTTGGATGGCGTGGAGGTCGAGCTCCGTGCCAGGCCGGGTGTAGGAGCTGCCGAAGTTAGCAGTGAACTGCCAGCAGAGCTCTCCCCAGGAGGTTATGGAACCCTGGGGGAGATTCATGAGCCAAGACCGAGTTGGGCCGGTCAAGGCTACGGGGAAGTAGATGGCCTTGACGGCCTCATCCCCTCCTGCAGCAAGGATGGCGGTGGAGTAGATCTAGAGGAACTCCGCCGGGTTGGCGCTGCCGTCGTACTTCTCGGGCAGGTGCGGCCGGAACTTGCGCGGCCACTTCGCGAAGCAAAGGTATGGCGCCAAGGCCGCACATCCTGCTCCTGTTGCTGCAGGTGTTGGTGCCACGAACGCTTGGTTCGCTGTCGGCACTGTGTACCCCGGTATGGGCAAGGCTACGCCATAGACCAGGGGCACCATTTGCAGGGCATATGGCTGGGGCATATGCTGCGTGGCGTATGCCTGGGGCAGAGATCGCGTGGCGAACGTCTGCGGCTCAGGCAGGGTCGAGGCGGTTGACATGCTATCGCCGGCCTCTTGGTTGCCACGCCTTTCTCGCCGTCGCTCGATGACCACTCAGGCATCCTTGCCCAGGTGGCGTTTCCAGCTCCGACCTCAGGTCCGCCGATGGGAGCCTGGTGGAGCGGGAGTCTACCGTCTACCCGTCAACCATTGGCGTGCGCGTCAGCGACACAGCCGGCTGACTGGGACGTCGTCCCCGCCGAAGTTGAGGGTTGGCGGCGGCGACGGCAAGACGGTCTACGTCGCGAATCCACTGCTGGGTCGCTGACTGAGGCGCGTCCTCAGCAGGTGGATTGCGCAGTAGCGCTCGTGCTGCAGCTAGTGCACTCCCGTGGGAGACACTCAGCACTCAGTGGATCTCGCGCTCGCTGGAGACTGCGCTGCCGGAGTCGGCTGCTGGCTCCCATCTTGCACCGACATACTTCGTCCTGAGTGTGTCGAGACGTAGTCCCCGCTGGTCACCGTTCGTTGTGAACATGGGCGGGGAGAGCTTGCCGCTGAAGGAAGCTTCGTCATCTTCGTCGGCGGAAGCTCGTCGCGCAAGGGAAGAACCCCTTCCTGACGCCCCAAATGTCGAAGTGTGTTGCGACACTTCCCCCGGGTCTGCTCTGGGCAGCCCGCGGAGGTTCTTTTTCGGAGGGGCTAGTCACTCACGGAGAGCTCACGTGTTAGGGACGATGGAGGGAGACGGTTGACACAGAGATTTTTACGTGGTTCAGGCCGCCGGAGCGTAAAACCCTATGTCCACGGTGAGCAGAGATGCTCGTTGTATTGCTTGGTGCTCAGAACCGGAGTTCTGAGCTTGAGGATGACCTAAGTGCTCGGATGCTGGAGCGTAAGTGTGCAAAGAGTCGAACCCTCAGGTGCGAATGGCTGAGGTGCGAACCCTTGCTAACGTCGCCTACCCGAGCCTTTTATAGTCCAAGGCTCGGTCGGCTTACAAGGTGGGCCCAGGACCCGAGAGGTGGTCCTGGGAAAATTGCCTGCCATCTACCGTATCCGCAGTTACGCCGGCAGTTGTCTCTAGCGAGGGCTTCTAAGTCTTCGTTCTGCCGCCCTGCCCATGCCGCAAGCTAGTCGTAGTGGTTGATGATGGCAGCGACGGCAGGGGATGTCTTGTCGCTGTGTTTATTGGCGTACAGCCACTGACACGGCGCGCCAGTCTTCACTGCGATGTGATTGGGCGCAATGGCACCTGACAGAGGCGTGCTCTGCGTCTCCGCGCCTTGGGAAGGCGCGAGTCTTGAATACCTTGTACGGGCAAGGTATGGCACGTCTTTACTCTTGCTGCCTACCGCGCGGGGGCGGGCAGCGCTGCTCTGCTGGCCACGTGGCGGGCCCGGAGCTCTCCTCTGAGGAGAGGGAGGTACGGCCCCGCTGGACATGTGGAGCCCTCGGAGCTCTCCCCACGGAGGGGGGAGGTCCGGCTCTGCTGGCCACGTGGCGGGTCCGGAGCTCTCCTCTGAGGAAAGGGAGGTCCAGCCCCGCTGGACACGTGGAGCCCTCAGAGCTCTCCCCGCGGAGGGGGGAGGTCCGGCTCTGCCGACCACGTGGCGGGCCTAGAGCCCTCATCTGAGGAGAGGGAGGTCCGGCCCCGCTGGACACGTGGAGCCTTCGGAGCTCTCCCCGCGGAGGGGGAAGGTCCGGCTCTGTTGGCCAAGTGGAGGGCCCAAAGCTTTCCTCTGAGGAGAGGGACGTTCGGCCCCGCTGGACCTGTGGCGCCTTCGGAGCTCTCCCTGCAGAGAAGGGCGAGGTCCTTAGGCAGTTTCCCCTGTGCGCGGGGGTACCCCATATTGAGGGTACCGATAGGCTCTCCCGCGAGAATCCGGGGTCTGCCCGCATCAACCTAAAAAATCCAGGGGCTAGAGTGCAAATCCACTGGCGGGAAATGGTGGGTTCAACCGGGGCCATCGGATCTGATCTGGATGGTCAGGATTTAAAAATCAAACCGGTACGAGATGTTTTAATCGTGGCCCTTGATCGGGGATTGAGTGGTGGGGGTTAAACCCAGGGACCTCCAGCCGCCAGCGGCGATCCCCGAGCGGCGGCGCGCCATGTGCGCGGCCAAACCTCGCTGGGGTTTAGTTGATCTACGCCCCCGAAGCTCCTACGTCGAAGCTAGCTATGGAAATGAAGATGGTGCTCGTAGGGAACTCACCTAGAGGTATTTGGAGTCCGGGGAGGGCTTCAGTGAGGGCTCATGATGCGGAGGTACGGCGAGGCTTCCGGGTTCTCGTCGGGGTCAGCGTAGGAGAGCCTCCCTTCGAGCCTTCCGCGTCTTTGATGTGTCCTGGTGTTCGGCGACCCTGTCAGTAGTTTTAAATCATGAGGAGCCCAGAGAGAAGTGGGGTTGCGCCAGGGTAGACGGAGGAAGACTCACCGACTTCGTTGGTTAGATGGCGTTCGACCTCGGTCTGCGTCGGGGGAGCTGGGTGGCGTCGCCGGTGTACCTGTGGAGGCGGTCGAACGATTAATACGTCGGAGACCAGAAGAGGGAGGGGGTTTTATGGCGGAGGGGCACCTATCGAGGAGGGGTAGACGCGGCGGCGCGACCTCCGTCCGTGGCGAGGAATGGGAGCAGGAGGGGCCCTAGGGTTCGGGTGGGGTTTTATAGTGCGACATGAGCTCGAGAAATGGAGGGGGATTGGGGGGGAGGACAAACTCCCCTTTCGGTTGGGGAGGTTGGCTTTCAGTTCAGCGCTGTCGGGAGACCGACAAAAAGAGAGAGAGAGAGAGAGAGAGAGAGAGAGAGAGAGATCTAGGACCGCGGGGAGAAAGGGAAGAAGAAGACAACGGTTCTTTTGAGTGGGGGCTAACAGGTGGGGTCCGTTGGTCAGTGAGGGAGAGAAAAGGGCAAAGGGCGCGGGTGACTGGGCTGGGCCGGCTGGGGGAAGAAGGAGACATGGGCCACGGGGAAGGAAAGGGGGTGGGCTTCCGGCCCAAAATTCGATTTTCTTTTCTGTTTGTTTTCACTTGTTCTGTGTTCACTTTTCTTTTAAATTTTGAAATAATTATTGGTTTGGTTCTAGTTCATTTGAAAAGTTTTAAGTTCCTCAATTTTTAAAAATTTTGGGTGTTACAACACTCCCCCCCTCAAAAGAAATCTCGACCCGAGATTTGAAGTGACTTACTTGAAGAGATGCGGATAGCTTGCTTTGATATCTTCTTCTCGCTCCCACGTAGCTTCTCTCTCGGAGTGGTGCTTCCATTGTACCTTGCACATCGGGATCTTCCTGTACCTGGTAATTTTTCTGACCTCTCGAGAATTTTGACGGGATATTCAGTATAGGAGAGATCTTCTTCCACGTTGATATCATCCAGGGGTAGCTGCTCCTCTGGTGCTCTCAGGCATTTTTTCAACTGTGAGACGTGGAACACGTCGGGCACGTCTGAAAGTCGAGGAGGCAACTCAAGTTAGTAAGCAACCTCTCCTCTTCTACTCACCACCCTGAAGGGTCCTATGTACCAGGGTGCTAGCTTGCCCTTCACTTTGAAACGACGGAGACCTCGAATGGGAGACATCTTGAGGTACACGTAGTCTCCCACCTCAAAGGTCAACTCTCGTCGGCGTGTGTCCACATAACTTTTCTAACTAGATTGCTCCAGGATCGAACCCATCTACATTACCATTGCTTCCCCGCTTGTCACCAGGCTGAGGTTGAGTTTTGCAAACTCCTCGCACAGCTGGGGCTACAGCGTCAAAGCGTGGCAATGCGCTTTTTGGCTCAGAGCATCGGCAATGACATTTGCCTTTTCAGGGTGATAGTTGATGCCCTCATCGAAGTCGTTGATGAGCTCTAGCCACCTGCAACGTCTGAGGTTGAGATCCGGCTGTGTGAAGATGTACTTGAGGCTTTTATGATCTGTGTAGATCTTTGTCCTCTTTCTCATGAGGTAGTTGTCGAAGTGTTCAGTCGACACTTCCCCCGGGCCTGCACTGGGCAGCCTGCAGAGGTTCTTTTTTCGGTGGGGCTAGTCCCTTGCGGAGAGCTTGAGCGTATGGACGAGTTAGTAAGAGCTTGACACGACGAGTTTTACGTGGTTCAGGCCGCCGGAGCGTAAAACCTTACGTCCACGGCGAGCTATGGAGCTCGCTGTATTGCTTGCTGCTCAGAACCGGAGTCCTGAGCTTGGGGGTGAGTTACAGCTTGGGTGTGAATGGCTAGAGTGTGAGTTGCAGGAATGCGAACCCTTGCTATCGTCGCCTACCCGAGTCTTTTATAGTCCATGACTCGGGTGGCTTACAAGGGGGGCCCGGGACCCGACACGTGGTCCCGGGGAGATTGTCTGTCATCTACCGTATCTGTAGTTATGCCGGTAGTTGTCTCTGGCGAAGGCTTCTGAGTCTTCGTCTTGCAGCCCTGCCCATGCCGCATGCTAGTCGTAGTGGATGATGACGGCGGGGGCGGCATGGGATGTCTTGTCGCTGCGTTTATTGGCTGGCAGGCTCTGACACTGCGCGCCAGTCTGTGATGCGACTGGGCGCAACGGCACCTGACAGAGGCGTGCTCCGCGTCTTGGGAAGACACGGGCCTTGAATACCTTGTACGAGCAAGGTATGGGGCGTCTTTATGCCCGCTGCCTATCGCTCGGGGGCAGGCAGCGCCATTCTGCTGGCCACGTGGCGGGCCCGGAGCTCCTTTCTGAGGAGAGGGAGGTCCGGCCCCGCCGGATACGTGGCACCTTCGGACCTCTCTCCCGCGGAGGGGGAGGTCCGGCTTCTGTATGCCACGTGGCGGGCCCGGAGCTCTCCTCTGAGGAGAGGGAGGTCCGGCCCCGCCGGACGCGTGGCGCCTTCGAAGCTCTCCCTGCGGAGAAGGGCGAGTTCCTTAGGCATTTTCCCCTGTGCGCGGGGGTACCCCGTATCGCGGGTACCGACAGTGGCCCCCGGGCCCATCTCGGGGGAGATAGCGAGCCCGAGGTGGGACCTCCGTCTCTTCTGATCCGCGCACTTTCTCTAAGTACCGCATTGACCGCTGCCGGAGCACGAACGGCCGCGGGATCGTGGGAGCGTGCGCCCACTTGATGGTTGCTTTCACTGCGGCGGTTCCCAAGACTGCCACTTCTGCACGTTGCGACGCTTTCTTCGGGAACCGCCGAAGTGCCTTGCCGGCTCGTCTTCTCAGGAGACTGACTCCTTGGCCCACCACTTCAGTTGGGCGGCTTGGGTCCACCTGTCATCGGCGCTCGGTCTCGGAGCCGAAGCGGTTGCCGATGCGGCGTACTCGAAGAGTTCCGAATTGCTTGGAATTGCACCCGGGAAGTTTTTAGAGGGGATCTTACCCACATTGCGGCTTCCCTTCGCACTTCTCAGCACTTCTTCTCGGACTCTTGCGCCTTTGCCCTTGCCCTTGAGTCCTCCCTCGTCATGGCCTCCAACCCGCCACCAGAGAAGAAGCGTGCTCGATCTCCTCCAGCGGCGGCGTCCGTGCCAAGTCGGGAACCTGGGGTGTCTGCACCTCCTGTTTCTGGAGATGGTACTCCCTCCGGTGGCGACTCAAAGAGGCCTCAGGATGATGCGTTGGGGGGAGCCTCCGGGGCGTCCCCTGCTCCGCCAGTTAAAGCAACTGCGGAGCGGCTGTCAGTGACGGCGGCGGGCTCTAGGAGTCCTACCCCGGCTCGGAAGTCGGGGCTCAGAGCCCGCTGGAGTGTCTGCGCTTCCCGGCCATCCCCGACTGGCGGGGAGTCTGTGCCGTTGCGCTCGGAACCCGGGACAGCTGCCGCGGCCCCCAAGCCAGCGCGAGTTCTGCTGTTCCGGTGTGCCCGGACTCCGCGACGGCGTCATCTCTTCCTACCAAGATGACCGCCGCGGCCCCCAGGCCAGTGCAGGTCGACCCTGCACCAGGCGGCCCGACCTTTATTCCAGCGCCACCTTCCTCGGCTCGCCCCTCTCCACAGGTCAAGAAGCCAGAAGCTAAAGAGAGCTCGGCAGGTCCGGCTGCCAGAGCCCCAGCGCCAGCTTCTCCTGACCGGTGTCTCGTCTCGGTCGCTGGTGCGTCGACTCCTCTTGAGGACGAGGTGATGGAGGAGGTCAGGGGAACTGCCCCGGCCTATGTTGCTCCATTGCCCCTGGCAGATGCCTTCACGCTTGCCGAGACGAGCGTCCGGCAGGTCTTGGCTGCACTAGGTCGCGAGCGGGAGGAGTATAAAGTTGAACGGGATCGCCTCCTCACCTGGGGGATCCTTTTGCGGGAGCGGACCGTGAAGGTTAAGAGTGAGCTCGACTCTAGGCAGGTGTTGCTCGACTTCAGGGAAGTGCTCCTCGACCGGCTGAAGCGGGCTGTCAACCGCATGGATGCCGAATCGCGGCGGATCAACAGGGAGGCCCTGGAGGCACACGCCCGGGCCGAGGAGAGCCTCTCTGCCGCTGAGGAGATACGGCAGCGGTTGGAGCGCCGTAAACTCATCGTTGAGGAACGGGAGCGTTCCACAGCAGCTGAGGCGGAGAGGGTCGCCGTGCAGCTGGCGGCGGGTGAGGTTGACTTTCGAGCTAGAATCTAGGAGCTAGAGATTCTGAAGGCAGACCTCGACTTGAGGGAGGAACAGATCTCCCGCGAACGCCGGGCGGTCTTGGATCGGGAGTTGGCCGCCGACTTCAAGGCTGCTGAGTTGGAGCGGCTCGCCAAGACTCTCCACCTTCGGGAGAGGTCCCTGGTGGCCAAGGAGAAGGAATTCTCCGAGAGAAACCTAGAAGCCCTGCAGGCAGCCCGCCACGAGGTGGAGGAGCTCTCGGCCTTGCGGTCCTCCGAGGCTCATGCGGTCTCAAGCTTCGTTGATCGAGTGGGGTCCGCCCTGATCCCTCTTGGCTTCAGTCCGGTGAGGGCAGCGGCTCCTGCGTTGAAGGTGGCGGAGGTGATCCCCGCGCTGGAGTCGATTGGCGCCAAGCTGGACAGGCTAGACTCGGTGGTCGCCAGCGAGCTCGAGGCCGAGGGACGCAGCCTAGCCTTAGAGGTCGCCTCACATGTGCTGGCATGCTTCAAGAGCCGCGACCCCTCTTTCTCCCTGGAACCAGCAAGAGAGGGCCCAGTCGAGGAGCGGGAGGAAGCTGCCAGGGCTGAAGTCGAGGATGTGGCCGCCCTTGTAGCCGCTAGGTTCCGGCGTGAGCCGGGAGGTCCTTAGGACTTGTTTCTCTCTTTTTATTGAGTCTGTAGTCCAGCTCATGGAGCCTCGCATAATTTGACTCTTTTAGATATTTGTGTCTGCGATGCCTTTTCTCTCCTTCTTGGCTCTGCCTGACTGAGTCCTTAGCTCCGCAAGGTACTCAGAGGACTTCTCCAATCTCGGAGCTCTGCACAGACACCTTCCCCGGGTCCTAACTGTGTTAGGGGCCCCGGGCCCCGGGGGGTCTCCGGATCTCGCCCTGCGGGGAGCTCCAGATCTGCCTGCCACGTGGCGGGTTCGGAGCCCCTCCTCAGGAGGCGGGAGCTCTGGCCCTGCTGGACACGTAGGGCTTTCGGAGCCCTCCCACCGAGGGGGAGGTCCAGTTTCCGCCTGCCACGTGGCGAGTCCGGAGCCCCCCTCAGGGGGGCGGGAGCCCCGGGCCCGCTGGACACGTGGGGCCTTCGGGCCTCGCCCCAGCTGAAGGGGCGGGACCCGGTCCTTCCAGTCCTAGGCCGGAGTAGTTGGTAGCTCCTTTCCCCCCGCTTCATGTAGTCCCTGTTGCCGTAACCTGGAGGTCCTGCACACAGGCAGAGGAAACGTAATTCTTCTCGGGGGGTCCTCCCCTCCCGTCTCCTAGTCTTATTCAGCTTACGATCCTAATCCGTTATACGGGGCTTGGGCAATTCTGTGCTCGAGGCGCCGGAGCTCCGGCTCCCTCCGAGGTCCGGGTACGTTCGTCCGATCCCTAGTACCGGGCCGTGCGCTGGGGAAGCAGAGTGCACGTGCTTTGGGTTCATGACCAGGCAAAGCGGTTGTACTCCCCTGTACCTCCGGAGGGCAGGATGCGCACGCTTTGGGCTCGGGGCCTGCTAAGCGGGATACGCACCCTGGACCCCCCATGCACAACGCAGTCCTTTCCTGGAGGTGACAAACTGGCACCGCAACACCTGACTGGGGGAGGCCCGAGAGACTCACTCGGCCACGGCAGGTGCCTCAAGCACGACCGCCCTCAGTAGGATAGCGAATGCTGACTATGGATGAGCGCGGGAGAGAGGGAGCTAGATGTACGATGAACATACATAGAAAGTGCGATCATAAAAATTAATGCATAACTTAAATGAGCGCATGAGAGAGAGCTAAGTAGAACAAGTTTCTGTGTTCATGCCCATAGGTGAAATTCTGCCTGTACATGGAGGCAATGATCCGCCTCGTCTACAAGGGAAGCAAGACTCTACGCGCTTAGGGTCGGAACCAGGCTAAACTGGACGTAGTCTTGTACCGTCCCTTGAGACTTAGCTGCCCCAAGCACTGTTCCTACATTCTATGGGATTCATTACAGAAGGGAATGACCCTGTTCTACTAATGCTCGGGGAGTAGGACTTACAGTGTTGCTCCATGCCAAGGGTTTTGGGAGCGGATCCCACACTCGGTTGAAAGGCATGTGTACCTGGGGCGGCAGCTTTTCGTGATTCAGAAGGGACCTTTCCTGCTGGGGGAGAGTTTATAGGTCCTCCTCGGGAAAGAGCGTGCCGCGACACCAGGTTGCCCTTCTGCAGGTCCCTGATGCGTTCGGTTCTTTGGCGGTAGTGCTTAGAGCATCAGCCGAGACCGCGCGTTGTCGGGTGTTACCTGCAGCCGAGTCTCGTCGACGAGGTTGTCATCTTCGCGCTGGATCAGGTCCTGCGCGGCTTCTCCTGGGCGCCTCCGGGGAGTTCTCCCCTTCTGGCTAAGGCCTTCAAGGGGTAGGTGGACCCGGGCTCGTCTTGGAAGACCTAAGGCGTCTTCCCCTTCTAGCAAGGCCTTCAAGGGGTTGACTGACCTTGGGCGGCCCCCGGGAGGTATGACCGAGGCACGGAGGCGTGCTCTCGGGTGAGGCTGGCCCGACCTTGCACCATTGTGGTTGGTGCTTGGGCTGCTGCGACTACTTGAGGCTTCTCCAAGGTTGACGCCGCAGCAGTGCAGCCTCCACTGACCTGGGACGGCAGCCACAGCCGGCTACCGCCCCGGCCCGTCACCATCGGAGCTGGAGTCCTCACCGTTATGCACTGTCTTTATGACACGCTGAGGCTCCTGAAACCCAACCTGGTGGGCGGCGCTGACTGGAGCGTCAACCTTCTGCTTGCCATCCCTCTGAGGGTAGGGCGGTGCTTCAGCTCTCTGCTGTCTTCTATTGCGGAAGCGCTCTGCGAGCCTCTGGATATCCCAGCACTCGGCAGCAGTATGGTTGCCGGCGCCATGCACGGGGCATAGCCCGCCCTGGTCACCATCCGGGGCCGGTAACTGCCGCTGCCTTTTGTCGGGGCGTGGCCCCCGAGCTGCACTAGTCGTCGCTGCTGCGGCGACGGGAGCCGCGAACGATGACTTCATCTTGCCACTCCCCCGGTTCTTGGCCTTCTTGCCACCTCCATAGGCAGCAGCGCCGGACCCGGGCTGTCCTCCTGACTCGGAGGTCGGCAGAGAGTGCCAGTTCCGCCCTTCAGCTGCTCTGGCGCATTTGTCCGCCAGGCTGAAGAGCTCAGAGACGTCGCGGACCTCTCTGGTCGCGAGCTTCTCAAGCATTTTCTCGTCCCGGACACCCTGCCGGAACGCCACCACCACAGAAGCACTTTGAATATGCGGGATGGTGTTGCGTACCTGGGAGAACCGCTGAATGAAAGAGCGCAGCGACTCCCCAGGTTGTTGCTTGACGGCGTGGAGGTCAAGCTCCGTGCCGGGACGGTTGTAGGAGCTGCCAAAGTTGGCGACGAACTTCCGGCAGAGCTCTCCCCAGGAAGTTATGGACCCCTGAGGGAGATTCATGAGCCAAGACCGAGCTGGGCCGGTCAAGGCGACGGGGAAGTAGTTGGCCATGACAGCCTCATCCCCTCCTGCGGCAAGTACGGCGGTGGAGTAGATTTGGAGGAACTCTGCCGGGTTGACACTGCCGTCGTACTTCTCGGGAAGGTGCGGCCGAAACTTGCGCGGCCACCTCGCGAAGCGAAGGTGGGGTGCAAGGGCCGCACATCCTGCTCCTGCTGCCACAGGTATTGGTGCTGCGAACGCTTGGTTCGCACTTGGCACCGTGTACCCCGGTATGGGCATGGCTGCTCTATAGACCGGGGGCACCGCTTGCAGCGCGTATGGTTGTGGCATATGCTGCGCGGCGTATGCCTGAGGCAGGACTCGCGTAGCGAAGATCTGCCCTCCAGGCTGTGTCGAGGCCGACGTCATGCTGTTGCCAGCCTCTTGGTTGCGACGCCTTTCTCGACGTCGCTCGAGGTACACCCGGGCATCCTGGCCCAAGTGGCACCGTTCCAGCTCCCTTCTCAGGTCCGTTGACTGGAGCCTGGAGGAGCTGGAATCCGCCGTCTGCCCGTCAACCGTTGGCGTGCGCGTCAGCGACACAGCCGGTTGACCGGGGCGTCACCCTCGCCGAAACCGAGGGTTCGCGGCGGCGACGACGAGGCGGTCCACCTCGCGGACCCACTGTTGGGTCGCTGAATGGGGCGCATCCCCAGCAGGTGGGTTGCGCAGTAGTGCTCTTGCTGCAGCTAGCGCACCCCCATGGTGTACGCTCAGCGTTGCAGAAGATCTCACGCTGGTCGGAGCCTGCATTGCCGGAGTCGGCGTTGCCGGAGTCGGCTGCTGGCTACCAGCTTGTGCCGACACACTCCGTCCTGAGTGCGTTGACATGTACTCCCCTCTGGTCACGATTCGCCGTGAACGCGGGGGAGGAGAGTTTGCCGCTGAAGGAAGCTTGGTCATCTTCGTAGGTGGAAACTCGTCGCGCAAGGGAAAAGCCCCCTACCTGGCGCGCCAAATGTCAAAGTGTTCAGTCGACACTTCCCCCGGGCCTGCACTGGGCAGCCTGCGGAGGTTCTTTTTTCGGTGGGGCTAGTCCCTTGCGGAGAGCTTGAGCGTATGGACGAGTTAGTAAGAGCTTGACACGACGAGTTTTACGTGGTTCAGGCCGCCGGAGCGTAAAACCCTACGTCCACGGCGAGCTATGGAGCTCGCTGTATTGCTTGCTGCTCAGAACCGGAGTCCTGAGCTTGGGGGTGAGTTACAGCTTGGGTGTGAATGGCTAGAGTGTGAGTTGTGGGAATGCGAACCCTTGCTATCGTCACCTACCCGAGTCTTTTATAGTCCAAGACTCGGGTGGCTTACAAGGGGGGCCCGGGACCCGACAGGTGGTCCCGGGGAGATTGTCTGTCATCTACCGTATCTGCAGTTATGCCGGTAGTTGTCTCTGGCGAAGGCTTCTGAGTCTTCGTCTTGCAGCCCTGCCCATGCCGCATGCTAGTCGTAGTGGATGATGACGGCGGGGGCGGCATGGGATGTCTTGTCGCTGCGTTTATTGGCTGGCAGGATCTGACACCGCGTGCCAGTCTGTGATGCGACTGGGTGCAACGGCACCTGACAGAGGCGTGCTCCGCGTCTCCGTGTCTTGGGAAGACACGGGCCTTGAATACCATGTACGGGCAAGGTATGGGGCGTCTTTACGCCCGCTGCCTATCGCTCGGGGGCAGGCAGCGCCGTTCTGCTGGCCACGTGGCGGGCCCGGAGCCCTCCTCAGAGGAGAGGAGGGGTCCGGCCCCGCGGGACACGTGGAGCCTTCGGACCTCTCCCCGCGGAGGGGGAGGTTCGGCTTCTGTCGGCCACGTGGCGGGCCCGCAGCTTCTTTCTGAGGAGAGGGAGGTTTGGCCCCGCCGGATACATGGCACCTTCGGACCTCTCTCCCGCGGAGGGGGAGGTCCGGCTTCTGTATGCCACGTGGTGGGCCCGGAGCTCTCCTCTGAGGAGAGGGAGGTCCGGCCCCGCCGGACGCGTGGCGCCTTCGGAGCTCTCCCTGCGGAGAAGGGCGAGTTCCTTAGGCATTTTCCCCTGTGCGCAGGGGTACCCCGTATCGCGGGTACTGATAGTAGTATCTCCACAACTTTAAAGCGTGAACCACGGCGGCGAACTCCAATGCGTCGGGTAGTTCCTCTCGTGCTTTCGACGCTGCCTAAAGGCATAGGCTACGGCGCGTCCCTCTTGCATTAGCACGCATCCTAGACCCTGCCCAGTACACGGTGAACTCCTATTGCATGTGTGGCATCACTAGCACGGGCGACGTCGTCAACCTCTTCTTCAACTCTTGAAAGCTTGCATCGCACTCGGGCGTCCACTTGAAAGTTGCCCCCTTCTTTAGCAACTTGGTGAGTGGCTTTGAAATCTTCAAGAATTCTTCAATGAATCGTCGATAATAGCCTGCCAACCACAAGAAGCTCCTTATCTCACTCACGTTCTCTGGCACCTTCCACTTCATCACATCCTCCACATTGCTCGGATCCATCGATATGCCACCTTTAGAGATCACGTGTCCCAATAAGGAGACCTCCCTCAACCAGAAGTCACACTTGTTGAGCTTGGCGTATAGTTGGTGTTCCTGAAGCTTTTGCAACACCAAGCTCAAGTGTTTTGCATGCTCCTCTTCATTCATTGGAGAATACAAGGATATCATCAATGAAGACCACAACAAATTTATCCAAGTACTCCATAAACACCTTGTTCATAAGGTACATGAAGTAAGCTGGAGCATTGGTCAACCCGAAGGACATGACCGTGCACTCTAGAGGCCATATCGGGTGACAAAGGCCGTCTTCGGAATGTCCGAAGCTCGGATCTTCAATTGGTGATAGCCCGATCGATGGTCAATCTTTGAGAACACACACGCCGCTCTAAGTTGATCAAACAGATTCTCGATGCGTGGCATATGATCCTTTTTTTTTATTGTGACGGCATTGAGGGCTCGGTTCCATCTTTCTTTGGCACAAATATGACCGGGGCTCCCCAAGGAGAGGAGCTAGGACGGATATAGCCCTTGTCTATGAGCTCTCGGAGGTGGTCCTTGAGCTCTGCTAATTGCTAGGCGTCCATCCTATACGGCCTTTTATATATAGAGGCCGTGCTAGGCACTAGTTCTATAGCAAATTCAATATCGCGGTCTAGAGGCATACCTGGTAGCTCCTCTAGAAAGACGTCCGGGAACTCGCCAACCACGCGAATACCCTCAGTAGTGTCGAGTTGGTTAAGGTGGATCTTCTCGGCTGGCGAGTGAAGAGAGGTGTACTCCACCACAACACCGTCTAGGTGAGACAACCTGACAGACCTGGTGGCACAAAGGATCACACCTTCATACTTAGCCAAACAATACATCCCCAAGATCACATCCAGGCCTTGTGACTCCAGTACTATGAGATTTGCCTTGAACTCCATTTCCACGATCTTGATGCTCACATTTGGACACACCTGACTAGCCTTGATCTCACCTCCAGGAGAAGTGACCACTAGCATACGGGACATAGCTATTGCCCTCATATCATATTTCTTTATAAAGTTCTTGGCAATAAAAGAGTGAGTAGCACCAGAATCAAATAAAATCATAACGGGGTGCGAGTCAACTATGAACGTACCAAGTACCACGTTCGGAGCCAACTGAGCCTCCTCCATAGCTACGTGGTGCACTCGACCACACTGGAGACTCTGCGGCTGCTGCTGCTGCTGCTAGGGTGGCCTCTTCTTCTGGCATCTGCTGGCGAGGTGGCCCATCTCGCCACACATGTAGCACGGGTCCATAGGTCTGACGACCTGTCCCTGCTGAGTAGGTGCTGTTGTGTGGGTTGGGAAAGTTGGTCGTTGCTGTAGCTGCTGGCGCTGTGGCTGTAGAAACGACTGCCTGTAAGCTGGTGAAGGGTACCTCGGAGGCGGACTCGGTCCCACGTACCGACCCGTCTGCGTAGTTGGAAGTGGTGTGAAGCGAGTGCGGCCGCTGCTGCCCGAAGACTGTCCCTGCCATCCCATCTTGCGCTTTCTGTGTGCCTCAAGCTCTAGCATCTGTCGCTCCATCACGAGGGCCTTGTCTACCATCTTCTAGAAGCTGTCGTAGTAGCTGGACGACAAAGCACTATTCAGGTCCTTATCAAAACCTCGAACGAAGCAACCTCCTTCATGTCGTCGGTCCTGACATCCTCCGATGTGTAGCGGGACAGCTGCGTGAAGCGTGTGAGGTACTCACGCACTATCGAGCCGCCCTGTCTCAGGCTGAGGAACTCCTTGTAAGTGCATCTAGGATATCCCTTGTGGGTTTTGGCTAATTGATGACGAACATATGAGATCCTAATGAAACTATTAAGATGATTGCAGGATAAACAAAGTGAACTGGCTCGGCACACACACAAAAATGTGAAAAATAGAGTGGTGCCCGAAAAGGAAGAAGTTAGTGGAATTTAGAGAAGCAAAGTAGATATAAATGTATAGGTTGTGTGTGAGAGAGACACATCCCAAGAGCTCATGACTTTGCGTAAGGGTAAGGGGTTTAAAAATCAACTAAAATCCACTGAAAACCGGACTAGTCCGTTCATGAACCGGACTAGTCCGTTTAACTTTCTGAAAGACGCAAACATAGTGCACCGGACTAGTCCGCCTTGTGAACCGGACTAGTCCGGTCAGCTCACTGGAACGCAACCGGACAAGTCCGGTTTTAGACCGGACTAGTCCGGTCATGTCTCTGTTGTCCTCTTTAGAGGACTACGGACTAGTCCATCCAAGCAACAGGACTAGTCCGCTAAAGTTTCTGAAAACCCATCTCACATAGCACCGGACAAGTCCGGTTTGTGGACCGGACTAGTCCGGTTAACCCACTGGAAGTAGGCCGGACAAGTACGATCATATACCGGACTAGTCCGGTAGTAGGTTTAACAACGGTAACTTTTTGGGAAAGCCTATAAAAAGAGGTCCTTCGTCTTTTCCCTAAGAAGACACGACTCATACTGTCAAAAACAAAAACCCTAGCGCCGCCACCTGTCCCAAGAGCCCAAAAACACATCTCCCCACACATCTAAGGTGCAAAAAGGTGAAGATCAATAAAATACTTGGATTTGGGATTGGGAGATCGTCGTTCCTTCGTTGTGAGCTCTTGGGGTTTGATCTCTCTACACTCATATTCTGCATTGTAATCTTTTTGAGTGTATTTGATCAACTTCTCATTGTAATTCTTGTGGGAGCCCTCAATGTGTGAGGTTGCCCCATAAAAACGGTGATTACACTTGATAGTGAAGTCAAGTCGGCCTGTGTGGTGACTTGAAGAGGGAAAGGGTTGGGAACCCGGCTCTGTGTGAGCTTCCTCAACGAGGACGTAGATCTCTTGGTGAGATCGAAGCTCGGTAAAAATTCGTGTCTTTTGTCTCTCATTTGTTTTACATCTTGACACATTAGATCACTAGTTTGCTAGTCATCGTTTGAATTCCTTACAAGTTTGCACGTGCATCCATACAATAAATTTAAGTTATAAAAACTGTTGTTCTTATTCCGCTGCTATAAGATAAAATTTGTGAGACACACTTAATCAACTCAAATAATTCAGCACACCGGACTAGTCCGCCCACACCACCGGACTAGTCCGGTCAGTCAAGTTTCTGACAACTTTATTAAGTGTGCAGGAATTCTTTAAAGGCCTATTCACCCCCCCTCTAGGCCACATTCAATTGGTATCAGAGCCAAGTTCTCCATCAACGAGACTCACATCTCGGAGAGATCAATGGCCTTTGAGAAGAACAACGATATCCCGAAGACGAGCAACAACGATGAGGAGCAAGAAGCCAAAGCCTTCGATGTGCTGAAAGAAAACCCACATGACGATGAAGAAGTGAGGCAGCTAAAAGCACTCCTGAGAAAGAAACTGCTGGCACAAAAAGGAAAAGAGGAAGAAAAGACGATGGGGAGTGGTCATCACGACTACTCCCGGTATCCTTACAACTACAACCGACTCAATTCAAATAATCATTATCTCTCTATTCCTATGGGAAGGCCTCCACAGTTTGATGGAAGTGACTACACCATGTGGAAGTACAACATGAAGATGCATCTGATATCCCTGAACCCTAGTCTGTGGCACATTGTTTGCACAGGCATCGATATTCCGGACACGGATGATGAACTCACCCCAGAACAAGAACAGGAGATTCACAGAAACACACAAGCCGTCGCCGTGATCACATCATCACTAAGCAGAGAGGAATTCACCAAGATCGATGGGTTAGAAAGTGCAAAAGAAATCTGGGATACCCTCAAGACAGCTCACGAAGGAAATAGGTCAGTTCGTGAAGCCAAAATCGAAATGCTTGAAGGAGAGTTGGGAAGATTTGCTATTGAAGAAGGCGAATCACCTCAAGACATGTACCACCGGATGAAAGCACTCATCAACATAATTCGTGCTTATGGAAGTAAGAAATGGACAGATCACGAAGTGGTCAAAAGAATGATTAGAGTCTTCATGCCAAGAAACGTCACACTTTGCTCAATGATTAGAGAAAGCCCCGGGTTTCATAAAATGACTCCCGATGAGTTATTGGGAAAGATCATAAATCATGAAATGATGGAGAAAGAGGCTCAATACGTCAAAGACTTAGCCGAGCTCACCTCTTCTAAAAAGAAAGAAGTTGCCCTCAAAGCAACGTGCAGACCCAAACTCAAAGAAACTCGTGAAGACCAAGTCGATGGAGATACAAGCGATGAAAGCACCGATCTTGATGACGAAGAAATGGTACTCTTCATCAAAAAGTTCAAACGCATGATGAAGAGAAGACACGGCAACAATTCACATGAAGGCAAAAGCAAGGATAAAGGAAAATCCAAGGCTCGACGCACTTACTACAACTGCGGAGAGTATGGTCACTTCATGGTGGACTGTACTTATGAGGAAAACAAAAAGAAGAAGGAAACAAGATCTCAAGAAAAGAAAAATTTCAGAAAAAGAAGACAAGCCCATCAAGCTCACATTGGGAAGGAGTGGGACTCAAACGACGAGTCCTCCTCCGATGAAGAAGAAGAGTTGGCCACAATCGCAGTCAAGAAACCAACTACGAGAGCCACACTCTTTCCGAACATGGGAGGACGGGACATGAACATCCACACTTGTCTTATGGCTAAGGAAGGCAAGAAAAAGGTTAGACTTACTCCTCCTACACTAAATTCCTCCATTGATGACTTTGATAGCTCTAGTGATAATGAAGAATTATTTAGAGGGCTAAGTAAAATTGCTTTAAAAAAAATGGAAATGTTGTCGAACGAAATCTTTGAAAAGGAAGAACTTGTCAACCGACAAGAAGATATGCTCATCCGTGAGAGGAAGAGATATCAAGAAGTTGAAAAGCTTCTTGAGCTTGAAAGAGAGAAGAATGAGTCACTTGAGTTAGAGCTAACCTTGAGTAAGGAAACTTACTCAAAGTTAGAGGACTCGCACATTGCAATCAAGGAAGAACTTGCTAACTTGTCAAAAGTTAACAAAATCCTTGAGGTGCAAGTTGAGTCGCTCAAACAAAGTGACTCCTCTTCCTCCAAGAGCACTTCCTCCAAAGATATGCGCTCGACAACAGTAAGAACCTGCACTTGCTCTAGTAAGAAGAATGTAATTTCTAATGCTTTAACCCCACATGACATGCATTCTTCTCAAAACAGCATCTTTGATAAGGAGAAGATCAAATATGCAAGAAGTGCATATATGATCACTAGACCTTCCAATGTCAAAGATGGACTTGGCTTCGACAGGAATAAACACATGTCTACTTCTAATCATGCTAAGAATAGAATCATTTTTGTTAAAGAAAAATCCCATGAATCTGAGCTACAAACACTATTCCATACATTTGATGCTTCTTATGTTCTCATGAAAAACAAGTATGGAAAAGTCATTGCTAAATATACAGGGCCACGCCACAAGAACTTAAAAACTTGTGTGTGGGTGCCCAAGACTCTTGTGACTAACCTGAGAGGACCCAAGCAAGCTTGGGTACCTAAAACCCAGAAATAATTCTATTTTGCAGGCTTACTCCTCCGGTGGATCTAAGTGGGTGCTAGATAGCGGATGCACAAATCATATGACCGGAGAGAGAAGTATGTTTGTGGAATACGAGTGCAACAAGGATCCAAGTGAAGGTATATACTTTGGAGATAACAGCCAAGGAAAGGTCCTTGGTAGTGGTAACATTGAAATATCCTCTCAACACTCCCTATCTAATGTTTTACATGTAGACTCTCTAGATTATAATCTTTTATCAATATCTCAACTATGCGACAAAGGTTACAACTGTTTATTCACTAATGAGGGTGTGACCATCTTTAGAAGAAGCGATGGCTCGATTGCATTCAAGGGATTGTTGAAGGGAAAGCTTTATCTTGTTGACTTCAACAAAGATAAAGCCGAACTCAACGCTTGCTTGGTTGCTAAGACCAACATGGGATGGTTGTGGCATAGACGGCTAGCCCATGTTGGAATGAGAAATCTGCAGAAACTTCTAAAAGGTGGTCACATCCGTGGTCTTAAGGATGTGGTTTTTGAAAAAGACAGGCCATGCAGCGCTTGTCAAGCAGGAAAACAGGTTGGAGCACCACACCCCGCCAAGAATGTGATGACCACCGCTAAACCGCTGGAACTTCTCCACATGGATCTCTTTGGTCCAATTGCGTACATCAGCATCGGCGGTAACAAATACGGTTTAGTAATTGTTGATGATTTTTCAAGATTTACCTGGGTATTTTTCTTGTATGATAAATCAAAAACTCAAGGAATCCTCAAGAAGTTCTTGAAAAGAGCTCAAAATGAATTCTCATCAACCGTAAAGAATATCAGAAGTGACAATGGGACAGAATTCAAGAACACCCAAGTTGAAGAATATCTCAATGAAGAAGGTATAAAGCATGAATTCTCGGCACCCTATTCTCCTCAACAGAACGGGGTGGCCGAAAGGAAGAACAGAACATTGATCGAATGGCGAGAACAATGTTGGATGAATACAAGACGTCAGACCGGTTTTGGGCAGAAGCGGTGAATCCCGCTTGTCATGCCACAAATCGGTTGTACCTTCATCGACTTCTGAAGAAAACTCCATATGAGCTTCTCACGGGTAAAAAGCCTAACGTTTCCTATTTCAAAGTTTTTGGTTGCAAATGTTTTATTCTGAACAAGAAACCAAGGGCCTCGAAGTTTGCTTCGAAGTCCGATGAAGGATTCTTGCTCGGATATGAATCGAACGCCTACGCCTATCGTGTCTTCAACAAAGTGTCCGGCCTTGTTGAAGTAGCGCGTGACGTAGTGTTCGATGAAACTAACGGCTCACAAGTGGAGCAAGTCGATAAGTCTATGCTAGATAAGGAGGAAGCTCCATGTGAAGCGCTGAAGAAAATGGCACTTGGTGATATCCTACCACGAGAGGAGACACAAGATGAATTTCAACAAGGAAGCAATGATCAAGGGGGAGCTCCTACACAAGATCAAGTTGAGGAAGATCAAGAAAATCAAGATGATCATGGAAGCAATGATCTAGGGGGAGACATGACACATGAAGACAATGAAGAACAAACAACTATACAAATTCCACACCCTAGAGTACATCAGTGTGTGCAAAGGGACCATCCTGTCAACAATATCATTGGAGATATTGCTAAGGGAGTAACTACTAGATCTCAAATTGCAAATTTTTGTGAACATTATTCTTTTGTGTCTTTTCTGGAGCCTTATAGGGTAGAAGAAGCCTTAAGGGATCCAGACTGGGTGATTGCGATGCAAGAGGAGCTGAACAACTTCAAAAGAAATGAAGTGTGGGAGCTGGTGGAAAGACCAAGGGCGAACATCGTTGGAACCAAATGGGTATTTCGGAACAAGGAAGATGAACATGGAGTAGTGACAAGAAATAAAGCAAGGTTGGTGGCCAAAGGTTATTCTCTAGTGGAAGGTTTGGATTTCGATGAAACCTTCGCTCCTGTAGCTAGACTTGAGTCCATTCGCATTTTATTGGCATATGCTACTCACCATAATTTTAAGTTGTATCAAATGGACGTCAAGAGTGCCTTTATGAATGGTCCGATAAAGGAGGAAGTCTATGTAGAGCAGCCACCGGGGTTCGAATATCAGAAGTATCCCAACCATGTCTATAAACTGCGTAAGGCTCTCTATGGCCTCAAACAGGCTCCTCGAGCCTGGTATGAGTGCCTTAGAGATTTTCTGATTCAAAATGGATTCAAAATTGGTAAAGCTGACTATACACTCTTTACTAAACATTTTGATGATCATTTATTCGTATGTCAAATTTATGTTGATGGCATTATCTTTGGATCCACTAACAAGTCCTGTGAAGAATATAGCAAAATAATGACAGACAAGTTCGAGATGTCAATGATGGGTGAATTGAAGTTCTTCTTGGGATTTCAAGTGAAGCAACTGAGAGAAGGTACATTTATAAGCCAAACTAAATATACACAAGACATTCTCAAGAAATTCAATATGGACAAAGCCAAGCCCATCAAGACACCCATGGCCATCAACGGACATCTCGACCTCAATGAAGATGGTCCAAATGTGGACCAAAAGGTATATCGGTCCATGATTGGTTCCTTACTATACTTATGTGCATCTAGGCCAGATATTATGCTTAGTGTTTGCATGTGTGCAAGGTTTCAAGCCGCACCCAAAGAGTGTCACTTAATTGCTGTAAAAAGAATCCTAAGGTATCTTGTGCACACACCCAACTTGGGCCTTTGGTATCCCAAAGGATCCAAGTTTAACTTGATAGGGTACTCCGACGCTGACTATGCGGGATGCAAAGTCGATAGAAAGAGCACGTCAGGGACTTGTCAATTTCTTGGTAGGTCCCTAGTTTCTTGGTCATCTAAAAAGCAAAACTCCATTGCTCTTTCCACAGCGGAAGCAGAGTATGTTGCAGCCGGTAGTTGCTGTGCGCAACTACTTTGGATGCAACAAACTCTTAGTGACTACGGCTACAATCTAAGTCATATCCCGCTTCTATGCGATAATGAAAGTGCTATAAAGATTGCACACAACCCTGTAGAGCACTCAAGAACTAAGCACATAGACATCCGTCATCACTTTCTTAGAGATCATTCATTAAAAGGTGACATAGCTATTTCACATGTTAGGACTGAAAAACAACTTGCAGATGTTTTTACCAAACCATTAGATGAGAAAAGGTTCTGTGAACTAAGAAATGAGCTAAACATTCTTGACTCTCGAAATGTGGCTTGAAACATTGCATACCTGGTTGCAACTTAAATTGTTCCTCCGTATTGTCAAAAATGCTCCTCCTCTCCTTTCTACTGAGAAAACTATTCTTAATGAATAAATCTTGTGGATTATGATCATTGTTTGATTGTTGATTGCCTACTGGTCGTAATCACCAAGACTACTTGAAAAATTGTTGTCCTTGGATCATTATTAGTTATCTATATATATATCAAGTCTGTTGGAAACGGACTAGTCCGATTTCCAACCGGACTAGTCCGGACAGACAACAATTAGGTTAACTCAGGGGTACCGGACTAGTCCACTACCAGGACCGGACTAGTCCGGTCAGTCGCATATAGAAGCAGTCAGCCGGACCAAACGCCTCCCTCTCCACTCATAAGCACTTTGTCTCACCCTCTCTCCTAAACCCTAGCTCTCAAAGTGATTTTCGAGTTGAGCCCTCAAACTCGGAGTTTTCTACGTGAAAAAGTCTCTTCTCGACGAGGGAATCCTACTTTCCGGACTCATCCGGACTGATTTCCACTCCTTCAACGCGAATCTTCAAATCTTGGTAAATCCCCCCAAAACCAAAATCTCAATTTTTCTAGCTCTAGCTAGTTTCCTTTGACTTCAAAAGGATGTACATTGCATAAATAGATGTATTCCTACCACTTTCCTACCATTGTGTCCTTAGATAGGAGATTTGTTTCAAATGAAACACTCAAGTTAGGGTTCTTATGCTAGGCCGGACTAGTCCGGCGTCCAGATGCGGTCAAGTCCGGTCCACCGGACTAGTCCGCACTCTGAAACCGGACAAGTCCGGTCTCTGACAGCTGAACTCCTACATTCCCATTTGAAGTCGATAAGGTGTCCGTTTGCATCTAATCCTTAAACTCCTTGTCAGGCATCATGTCTTCAGGATCAGATGACAGCTCTTTTCACATTGACGAAGAAGTTCAACGTGAAAGAGTGAGGAGAGCTAAGGAGGGAGTGATGAAGAAGAGGCATGATGTCAATGATCACTCTCCACACTCTGAAGACAATCTACCTAAGAAGAGAAAAGTCATTATCAAAAGGCCTCAAAGGAAAGATGCTGCTGAGGGCTCATCAGGGCCAAGAAGAGTTCTCAATAAAGGGAAGGGACTTGCTAGTGGCCCCATTGGGCCTCTGAAATTGAAAAATCCCGTTCACCGCAACAGGCAGCCTTCAAGTGAGGATTTCACTGGAAAAGGGAATGAGCTAGCTGATAACTTCAGAAAGATTGAAGTGTATGGCCGACCTAAACAATGTTCTGATCCTAGGTTCTGGAGCAACTTTCATGCAGACTACTACGAGCACGTGTACATGAAGATGAAGAATCCCGTAGTAGAGAGTCAATGGCTGAATGTTGACTACCTGAAGTCGAAGAAGTATCCCGCCTTTCGTGAGATAGTGGAGGCCTTAGAGAGGCACGGTCTGACGGACCTGCTATCCTTTGAGTATGACTGGAACAATGAAGTCATTACCCAGTTTTACTCCACTCTCTACTTTGCTCGGGATGATGGAGACAGTCTTACTTGGATGACTCATGGTTCAAGGTATAGTGTCACTTATGATGAATTTGCTAGGATTCTTCACCTCCAAAACACTTTGGATCATGAACTGGTCATTCATAATCTGAAACCCCTGGAGAAGGAGGAACTTGAATTTCTCTATGACACAAGGATGTCATATGTCCCTCCAACCATCAAATATCTAAAGCCCTTCTTTGTGGTTCTAAATAGAGTCTTGAGAAAGACGATAGCTCCGAAGGATGGAGATGCAGGAACTATACAAGGAACCTTGAGGACTCTCACGAAAGTCATTAGTGGGAGGAGACCATTCAATGTCTTTGAGTATATCTACAATGACATTGTGAACATCTCAATTACCCCCAATAGGTCCTGTGGATACGCACCGTATATTATGTACATGATTGAGAAGGTGACAGGACTCGAGTTTGTCAAGGATGTCAAGCATACGGGGTTGAAGCCGCAAAAACCCACCGAGTACACTCTCCCTCCGGCTCCAACTGCCCCGTCCTCTCCACCAGTGGAGAGGAGATCAAAGCAAGCTCATGATGACACTAGGTCTGCAGCTGCTCCTCCTGGTTCTCCACCTGCCCAAGAATCATCTAGCGGCATCCTCAAGATGCTCTCCTCTATCTTTGCCTGCTGCCGTAAGATCGAAGACAGGCAACACAAAGAAAAGCTTGCAAGGAAGAGACATCAATAGTACGTCAATGCAAATATCAAGTCTATCTGTGCAAAGCTTGAGATTGAGCCTGTTGGATCACCGCCCGCCTCCGAGGACTCAGAGGAAGATCCTGCTCCCGTGGATGCTGAAGATGAAGATCAGACTGAGACTGACGGAGGAGGCAGCGATGAGTGATTTCCCTCAATTTTTCCCTTTTTGGTGTCTTGATGCCAAAGGGGGAGAGATTGAGATGGAAGATTGAGATTAGACTTGGACTTTTTTCTATCTAGTATTAGTCATTAAGATCTTGTGTGATCAAGGACATGTACCTATTTTTAAAATCTTGTAATGCACTATTTCTCTTCCTATGTGTGATGTACTATGCTCTAATGCCCACTTACATGTTCACTACTGGTTGTCTTTAATTTAGCACATTTTGTTTATCACACACCTGTGAGGCACCCCACCATAAGGTGTGTACATATGTGAGAAGTTTTTTGTAAATTCTTTATTGTTCTCATGTGTACGCACCTTATGAAAATCAACCTTTTATTCTCAATTGTGATATCTCAAATGGTTGTCATCAATCACCAAAAAGGGGGAGATTGTAAGTGCATCTAGGATATCCCTTGTGGGTTTTGGCTAATTGATGACGAACATATGAGATCCTAATGAAACTATTAAGATGATTGCAGGATAAACAAATTGAACTGGCTCGGCACACACACAAAAAGGTGAAAAATAGAGTGGTGCCCGAAAAGGAAGAAGTTAGTGGAATTTAGAGAAGCAAAGTAGATATAAATGTATAGGTTGTGTGTGAGAGAGACACATCCCAAGAGCTCATGACTTTGCGTAAGGGTAAGGGGTTTAAAAATCAACTAAAATCCACTGAAAACCGGACTAGTCCGTTCATGGACCGGACTAGTCCGTTTAACTTTCTGAAAGACGCAAACATAGTGCACCGGACTAGTCCGCCTTGTGAACCGGACTAGTCCGGTCAGCTCACTGGAACGCAACCGGACAAGTCCGGTTTTAGACCGGACTAGTCCGGTCATGTCTCTGTTGTCCTCTTTAGAGGACTACGGACTAGTCCATCTAAGCAATAGGACTAGTCCGCTAAAGTTTCTGAAAACCCATCTCACATAGCACCGGACAAGTCCGGTTTGTGGACCGGACTAGTCTGGTTAACCCACTGGAAGTAGGCCGGACAAGTCCGATCATATACCGGACTAGTCCGGTAGTAGGTTTAACAACGGTAACTTTTTGGGAAAGCCTATAAAAAGAGGTCCTTCGTCTTTTCCCTAAGAAGACACGACTCATACTGTCAAAAACAAAAACCCTAGCGCCGCCACCTGTCCCAAGAGCCCAAAAACACATCTCCCCACACATCTAAGGTGCAAAAAGGTGAAGATCAATAAAATACTTGGATTTGGGATTGGGAGATCGTCGTTCCTTCGTTGTGAGCTCTTGGGGTTTGATCTCTCTACACTCATATTCTGCATTGTAATCTTTTTGAGTGTATTTGATCAACTTCTCATTGTAATTCTTGTGGGAGCCCTCAACGTGTGAGGTTGCCCCATAAAAACGGTGATTACACTTGATAGTGAAGTCAAGTCGGCCTGTGTGGTGACTTGAAGAGGGAAAGGGTTGGGAACCCGGCTCTGTGTGAGCTTCCTCAACGAGGACGTAGATCTCTTGGTGAGATCGAACCTCGGTAAAAATTCGTGTCTTTTGTCTCTCATTTGTTTTACATCTTGACACATTAGATCACTAGTTTGCTAGTCATCGTTTGAATTCCTTACAAGTTTGCACGTGCATCCATATAATAAATTTAAGTTATAAAAACTGTTGTTCTTATTCCGCTCCTATAAGATAAAATTTGTGAGACACACTTAATCAACTCAAATAATTCAGCACACCGGACTAGTCCGCCCACACCACCGGACTAGTCCGGTCAGTCAAGTTTCTGACAACTTTATTAAGTGTGCAGGAATTCTTTAAAGGCCTATTCACCCCCCCTCTAGGCCACATTCACTCCTGCCGCTTCATTTTGATCTCACCAGCTAGCACAAAGTGGTTGCGGAAGCTGCGCTGGAACTCCTCCCAAGTGATAGCCTCAGGGTCGGCGTGAGCAGCGGTGTAAGCTGTCCACCAGTCTGCCGCGGGTCCCGCTAGCTGGTGAGCTGCTAGCAAGACACACTCTCCTCTCACGCACTGGATCAACCGCAACTTGCTATCGATCATCTTCAGTCAATCGTCAACGTCCATCGGCTCCACCAGGCTCGAGAAGACCGGGGGCTGAGTACTCTGGAAGTCTCTCAGCTTAGACCGAGGTCAAGGAGCTGGCGGGGGTGGAGGCAGAGGGTCTTGGTGGTTATGGGCCATAATTGCTGCCAGGCCCTGCAGGAGCTGACTTTGAGAGGCCAGCATATCCTACACCGTCAGGTAAGCAGCTCCTCGTCGAGCCGCCCGCCCGTTTCAGTCTGGAAACCGGAACTCCGGGGGCCCATCGGCCTCGGGCACTCCACGCCCTCGACCTCGTCCTCGTCCCCTACCTTCCATCTGTTACAGATAATGACAAAATCTTAGAAACTGAAAAATCTAAAGAAAAATTTACTATTAGGCTCATAAAAAACATAAATATGCATGCATCACTCAACAAGCAATTATGCAACAAATCAACCCATTAACCCGTATGATTCCTATCTATACGGAATTAAACGCTTCCTTACCATGGTCGGGTAACTCCTAACCTTAGAAAGTCTCGGATTGTCCGTTGTAACGGGCCCTACTAGGTTTGAATGAGGTAAGAGTGAGGAAGATAGATGAGTTGAACGAGACGAGCTTGGGAGAAAAGGGGGGTACGTCGTATGAAAATAGAAACTCACGCAAATTTTATGCATGTTTATGGTTGCAAGTAGTTCTTAAATTGAAAATAAGTCTAATTCGCGTCCGTTTCTAACTAGGCTCGCGTCCTAGGGATAGCCTTGACTATGATACCACTCTATCACGCCCGGTACCTTCAATAGACACCAAGCTCACTCCCCTGTGTGCCAGGATCGAAATACATCACACATGAGACGTAAATAGAGCAAATGTATCATCATTAATTAAGCCAAGTGCGATGAATACATCATTTGAGTACATGAAATCCCCATGGGCTCAAAAAGAGAATATATCATGTCAGCGGAAAACTAAGAAGGGTTCCATAGGTGTTGTCCGGTGGTACGCTAGCCTAGAACTACGTGCCGGGGTCGAAGCCGTCATCCACGTCATCCTCAGCAGCCTCCTCGTGTCCTGAGCAGCATGGAAAAGAAAAGAGAGCCTGAGTACAAAGAGTACTTAGCAAGTGTGGGAAAGTTATGCATGATGAAGCAAATTTCAAGTAAGGCTAGACATGGCTCTTGCACTATGCAACCTATTCCTTAGTTTTATGAGGTGTCCTATTTGTTTAGTGAAATTCCCGCCCGATCCAACCATATCTCCGAGTACCTCCACTACCTCTGTAGTCCCAACCCAATTCGACCATCCCAAACCAACCAAACCGACTCCATGCTAATCGTGAGAGAGTTACCAGCCCGCTCTTGACCGTGAGCACGGTTGTCTAGACAGTTTTGACTCTGTAGAGTTTGTACCCTTTACCCACAAGTCGTATTTTCATCGCTCGTCGACGACTCAAGAAAATTCCTTCTCGCCATCTCACACTCCCTATGGTGTTTGGCCAAGAGTACACGGTAAGGCCTCTACATTGCACACCCAACCCATGCACACCCGCTAAGGTTTCACCACTGCGGCACTGTGAAACCTCTGCCGTAGAAGCCCCCTCTTGCGCCACTCACACATCTCTATGGTGCACACAAGGAAAGATAGGAACAACTTAATTGGTCACACTGTCCCATAACAATTCTTGTGGCGGCATGGTACAAGCTAGTTGACGGGCCTCACGAACCGATCCTTAGGATCTACACAGTCTATCTAACCATAAACCCAAATCTCGTGCACTCGGCACCCAACGTGAACCAACCAGCCTGCTAGATCCCTATACTACCCTCCTCATACACCATATACATCACCACATCATCACAATCATCATTATATATTGAAATTTAAATGTAATAACTCTCATCCCAACATCTAAGCAGGGCTAAGCATGAAATAACGACATAAAATGTAAACCCTAGACTACCCAACCCGGCTACAAGGCATGCCAGGGAAGATATAGTAAACAATCCATACATGGGAATTCAATTTATGACCTAATGCATGCATTTCTAACTAAAAATCATAAAAAGGTGCAAAGTGGTCAAGGGCACTTGCCTCTCGAGAAGTGTTGCGGCTCGGGGTCGTCGAAGTCTTGGGCTTGCAGGTCCGGCGTCGGCTCGGGGGCTGATTTGATCCATGACATAACAGGGGAAAAGAAAATAACGGAAGGCAAGTAAGCAAAGCTACCCAAAATTCTATCATAATAATCATCAAAGCACAAAAGTAAAATGTAATTCCCGTACCATCGTGTGTATATATTCATGTGAGGGTGTTTTGTAGATGTTAGGGGTTTATTTGGGTCCTAGGTGTGATTTTTAGCAAGTGTGAGGGTGTTTTTGTCAATTTTCAGCAAATATACATGGACTAAAATGTGATTTCAGAACTGTCCATGGGGTTTTCTGTGACAATACAGCAAGGTACTTAAGTTATAATGTCAATACTACATGTCCTAGGGTGTTTAATCAAATTTCAGCACTAAAAACATATCAAAAGGGTGAAATCCAGCCTGTGCAGGGGCTTATTTGCTAAATGGCAGCAGGGCAGGGGGTTGGCTATCATTTTCAGAAAACTACAGGGATCAAAAATGCTAACAAGAGGGCCGCAGGGGTCTACAAATAAAATCAGCAAATAACTTGGGGCTATTTCATGATTTCCTAGCACCTACAGGGGTTAATTGCATGTCCAGCTCTATCAGGGGCATTTTGGGTACTTTACAGGGCTAGCTAATGTCCTGTATGCAAGAGTTTAGCATGTTTTGGAGGTTTAAAATGTTAGTTCATGATTTACAAAGTGTTTTGTATGATTTCAGCAAGCTTCAGGGGTATTCCTGTAATTTTTCAGAACAACCTAGGGGCTAGAGTGTGAAAACAGCACCTTTTATGGGTCTAAACACCAATCAGAGCAACTAGGGGGGCTTTTCTGAAACTTTCCAGGGCTAAAATTAATATACCAGGGGGTTCCAGGGGTTAAAACATGGAAACAGGGATCTCTAGGGGTGAAAGTGCTAAAGCAACGAGCTATTGAGATAATTAGGGCAAAAACAGAGATTCTCAGGGGCCTATGGGCATTTCTACACTAAAATCTCCAATTTCGAGAGAGCAAAGGGGCCCTCCCGCAAGAATCCGGGATCTGCCCGCATCAACCCGAAAAATCCAGGGGCTAGAGTGCAAATCCGCTGGCAGGAAATGGTGGGTTCAACCGGGGCCGTCGGATCTGATCTGGGCGGTCACGATTTAAAAATCGAACCGGTACGAGATGTTTTAATCGTGGCCCTTGATCGGGGATTGAGTGGTAGGGGTAAAACCCAGGGACCTCCGGCCGTCGGCGGCGATCCCCGAGCGGCGGCGCGCCATGTGCGCGGCCAAACATCGCCGGGGTTTAGTTGATCTACGCCTCCGAAGCTCCTACGTTGAAGCTAGCTACTGGAAACGAAGGTGGTGCTCATAGGGAACTCACCTAGAGGTCTTTGGGGACCGGGGAGGCTTCAGTGAGGGCTCGTGACGCGGAGGTACGACGAGGCTTCCGGGTTCTCGTCGGGGTCGGCGTAGGAGAGCCGTCCTTCGAGCCTTTCGCGTCCTTGACGTGTCCTGGTGTCCGGCGACCCCGTCAGTAGGGTTAGATCACGAGGAGCTCGGAGAGAAGTGGGGTTGCGCTGGGGTAGACGGAGGAAGACTCACCGGCTTCATTGGTTAGATGGCGTTCGACATCGATCTGCGTCGGGGGAGCTGGGTGGCGTCGCTGGTGTACCTGTGGAGGCGGTTGACCGATTAGTACGTCGGAGACCGGAAGAGGGAGGGGGTTTTCTGGCATAGGGGCGCCCACCGAGGAGGGGTAGACGCGGCGGCGCGGCCCCCGTCCGTGGCGAGGAATGGGAGCAGGAGGGGCGCTAGGGTCAGGGGGTGGTTTTGTAGTGCGGCGTGAACGCGAGAAATGGAGGGGGATCGGGGGGGGACAAACTCCCCTTTCGGTTGGGGAGGTCGGCTTTCAGTTCGGCGCTGTCGGGCGACCAACGAAGAGAGAGAGAGAGAGGGAGAGCGGGGACCACGGGGAGAAAGGGAAGAAGAAGACAACGGTTCTTTTGAGTGGGGGCTGACATGTGGGGTCCGTTGGTCAGTGAGGGAGAGAAAAGGGCAAAGGGCACGGGTGATTGGGCTGGGCCGGCTGGGGGAAGAAGGAGATGGGCCACGGGGGAAGGAAAGGGGGTGGGCTTCCGGCCCAAAATTTGATTTTCTTTTCTGTTTGTTTTCACTTGTTGTGTGTGTGTTCACTTTTCTTTTAAATTTAAAAATAATTATTGGTTTGGTTCTAGTTCATTTGAAAAGTTTTAAGTTCCTCAATTTTTTAAATTTTGGGTGTTACAATACACATAATTGTTCGGTTGTTAGACTTGTTATAAGTCATATGCCCACTTGACAATAGAATAAAGAAGGCAACTGTCACGCCGGCAGTTATCGACGCGCCTCTTCACTAACAGCCGCGTCCATTTTCAAAGGCCACCGTCACATGTATAAAAGGAAAGGAAATGAATGAGAAAGATAATACAATCATTTTACACAACTTTTTGTCTCTCCAATTTCATTCTCAACACGTCATCAGCACTGCTCTACAAGCGAATTAAGAGAGAAAACGGACATCACGGGAAGTTTTATGATGGAAGAAAAATGTGCCTTGTGGATAACTGCACCACAAACTCTGTACTTAGGGAAACAAAATATTTACAAACCCTAACTAGGAGCTCAGGAAATGTTTTAACCATCGCTGGACGCGATGCAACAATAGTTGGCTCTGGCAGAGCCACTATAATGTTTCCAAATGGTATACAAGTAAGGATCGAAGACGCTTTATTGCATCCCGATTCTACTCGTACTCTCATAAGTTTTAGAGATATCCGTAAAAATGGGTTACATGTGTGTACCCACAAAGATAACAAAGAAGAATTTCTTCTTATCACCAACAATTTCGGATATCTCCATGAGGTTTTAGAAAGAATTCCTTCTACTCCATCGGGATTATATTATACATACAGTAAACCCATACCATATGTTTCTTACAAGGTGATTTTTTAGAATGTTGATACGTTCAAGACTTGACATTCACGCTTAGCCATCCTGGAATAGGAATAATGCAGAAAATTATTGGAAATTGCACCGGCCATTATCGAAGTGTTTTCCAGCGACACTTCCCCGATCTGCTCGGAAGCAGCCTGCGGAAGTTATTTTTTCGGAGGGGCTAATGGATCTCGAAGGTCAGAACATAATAGCAAAGAGGGACATGAGGATTTACGTGGTTCGGGCCGCCGGAGCGTAAAACCCTACTTCCACCGGAGTGCTTGTTGTATTGCTTGCGCGTGTGAGTGTATGTGTGAGACGGGGTTCAAACCCCTTTGCCCGGAGGCTGCCACGGTCCTTTTATAGCCCAAGGCCGGGGCAGTTAAAAGGTGGCCCACTGCTATCTATTTCCTATACATGAGCTATAAGCATTTAGAACTATATGCATTGTCACTGTCGGTGGAGTTAAAGCGCGCCGCCTGACACGTCGGGCGCCTCTGACCGGATGGCCGGTGATGATGAAGTCCCCGTCTAGTCGTCGCGTCTGCTCGCTCTGCTAGGCGGCTCCGCGCTATTGGGTGGCACTATTGTGCCGTCATGCCTCACCGCTTTGTCTTTCACCGTAATTTAGCGCAGACGGGGGACGAAGGCGTGCATCGTGCCCCACGCTTCTTGGTAAGGCGCGAGCCTTGAATGCTCAGACTGACAGCGTACCTTCCTCTTTACTCCTTGTCCATCTGCCCGTTTGTCGATGTGACGTGCGGGCGGCTGGCCCCCGGGACACGCGTCTCCACCGGGGCTTCCTTAAGGAGTAGTGGGTGGTCTGGAGTCGTTGGACATGTGGCAGCACCAGGGCCCTCTCATGCTGAAGGTCGGGCCTGGAGCCGCACGACATGTGGCACATCTGGAGCCTTCCTTGGGGGGAAGGTACATCTGGAGTCGTAGCCCATGTGGCAGCACCGGAGCCCTCCCATGCTGGAGGTCGGATCCGGAGCCGCAGGACACGTGGCACCACCGGAGCTCTCTCTAGCGGAGGGTGTAGCTCAGAGCTTCCGGGCACGTGGCAGCGCCGGAGCCCTCCTTAGCGGAATATTGGGCCCAGCACTACTGGACACATGGCGGTTCCTGAGCCACCCTCGGCCGATAGTCAAGCTCAGGGCCTGAAGACATGTGGCAACCCCGGGACTGCCCATGGGACCCAGGGCACGTGACTTACGCTGGGGCCTGCCTAAGCTGGAAAGGCAGAGCCCAGGTTGTTTTTTATCCACTACGCGGGGGTACCCGGTCTGAAGGGTAACGACAGTGCCCCCCGAGCCCATCTCAGGGGAGGTATTGAGCCCGCAGGTGGGGCCCCTATCTCTCCCGCGTGGTGGTTTTGAACTTGCGGTTTTGGGAACCGAAGTGGTGGTGAGATTTTCACGTAGTGAGCGAGCGGTCGTACCTGAGAGACGAAGAGGTTTCTTGCCCTTGGTGTAGTAGGTGCACCCAGTCAAAGTGGTAGTGGATCGTTGTGTCCACTCTGACGTGATCGATCACGGCGTGGGAGTTGAGGGCTTGCCGCGTGGCAATTACTACGACCGCACGTGAACCGATGGGGTACTACGCTGCTTCCCTCGGGAACCGCCGGACGTTCCCGAGTTTTACTCAGTTGTCCCGCTAGTGCGTGTCTGGTGGGCCTGGGCCCTACCTGTCATTGGCGAGCGCTAGGTTGGTGCGCTCAAGGCGTCACCCCGGGTCATTCTTTGTGGCAACTGATGGGTCAGTCGCACCGCTCTCCTCAGGAACCGCCGGACGTTCCTGAGGGGTTATCCTCCCGGGCCCCAGTGGTTGACGGGTGGACCTGGGTCCAGCCCATCCCTAGGGGAGGCGAATGGCCCATGGCTTGCAGCGGTGGCAACTAAACCGCCGCGCCTGTTGCGCTGCATGAGGCCGTAGACGGATATAAAAGAGGCCTTGTGGTGTAGGACGACACCCTCCTCACCATGTGGCCTTTGTTCTCCTCTTGCGCGCTGGATGTGCCGCTTCTAGACGCTCTCGCCCACCAGATGCTTCCTCAGTGGTAGTCGTCTTCATCCACTTATGCGATATGTTCGTGTGTGCAGCCTCCGGTGAGGGTCTCTAAGACATCCCTCTCCTTGAAGGCTTTGGATAGAGGCACAAGCCATCCTAATGGCGTGCCGGAGGTAGGGGAGGCTGTCGGGGATAGGGTCCTCGACTCACCGTGAACCCCTACACCAGCGTTGAGAGGGGCTGCCTGCCGGTACCGGAGGAAGGCTAGGTCCAGAGTGATCAAGCCTTCCTCCAGGTACTGTGGTAGACAACAAAATCTGCCATAGATGGCGATTTTGCCCACTCGACAATGGATGCAACTGTTGCCTTGGTCCAGCATGCATTACTGTCGACCTGGTGGTGTTTGTCTCACGCGACACTGGGTGTCATCGTTGCCTCAGTCTAGATTGCATCGCCGCCGATCTCGGTCTAACAGCATGTGACCGTCTTAGTGCACGGAGATCGGTTCGGGGGACAACCAAGCAGGCCACGGAGCGGAAGACCACCCGACTTGTAGCTGCTGAGTTCCTTAGTTGTTTTGTATCCCCTTTTGTATGCTAGACTCTATTATCAATGAAAGTAACTCTATTTCAAGCCTTTCATTGTCTTGTCTTTTATTTGTGTGTTGATGAATGAGAAAGTCGTTCTGTTGATCTTCCATCCATCAATCACTTGGCGTAGGGTCTGGTAGGAAGGACCACTTAAGCCCTCATGAGGTCCCCTGGTTTTCGATGCGGCAGGGACTCGAGGCTCTCTAAGTTGCCAAAGCGGCTGATGTTCCCTTGTTGCTTAATGTTGATGTGCACCAGCTTCCTCTTGCATGTTGTCGGGGTCTGACCGTCTTGCTCGATTTGACCGGTCGTGGCGGCCCCCGACAATGCAAGACTTGAGCTCCGGAGCCCTCATGAGGCGACAACTTTGGGGGTCCGAGAGTGGCCCCCCTGGGAAAGCTGGTGCCCCAGGATCAACCCTTCTGACCTGATCCCCGTGGCCCGCATAGACACTAGGAGAAAGGGGTAAGCATGCCATGCAGTTGTATTTTCCGTGCTCAATGGCCCCATTATGGCTTATGGTCCTCTGCTAAGCTACGGGACCTGGGCGATTCGGTGTAGTAGCGTCCGTACCCTGGTTACCGTCCTTCCCAAACTGGTGTACCACCCAGGCCCCCCGCACTTGGGTGCTACGCTGGCAGGGGCAGGATGCGCACACTTAGGGCGCAGGACCAGCTTAGCAGGCTACGCACCCTAGACCTCCAGCTGGCTAGATACTCCGAAGAGGGGAGGCGCACGCCTGGCACCACCGGACCCAAGCAGGATGGTAACGAGAGGGTTCGGAGACAATACAGATGCCTCAAGCATTTTCGCCTAGTAGCTGGACATCACAACTTTGGCCAAGAGCGAGACAGAGAAACCCAACTATGTACATGTCATGGGGTGCGCAAAAGTATATGCAAGCTTGAAAGGAAAGCTATAAAAAAATGTAGATGTACATAAGGTAAGGCAGGAGAGTGTAAGATCCCGAACGACTTAGCTGACGCGAGTAGCCTTTTGCCAATATCCCAAGCTTGTTCCTCCGGGCTCTTAGCAGCATAAGGACCCAGAACGCTCCGATAGTGTGCTACCACTCCTTCCAGGTCCCTAGCGGTGCATGGACCTGAGGGAAGCTCATCCCTTGTCTTCAGCTTGTCATAGCTGTCGCTCGAGTCTTCTGCTCGCTGCTGGAGTGGTCCGACGTCCTGCCCGCATGGTTCACCGTGGTGGCCCACTGGTAGGTGTGGCCACTTAGTGCGGGCGCACCTACCAAGTAAACTGGGTGAGACAGGGCATCAGCGTCGGACCTCCCGGGGGGTCTCAGACGCCACGGACCTATTCGGACCTGTAAGCATGGTAGGAAAAAATGAGTAGTCATGCTCTCTGATCACTTTTCCTTGTTTGGTAGCATTACTGTGACTTACTGTCCTTAACCGAGCTACGGGGCTTGGGTAATTCGATGTGGTCGTCCAGGATGTGGTTGAAACCTTGCTCAGGTGTATGAGCCATCTGGTTCCTCGGTACAGAGCCGTAGCGCTGAGGAGGCAGGATGTGTACGCTATGGGTGCGGTACCAGTCATAGCTGGCTACACACCATGGACACCCCGCAGGCCTAAGACTTTCAAGGGAGGGCCATTCGGCGCCATAAGGCCCTTGAGCAATGAGACAACCACTGGATCTCGGTACGTCATAGGTACCTCAAGCAGACCTGCCTATGGGGGGATAGCACAATTCCTGCTACGGTGGAACGCCGGGAAAAGTGACTGGCCACACGGCCGGAGCAGTATGGAAAGAAAACATGAGAAGGGTATTGGGGCGACGTCCGGGGTCTTGTTACTATTCTTGTCCGTAGTCGTGCTCTTTCTGGCCCCCGAGTACTCAGTCATCGCGCTGAGGAGGCAGGATGTGTACGCTATGGGTGTGGTACCAGTCATAGCAAGCTACAACTGGACCTCCTACTGGCGTTAACCTTTCGGCGAGAAAACCTTCCAGTAGCACGGGTCCTAGGACAAAGTGTGTAGAGCGGGCTCCGTACATGCCGTCTATAGTTGATATGCATGAGCTAGCATAATTGTAAATAGAGTGCACATGACAGGATATATTTTTTCTTATTTCTGGCTTCCTTCGGGCGATAGGAGGCAACAGGGTGTGTAAGAAGGCAGTGACCCGCCCCAGATAACATGAGTAGTTGGACCCTTCCGAGACTTTAGCTGTTCTAAGCACTATTCCTAGTCTCTATGACACCCTTACAAGAAAGAGAAAGAGAAAAAACATCCTACTACTTCACTAAGGGTAGAACTTACAAAGGTGTCCTATGTCCGGCGGTCTAGATAGAGATACCCACCCCCTATAGCAAGGTGGTGTATCTTGGGCTACATGCTTGTACTGGTCGGGAGGGCCCTCCCAACCGAGTGGAGGCTTGTCATCCCTCCTCGACAGAGCATTGGCCGAGGCACCAGGTAGCCTTACCTCGAGCTTCGTACCCTTCATCATAAGTTCAGGCGCCGAGTGAGCCCTTGTCGCATGACGAAGTGGGGAACGCTCAGTTAGGCATGGAGTGTCTTGTGTCGCTCGCTGTGGTCGGAGTCGGAGCTCTCTCCTTGGTCATAGATGACCTTCAACACCCTCTTAGCGTCTTGGAACTCCGTCTCCTGGTCAGTGTTGACCTTTGGGCCAGCCTTTCGCTTACCCTCCCGCTAGCGGAAGGGTGCACCATCTTGGCGCTGCTGCTGGAGCTCTTGGAAGCGCTCTGCCAGCCTCTGGATCTCCCGGCACTCGCTGGCGCTGTGTCGGTTGGTGTCGTGGACCGGGCACCTCTGGGCACCATCGTCGCTGCTGGATGCCTGACACGGGCGCTTGTCGGTGCGCGGCCCCCGGCACCCTGCAGCTGCTACTGCTGTTGTAGTGTGGGCCCTAGCCAGCGGCTTTTCTTTGCCACCGGTCTTCTTCTTCTTGCCACCAGAGCTCTCCCTGGTGGACTCACCCCCCTTGCTGGGCGGTGTGTGCCAGTTGCGGCCCTCCACGACCCAAGCACACTTGTCTGCCAAGCTGAAGAGCTCGGAGACGTCCTGCACGTCGTATGTTGCCAACTTCTCGAGCATCTTCTTATCGCGGACGCCCTGTCGGAAGGCGACGACGACGGAGGCATTGGAGATGAGGGGGTGGTGTTCCTAACCTAGGAGAAACGCTGGATGAAGGAACGCAGCGACTCTCCCTGTTGTTGTTGCATGGCGTGGAGGTTGGCCCCCGAGCCCGGTCGGATGTATGAACTCTCGAAAATGGTCGTAAACTGTTGGCACAACTCTTCCAAAGAGGTTATGGACTCCTGGGGTAAATTCATGAGCCATGATCGGGCCGACCCGGTCAAGGCCACGGGGAAGTAGTTGGCCATGATGACCTCATCCACTCCTGCAGCTAGGATGGCGGTGGAGTAGATCTGCAGGAACTCGACGTGGTTGACTGTCCCATCAAACTTCTCCGTTAAGTGTGGCCGGAACTTGCGCGACCACTTCGCCATATGAAGGTGTGGGGCGAGAGCCATGCAACCTCCCACTGAGCCAGGGGATACGGGGCTCTGGCCCGCGTAGATGGGGCGCATGGTACCCGGGATACCATACTCCTCCCCGAGGCTACGACACCACTCGCACTGTAGCTCGATGGTGACGCGGCCATATTCTTTCTGACAGCGGCGGTGGTCTAGCTCGCCCCTGAGGTCCGTGGTGGGGAGTCTGTACGTCGCCGTCGAGTGGGTTGTCGCCGTCCTGTAATCCCTTGTTAGGGCACGAGGCGGCAACTGCGCCGTTTCTGGCCGCCGTCTCTGGTGGCATGGCGAGTTGCGCGCGGCGATGACTAGGTGGTCGACATCATTGCGCCACTGCTCAGCATCAGACGGGGAAGCTCCCGCGCACAGGGGGTTGTGAAGGAGTGCGCGGGCTTCTAGCAACGCGCTCTCCGGGCTGGCCTCGGTCGGCACTTGCGACGCCGTCGCAACCGAAGGCTGCCAGGAAGGAACTGGTATCGTTGCCATAGGGACTGGCGCCGGCGCAGACGGTCCCGCTCTGGGTCCATAGGAACCTTCTTGCTCCCTCTGCCACTGTCAGCGCATGGTGCGGGAAGAACCTCCGACAGATTGGATGTTCACCATTGTGGGCTTCACGAACAGCTTCAAGAACCAAAAGCCCCCCATCCTGGCACGCCAAATGTCGAAGTGCTTTCCGGCGACACTTCCCCCGGTCTGCTCGAAAGCAGCCGACGAAGGTTCTTTTTTCGTAGGGGCTAGTGGATCTTGAAGGTCGGAACACAATGGCGAAGAGGGACACGAGGATTTACGTGGTTCGGGCCGCCGGAGCGTAAAACCCTACGTCCACGGGAGTGCTTGTTGTATTGCTTGCGCGTGTGAGTGTATGAATGAGTCGGGGTTCAGATCCCTTTGCACGGAGGTTGCCCCGGTCCTTTTGTAGCTCAAGGTCGGGGTAATTACAAGGTGGCCCGGGGGCCGACAGGTGGCCTCGCGGCTATATGTCTCTTATACATGAGCTATAGGCATTTACAGCTATATGCATTGTCACTATCGGTGGAGTTAAGGCGCGGCGCCTGACACGCCGGGCGCCTCTGACCGGGTGGCCGGTGATGATGAAGTTCCTGTCTTGTCGCCACGTCTCCTCGCTCTGCTAGGCGGCTCTGCGTTGTTAGGCGGCACTGTTGTGCCATCACGCCTCGCCGCCCTGTCTTTCACCGTAATGGTGTGCATACGGGGGGATGGAAGCGTGCACCGTGCGCCACGCTTCTTGGGAAGGCGCGAGCCTTGAATGCTCGGCCTGACAGCATACCTTCCTCTTTACTCTTTGGCCATCTGCCCGTTTGTTGATGTGACATTCATGCGGCTGGCCTCGGGAAACGTGTCTCCACTGGAGTTGCCTTACGGAGTAGTGGGTGGTACGTAGTCGTTGGACACATGGCAGCACCGGGGCCCTCCCATGCTAGAGGTCGGGCCCAGGGCCGCAGGACACGTGGCACATCCGGAGCCTTCCTTGGGGGGAAGGTACACTTGGAGTCGTAGCCCACGTTGAAGCACCGGAGTCCTCCCATGCTGGAGGTCGGATCGAGAGCACCTTCATACGGGCATTCTCGTACATCAATCGGCTTATGTTCAAAAAGTACTAGAGAAATTCAACATGGATAAAGCCTATCCATCTAAAACTCCTTTGGTGGTTAGAGCCTTAGAAAAGGATACAGATCCATTTCGGCCACACCAAGAAGAAGAATAGGTGTTGGGTTTAGAATACTCATACCTAAGTTCCATAGGAGCACTTATCTATCTTGCTAATAACACAAGACCCGATATTAATTTTGCAGTCAATCTACTAGCAAGATATAGTGTCACTCCAACCATGCGTCATTGCAAAGGAGTTGAAGATGTCTTACGATATCTTTAACGTATAAAATATATAGGGTCTTTTCTTTCTGAAAAATCAAGATCTCAAACTCATTGGCTATGCCGATGCTCGATATTTGAGTGATCCCCATAATGGTAAATCTCAGACAGTCTTCGTGTTCTTACACAGACAGACAACAATATCATGGAAGTCTTGTAAACAGACTCAAATTGCTACGTCTTCAAATCACTTCGAAATCATAGCATTATATGAAGTTGCACGTGAATGTGCATGGCTACATAGAGTGATTAACCATATTCAAATCTCATGTGGCATTGAGCCGATTGAGTCACTAACCATTATCTATGAAGATAATGTCGGTTGCATTGCTCAGATGCTTTCAGGTTATGTGAAAACTAATGTTACTAAGCACATAACACCTAAACTATTCTACCCACATGAACTTCATGTTAATGGAGAAATTAATCTCCTACAAACTAAGTCATGTGATAATTTGGCTGATTTATTCACTAAGTCCACTACAGGAAACAGGGCAACATACGAAAGCCAGCATAACATACGATGGCAAGCTGTCGTATATAAACTTACATACGACGGTCAGTCGAGGCTGTCGTATATAAGTTTATAAACAACAGTACAGCCGTCGTTTAGTACGTAGCTGTCGTATATAAGTGTTATATACGACAGCCAACCCTAGGCTGTCGTATATAGCAGTTATATACGACAGACAACCCTAGGCTGTCGTATATAGCAGTTATATACGACAGCCACACCAAGGCTGTCGTAAATAAGTCTTATTTACGACGACCCATGGTGTGGCCGTCGTAAATAAGGCTTATATACCCGCGGGGGCTCAGGTCGGCGCGGGCATTCACGCCCGTGCCGACCCGAGCCCAAGCCGCCCGCCGCCGCCAGCCGCCGTCCGCCCGCGCCCAGCCGCCGCCCGCCAGCCGCCGCCTGTCGCCGCCCCGGCCGCCCCCGTAAGCCGGCGCCCCGGCCGCCCCCACCAGCCGGCACCCCAGCGGCCGAAGCCCCGGCCGCTCCCCGCCCGCCAGCCGGCGCCCCGGCCGCCACCCGCCGCCCGCCCGCCGCCGCCAGTTGCCGCCCCGGCCGCCACCCGCCCGACAGACGCCGCGGCTGCCCCGGAGGTCCCCGCCCCAGCCTCCACCCCGCGCTGTGCGCCGCCGCACCGTGCCGGTCCGCCTCCACACGCCGTCAGCCGCACCGTGCCGCGCCGCCTCCACCGTGAGGTAAGTCGCCCGCCTCCCTCCCCATCTAGATAGTTTGGTTTTTTAATTACCAATTGTTTATATTATGATTGTTTGTTTTTTATTGTTTAGTGGATAATTTCTTAGATTTAGATGAATTGATATGCTTAGGTTTAATTATTGCCCATGTTTATTTGAATTGCTAGCTAGGTGTTTTTTTAATTGCTTAGAATTGATAAGTTTGTTAACTACGGTAATTATGTTTGTTTAGATGAGTTGTTAATTGCTTAGATGATTAATGCATATGAGTTAATAGTTTAATTGATTATTGTTTCGATTGTTTGAGTGTTTAAAAGTACTATATGTACATAAATGGGCTTAGGGCCCGATACGACCCATTTAGTGGTAACGTATACGTCTACAAAAGCACGATGTGAACAACCTAGGCCGCCTCGCCCTACCCCCCACCCCATCCCCCGCGGCGTTCGGCCTCCGATCCCCCATCCCCCTCCCCCCCCCCCCCCCCCCGCGGCTTAGCCAGCGCTCGGCCTCCGACACTCTGCCGCGGAACTGCCAATCCTTCGGCGCTCGACCTCCTCCGCCGCGGGACTGTCGATCTGCCGGCACTCGTCGGCCTCCATTGACCGGCTGTCGCGGATCTGCCGGCGCTCAACCTCATACGAACGCAAGATCCTGTGCGCGGGCGCCGCCTCCCTTGTGTGCAAGCGTCGCCGCCGTATTCACCTGCCTTACGCCGGGATCTAAGGCGATGGGACGTCTTACGATCCCCAGGCGCCTTACCGCTTAAGCGACGCTTAAGCGATGCCTTAACAACTATGGTTCTTTCCTTCTCTCTATTGTTCTTTCCTCTCTCTCTCTCTTTGAAATCACTCAAAAATGAAAGATTGACGTAAACCTTTACAATATGCGTCACCCGTTTCGAACCAGCCCGTCTCACACGTGTTACGCATGTGAGGCGTGTAGGTTCGGAATTGTCCCTTTTTGGACAGCCTAGGAGTGACCGAGAGGGCGTGCTTATAATGAGACGCGGGGTTTAGATTTGGACATAGTTTCGACAGCGTAACCCTAATGTTCTCCGCTGCTCCATTTTTGGACGTGTAGTTGGAGAACAGCGGGGTTATGCTGCCGAAATTTCGTCTGGATCTAGACCTTGTGTCTTGTTATAAGCATGTTCGTCTCGGTCACTCTTGGGTGGGTTTAGGACCTATCCTTTCCAATAGATATAGGTCCGTAATATAAATAAATAATAAACTAACTATAAATTCTTTGACTTAAAACTGCAGAGTTAAACATGAGTGAAGACCGTAGTTGGATGTATACCGGTTGGAACAAGGCAACTGGTCACTCAGATGAGTGGTATGCCGGAACAGACGACTTTATTGATCGAGTGTTCTCGTTGTCTACGACCGATAAAGTTCGTTGTCCATGTGTGAAATGCTGGAATACTAAGTTTTTGGACAAAACAACATTGTCATTACACTTGTGCAAAAACGGTTACATGCCATATTATGAGGTCTGGAGTTTCCATGGCGAGTCTGCTCCTCGAGCCGTTCATGTAGATGATGATGATTGTCCGGGTGTTGACAGGATCGATGAGATGTTACAAGATATACAAACGGAGGATCCGCCCACAAATGAGGCAGATGCATTCTTTAATCTCTTGAAAGCTTCTGAAGAGGTGTTGCATGATCATACTGAAATGACTCTTCTTACTTTCATGACCAAATTTATGGCAATCAAATCTATGTATTTCTTCTCTAATAATTGCTACAATGATATGATGAAACTTATCAGCGATGCTCTTCCACAACCTCATAAACTGCCTAAAGATGTGTATCACTCAAAGAAATTACTATCTGGACTGGGTATGAAATATGAAAAAATTGACGTGTGTCCAGATAACTGCATGCTATTTTGGAAAGAGCATGACAAAGAGAAGAATTGTTTAAAGTGTGGAAAATCGAGGTTTGTCGAAGTTGTCAATGACGATGGTGATAAAGTAATGACAAAAGTTGCACATAAGCAATTATGTTACTTGCCTGTGACACCTCGGTTGAAGCGGCTGTTTCTTCCTAAAAGATCTGCCAGACACATGAGATGGCACAAAGAAGGTGTGCGTGAGAACAAAGATGTGTTGACTCATCCGTCGGACGGTGATGCATGGAAGTCTTTGGACTCTTTTGATCCTGCTTTTGCTAGTGATGCGAGAAATGTTCGCATCGGGTTAGCGACGGATGGTTTTTCACCTTTCAGTACAAATGCCACACCATACTCCTGTTGGCCCGTCTTTGTTATTCCGTACAACCTACCACCTTCTCTTTGTATGAAGTACGAGTTTATGTTTCTTAGCCTCATTATACCAGGACCAGATCATCCGGGATCACGTATCAATGTGATGTTAAAACCATTGATTGAAGAATTGAAAACGTTGTGGATTGGAGTTGAAGCGTATGACTATTACAAGAAGCAGAAATTCAACCTTCGAGCTGCTTATTTGTGGTTTGTCCATGATTTCCCTGCGTACGGCATGTTTTCTGGATGGAGCACACATGGTTGTTTGTCGTGTCCCATATGTGCGTCTGACACAGAGTGTTTTCGACTTACATACGGTGGCAAGATAATCTACTTTGATTGTCATAGGCGTTGGCTTCCTCGAAACCACCCATTTAGGCAACAGAGGAATGTCTTCAGAAAAGATACTGTTGTCACTAAGGAACCACCTAAACGCCTAAGCGGGTGTGAAGTATCCGACAACTGGACTCATGTATGTGGAGTTTGGGAGCTACCATATGTGAAGTCATTGATACTAATGCATAATATTGATGTAATGCATCAGGAGCGTAACATGGCCGAATGTATCATAAGCACGTGCATGGATATCACGCGCAAAACGAAAGACAACTTAAAGGCTCGAAAGGATTTGGCCGAGATTTGTAATCGACCTACTCTTGAGCTCTCTGAAAGCGGTGGTAAGCCACGTGCTTCTTTCGTGCTTCGACCTAATGAAAAGAAACAAGTTATGGAATGGTTGAAAACTTTGAAATTCCCAGATGGTTATGCTGCTAGTCTGAGACGAGCCGTGAATGTTAAAACGGGAAAGCTCACTGGGTTGAAGAGTCATGACTATCATATAATAATGGAAAGACTCTTACCTGTTATGTTTCGGGGATATCTGGATGATGCGGTGTGGAAGGTGTTAGCTGAGCTATCATTATTCTATAGGCAGTTATGTGCCAAAGAAATAGCGAAAGACATGATGGAGAAGTTAGAGAAGGAGATACCTGTACTTTTATGTAAGATGGAAAAAATATTTCCTCCTGGTTTCTTCAATCCAATGCAGCATCTTCTTATACATCTTCCATTCGAAGCAAAAGTTGGTGGTCCTGTGCAATATAGATGGATGTACCATATTGAAAGAGCATTGAGATATTTGAAAACTATGGTTGGCAACAGAGCAAGGGTTGAAGGGTGCATTGCCGAAGCATTTACTCTAAAGGAAGTAGGTTACTTTTCTAGTTTCTACTTTGCAGAAGAAAACAATGTCAATACTTCGGCAATACGATACAATGTAGATGACGAACCACCAGTTAGTGATCTCTCTATTTTTGAATCGAGGGGAACTACTGTTGGCAGCAGCACATCATACGATTTTACTGAAGGAGAAAGGACAACTGCTTTACTCTACATGTATGCTAATATCGATGGCATGGAGAAATATTTCGAGTAAGTGTTTCTCTTACATTTATGATGATTATTGTATTTACCAATACATGTATGCTAATGTCGATGGCATGTGTTTTGTGTGTACAGTGAGTTCCACAACCAAAACTGGAAACATAAGCATCAATCAACGAGAAAGCAAGTAGAAACGATGCGACGGGCTGGAATTAATGGAGGGCCTAATTTCTTATCCTGGTTTCGAGCTTATGTATTAGCGAACACAGACATCCATCAAGATTTACGACAACTATCTTATGGATTAGTGAAAGTTAGAAGCTATGGTCGATATGACGTAAATGGCTTCCGATTCCGTACAACTCAATTCGAAACTCTTCGTCCTCTCGCAGCAACATCAAATTGCGGAGTTGTGACGAGAGCAATCGACTCACAAGGGAAAGAAACCAATTACTATGGAATCATTAACAAAATTCTGGAATTTACTTTCGCTGGCAATAAAGAACTTCGAGTGGTGTTCTTTGATTGTGATTGGTTTGATAACAATCATGGAACTCGAGAAAATCAATTTGGCATGGTGGAAGTGAATCACAACGAACGCTTACGAGGTTTAGATACATACGTTCTTGCACATCAAGTGGAACAAGTGTATTATCTACCTTATCCATGTAAGAAGCTTAGCACTTGGTGGGTGGTATATAAAGTGAATCCTCGTGAGCGCTTGTATACTCCTGGAGATGATGGTTATCATGATAGTGGAGACACTGAAGAAGTTTACCAAGACGAAGAGTTGCCAGACTCTTTTATCGTTGAGTCTGGTGCAGGACTCGATAACTTAGTAGGAGACGTTGTAGATGTACAGACATCTACAATGCGAAAGCGAAAACGTAAACAGCTCAAGACGACAGATCGTGATGTTGATGATCATGATGTTGATGATCATGATGTTGATGAATTTTGAAACTGATTACGAGTAATGTTCTTTTAAATGAAAGTGACATTAATTATCGCTTACATTACTTTTGAAACTGATTAGGAGTAATTACTTTTTAAACTGATTAGGATGTCGTCAAGCAAGGGTTCAAAGGGTTCAAAGGGGAAGAAGGCGCCGAGTGTGAGGGGTTTCCTCCCCTCGCAGGAGAGAGACGACTACTTCTACGGTTCCACTTACAGCGGGAGCAGACGCACTCAACTGTTAAGTGCGTGTCCAGAGTTGCGGGACAGGGTTGTCAGTTTGCAGCGTACAGAGGTAAATTTTTCTACAATGCACAAAATTATTAAAATCACTTTTTCAATTTAGCTTACTTACTTTACCATTGTAGTCTGATTCGGACTATGAGTCCGAGGCCAGAGCGGCACCTCAGGAGACGGGTACGCAGCGCAGCGTGCCCTCGGGCAGTGAGCCCTCTGGTAGCCAGCCCTCCGGCAGCCACCCCCAGGGTAGTCTTCCCAGCGAGCCCGAGGGCACCCAGCCTGAGGACATGTCCGGTGACCAGCCTTCTGGGTCACCAGACGTGGTGCCGCAGCGGAGGAGACGCACGAGAAGGAGTAACTTTGTTGGTCCTCCACCTATTCCTAGAGAGCGGGTAATTATTCGTCCGGTTGGAGACAGGTAACACATTAATAAAGTATTCATTTCTATTTATTCTCAAAGACTATGATCTTACTTAATGACTTAACAAACGACTTTTTAGTTCTTGGGAGGACCTCTCGTACGACGGGTAGAAACACCATAGGACGGTGAACGGTTGCATCGGGAACTTAGTGCGTCTGCACTACCCCGGTGCGATTGATGGACGTGCAGCTACGTCGTGGGACGACTACGCGCGCGTTCCTCACCCGGAGAACGACAACCTACAGGGAGTCGTGTGGGCAGATTTTTGGGTAAGTAACTTTCATAAATATTTGAAGTTTCAATTCTTTATGTTCCTTCAAATAGTAATGTGCATATATGTCGAACTGTGTTGGCTTCATACAGCTCAGGTACCGCCTTGAGGACCCGGCTGAGCAGATGGATCACGCCCGCTCCGTGTTCGAAGTGAACGCTCGGAAGCTTGTTATGCAAATGCTTTCGAACGCTCGGAGTCAAGTAGTTAACGACTACTTAAAGCTCCACGACCACGAGGTTGGGTCGTTCAGAGACGCCTCCGACACGTACTTGACGGAGGAGCAATACGCAGAGGTAGGTTGCGTAATCTTTAAATTGTTCATATTAATATTGCTAAGTAACACCTAATGAACTACGCATGTGTGCCGGTTAGTGTCCCTTGGTTACAAGGACGAACTGAAGATTACCGAGCCCTTTGCAGGTATTGGGCTAGCGATGAGTTCATCGCTAAGTCCAAGAAGGCTCGAGATGCCAGAGGGAGCTCAGGGAAGCACGGTATGGGCGTCCAAGGTTTTGTGCGAATGGCTAAACGGATGGTAAGTTTCTTGGTAGTTTTTATTATATTCATAATGTAGTATTGTTCGTACTAACATATGTTCACAGGAAAAGGAGACCGGCGTGCGACCGAGTGCTACTGCGGTCTATAGGAGAGGTCACGCTGACCCTTCTCAGCCAGAGCAGTGTAGTCAGTACGCAGCGGAGCGCCTGGTAAGTTTCATGACCTCTGAAATTATTTGACACTATATATGTTGTTGAATTTACACAATTTCATTATTTTTCAGACTAGGTATGGGCAAGAGGCTGTGAGGATACACGGCGAAGGGTTCGATTGGGAAAACTCCCCGAACATCGACCCTCAAGCCGCGTATGCAAGCGGAGGTGGAAAAGCAAACGGAAGGTGAATTCATTTACTTTCATTGTTTTCAATTCAAGATTATTTAATTTTACCTTGAATTGATTCGTTTTTTTAGGCTTGCCATATTCTCTGGAGTCGTCAACTCTAGGGAGGCACGACCTGCGAGAGGCAGCTCCTCGCAGTCTTCGGCTGCAGGCTCCTCCAGCCGCCGTGTCACCGAGAGAGATCTCGAGGTCATGGCGCTTCGGGAGAGCTTGGCTCGGCAGGAGGAGGCCTTGGCGAGAGAGCGAGAGAACAACAGGGCTGACATGGTGTACCATGCGTCCTATATGGCACAGATGTAAGCGGCAATGGAAGTAAGAAACATACAATTATAGTTTAATTACATTGCATTTCAATTAGTTTTGTAAATTGTAATGTTTGAAATGGCAGGCGCTAGCTCGACAGCAAGGGCAGCAAATCCAGATACCGTTGTGGCAGCCACCTCCGTTCGTGCTGGAGCCGTCGCCACCACAGGAGCAGTTTCCTGGAGTACAGGTATAAAAAGAAAGTTACATTAAGTGGAAGCCCCAACCGCTAAGAATCCTAATGAACCTAGAAAAACAATTGTAAACTTGTACATATGTCACTTTGTTTCGCGGGGATCAGGGACGGAGGCTCAGACTCCATCGCCACAGCTAAGGGCGCCAGGTTCGCCGCGGCAGGATGACTTCTTCGCTCCCGGAGGTAGTGGAGGGGCTAGTAATCAATAGATTTGTCATTTTGTTTTCATTTGTGTGGATGTCAAACTTTGTGATTGTCGATGTGTACTATTGCACTTTGTTGTGAATTTATATATCAAACTGTTTTTTTGTTGTCTTTGGATGTGTAGCTGGCCATCGAGCCAGGTTAGCCATTTTCTATTTTTTTTAAAAAAATGGAAAAGCTTATATACGACGACCTGTATAGTTTATATACAACGGCCGCTATACAGGGCCGTCGTATATAAGCCTAAATTATATACGACGGTTGGGCCAGGCTGTCGTATATAAGGCCTTATATACGACAGCCAGGGCCCAGTCGTCGTATATAAAGGCCTTGGCCCACTGGGCCAAGTCCACAAAACGGGCCGTTGTATATAAGCGGTCGTCGTATATATACTGTTATATACGACGGCGCCGTCGTATATAACTATATATACGACAAAATATATACGACGGCCACAAACCGTCGTATATAAACAACTGTCATCGTATATAAACTATATACGACGGCTTCTACTTTATATACGACGGTTTTAGCCGTCGTATGTTGACGGGAATCCTATAGTGGTCCCTACCATATTCCACATTTTGTAAATGTGTCGCTAGTATAGGTATGCGTCGACTTAGAGATTTAAAAGGTTTAGGGGGAGCTTTGTCATGAAGCTTCCTGGTAATTAAACATCAAATTATACTCTTTTCTCACAATAAGTTTTAATGAGCCAATGATAATGTAAGTAAAATGTTCGTTTTCTAATTTTCCCCGCCGGGGTTTTTTATAGAAAACGATTATGACATTTCATGTTGTGATTTTCTCCTGTCTTAACAAAAGTTTTAGGAGTTTTTTACATAAGCATTCAGTTATATATATATCTTCAGATTTTTTCCACTGGGTTTTCTAAAATTATATTCATTCAACGCGATATTCAAGTGCTTAAGGGGGAGTGTTATGAGTCATATGCCCACTTGACAATAGAATGAAGAAGTCAACTACCACGCTAGCAGTTATCGACGTGCCTCTTCACCAACAGTCACGTCCATTCCCAAAGGTCACCATCACATGTATAAAAGGAAAGGAAATGATTGAGAAAAATAATACAATTATTTTACACAACTTTTTTGTCTCTCTAATTTCATTCTCAACACGACTGACCGCAATGATGTACTCTAAAAATCAACTCAAAAAGAATATTCCCATCACTTTTTAGCGTACTCTAAGAGATTCTTTACTTTACAGCACATGTTTCCGCACTCATTGTACTCCTAAATATACTCTAAATCAACTTTCACCATTATTTAATATTTATTTCCATATTTTCCTTTTTATTCACTTTCTTTTTTCTCTCTTATTTCCCTTTTATTTTCTTTCTTTTTTCCTCTCTTCTTTTCCTTTTATTTTCTTTCCATCTCCCTCTCATCTTTTTTTTTCTCTCCCTATTTTTCCTTCTATTTTCATTCATTTTTCCTTTCTTTCTATTTTCTTTCCTTTTCCCCCTCTCTTTATTTCCTTTTCCCCCTTCGGTTTTCTTTTCTTCCCTTTATTTTTTTCTTTTCTTTCTCTCACCGGCTTCCTTTTATTGCTGAACCTTCTCCCGAAGCTTCCTGTTCCTGCTCCACTTTGTCTCATCGGCCCGTCCACCCCCATGGTCCCCTCCGCGCCCCTTTGCCCCCTCTCGCCGCCCCTACCCCCGATTGCCGCTCCCGGCCGCCGCCCCCTCTGCCCACCTCGCACCCCTGCTCGCACGCGCATGCTCGGACGACGACGCCGAACCAGGCGCGGGCTCGAGGAGGCCGCGGCTCTTCGCCGTGCCGAGGCTTCTGGTTGGGCTGGCGGTAGGCAAGTGCTCGCCGCACTGCGACTCGCCGGTGGTGCGCAATCCGACACCGCCAGCCCCCTTCGATCGCTGCTCCCGCCTCCTCTCCCTTCCCCTCGGCCACGCGCACGCAACGGCAGCAACTCTTCATCTTCTCCCACCTCGCCTTCTCCTTCCTCATCGGCGTTGAGTAAACTTCTGTCGAAACCCGCGAAGCAACCGACGATAGTTTCCCGCTCTCCTCTCCGTGCGCTCGCGTGAGCGCATCGCTGTAACGTGCGGGAGCATAGGATATACCTCCCCCCGCACCCCAGTGCAGCGCTATCCAGAGCGTCGCGGGATCCAGCACCCCGGTGTGAGCAGCCTTAGGCTGGTCGCAGCGAGCCACGCCTGCAAAAGCAGCGGGCGCGCGATAGCGGTCGCCTACAGCGGCAGCCAAATAGTGCTCCCTAAATCCCAGGGCTGCATAGTACTCCGCCAAATTAAAAGATTTTCTATAGCGCCGGTACAGCTGGGGAAGAACAAAGAGAAAGAAAGAGATGAGGAAGAAACAGAAAAAAGAGAAGGGAAAAGAGAAAAAAGAAAAGAAAAAAGAAAAGAAAAAGAAGGATGGGAAATGGGAAAAGAAAGGAAAAAAAGAGGAGAAGGAAAAAAGAAAAATAAGAAGAAAAGAGAGGAAAAAGAAGTGAAAAATAATTTGATGATTTTTATAGGTTTTAAATATAATATTATGTATATAAAAGTAGTTATATAAAATATTTTAAAATATGATATAATTATATTATCTAATATAAAATAGATGGTAGTTAATATAGAGGTCGGATTTAGAGGTGAACGAGTGCAGGGAATTGAACTATAAAAATGAAAATTTTTTAGAATTGATTATAAAAATTTAAAAATATTCTTTTAGATCGAAGTGCGCGAGCAGGCTTACACTTGCGCTGCTGGTCTCGTCTCGGTTACGTACGGCACGTGTTTGAGCCGGTACCAGTAATCAATTGATGCGACGTCTTATTTCGTTGTTCTGAAAAGAAAAGAAAAATAATGCCTGGGCGGATTAGCATTGCTAGCTAGGGGCGGTGGTCCATGCGGTTGAAGCTAGCGATCAGCACGCATGTCCGCACGACACGAAACCAATGCTTGCATCAACGCGACTAATGGCAGTACGTGCTTCCGTCCCGGCACACGCACGCACAGCCCATCCGCACCGCACGACGCTGCCACAGCGCACGTACTCGGGCGGGCGAGCAGCACGGGGCGTCCGCACCGCACGGCACGCGGTGAATGTGCCCGTCCTGTCGTCGTCTGTCCGTCCGTAATTGTGGCGATTCCGTCCGTGCGCACGCCGGCCGGCGAACGGATGGAGTGCGTCCTGCGTCGTCGTCCCGTCACGTACGTGCCGCGCGCGCCGGCCGTCTGTCCGTGTCCCGGCTGGCACGCGGCTACTAGGCTAGCTGGTCAGTAGAGCGAGCGACACCGCGCGCGGCTGGGACTGATGAGAGCGAGCGAGTGGCGACCACCCGCCACCAGCCAGAGCACGCGCGCGCGTGCGGGTCTACAGCTAGTGCACGCACGGGCCGTCCTCCCCTCCCGGCTCCCGCTCGCCACCAGCAGAGTAGAGCGTCACGTCGCGCGCACTGCTTGATGTACTGTACCACCACCGCAGGAACAGCGGGGAGAGCACTGTTCGGCGCGTGCGCGTGGTTTCGACCCCTCATCGGCGTACAAGAGACGGCGCAACAAAAGGTGGTGAACAGAGCTCGCCGGCCCGGAGGACGGAGACGTACGTACGTGTCGGGGCGAAACATGCTAGTCGTAGCTAGTACAAAACGGCAAAGGGGGCCTGGATTAGATCACGAGCATCGGTCCTGGATTAGGTGTCTCTCTCGAGTCCACAAAGGCCTTCTTGGAGTTTCACAATGGCCCAAAAGCCTTGGTTTCTACCAGCCCATCTCTGCATCGGGATATTAGGCACGTTTTGGAACAAATGAAGGCCTTTTCGGCCCAAGTAACAAGAGAAAAAAAATAGAGATTCTCGAAAAAAACACCGGCAGCCAGCACAAGTGGTCCATTGTTTCTCCAACCTGATCACGAAGAGGGCATTGAGCCCGCGCAAGAGAGACGCTCCGCTGTTCTACACCTGTCGTGTGCCCATGTTTTATGAATCGCTCCTTCAAAGAGCCCCTCATTAGTTGCTGATTTGGATGAATATTTGGCCGGACGAAGGGAAGCGCCAAAAATGTGGCACTCCTGCTCACCCTACTCAAGCTCAACATCCTCGAGTAAATCCCATAGTCTGAGGAATGCAAGTAAAACCGCCAGCGAGAGAGGGAGAGAGAACCCGATGCGAGCTCGCTACCCCTAGTCTTTTATCCGAACTTTAGACCGGCTATGCTATTACAACATAGGCGAAGAGTTAGTTTTAACCAAAAGAAATGAACATCTCATGTGTGCTGCAGCATGAATCTGATATCTAAGATTTGACAATGAAGATCTTTTAGTTTAGAACTCAATAAATATAGTTACATGTTTTTTACTGCCAGATGAAAGCTGTACAAGGAGTAAATACCTTGTCTACAGTTCTGGTACAATGTTTGTGGCGACAATTTTTTCCACAAGCAGCAATCAACAAAAGAAATAGATATTTTGTTGAGAGGACACTATCACTTTTCATTGTCAAGAGAATGACTGTATATTCACACCCTGGTCATATTAACGGAATTCATCCATTGCTATATTTCAGAAGGAAATCATACTTTTTAGGTAGCAACATCAAAGTTTCTCGATATTCTGCCTTCAAGGAAAGTGATACTAACATTGAAGTAGTGGAAGCTTCATGTGAGAACGCCCTCTCATCAATTATTCACCCCTAAGCAATAAACCCCTAACCACAGCATTAAGCATACGTGAGTTTGGAGTACAGCCACGATTCTCCATGTCTAGAAACATATTGTCCGCCTCTTTCAGCAACCCTTCTTTTATCAGGTTTCTCATCATTATTCTGAAGGTCACCACATTCGGCACTAAACCATTGTCTGAGACAGAAGCAAACAAAGTCATGGCATCGTCTTTTCTTCCGACATTGAACAATGCGTCGATCATAACTGTGAAAGTGATAATATGAAGCTGCAGATCCATAGAACAAAGGTTCTTGAATATTCCAAGCGCATCAGCGACACAATTATTTTTACAGAGTCTATCAAGAACCATGTTATAGGTAGTAACATCCAAGCATATTCCAGCGTTAACCATCTCCAGATAAAGCTCCTTTGCATCAACGACACGACCAGATTGAAATAACCCATGCAGATGCAGCAATATATTACAGGTAATAACACTAGGTTTCACACCTTCGCTCGACATTTCCTTGAAAAGAGCCAAGCCATTCTCAATCCTTCCTTTCTTACAGTAGCCATCAATCAACATACCATAGCTAATATCATTAGGTTTCAAGCCAATTGAAACAATATCAGTAAGTAGCTTTATTGCTTCATTCATCTTTCCATCTAGGCGATATCCATCTATTAGTATATTATACGAAAAAACATCAGGCTTTGCACCTATACATGCCTTTAGATCAAAAAATTTTCTGGCTTCAGTAACTCTTCCTACTTTGCATAGGGTGCCCATAATTGTGTTAAAGAACACAACATCGGGAAGAATGCCTCTATTGATCATTTGGTAAGACAATTCCTCGATCCTGTCCCATTTTCCACTGGTACAAAGATAAAAAATTAGGATGTTAAACACAATTCTGCAAGTAGCAAATCCATCCTTGATCATCTGATTGAATTGGAACATAGCATCATCCACTCTACCTGTCTTACATAGTGCATCTATTATCGTTATATAGTTGACTATGTTAGGGCTCAATCCCTGTTCCTGCATTTTTGTAAAAATAAGCAGTGCCTCATCAACCATTTGCGCTTTAGCATATCCACCTATCAGTATATTAAAGACATGATGATCAAAGGAAATACCGTCTTGAATCATCAAATCTAGAAATTCATGCATATCAGCAAGAGAACCATTGGCGGCATAACCATGAATCAGGATACTATAGGTCCTAACGTCGAGTTTTAGACCCCTGTGGACCATAGAGTGAAAAATCTTCCTAGCTCCTGTGCATCTTCCATTCTTACGAAGATAGTCTACCAGTGTACTACAAGTAACAACATCTGGCCTGTGACCATCTCCGGACATTTCATTGAGTATTCTAATTGCCTCTTTCCACTGCCCCAAACAGTAGTATCAGTGAATTAGACTGTTATATGTATGACAGTCAGGCATGACACCAATTTCAGACATTTCCTGTAGAACCGCCTCAGCCCTGCCAATTGCTCGAGCCTTGCATAGTCCATCTCACTCATCGAGTTGTAAGTCACAACATCTGGCAAAATCCCATGATCCATCATTTCTTGAAACAGGCTGTAAGCTTTGCCCCCCTAGCGCCCTTTAAAGAATCCATCGATGACTGTTCCAAATGACACCAAATCTGGCCAGCAACTGTCTCCAACTTCAAGCATCATGTGGAGCACCTCCAGAGCCTCTCGACTCCTCTTGTCACCACAGAGCCCCTTGAGAAGTGTGTTGTAGGTGACAACGTCAGGCGTGCAGCCAAACTCCCGCATTCGATGGAGCACCACGTCCATTGCATCACTCATCCTCTTGACATCACAGAGGCCCTTAACTAGTTGACTGAGGAAGACGGTGATTACCCTCCAACCCGACTTAAGGATCTTACCAAGGATGACAAAGATGAGGTCCAAGCGGCCCAGGCGGCGGCGGCAGCCGATGAGGATGTTGTAGATGTGTATGTCAGGAGCCACCTTGTTGGAGCTGGCTCGGACGATGCGGTTGAAGAGCGAGACAGCGAGCGCATCGCCGTCGCGTACGGATGACGAGGAATCCTTCCGCGCGCAACAGACAGCGACGAAAAGCTTGTGGAAGGTGGGCACCGAGGTGGGTCTGGCTTGAGGAAGCAACTCGTCGAACAGTTGGAGCGCGTCCTCGTGCCGGAGTCTCCGCGAGAGCGATAGCGTTCCTGAATGACGCGCTCCAGCTCCCAGCAGGGCCGGCGAAGGGCGGTGCGGACGTCCGTCACGGCTGCGGCGGCAGAGAGCCCACGGTGCATGGCCATTTGTGGGAGCTGGCGCCTACGAGCATGCGCCAGGGGGGTTGGGAGGAAACAAACGGCGACTTGTGCGTCCGCCACTCGACCGGTAGGAACAGGCGAGCAGCACGTCGGCGATCGCGGCGTCGCAGCTGGGATAGCTGAAAGGATGAAGCACGGCGCGTGCTTGGCGGCGCATTTGGCGGACGACGGGGAAAAGGGAGTTAGGAACGCGGCGTATTTGGCGTGTGCCCAAGTCGAACTCCCCGTCACCTCCTCCACACAGGTAGGCAAATTCCACACCTTTGTCGCCGGTCGCTAACTTGCATCGCGGGTTCTTTCAGCTCAAAATTTCGCCTAGCAATGTGGTGACGTACCCCCAGAGTTTTGAGCCTGCGAGATGTCCTGCGGATGATCCCATCGCAGCAGCTGCCATTCTCGCCAAGGTGGCGGTGCATGAAGACGTCGACAGCTCCCGCACCTGATGGATCCACTTCTCCGTTTGTAAGCTGGGCTCCTGCATCTGTGGTGCCACCTCCAATGCAGCTCGTCGTGTAGAAACGAGATCTCACGACGTACGCCTTTGAGCCTGCCATACTGCCCACCAACTCCAACTGAGTGCAAGCTTGCTAAGGAGTGGATGCAACACAGCGACCAGTGCGCTCGCTGTAACTCCAACCATCTCTGTGTTTCTTGATGCCCTATGCTCTGTCAATTGCTGAAGCTGCATTTGGACGCCGTATAGCTTGGAACCTTAGCTGAGCTTGGACCTTGGACCTTGGAGAAGGTTAACTCACTCTCTTATTCAAGGTTATAAATGGTAGCCAGTACCAGAACTGTGATGCATACAGGAAATTTTATGGGAAATTTAACGCTGGTCCCAAGAATAACTGAAAGCCGGTTTGATCACTTCAAAAGCTGTCCGACTAATGCGAGTTTAATTACTATGGTCTATGCCGACAGCAGAACAAGGTGTGGGAAAGGATGGATACTGCCGTCTGAAGTCACCTTGGTAAAGTCAGTGAGGAAGGGGTAGTCAGTATATACTCGTCGACAATTAGACTGGAGCAAGAATGCTCGTGACCTCCAAAACGAAAGGGAGGACCAATTTAGTTTTGCATGTTGCAGCTGAAGTTAACATCGTTGTAAAACTGCAACGGTCTGACGAAGAATGGAAAATTTTAAGTGAACAGAAACAGAAGCCGATCCCTATCTAATCATATCATGTAATAACTGAGAAATTACTATTACAGCCGATTCTTGCCTCCTGGAACATTTGTGATGATTTGAGCTAGCGACTGCGGAGAGAGTAGCAGAGCATGTTTTCAGGAATGGGCACGTAACATTAGGCCAGCTCTGTTGTAGTGATGTCAAGTGCTGGCTGCCCATTTGGTCGTCCAAGCTTGTGATTCTTTCTTAACCATCCTTTCTGGCATGACTGAACTATCTACTTCCATTCTGTTTTTACCAGTCAAGACTCACTTTTCTTTTCCAGCAAGTGGTGTACCGGTCCAATTAGCAAACTTCATTTGAGTATAAAGTGGGAAGGCAGTGTCTGTTATTCAAAGAAAAAACTAAAATAGCAAATAAGCCATCGATTACTTGATTTTAATAAGCAGGAAAATAATTGCTTAGACTCACATTAGTTCACTCCTTGGAAGGAAGTTGAAAGGGTTCAGATTGAAAGGAATATATTTGCATGTCTGAAACACCTCTTGATTGAAGGTGTTCAACTGAAACACCGCTTTAAATTATAGAATTGTGGCAACCGGTTGCCACCCATGGATCTTGGGCAGAGGTGCTTTGCACATTGATACGAGATGTGCGGCATATGCTAGGAAAATAATCTAGCACTGTCAAAAATTCCAGGGACTATATTATCTATGGAAGGCCATTAACTAATGGAAAAACTTCTAGTCCAGCATGCATCATATGACCGGTAAGAGGGGCTTTGCACATTGATATGAGATATGAGGCATATGCTAGGAAAATAATCTAGCACTGCCAAATTCAGGGACTATGTTATCTTTGGAAGGCCATTAACTAATGGAAAAACTACTAGGCCAGCATGCATCAAACAATCAACATGGAATTGTTAGTAAGAAATTTCCAATGATCTTATCAATGTACAATAGTAATATTATGCAAATTAGATGGATTTGGAATTGCTATAACAGAAACAAACTAGTACGATTTCAGACAATAAAACTGGCTCACACCCTATACCCTCGTCTCACATTCTTGCAATCAGACATCTAAAAAAAAGTCATACCCAGTGCTGAAAGCTCCCACACGTTGTGGGGTCTGGGAAAGGAATTTCTAGGCAGCCTTCCCCTTGCTTATTTTGCAAGGAGGCTGATTCGAACCCAGGACCTCCAGGACATAAGTGGAGACACTCTACCACTGTGCATCTACAAGAAAAATTTGATGTAGGTAACTAGGTAAGCAGGATGCTACTAATTAAATCAAAAGGCAAAATTAATTCAACCAACAGCAACAAATAGATCTAAAGAGTAGATTTTTCATGTGATTATAATAGAGCTATAAGGGATAAGTACTGTATGTAACCATTTCATCAAAATGATAATTCTCAGCCTGCAATATGGAGTCAACATCACACAACATCCTATGAAAGCATTGACAATGAAAATAGTGCGCTAGTTTGATCAACCACAGGAAATAGATCTATCTGGACGCAGGCAGATCTTGCAACGGATCTGGCCTAATTAACCGGTAAGTTTCTACCAGGCTCACCAATCACCATAGGTAGCCGGGGATCTTGATGCGGATGAAGAGCATGGCCATGGCGTAGGCGAATACGACGGCGACGGCGCCACCGCAGCCGAAGGAGACGCGGAGGCTCCGGGGCCTGTTGCGATCGGCGGCGAGATCCAGGAGGATGATGCCGATGCCGCCGAGGAGGAACATGAAGCCTGAGGAGAGGCCCTCGATGATGTACTGGCCGTTGACGCGGCCCGGGAGGAAGACGACGGGGCGGACGGCGCCGGTGGCGGGGTCCTGCGCGCTGCCGATGCCGGGGGGCTCGACGATGACGTCGTAGACGAGGCCGGAGACGACGGCGAAGTAGGTGAGGAGGATGAGGGAGAATACGGTCATGGGGGAGGGGAGCGCCAGGTTGGACGGCAGCTTCAGGCGGGTGCGCGGCGGGCGGAGGAAGGAGAAAGGGAGCACGCGGAGGGCGTGGAAGAGGGGGTCGATGGAGTCGAAGTCAGATCCATGGGCCTGCGCCGCCGCGGCGCTGCCGGCGGGGTGGTCCGATCTGGGGGCCATGGCTCTTCCGTCTGTGGGAGAGGAGAGGAGCGGAGAGGGCCGGAGGGGGAGAAGGAGCGCGTCGTCAGGCTGGAGTTTGGGCGCTGGGGGGGTCGTCGGTGTTCGTTCGCAGCATCGGCCTGGCATCCTGCTAGTGGGCCGGAAACTGAACTGGGCCCAGGCCCAACCATCCTCTTGTTGTACATTCACTTTCTCCATAAAATATATCTACCACTCATGTGAAATTACAAAATAGTGGAGCGTAAAACACTGCAAGTTCGCAGGTCGGGCCAAGAGATAGTGTTGGGCCAATTACGCAGGCCCACAGGCTGAAAGCGTCTGGTGGGCCCGTCGCGACCCATGCTCAAGGCAATCGGCCCTGTCCCCCACGAACGCACGCTATCCAGGCCTGTCACCCATCTGAGTGACCTACTCCCGCATCGCCTCCCCTCGCCTCGCCGCCGAGTGCAAGCGCCGCCGTGCCTCGCTTCCTTCTCCGCCCCCGCCGCCCACTGCGCCGCTCAAGGTCCACGGGCGCGGAGTGAAATTCCCACCGGACGGTAAGTAACCCTCGCTTGGCTTCTTTGGATTTCGTCTGTCGTAGGAGTTGAGGTTTCGTTTTCGGTCGAATTCGACTCTCTCCGTTGTTAGCTACGTGCCCTAGTGATCGATCCAATCCGTCCGCCTATCGGCCTATTAGGTCCGGATGATATTAGGTTGATTTTTTTTTGGGGGGGGGGGGGGGGGGGGGGGGGGGGCTTTAACTGAACTCCACGCCCCCCTCGTAACTCTATGTAGATGGCGATAAACCATGAGAAGGTCCCACTACTTAAAGCTCGTTGCAATGTACAGAAAAAAACACGTTTAGGAATTATTCTGTAGTTTTTTTGTCCTGAGGCAAACGGATGAGGTGGGTATGGATGGATGTGTATAGAAATTATGATATAGGATGCTACTTTTTTTTAACAACATACAGCAAGGGAAACCCTTGCTATTGTAGTATTGGATGTTACTTTTGTCGCAGAGTTCACATAATCCAATTGGAATTAATCACATGTATTCTGGAAAACGGAACCTTTTCTTTTTTTCCTTTTGTCTGTATTGGTATATTGGTTAACATGCTACTATGACACTATATTGGTTGTTGTTGTCTCTGTGTACTTTTGCTATCGGTTAGTCAAAGGGTGGCCCTTGTGTAGTAGTAGAGTCTCCCCACTTGTGTCCTGGAGGTACTGAGTTCGAGTCAGCCTCCTTGCAAAATAAGCAAGAGGAAGGATGCTCAGAAATTTCCTTCACTAGACCTCACAATATGTGGGAGCTTTCAGCACTGGGTACGCCCTTTTTTTAGTTGATCATATTGTCGGCCCCAGTTGGCCTCCATCTCATGCTCTGTACCATTGCACACACGAGATGTTGGCCCCTCGTTGCCTATATCTACTTGTTCCAACTAATGGAAATTAATGGTGCCTTCTAGTGGTGTTTGTATGAGGGCTATCTCATTAAGGAGTTTCGAATTTGATACATTCCGATGAAATACATGCCCTATGGATTTTATTTCCTTTTTTATTTGCTATGTTAATAGCAATGTTCCAAAAGGCGCTAGGCGGGCGGTGACCCTCCGCCTAGAGCCTAGGCGTGCCTAGGTGTTTAAAGGCGGCACCTAGGTGTTAGACACTATAGCAATAATAAATCCTAAAAATTTGAAAATTAGTGCATGTTTGTTGTACTGGGCTGGTGTTCCCAGGCCCACCTCTGTTCTCTGCCCCAGCCCACTTCGAGGGCCTGCGGGCGGACGGAGGGGGCCTCTCCCCCAGGAGCGGACCCCCTAGCCCCGATTCCTTTCTCCACGGGCGGGTCCCCCACTCAGGCGCGGATTGGCTGCCCCTGCTCGGAACGGCCTCGCCCCGCCCCCTTCCTCCGCTCGCCGCCCGCTGCGCTGCCTTCCTCCGCCGGCCGACGGCACCCCCTCCCCGATTTCTTCCTCCTCCTCGGGCGGATCTCCCCCACTCAGGCGCGGATCGGCAGCGGCTTCCCCCGCCCCGCCTTCCTCCGACAGCCAGCGGCGACCCCCCTCCCCGAATTCTTTCTCCTCCACCGGCGGATCTCCCCCACTCAGGCGCGGATTGGCGGCGGGCCTCCCCCGCCCCACCTTCTTCACCCCCCTCCCCCCCTCCCCCCTCCCCTGCCTTTCGGTCGCCTATCCCCTTAGGCGAGGCGGCCTGCCCGCGCGGAGCGCTGAGGCACGCCTAGGCGGGCGCCTCAGAACGCCTTTTGGATCACTGGTTAATAGATTCTTTCATGTTTCTAAAACAGCTTTGTTCCTTTCAGTGACATTGACAGTTCAAGAGGATCCCCTGGATACTACTACGGTGCCGCAGATGATTGATAATGAGGTTGACTTTGGCAACATTCTTGATGCTCCAGAAGAAGCGCAACCAGCCGCAAAGTTAAATCTCAAGCCACGTATCAAGCCCCGGAAGGCAACTTTACAATCCAAATCTTCAGCCCCCAACCCTTCTGCAAAAATCAAAGATGGAAACACAGGAGCTGTAACTCAAGGAAATTCTTCTGAGGAACTCAGTAATAGTCATGGAAGAGCATCCTTGACGTGTCTGGTTAGTGTTGATGATACAACTGGTTCTCAGGGTACTCTTGATGCACTGCCTGAAGATGTGCTGACAGTTCCTTCGGGGCCTCTGAATAATTGCAGTGTGGTGTCAAGTTCTGCTGACGGTAGTGTTTCCCAAGACGATGAGCACCTTAACGATCCATCTAAATTAGGCACACACCATGAAAGCTATGTGGTTCCAGATATCCGTTCATCACCTGCTAGTTCATGTGGAAAGACTATTGATGATATTGTTGATTTTGGAGAAACATTTGATGCACAAGCTAAAGAGGAAACAGTTTCAAAATTGCAGCCAAAGGTACATGTGAAGCTTCCTAAGTTAGCAACTAAACCACGGAAGACTAACCAAAATGTAGAAGCTTCTACTGTCAATGTGATTTTAGAAAATGAAAGGAGTGATACTAATCAGATTGGACCCAAAGATGATCATATACAGGCTCTGAGATGTCATGAAAGTGGTAGTCAGCCCTCGGATTCTGAAGCATTACCGGGAGGTAATCATATTACAATTGTCTATCTTTGAATAACTTCACTGATGCTTATCTTCTCATACAGAGCAAACATATTTGTTTTACAGCTGAACCTAAGGGCAAAGGAAAATCTGTGTCTTTTTCTCTACCGGATGCTTCCAAAGGGGTTGCTTCTAGAGATACAACTTCTATGATGGATGACTTCAGCAGTTTCTGTGATGGTCTGTATAACTTGCCTCAGAAGACGGCTGAAAAGGTCAGTCTTTCTGGTTGACTACTAGAAGCTATAATTATTTGTACTTCTTCTTTTACAAAGCCTTTGTCTCAATCATGTCTCAATTACTTGTACACATGTAACTATTGCAAAATTTCTTCTTTACTTTATTTGGTCAGAACTTTACTGAGGGTCAGTATTGTAATGATCAGGAATATACCGATAATGCGTGCCAGGGTAAGGGGGATACATCTGATCAAGCTGTTGAACAACAGCCAAAATTGCACGTTGGAATTGGAGAAATAAGGTCATCTATGAAGCTACGGAGCAGGAAGAACTTGCAGAATGTTGAGATATCCCAGCACACCACTGAAGACTACTTTGATGAAGACATTGTTGAACCATCAACATCTGAACAAGATAACGATAGCAGTGTCGATTACACTGCTGGTTCCAAGCGGAAGATTAGGCAAAAGTCAAGGGATGCCTTAGAAGAACCACATCAGCAGGGTGTTCAAAATGATAAAAGTCAGGTACTTTCACGGGGCCGCAAGAAAAATTTGAAGGATGCAACAACAGGAAATACCGAGAAGAAGCTAACCCACAGAATCCGTCAGAAGAGAATGAAAGGTTGCTGCTGAAAATAATAATAATAACCATGTTTATATAATCTTTTTTTTCATTCTTGGATCTTGGACCTTTTTTAGAGGTTAAGACTTTGCTGGAAACACCATATGAGGAGATAGATCACAAGAAGCTTAGTGCAGCACATCTCAGGTTATTACAAGAGGCCAGGGAGCGTATTACTGTGAGTTTTGTGGAAAATTTAGTAGTTATATTTTTCTAAATATTTTTATGTTTTTTCTCATGATTTTTTTTTCTCTAGGTTAAAGAAACTTTACCTGGACCATCCTCTAATACAAGGTACACCACCTTATTTTTCATTTCTCTGAATACTATGCAATATAAAATTCAAGCAGAGCATTTAGAGGTTATTGTCCATCCGAATATATTGCGCTTAAAACCGACTAGAATGACCCCGCACCCAGGCATTGCATCATCATTGCTGGCTCACCTGTAAGCCAACTTTTTTAGCAACTTTTTCATGGTGACGGTTTAATATTAGTTATTTGGACATAACATTGGTGACTGCTATAAAACATACATCACAGTTTGTTACTGCTATATATTCCTACTTTGTGACATGATTATTCTGTACCTCGCATCAGTTCATCCCTTTTGACTGTATAGAACATTCAAAAGTTTCAATCTGATATTCTCGCAAGAGCATCTCAATATATATTCAGTATATAATACAGGCTCCCTCTATGGTAATATTCAGGCCCTCTCCTTTTGGGATATAGCTTTTCAAAAAGCAGCTTCTTGTTGGCTGCCAGTGGAGCAGAGTAGAAGCAAGCTAGCCTGTTTTAGGTTTTGATTTTATCATTTATGTGGCTGACTGGGTGGCTGAATCGAAGTTGAAGGTTAAAAATGTTTAAAACAATCTTGATCAAAATTTGATCTTTTAAGTGCTAATTGATATTGAATTCGATCTTCTTGATTTCTGCTTTCCTATTGGCGGTTGACATCTTATCTTTTTTTTCCCTGTGTACAGCAGCTCTCGACATGAAAATCCCGATGATTTTGACTATAATAGATATGATGAAGCAGAAAATTTTGATGAAGACAGAACAGAGACCAATGTACAAAACACAACCAAACTGAATTACCATTCCTACATGAACAAACGAACCCGAGCCAAATGGTCTAAATCTGAGACTGACTTGTTTTACCAGGTATTTTATAAATTAAGTATTGAACTAATATTCTTCCCTTACTATTATAGCCCCAGATCCTTTAGGCAGATGTTCTCGCCTGCCTATCTTTGTTGGTGATACTTCAATTTGTATTTTTATTGATTCTGGTCCAGGGACTTCGACAATTTGGTAGTGATTTTGCAATGATACAGCAATTATTCCCTGATAAGACCCGTCATCATGTGCGGCAAAAATTTAAAGCCGAGGAGAAGAAGAACCCGATGCTGATCCATGATGCTATAATCCATCGGTCAGGAGGTGATAACTTGTTCGATAATTCAGCGAACCATATTTTGATATATGATTTCTGATCTGGCATAATGCTCGTGTTTGACCATTTTGATGCATGTAAGCAGATAATCTGTATTTCAAAAAGGTGATTAAACAGCTGAACATAGAAGATGCGATACCGGATATTAGTAGTACACGTAAACAAGATGGTGCATCAAATGAAGGCGGCCCTGTGAATGGGGTATATCTTAAACAAAAATGTTTGTTTCACTGAACCTATTTAATTATATTTCATCTGATTTTCTATTTTTTCTTAAGAATGCATCGGACCATTTCATAAATGAGGAAGAAAATAGTTCAAATCGGTTGGATAAAGAGCAAGACATGCACATGTCTGATGTTCAGGAAGAAGAGCATGTTTCTGGAAACTCTGATGATGATATTGGTGCTATCTTTGATTGGTACTAGCCAAATGACCATGATAAAAAATACTACACAAGTTCTGAGATGCCACTGATTATGATTCTTCTAGCCTTGTGAGGTATGGACACGTGCCAAATATTTTTTATTTTATTACTGCAGTAATAAATATACTGATGGAGATAATATTGTTGCCAGGTCAAATAATACCATTTTAGCTTTTATTAGGATGGCTGGCGGCATAACATTAATTTTTTGTGTAGCGGTGAGGTATATCTGTCACTTCTATTATGAGCAATTGTGGTTTCCTAGGTGGCAGTGTCGTATACATAATTGTATTCCTGTCTCTTCTGGCAAAAACTGTTGCCCACGTTTTGTTGCCAATTACAGAGATAATTCTTCCATACCTACTGAGCTCTTTTTCCCGTTTGTCCCCCCTTGGCATGTGCTGTTCCAGTTTATAGTCTTTAAATGACTGATGTCGCCAGATGGGTCTTTGGAGTTGTACCAATATTGTTTGCTTTCAGTTGATATTTTGGTGACAGTAGCTAGGAACATTGGTGGCTGTCCATACCATTTTGATAGGATTCTCAATAGACTTGGCCCAAAATTTAGGTCACTGTTATGTGTAGTTAGACTGCCTCAATTGTATGGATTTATAACTGGGTTCTGGACTGACACTTTCAGAGTTTTTTCGTACCAAGTTAATTGGTTTAGGAGACCGATGTTGTGAAACTCTGGTCGCCTCATTCTTTGTGGAACTTTGTTATTTTGAGCGCACAACAATTGACTGTACACGTAACAGGTGATCGTACAAATTGGTATATGGTTGCATGTGTAATGTTTCAACGATAACTACGTTGCAAGTAAATCTGTCAAAATATAGTCAGTTATGCATACACTAATAGGGTCCTTACGCTTGAAACGAATTGAGTTGAGTCTTGGATGGACCTAATAAACCATTTTTCCCAAAAATCCAAGACAGCCTTACAACACTTGAGTACTGGAAATTTTGCATGACATAACGCTCTGCCAATTCCACCTGTTGTCGTAGCACCATAAAGCTGCGGCAGGTTTTTTTTTTCCTTCGAGCTGGTATGTACCCGGGTGTATCTATATATTAGGAGATGCTTTCATGTGTGACGTTGGAAGATCTCCATCAAACAATTCGGTAGGTTCAAATTAAGATATGTCGCCTTAACAGAAGAAAAGGCACCTGTTTATTGTCATATTTGACAACAATAAAAAACAGTCAGATGATATTGTCATATTTCATCTGACGTCATATATTCTGATTGTGCTGTCGGTTACAGACTTAACTGACATCCATTACAAACTAAGGCCATCGCCTATGGATTTCAAACAGACCATTCCACTCATTTTACAGACAGATTATATGGAAATCAACAACTTATTATTTTATGGATTGTTGGATATTTAATGGACTGCTATTTCATTTCAGTCAGTCATCTATCTCTGACTGTTTCTTGTTGACAGCTGACTGACTTGAGATGATATATTACAGTGATAAGATGTCATCTGGCATCTTCAGTCGTTAAGGCGGCCGATGCTCTGCTCCTAGTCGTAGTGTAGTCTTAGTCCTGATTGAGGCGGACGGCCACGAGGACCTAAACTGTTGTTGAACGGCAGAAGTATACGGGCGAGAGCCGCCTGCATCTCAAATTAACTGCAATACATATTGGGCAGATTCGGCGGCGCATAGTTTTGCACTTAGTAAACCATCAAGTTGGTGATGCTCAAATGCATTACAAACCTAACGCCGAGCGGGCTGTAACATTATGTGACGTGGTTAAAGCAACAAGGAGAGACAACCGGATTCAAAGACATTTCAGAACAAGGACGGATTTATGACACAATAGTACCTCTGGTAGAGCATAACACGTATACGGGAAACTAACTTAGCTTGCAAAACCATAATTATATCACTTCCTAAGTTAGCTTCCTTGAGGACAGATCGCCGGACAAAACCGACGAGTCAGAAACACTAGCAGGGTACTAACATTTTGTCAGCATAACTTCTGGAAAACGAACAGTCAGTGTTGAGTGTTGGTTAGCAGAGCTCGGCATGTTGAATTGATTGATGGTCCAGCGCGGTACACCAGTGAGCAACCCACACCTTGTCTTTAGATGCCTATGTTTAGTTCGGAACATGAGACACCGTCACTTTGAGCAGCCTCAGGCATGGACCTTCTTCGGTGTTGCTGAAAAAATTACCGGCAAAGAAATGATTAGAGGAAAATTGTGAGGGAAGCATGTCCAGAAATATAACAATCCTTTATAGAAGAAAAGAACTGGATGGTGAAGGAATAAGTCTTGTACTCTTGGTCTGTGTGACCCCTAGTTGGGACATCTCAGTCCTTAGAAGGACAACATATTAGTCCTTTGGTAGGACAGCATCTTAGTCCTTTGGTAGGACAGCATCTTAGACCAAGAAGACTACATCTTAGTCCTTTGGTAGGACAGCATCTTAGACCAAGAGGACAGCATATTAGTCCTTTGGTAGGACAACATCTTAGACTAGCATCTAGGTATATGCTCGGCTGGCATAGCTATAAATATGTAACCCCAACCCCTAGGTTGGGCATGACATTATGTGTGGAATGAAACAAGAAAAATTTCGCAACTCTTAGTGTCATCCTCTCCATGAGAGTAATACTTCAGATTCTAACAAGTGGTATCAGAGCCGTTCTATCCTGTAGCCTAGACATCTCCTGCTCATCTTCTTCCCACGCCTCTCTTCGTCTTCAACCGGCAGAATAACACCGGTTGTTTCAACTCATTCCTCCTCTTCTGCACAGACAAGCAACAGCTTGTCTGAGACAACCTCTTCCCCACACAACACTCCCCCACTAGCGCGCCATGTCCGGAGGACAGTCTCAGCACTCGGTCGCTTCGAGTGCGCAGCATCGGCAGGAGGCCGAGGTCGTCGCGGCAGAAGAACGCGAGCGAGCAGCGGCAGAGGCTACAACGAGGGCGGCGAGGCTTGCGGCGGCGGAACTGGCAGCGGCGAAGGTGGAAGTAGAAGCAGCAGCGGCTGCGGATGCAGCGCGTGCGGCTGCAACAGAGCTTGAGGCTCTGCGTAGCGGTAGCGACAGAGGCTCTGATTCTATCGACGGCGGCACCAACGAAGACCTCAGGCTGGCGAGGAAGGTAGCACGACCACAGACGCGCACCCCCATGAGCATGGCGGCTGCAGCCGAGACGGGCGCGGACGCGCTGGCGACGCTCCCGGCAGGGGTGGTTGGGTCGACGAAGATCGAGGTATTTACAGGTGGCGCGACTCTCCCTCTCCGAACAGGTACCATGGTCACCACGGGATCTAAGCCATTGTCAGGGAGGTTGGTCCCGGCGGTGGGTGGCCTACCCTCACCAAGACAAAATACGTCGAATGGGCCGCGGTGATGAGGATACGGCTCCAAGTGCGGCACATGTGGGAAGCAGTTCGATACGGCGACGTCGACTACTACGAGGATCGACGGGCGCTGGATGCTCTCATTGTTGCAGTATCGCCCGAGATACAGTTCTCTCTTTCCAATAAGCGGACTGCCAAGGAGGCCTGGGACGCCATCGCTACGGCACGCATCGGCAGCGACCGCGCCCGCAAGACTACACTGCAGGCACTCCGTAAGCAGTGGAAGAACCTGACCTTCAAGCCAGGTGAGGATGTTGATGACTTTGCTCTTCGTCTCAACACACTACTGCAGAAAGATGGTGCAGTTCGGCGATGACACCTACAACAAGGAGAAAGCCGTCGAGAAGCTCTTCTGTTGCATCCCTGAGAAGTACAAGCAGATCGCTCGCTCGATCGAGTCTCTGTTGGACCTCTCCACGATGTGGATCGAAGAGGCGATAGGCCGCCTCAAGGTCATCGACAGCGACGGATCTCAGCCTCTCTCGGGGCCTATCACCATCGGTGGGAAGCTACATCTCACTCGGGAGCAGTGGGAGGCCTGCCAAGGTGACGGGAAGAAGGAGGAGCCCTCCTCCTCAAAAGGCGGCCGCAAGCGCGGCAAGACAAGCAAGTGGCGCGAAGGTTCCCAAGCTGGGGCGCAAAGACGTGCCGAGGGGGGCACCCACGGAGGCACCCAAAGCGGCGCCGCCGGCAACCGGAAGCCAGCACGAGACGACATCTGCCACAACTGTGGCAAGCTTGGTCATTGGGCCAGGGAGTTTCGGCAGCAACGACGTGGCCAGGCCCACGTCGCATAGGTGGAGGAGGAGGAGCCGGCTCTGCTCCTGGCGCACGCAAGCGTCGAGCCACCTCCAGTGGCATTGGCCGCAGCGGCTCTCCTCCACACCGATGAGCCGAGAGCACAAGCCTTTCTCGGTGACGGCTCCAGCAACGACAAGACTGACGGGTGGTGCCTCGACACCGGCGCCACCCATCACATGACTGGTCGACTGGAGTTCTTCACTGAGTTCGACCCCAATGTTCGAGGCTCCGTCAAGTTTGGGGACACCTCGGGTGTGGAGATCAAGGGCGTCGGCTCCGTCATCCTCACCGCCGAGTCTGGTGAGCACAGGCTGCTCGTCGGAGTCTACTACATCCCCGCGTTGAGGAACTTTATCATCAGCCTGGGCCAACTGGATGAGAACGATTCGCGCGTGGAGATCAAGGATGGAGTCATGAGGATTTGGGATCGCCATCGCCTCCTTCTTGCCAAGGTAACCAGAGGCACCAATCAACTCTACGTTCTTAATGTGTAGGTAGCACAACCTCTCTGCCTTGCTACTCGTCGGGATGAAGAGGCGTGGCAGTGGCATGAGCGCTTTGGGCACTTTCACTTCAAGGCCCTGAAGCGGCTCAGTGCCAAGGAGATGGTACGGGGCTTACCGTGCCTTGACCATGTGGAGCAGTTCTGCGATGTCTGCATAGTGACAAAGCAGAGGCGGCTCCCCTTTCCCCAGCATTCGAGCTTCCGAGCCAAGGAGCGGCTCGACCTCGTGCACGGGGACTTGTGTGGCCCCGTGACACCGGCTGCACCGGGAGGACGACGTTACTTCCTGCTGCTTGTCGATGACCTCTCCCGCTACATGTGGGTGATGGTCCTCGGCAGCAAGGGAGAGGCTGTGAACGCCATCAGGCGTGCGCAGGCCATTGCGGAGGTGTAGTGCGGCCGCAAGCTGCGCGTGCTATGCACCGACAACAGCGGCGAATTCACGACGGCTGAATTCACGTCGTACTGCGTGGATGAGGGTGTTCAGCGTCACTACTTCGCGCCGTACAGCCCGCAGCAGAATGTCGTCGTCGAGCGACGCAACCAGACGGTTGTGGGGATGGCTCGGGCCCTCCTCAAGCAGAGGGGAATGCCGGCTATCTTCTGGGGAGAGGCGGTGGTGACGGCGGTCTACATCCTCAACCGCTCGCACACCAAGGCTCTCAACGGCAGGACGCCGTACGAGGCTTGGCATGGGTGCAAGCCAACAGTCTCTCACCTACGGGTCTTCGGCTGCCTAGCATTCGCCAAGGAGCTTGGCCACATCAGCAAGCTCGACGACAGGAGCACTCCAGGGGTGTTCATCGGCTACGCGGAGGGCTCGAAGGCCTACCGCATTCTTGACCCAAGAACACCGCACGTGCGCACGACACGTGATGTAGTGTTCAATGAAGGGCGAGGATGGGCATGGGACAAGGCGGTAGAAGACGGCTCGACTCCGACATACGACAACTTCATCGTCGAGTACGTCCACTTCAAGGGAACTGGGGGAGTAGGCAGCTCTTCTCCACCAACTTCAGCGCCACGCTCCCCAGTCACGATCTCGGCTGCGACGACCTCTCCACCACCACAGCCGGCGACCCCACGCACTCCAGCACCGACGACTGCCATCCCTCCGGGTACGTCCACTCCGACACCAGCTCGTGTCGAGCACAAACCGGTGCAGTTCGTTACTCCGCTCTCCCACGACGAGGAACGCATCGACGCGTACCACGATGGCGAGCCGTTGCGGTATCGTACGATGGAGGATCTTCTCGGTGACCAGTCGTTGTCGGGACTAGTCCCTCGTGATCTGGAGGCGTAGTTGCATCTTGCGTGCGACGACGGCGAGCCTCGGTCTTTCACGGAGGCTGAGAGACACGCAACATGGCGTGCCACGATGCAGTCGGAGATGGACGCGGTTGAGAACAACCGCAACTGGGAGCTTGCTGACCTCCCTCATGGTCACCGCGCGATCACCCTTAAGTGGGTGTTCAAGATGAAGAGGGATGAAGCCGGCGCCATCGTCAAGCACAAGGCTCGCTTGGTGGCACGCGGTTTCGTGCAAAAGGAGGGGATCGACTTCGACGATGCCTTCGCGCCCGTGGTGCGGATGGAATCTGTGCGACTCCTCCTTGCGCTGGCTGCTCAGGGAGGCTGGCGGGTTCAACACATGGATGTCAAGTCAGCGTTTCTTAACGGCGATTTAAAGGAGGAGGTCTATATGCACCAGCCGCCAGGATTTACAATTCCTGGCAAGGAGGGAAAGGTGTTGCGCCTGCGCAAGGCCCTCTATGGCTTGCGGCAGGCACCAAGGGCGTGGAATGCCAAGTTGGACTCCACGCTCAAGGGGATGGGCTTCGAGCAAAGCTCGCACGAGGTGGCCATCTACCGGCGGGGCAATGGAGGAAATGCCCTACTGGTGGGTGTCTACGTCGACGACTTGGTGATCACCGGCACCAAGGATGCGGAGGTGGCAGCATTCAAGGAAGCTATGAAAGCCACCTTCCAGATGAGTGACCTGTGATCTCTCTCCTTCTACCTGGGGATCGAGGTGCACCACGCCGACTCCGGGATCATGCTTCGACAGACTACCGATGCCAAGCGCACTCCTATGGAGGAGAGACTGAAGCTAAGCCGCAACAGCACGACGGAGGAGGTGGACGCCACGCGGTATCGGCGTCTTCTGGGGAGCCTTCGCTACCTCGCCCACACACGGTCGTACTTGGCATTCTCTGTTGGCTACGTCAGTCGGTTCATGCAGCGACCGATGACGGAGCACCAACTGGCTGTGAAGAGGATCATCCGCTACGTTGCCGGCACTCTCGACCATGGCCTCTACTACCCGAGGTGCCCTGGGGAGGCACACCTTGTCGGGTACAGCGACAGCGACCATGTCGGCGACATCGACACTAGCAATAGCACGAGCGGGATTCTCTTCTTTCTCGGCAAGTGCCTCGTTAGCTGGCTGTCGGTCAAGCAGCAGGTGGTGGCCCTGTCCAGCTGCGAGGCCGAGTACATAGTGGCCTCTACTGCTTCGACTCAGACGCTCTGGCTAGTTCGACTGCTTGGTGATCTCCTCGGCAAAGACACCGGAGCGGTGTAACTCAGGATAGACAACAAGTCTGCTCTGGCTCTAGCAAAGAACCTCGTCTTTCATGAACGAAGCAAGCACATCCGGGTGAGGTACCACTTCCTCCGAGACTGCTTGGAGGAAGGGAGCATCAAGGCAATGCTACATCAACACCAAGGACCAGCTTGCAGACCTGCTCACCAAGCCCCTTGGGAGGATCACGTTCGTCCAACTCTCCCACAAGACAACGCACAAGACTTAGGGGAAGAATGAAGAAATAAGTCTTGTACTCTTGGTCTGTGTGACCCCTAGTTAGGACAACATCTCGGTCCTACTAAGGACAACATCTTAGTCCTTTGGTAGGATAACATCTTAGACCAAGAGGACAACATCTTAGTCCTTTGGTAGGACAACATCTTAGACCAAGAGGACAACATCTTAGTCCTTTGATAGGACAACATCTTAGACTAACATCTAGGTATATGCTTGGCTGCCTTAGCTATAAATATGTAACCCCAACCCCTAGGTTGGGCATGGCATTGTGTGTGAAATAAAACAAGAAAAATTTACCAACTCTTAGTGTCATCCTCTCCATGAGAGTAATACTTCAGATTCTAACAGATGAAGCTCAAGGTAGATTCATTTCTTTTCTTTTTCATTAGTTACGCATCAATCCCCTAATTTTGCTTTACAATTGCGTTGCACTGGAGAATAAGCAAATTGAAAAGCATTTCTTGTACTTACTTGGAAGGGCCTTTACGGTGAAAAAGCACACTGCTATGACAACGTAACAAAGAGTTAAATTGAAGCCTTTCAAGTAATGCCACTTATCATCCTGCCAAAAAACATCAAGATCATCATATACAAGCAACAAATTCATCGCCAAACGAAAGATGAATCACACACAAGGTATACAACAATAAAAGATGGATGCATAACAAAAATATAATCCCACTTTTTCCTTTCTGTTCTCTGTTGTTCTAGCAATCAAGTTATCATTACCTGAAGTGTAAAGGCAGTGGTAATTACTGTCATGACCAATGATCCAGTCTCTAGAAGGTTTAAGTTTAGATCCATAGGGATGCCATTCACCCACGACACAATCAGAATGATGGGTATCTGTTCATGAGAAGTAAACTCATGATCAGCAAATCAAATCTGTGCAAATGGACAAACATGATATGATGGCTCGTATAGATTATGGTCAAGTTGCTGTATTGTATGTTAAAACACCAAAGGACAATTCCATTCTATTTTCTGGTGGAATAGCTAGACACTACCTTCTCATACATGATTAGAATTTTGAAGATTGGGAAAAGATAAATTAGAACTTTAAAAACTGAAACCAGCAGCTTCAGCTAATCAGTCTAGGGTCATTTGTTTTGAAATAAGATTCAGATCCTTCCATAACCCTGATTAATATTTTTAAGTTAATAATCCTGTTTACCGATCAAGGAAAATTGTTAGTTCTCACCACAAGCAATGATATTTGAGTCGCTGAGCCAAGTGCAATTCCAAGGGTGATATCCTGAATGACAAATGAATATGATCAGTAAATATGATTGCTCGAGTGGCGTCAAATAGTCGTAAAAAGAACAGGATAAGTTACTTACAATTTTGTTCTTGAAAGCAAATATGATAGCGCCTGCATGCTCAGCCGCATTTCCAACAATAGGAAGCAGGATAATACTAACAAACCTGACAGGGATACCCAGTGACTCTGATGCTTCCTATGATTATGAGAAAACACAATTGTCAACAAACAAAATTTTCAGCTTGAAAGTTGAAACATCAGTGTCCCTGATGAATCCAAATAGTTATACCTCAATTGTTGTGACAACGTAATTAGAAAGCATTGCAATTACTGCAGCCATCCCAATCAACCAGATCACTGCACTGGTAAATCCCATCACTGTATTATCTGCAGCATCGTCACCACTGCTTGTGTTGCTGCTCTCTGAACTATCCTGCAAATCAATGCTTGGCCAAATCAATAAACGATGAGATGATGTTATAAAAAATGTTAGAACTTCATACACTTACACTATCAATCAGAAACTCTATGCATACATGAAGAAAATGAACTCCAAATTGCATAAAGAATTAGAAAAAGTAAGGATGCAATTCAAATCAGAGTTTGTAAAGAAAGTGAGGTCTAATTATAGTGTTTGTGTAAGTAGTCAAGCCACCGTTCTCTTGTAACAGTAGCCGTGTGAAAGCTTTTTTTATACTGAGTCATATCAAGTGTCAAAATATTAGCTACTACAACAAAATGAAATCACATTGCTAACATTAATAATAAGATCATTTCTAAGAAACATTCTTCTGGTCTCTGTATTTATCATTGATATCACTCACACAGTCCTTATACGACACGGTAAAAAGAAAGCACTATACCTCTTCATGTTCAAAGATTTGCCGATGGGTCTTTAGTTGGAAGACAAGGCCTCCAAAGTAGGCCGCGAGCATTATGACTGCACTTAATCTTGATAATTCCAGATCTGAAACTGATGAGCTTAAGCCATCTCCAGTGCTAAACGTATATTTAGACAACACAGGTAAGATGTGGCAGAGCACACCAAACATCAGAAGGCCTATGCTTACATCCGCTTGTCTCTGTTAAAGAACATCACAAAACATTGTGAAGATGTTATTGTCTATTTGTTTATGTTTTACTGATGATACTCTGCAAGTGTGTTCTTACCCTGTCGAACGGACATTCCTTGCCCGCATTAGCAAGACCTCCGAAAAGGAGTGATGAACCAAGGACTAGGAGCAAATTGGACAATATGGAACCTAAGAGCGACCACTTGAGTATTTCCAGCTTCTCCTTATGCAGAGCAAACAGTGCAATGATTAGCTCAGGTACATTTCCGCAAGTCGCATTCAGAAGCCCACCAGCTGTAAACAAAATTGCTATTTGTTACGAATTAAAATAGAATTATGCAAGTAAAAGAATCAATTGGGGTGAGAGCGCATTTTGTTACAAAATGAAGAGAGAGTGATCAGAAGCTCTAATTACCTGTTGGTCCTGCAGTATCGGCAATGTGCCTGCACAAACAGAGATCAGCGTAAGGGAACGGAAAAGTGATATTTTGTATACTCCCTCCGTTTCAAAATAAATGATGTTGGTTAGTTTGAAATTAAACTAAGCAGTGTCATTTATTTTGGAATAGAGTGAGTACTAAACAAAATGAAGAAAGGCACAGGAATCGAGAGTGATTACTCGCTCAGGAAGCTCACACGCTCTGCAAGGGGCGCTAGTCCTATCAAGCTGAAAACGAACACCCAAGCCTGCCAATGCAATTTCGCACCATAAGAGAAGAGTGAAAAAAATCTACTATGTAGATAATACGAATCGAAGTGAAACATTAGCAAAAAGTAACTAGAAAGTTAGCCCTGCGACTGGGCCTTTCTGTATTCGATTCCTCGCGTACAACGCGCGTCCGGTTTTTACGGCTGCCTAAACAGCTGGTACGAGAGCGATGTAGATTCTTTCTTTGGGATAACATGACGCTTCTCAAAGATGAAAGCGACGGGAAGGTTATATAGTGGGCGCTTTGCATGGCCCATATCATAGTGGCAGGCTCATACGTCGACAGGTAAAAATGCTTCGAGTCAACATGGAGTTCCACCGGGCCGCCATCAGAGGATCTACAGCTCTTGTACTGCACCGCTCTGGAAACTGCTAACGACAAGGGCAAGACGGGTGCTCGATCGATGTGGAAGGTGCGGAGCATCGACGAGGACAAGACAGGTTTGACGTTTCGTTGTCACAGACGCAACCTGACGATGATCTAGCGCTCTCAGTAGGTACGTTGAACGCTCCCATGATACTCCTCCTGCTGCTGGGTAAACGATCCATGCATGATAAACATTTTGCTAGCCGTCTCGACGTGTCTCTGCTCGATCCATCATAAGACCAGTCGCAGCTGGCTACGCAAACACCGTGGGGATGCCAGCTCCGACGCCGCGCTCGCGTGCGTCCACAGCGGCGTGGGCTAACCGCCAGCACGCTACAAAGATGCGCCACCGCAAGCACATGCGAAAGGGGGAGCGGGATGGGGGCTGCAGCGGTCGCTAGCGGCGGGGTCTGAGAAACATGTTCTTGAGTTGTTGCTGGATCATAATATTTGTCACCGAGGATTGATCACCAGAATGCATTGTATCAACCCTTAATTAAAAGCAACACATCTTTTTATTTGTATATAGAACAAGAATTTGCACAATAATTTAGAACATGCAATAAGATGCTATCAAGTTAATATTGTTTTATTATCAATAACATGTAAGATTTGCCAAAATATTTTTCTAACAATTGTACGCAATTAATGTAAGTTTTTGTAAACGTAATTGTTTTCAAGTAAAAAAGATTGAAGTGTATATTAACGAATGAGTGATAGTTGATATAGAGTAGATTTTAAAATACGACGAGTACGGTAATATGTACGATAAAATAGAAAATCTTTGAAAGTATATTAAAAAGAAGTAAGAATATTCTTTTAGACCAGTCTTTTGGAGCACAAAGAGTGCGGAGAGACTAACTACCGCATTTCTTCCAATTTTGTACAGTGTATATGCGAACTATATGATCACAATGATGCCTCGTGACCCTAGTGTCGTGGGAGAAGGAATAGTTGAGTCTCTGTGGATGGTAAACAGATTCTATACAGATGCCCGAGTGAAGTCGATGGGAATCGGCCATACTTGGACGGAGGGAAAAGGGAACCGTATTCCTACAGGAAAGGCGTACAGCGACTGGGTGCGAGCAGAAGCAGCAGCGGGAGGTGATGACGAAGCAGCGGCTGCAGGGCCAGCCAGGAGAATCACATCACCGCCGCGGCCACATGCGGTAAGACTGCTCGCACTCGTCACGAAGCGCGCGAAAAAAAAAGACTCGGGAAGCTACCAAGATTGTAGCTTCCGATGCGACCAAGACGGTTACTGTCTGCAAGTTCGCCGGTCATTTGTTTCCCATTCCTCTCGTGGAACGTTTCAATATCTATTTATTTTCTCTCTGTCTGTTGAATACTGAAACGTTTCAATATATGTGGCGTGGAGCGACTTCTAATTGATCAGCAATGAATTGAATCGGGAGAAGAAGAGAAGAAGGCAAGATCGTCAAACGCAACACATCAGCAGCAGCAGGAATTTGATCAGCTCGGCTCTGAGAGAGAGAGAGAGAGCGTACGTACCCTTCCGAGGCGGAGGTGCTCGGCGGCGACGGCGAGCGGCACGGCGGAGAAGAGCGGGAACAGCCTCGTGCCCAGAAACACCTCCCGCAGCTGCGCCACCGCGCGCTGCCATGCCCGCATCTTCTGCGTCGCCGGACGGCCCGCCGACGCGGTCTCCTGCTTGCCGCCGCCGGCGTCGTCGGGGCCGGCCACCAGCAGCCCGGCCTCGAGGAGATCGCCGCCGCCGCTCTGCGGAGGCGCCATGGTAAGGTGCACGGCACGAGCGAACTGGCAACGAACTCGACTCGAGCGGCGCCGGTCGGGTCGATCAAAAGGCAGACAAAACGAACTGGACACCCCCCGCAGAAAACGTCTCCCGCGGCCCGGGCGGTGGCTGCTGAGGCACAGCCGCGACACGTATAAATAGCGATGCCGGCACCGGACACGCCGGAAACCGATCGCCGCTCATCGATCGAACCCGTTTTTTTTATTTTATTTCTCCTCTAAAAAATGTTTCGGCCTTTTGCAAACCGCGCTAAACATGCGCATGAATGTTCAGCAGCAGTAATTTCGTCCCACGAGTAACAGCTACCAGTGTAGTAACAAATAGCTCAATCAATCTGATTGAGCTTTAACATAGTCTGCCGATTGCACAACGACAACTTGGGTTTTCCCCCGGCGTGTTTCATCCGATCTTGTTCGGTTGGTGTGGGTAATTCACCGGCAGTAGCTGCTGGATCTTCTTCCTCTCTCCGACGGCGGCCATCGAGAGGAACAACACGCGCTGGTGACGGACAAGACGAGAGACCCTGGAGACAGCAGGGCGCCGACCGCCGCTACCGGAACACGCTGCAAGAAGAGACGACATGCGCAACCGCCCCGGACGCCAACAGTTGAGAGGCCATACATAATCGGCCGCGGCCTGCCGGGGCGAGAACGCCATCGCAACAGCACATCTGCTGCCACTACAAGTGCTTCTCCAGGATCACACAATACTTTTAATACTGTTATCACGGGCTACTTTTAAACCTATGGCCTCCTGCTAGCTGTTTGTCGCGAGCTGCTCTGCAGGGAACGAACGAAACATGTGCATGGGATCTACATACGCAACTGTGTTCCGCCTATTTGGCATCGACGTTAGTTGCTGACGAAGCACCGCTTTAATAGACTAACCTGACGAAGACACCCTACGTGGCTGCATGCATCCTTCCACGAAGCTTCCCTGCGTGTAATGTAATGGCCACGTGTGCGACACTGCTGGTTCTAGATTACTCAACTTGTGGATTAGTTGGCACGGATGTCGAGGTCGGAGGTGAGTTGGGCCTATTTAGTTAGGAATCGTACATCCCATCAACATCTATTGTTGTAAACTACTATAAGGTGGTATAGTAATTTTAGAGCTAGTCAGCTAGATGAAATTCAACGAGATTTTTGTGTCTATAAGACACCATACTCGTCGTTTTGTGTCTCAAACACACGACAAAATCGTGAGCGCGGTTTGCTGTCTGTAGGACACTTGATGGTGATGCAGACCAAATCACGATGTCACCATGCATGCTAGGCAAAAATAAACGAAAATAAGTGTCACGTAGATAAAAAAATCGAATTCAACAGAAGCACCTATATATGACGCCTCTACATAAGAGCCGCGACGAATCTGAAGCAAATTGGTGAACAGCGTAAGAAAGGACTAGCTAGGGACCATTTCAGTCGCGTGCAGAAATCACGCAACTCACAGTGAATTTCAGTCGCATCCATCGGTCATAAACAAATTGGGATAAACAACGGTCAGAGTCATAGCTGTGTTTATTTTTTGCGAACCATATCAAAATCTTTTTTCAACTCTTTTGATTCCATGATTAACACGTGAGGCGGTTTTTTTAAGGACGGATGAAAGACATACTTTTAGCTGCACACGTACATGATTTATAAGGGAGGAAGTTTCACGAGGGCGGGCGGCAGAGTATGAAAGACTGGATGAGATTGTGCATATGAACATGTATAGTTATTATAAGACGGACAACTACACTTAGAAAATAGTATTTGGGGGTTCATGGTCTGCGACAAAGCTAAGAGATGATATAGCGCACATGTTACTACATTATACTCCCTCCGTCTCACTCAAACTCTATTTCTGAGGTTGGTCAAAGTCAAATCAATCTAATTTTAACTAAGTTGATAGAAAAAGTATTAATTTTTGTAACACTGGTCATGCGTTAACTCTTCCCTTCATTGATCAGGCAACTCTTGGAGATTGAATGACATCCTTCAATCCCAACGGGGTGTGGCGTGTGGAATTCCCCGGATCTCCTCAACATGTTCGCTCCACGATAATGGAAGCATGAGTGTGGGCCATGATGGAGCACTAGAGGGGCTAATGCTCACCTTCTTCTGAACAATCTCACTGCGTGACGCGAGGCTCTTAGCCGGCTCCTTTTCCCGTTGCTCTATATTTGTATGTAACCCACATTCATCTCTGCTAGCCAATCTCAATAGTTGTGTGTGTGTGCCACTAGAATTTATGTTTGTCTGTCTCAATGTTCTCGATGTAGGATGTGTGTGCGTGTTACTTTCTAGTAGAGGTGTAGGGGTGTGTTTTATATTTCCCTTTTGTATAAGGGCTTTTATGTTTATTGACTATCCCTGTATATCTATTTATAAAGGCCTCCGGCCTCCTAAATAATATAGCTCATTATTCTCAATATGATACAAAGCCAAAATTAGGGTTAGAGTTTTTTCTATCCTATTGATCTTGTTGGCCGTTCGTGGACGATCTCTCGTCGGCGGCTTTGTTTTGCTGACCGGTGGATCTCCCCCGAGGCTGTTGGTTCACTGCACCTCTTCCCCACGAGTGGTTCCAGATCCGTGGAACCGTTCCCGTCTTGCAGATCCTTGCAGCCGTCATGTTCGTCGCTTGGAGCTTCGATCTCAGCGCTGCTGGGGTGGACGTCTGGATCTCGTGAGCATGCTGGGACCCGATCTCGTCGCCGCTGCTAGGACTCGATATCGTCGCCCGCGAGCGTCTGGTGTCTTCGTCTGGGTCGATACCGTCGCCCGATCGACTCGGCTCGCCCATCGCCCGACGTTGCTTCGCCCGTCGATTCGGCTCGCCCGTCGCTGAAAGCGTCGCCTGCTCACCCGTCACCCGACGTTGCTCGCTCGCCCGTCGCCATACGCGGTTTTGCCGCTCGCCCGTCGCCCCTCCCCGTGGTGACCGCCTGCGGGAGCCTCGTCCTACCGCCCGTGAGCAGCCGCTCTTTGGTTGCGGCGTTTTTCGGTAGGCGGCAGCGGCGATTTTGGTAGACGGCGGTAGGGTTACGAGTGGGCTTTCGGTTATTTAAAAAAAAAGTAAAAAAGGTAAACAAAAGAGAGAGAGTAAAAAAAGAAAAAGAAAAAGAGAGAGAATAGCAGAAAAGAAAATGTTTTCTTATTATTGTTAATATTTTCTTTTCTTCTTTATTTCTTTTTTTCTTTATTTTTTTTCTTTTGCACTCTCATCGTCGTCAGGTCATCTTTATCATGATGACTTTTTCAGGTGGAGTTCCAGTTGTGCGGTGTCCGGTGCTTTTCGATGGCACCTAGCACGAAACTTACCAAAGCTAGTCGGACCTAGCACCGGAGCTAGCAAAAACAAGTCGGACCTAGCCAAAATAAGTCAGAACTAGACAAAGCAAGTCGGACCTTACGTCGGACCTTGCCAGAGCTACCCAAAACAAGTCGTACCTATTGTCGGACCTTGCAGGAGCTCGGACCTAGAGTCAGACCTTATTAAAAATGTGTTTTGGTATTATCCAAAACTTTTATCGTCAAAACCAATGTATTCAGCACACATAGGTCTCACAGAGGACTTTGGTGTTTCTGTTGGTATACCGACTCCTCTTTTATCTGACAGTACAGGTGCTATCAGTATTGATCGTGATCCGGTCAAGCAGGAGCTTACCAAGCATATTGGTGTTGATGCTTCTTATACACGAGCGCGGGTACAGGATGGTATTGTTGATGTTCAGTATGTGCCTTCAGAGCTTCAGCTAGCTGATTTCTTCACGAAGGCACAAACCAGAGCTCAGCATTGTTTTTATCTCTCCAAACTCAGTGTTCGTGACGCACCTTAAGTTTGAGGGGGTGTTAGAGGTGTAGGGGTGTGTTTTATATTTCCCTTTTGCATAAGAGCTTTTATGTTTATTGACCATTACTGTACATATATTTATAGAGGCCTCCAGCCTCCTAAATAATATAGCTCATTATTCTCAACACTTTCTGGTCACACGTAAGTTGTACAGTTGCTTCGAAAATATGCTGCCAGGTCCTTCGTAGCAGTTTTGATTTGGGGCCCGACGTGATTACCATTTTCAACTGCCGTATAGTCGCAGGAGGGAGCCTGCGCTGCAAGCTCTAACGGCTGCGCCATTACTGCTTCTTACTCCATGACCGAGGTCTGCCGATCACCCTCCGACTCCAAAGCAGATCTCGTACACACAGGTGGCGGCCGCAACAAGAGTTGAGCGGGAGGTGCAGATGGAGCAGCCACGTCGGGGCCACTGCGCCCTGCTCATTCGTATCGAGCCCCCGGTGGTGGAGGTGATCACAGCTAGCTAGGCACGCGTCGACCTCAGCCGGACGCAGCGTCATACATGATATCCAACGCGTGAAAAAACAAAAATGATGATTTGACGGAACTGAAAAATGTCTCTCCCTAAACATGTGTATTAAATATTCAGAAATCTTACCTTTCTTGTGTATCAGTAAATCTCGATATTTATGTGTACGCCACTAAAATTTATGTGTGTGCACACGTGCACTAATGTTCTTGACATAGAATGTGTATGCGCCACTTTTTTGCCAGTCCTGCATATGAGTCATACAATTTCTTCGAAAAGATGCTGTAGGTTATCGGCATGTTTCTGCATGGGGCCAGACATCCCCGTCGTGCACCACGGTTACCTTGGTGTCCGCCGACGAGCGGAGAATCTGGGTGCGCGTGCGTGAGTTCCAAGCCCCAGCTTGTAGTGAAGGGTAAACTTCAAACAAGATTGATCTAACAAGACAGTTTGATATGATTGGTGGGCGGCGCAGCGGTGACGGCGTCGCGGTCGGAGGTGGAAGAGGTGATGGGGGCATGAACATCTGGTAGGCCGATCCTAATGGATTGATCAAGACAAAGTTTATGAATATCCACTCAACCTCAGATACAGATCTCTTATACAGTGGCGGCTGCAGCGAGAGCCGAACGGAAGGTGTAGACGAAACAGCCACGTCAGGGCCACCGCACCCAGCTTGCTTAATCATATCAAGCCCCCGGTGGTGGAGGTGATCACGGCTAGGCGCGCGACCTCAGCCAGACGCCAGCGTCGTGCACGATATCCGACGCGTGAAAAAAATAATTATTTGATGGAACTGAAGAATACGTCGCCCTGAAAATGTGTGTATTAAACATTAAAAAAATTATGTATCTTATCTTTCTTGTGGGTCAATCCATCTAGTTATTTATGTGTACCTCACTAGCAGTTTTGATTTGAGGCCCGAGGTGCTGACCATTTTTTTTGACAAAGAAGGCAGGCACACTGCCAATTTCATTATAGAAGAGTAGTGTCATACAGAGTGTGAGAGAAGGGACTAATCCCTCCCCCCACTAGGAGATAGTGAATGAAAGAGAGAAGAGAAACTGTGCAGCCTGTGCTGCATCAGAAAAAACAAAAAAAATCAAAAGATCAGATGCACTAATAAGAGGAAGCTTTGCTGATGGGGAGTTCCCATCGGACGGATTATCCAGTTTGGAGTCTCGGGGAAATGAAGTTTGCTGACAACTTGTAGCAGTCAATTTCTCCCTTCGCCAATAGCGCCACCTGCAACTCTGTTTTCTGCTCTCCCTGAAAAATTCTCCTGTTTCTCTCTTTCCAGATGTTCCACGAGAGGTAGAAAATAACACCCATCCCTTTTGCCGCTTCCTTGCATACCATGAATGTCTTTTTAAACCAGTCCTATATGGTGTTTGCACTATATCTCCGCGTGTCGTCCTGTGATAGAACCATGGCAGTTTTCAACTATCGCATCATCACAAAAGCGAGGCTGTGTTGCAAGCTCCAACAGTCGCGCCATTCACTGCTTCTTATTCCATGACCGTGGTCTGCCGATCATCCTGGGTCACCAAAGCAGATCTCGCACACAGTGGCGGCTGTAGCGAGAGCCCGAGCGGGGGTGCAGACAGAACAGCCACGTCGGGGCCACTGCACCCAGCTCAGTCATGTCAAGCCCTCGGCCGGTGTGGTGGAAGTGATCACGGCTAGGCGCGCGACCTCAGCCGGACGCCACCGTCGTGCACGATATACGACGCGTGAAAAGAACAAAAATTATGATTTAATGGAACTGAAAATATGTCGCCCTAAAAATACGTGTATTAAACATTAAGAAAATTATGTATCTTATCTTTCTTGTGTGTCAATCTATTTAGTTATTTATATGTACCTCACTAGAATCTATGTGCGTGTTCATACTAATGCTCTTGACATGAGGTGTGTATGCACCACTTTTTAGCTACTCAGCTCGTGCACATAAGTTATATTACTGCTTTCAAAAGATGTCGCAGGAATCAGCAGAGCTCGTCGTCATGGACGTCCACCATGACAGTTTCTACATGGGGCCCAACACCCCAACATGTTGACCATTCTCAACAGACGTAAGAACTACATCATATCACGAGTGGTTGTGTCACAAACTCCGATGGATGGGTACCTCATTCTCTGCTTGTTGCTCTTCCCAGCGGGGGTCCACCGGTCACGTTACCACAGCCTACACGAAACATCTACAAGGATGGAGATCCGATCGAGCTCTACCGTTATTCTGGGCCAAGCTATCCTACTCCCTGAGAACGGTGGCGATGGCCATGACCAGTCGTGCATCGCGGTTACATTAGTGTGCGCCGACGAGCGGAGATTTTGGGCGCACGTGCGTGAGTTCTAAGTCCCAGCTTGGGGTGAAGGGCAAACTTGAAACAAGATTGATCTGACATGCTGACCGTTTGATGGGCTATGCAAGAATTTCTGTCTACTCACACATGGCTAAGTCTACATATGATTGGTATATCATTGCACTGGATTTTGTTTCCATGAATTTATCCACCTAGTCCTTATGGTGCACAAAAAATTGTCATTCTACCACTACAAAATCGACATATTTTCGTGGGCCCAAAACCCACGAAAATACGGTAAAAACCCACGAAAATACGTAATTTCGTCGGTTTTGGCATTATTTTCGTCGGCCGGAGGCTCACGAAAATAATTAGTCAAAAATAACGTTAATTTCGTCGGTGGCCCACGAAAATAAAGTTATTTTCGTCGGCCAACAACGGCACGAAAATAACGTGCACTTATTTTCGTGGGCCAGAATAAGGCACACGAAAATAGAGTAGGTTATTTTCGTGGACCACAATGTGGCTCACGAAAATTACATTCACCTTATTTTCGTGGGCCTGACTTTGGCCCACAAAAATAGTGTCATGTTATATTCATGGCCACATTTTAGCCCACGAAAATAATGTTGCACTATTTTCGTGGGCCACCGTCGGTACCTGAGATATGGGGTACCACCGCGCACAGGGTAAAATGCCTAAGGAACTCGCCCTTCTCCGCAGGGAGAGCTCCGGAGGCGCCACGCATCCGGCGGGGCCGGACCTCCCTCTCCTCAGAGGAGAGCTCCGGGCCCGCCATGTGGCATACAGAAGCCGGGCCTCCCCCTCCGCGGGAGAGAGGTCCGAAGGCGCCACGCGTACAGCGGGGCCGGACCTCCCTCTCCTTAGAGGAGAGCTCCGGGCCCGCCACGTGGCCAGCAGGAGCCGAGCCTCCCCCTCCGCGGGGAGAGGTCCGGAGGCTCCACGTGCCCCGCGGAACGGCCCCCCTCTCCTCTGAGAAGAGCTCCGGGCCCGCCACGTGGCAGCAGAACGGCGCTGCCTGCCCCCGAGCGATAGGCAGCGGGCGTAAAGACGCCCCATACCTTGCCCGTACAAGGTATTCAAGGCCCGCGTCTTCCCAATACGCGGAGACACAGAGCACGCTTCTGTCAGGTGCCGTTGCGCCCAGTCGCATCACAGACTGGCGCGCGGTGTCAGAACCTGCCAGCCAATAAACACCGCGACAAGACATCACATGCCGCCTGCGCCGTCATCAACCACTACGACTAGAATGCGGCATGGGCAGGGCGGCAAGATGAAGACTCAGAAGCCTTCGGCCAGAGACAACTACCGGCATAACTGCAGATACGGTAGATAATAGACAATCTTCCCGGGACCACCTGTCGGGTCCCGGCCCCCCTTGTAAGTTGCCCGAGTCTTGGACTATAAAAGGCTCGGGTAGGCGACGATAGCAAGGGTTCGCACTTTGCAACTCATACGCTAGCCATACACTCCCAAGCTGTAACTCACCCCCCAAGCTCAGGACTCCGACCCTGAGCAGCAAGCAATACAGCGAGCTCCATAGCTCGCCGTGGTCGTAGGGTTTTACGCTCCGGCGGCCTGAACCACGTAAAACTCACCGCGTCAAGCTCTTACTAACTCGTCCATCCGCGCAAGCTCTCCGCAAGGGATTAGCCCCACCGAAAAAAGAACCTCCGCGGGCTGCCCAGTGCAGACCCGGGGGAAGTGTCGACCGAACACTTCGACATTTGGCGCGCCAGGTAGGGGGTTTTCCCTTAGCGCGACGAGTTTCCGCCGACGAAGATGACCAAGCTTCCCTCAGCGGCAAACTCTCCTCCTCCGCGTTCACGGCGAACCGTGACCAGCGGGGAGTACATGTTGACACACTCAGGACGGAGTGTGTCGGCACGAGCTGGTAGTCAGCAGCCGACTCCGGCAACACCGACTCCGGCGATGCAGGCTCAGACCAGTGTGAGATCTTCTGCAGCGCTGAGCGTACACCATGGGGGTGCGCTAGCTGCAGCAAGAGCGCTGCTGCGCAACCCACCTGCTGGGGATGCGCCCCATTCAGCGACCCAACAGTGGGTCCGCGAAGTGGACCGCCTTGTCGTCGCCGCCGCGAACCCTCGGTTTCGGCGAGGGCGACGCCCCGGTCAACCGGCTGTGTCGCTGACGCGCACGCCAACGATTGACGGGCAAACGACGGATTCCAGCTCCTCCAGGCTCCCGTCGACGGACCTGAGGAGGGAGCTGGAACGGTGCCACTTGGGCCAGGATGCCCGAGTGTACCTCGAGCGACGCCGAGAAAGGCGCCGCAACCATGAGGCTGGCGATACCATGACGTCGGCCTCAACACAGCCTGGAGGGCAGATCTTCGCAATGCGAGCCCTGCCTCAGGCATACGCCACGCAGCATATGCCACAACCATATGCGCCGCAAGCAGCGCCCCCGGTCTATGGTGCAGCCTTGCCCATGCCGGGATACACGGTGCCAAGTGTGAACCAAGCGTTCGCACTGCCAATACCTGCGGCAGCAGGAGCAGGATGTGCAGCTCTTGCACCTCACCTTCGCTTCGCGAGGTGGCCACGCAAGTTTCGCCCGCACCTGCCTGAGAAGTACGACGGTAGCGTCAATCCGGCGGAGTTCCTCCAGATCTACTCCACCGCCGTACTTGCCGCAGGAGGGGATGAGGCTGTCATGGCCAACTACTTCCCCGTCGCCTTGACCGGCCCAGCTCGGTCTTGGCTCATGAATCTACCTCAGGGGTCCATAACTTCCTGGGGAGAGCTCTGCCGACAGTTCGTCGCCAACTTCGGCAGCTCCTACACCCGTCCCGGCACGGAGCTTGACCTCCACGCAGTCAAGCAACAGCCTGGGGAGTCGCTGCGCTCTTTCATCCAGCGGTTCTCCCAGGTACGCAACACCATCCCGAATATTCAAAGTGCTTCTGTGGTGGTGGCGTTCCGTCAGGGTGTCCGGGACGAGAAAATGCTTGAGAAGCTCGCGACCAGAGAGGTCCGCGACGTCTCTGAGCTCTTCAGCCTGGCGGACAAATGCGCTAGAGCAGCTGAAGGGCGGAACTGGCACTCTCTGCCGACCTCCGAGTCAGGGGGACAGCCCGGATCCGGCGCTGCTGCCTATGGGGGGTGGCAAGAAGGCCAAGAATCGAGGGAGTGGCAAGATGAAGTCACCGTTCACGGCTCCCGTCGCCGCAGCTGCGACGACTAGTGGAGCTCGAGGGCCGCGCCCTGACAAGAGGCCGCGACAATCACCGGCCCCAGATGGGGGCCAGGATGAATTATGCCCTGTGCATGGCACTAGTTATCATACCGCTGCCGAATGTCGGGAAATCCAGAAGCTCGCGGAGCGCTTCCGGAAAGGGAAGCAGCCCCTAACTGATGCCCCACCCTACAGTCAAAGGGAGGGCAAGCAGAAGGTCGAGGCCCGAGACGGCGTCGACCGCCAGGTGGAGTTCCAGGAGCTTCAGCACGCCGTAAAGGCAGTGTGCAATCATGGGAGCTCCAGCTCGAGTGATGACGAGCACCGGAAGATGCTCTATGTCATCTTCGGCGGGTCCGCTGACCCCCCGTCCCGAAGCATGGCTAAGGCCTTGTGACGAGCGGTAGCGTCGGTGGTTCCCCTCCCAGGTGCAGCACCGCACCTCAGGTGGATGGGAACCCCCATCAGCTTCAATGACACCGACTGCCCCAGGAACATGGCTGGGGCCGGCCAACTGCTGCTCGTGGTGGCCCCCACCATCGCCAACGTGAAGATGTACCACGTTTTGGTGGATGGCGGGGCTGGACTGAACCTCATCAGTCGCGCAGCCTTCCAGAAGCTGCAGATCCCGATGGCCAAGCTCGCCCCATCGAGCCCGTTCTCAAGGGTAGGGCCGGGACAGGTCGTTCCCTACGGCCACATCAGCCTCCCGGTGACCTTTGGGGCACCGGACAGCTACCGGACAGAGTACATTCTGTTCGGCGTGGCCGAGATTGACCTCCCCTTCAACGCCATAATCGGCAGGCCAGCCCTGTAACGATTCATGGCAGTAGCCCACTACGGCTACCTTGTCTTGAAGATGCCTACACCAACAGGTGTCCTCAAGGTTTGTGGAGACCGTGCTGCCGCAGTGTTAGCCTTGGAAAAGCTTCAGGCGCTTACAGCAACTAGAGCGCCAACCCTCGGCAGTGCAGAACCAAACCAGCTCCACCCAAGTGCACGCCACCGTGCCTCTACCACAGCACCTCGCGTGCAACCCCTCGATGAGGACGACGTCCCCACAAGGCTCGTCCGAATCAGCGCCGATGCCACCCAGACCACCCGGGTAGCCGAGGGCCTGGATAGCAAATAGGAAGGCACACTCGTTGCCCCCCTCCGGCACAATGTCGATGTGCTGCATGACAGCCGTCGCGGAGGCCAGAGATCCCTAGGGAGGTGATTGAGCACTATTTAAAGGTCTTTCCCGACGTCCAGCCAGTCCGACAGGACGGAAAGTCCGCCACCCCCGATGCTTGGCGAACCATGTTGTCATCCCGAAGGCCGGCGAGAAGCTCCGAAAGCGCATCGACTACACCAGCCTCGATAAGGCATGCCCTAAAGACCTATTTTCTCTCCCTATGATAGACCAAATAGTAGACTCGATGCCAGACTGTGATATGTTGTGCTTCCTAAATGCTTACTAGGGTTCCCACCAGACCCCTGTGTCTGGGGAAGTTGAAGGGCAACCTTTACCACAGTAGTCGCCCTGTACTGTTATGCCCCTATGCCTTATGACCTAAGGAATGCTCTCCCTACCCGCGTACGTGCAATGCACAAGACCTTAGGAGAGCTAATGGGAGACTCAGTTGGGGTGTGTGTCGAAGGCATTGTTTATCAAGATCAGACAGGGTTCGTCCCTACTAGATAACCTGGCCTTAGCCTTCGTCCGTCCGACAAATGTGAGCTTAGTATACCCTCTGGAAAACCCTTAGAATACCTGGCCTCACGCCGAGGAGCTGAGGCTAACCCAGAGAGGGTCAAAGCCATTGGCGCGAAGACCAGAAATTCGCGGGATCCCTAGCTGCGCCGAGTCGGTGTATGCCGGGGTTAGCAAAGCAAAGCTTCTCTAAAGCCCCTACGTAAATCCGGCCCCGCCCGTAATAGGAGCCCCCGAGACCGAAGAGCATCTCCTGCTCTGCATCACGGCGATGGCTGCAGAAGTGAGTGTGGTCCTCACCGCAGAGTGGCTGGACCCCATACCACTGTAACCTGTTTCGCTGCCAAGAAACAAGTACCAAGAAACTCCGGAGGCCCAAACCGGGCCTCAGATCCCAGACACAACCTCCCGGAGGACCAGCAGGACCTCCCGGAGGTGCAGCGGGACCCCCCCCCCCCGGAGGCCCAACAGGACCTCCCGGACGCCCAACGGGACCCCCCGGATCTCCCGGGACATCAGCGGAGCTTCCCGGAAGGTCCAAGGCAGCATGGGGACCTCCGAGTATCAAGCACCCGGCGGTCTCCCCAGGCTGAAACCTAGGCTCCCTTTCCCTTCATGCAGACATCAGCCGAGCACTAGCTGACTTGTGGCTGAAGTAGACGCATGCTCAGGGGGCCACGAAGACGGTGAACCAGGACCCTGAGCCCTGGCCTTCATCAGGCCTTACTGAATGCTGCTCGTCGACGGCTCCTTGCGAAAGCAGGGGGCCGGTGCTAGCGTACTGTCCCTCACGCCATCGGGGGGTGGGGGAGTCTAGGTATGTGGTGCGTTTCAATTCCAAGGCAGCCAACAACATAGCAAAGTATGAAGTGCTCATCCTTCTTGCTAGTTGTTGGCTCAGGGCAACTCCGAGTCTGGTTATCAACCAAGATGGTGGAGGCACACCTCCTCGCCTTGGACCTGCACCACGTACCACGCGCTAGCAAGGCCACAGCTGACGACCTTTCAACGAAGACCCCCACCGGAGCCACTGTGCCTAAAGGGGGCTTCGAGAGGACGTTGCCGCGGCCCACAGCCCGGCCCGCCGAGCCGGACGAAGGGGGCTAGACCAGCACCTCGAAGCTGGCGGTCCCGGCGGCCATGGACGCTGCCAAGGATCATAAGCGTCACTGGGGACTCCGTGCAACCCAGCGCTCAAGATCCAGATGCTCAAGTCAGACCCGATGCATGGATCACGGAGGTCCGGGACTACTTGAAAGACAATATCCTCCCTGATGAACGTGTATCCGCTGAACGGATTGTGCGTATGGCTAAGAGACACATGGCGATAGAGGGGGATCTCTACCGACGTGGCGCCAACCACATCCTATTGCGGTGCATAACCCAGGGGGAAGGCTGTGACTTGTTCGCTGAGATCCATGGAGGCGAATGTGGGAGTCACTCTTCCTCACGCGCGCTTGTCGGTAAAGCCTTTCGGCATGGCTTCTACTAGCCGGCAACACTCCAGGATGCCGTCGAGCTGGTCGAGAGCTGCCAGGCGTGCCTGTTCCATGCCAAGCAGATCCATACACCGGCTTGGACGGTACAGATGATCCAGCCCACATGGCCATTTGCCATACTGGGGCTGGACATCCTGGGCCTGGGACCATTCCCCAGAACCGAGGATGGGGACCCGCTCCCGAACCTTCGGAACACAGAACACCACTGTAAGCTCTACCCTTAGAGCAACAATAGGACAGACCCTTCTTTTTGTAATAAATTCCATAAAAGTCCAGGAACAGTGCTTGGAGCAGCTAAGCCTCAGGGGACGGTCCAGGACTACGTTCAACTTCGCCTGGTTCCGACCCCAAGCGCGTAGAGTCTTGCTTCCCTTGAGGCGGGTCGTGGCCTACATATTCAGCCCGCCTTCCCCCTATGGAAATTTATATGAAAAGAAACCTCTCCTACGTTGCTCTTCTTTGGTACTCATTTAATTTACTTATTAAATTTTTATAATTTCCCTGCTAGCGCGTGCTCACCATGCGTTCAACTCCCTCTTCTCATTCTCATCTTTAGTCGGCATTTGCTGCCCTGCCAAAGGCGGTTGCGTGGGAGGTACCGGCCGAGAGCCAGGGGGGCCCCAAGCCCCCGGCACTTCGCGCACGGTAGTTCCCAAGCACCGTATAAGTGGACGGGGACCGTAAGCCAGATAAGACTAAGAGATAGAGGGGGGGATCCCCTAAGGAGAATTACGTTTTCCTTACTTGTGTGCAGGACCTCTCGGCCTCAGCTCCCCGCAGGAGTATGGTAGGCACATCCATCCAATGGAACGCACCTACCAGGGGGCCGCTACGGGATCGCGCAAGACTGAAACCCCAAGGTAAGATCAAAGAACTAGACCTCACAGGGGCGAGGCCCGAAGGTCCCACGTGTCCAGCAGGGCTAGACCTTCCACCTCCTTGAGGGGAGCTCCGGGCCCGCCGCGTGGTCTACAGAAGTCGGACCTCCCCCCTCTGCGGGGAGAGGCCCGAGGACTCCACGTGCCCCGCAAGCCCGGACCTCCCCTCAGGCGGGAGCTCCGGGCACGCCACGTGACCAACAGGGCCGGACCCCCCCTCCGATCTCGTGAGGCGGGTCTTGGAGACCTCTGGAACCCATAGTATACAGCGAGGACCCGGAGAGGGTGTCTATGCAGAGCTTCGAGATTGGTCAAGGCCTCCGAGTCCTTGCGGAGCTAAAGACTCGGCCAGGAAAAGCCAAGAAGAAGACTAGGACATGCAGACACAAAAAGAAACAGGAGTCTGTCCATACGAAGGTGTAAGGATCGAAACGCCCAAGAGGGGGGGTGAATTGGGCTTTTTCAAATTTTAGAGCAATTTAAAACTTAATGGTTGAAGCCCAGTTCCCGATGCGAACTAACTACGCAAGCAAGAGTGTTAAGTGCGGAATAGTAAATGCGTAATAGTAAGGGGGTGAGGAGAGAGATGCAAACTCCCGTGGAGACTCGGAGACACGGCGATTTTTCCCATGGTTCGGTAAGATCACAAAAATCTACCTACGTCCATGTTGTGGCACCCACCAAAGGGTATAGCCACTCCCAAGTCACCAAGACAAGGAAATCCACTATCTTTCTCCGTTCGCCTTCTCCGGCTAGGTGGAGCTCAAGCCTTGTACAATGGTGATCCTCCGGGCTTCCACAAACGCCTTGGTAAGCTCCGGAGCGATCTCTTCTTCCTCCAACTTTTACAAGGTGAGAGAAGTCACCAAGACACTCTCTCTCACTAGCCTAGAGATTCCAATCACCAAGAATGGACGCACACAAGTTCTCTCTAGCTAGATATAACCTATAGTTGGAGTACAAGAGGTTTTGAAGTGTGGAAGTGGTAGCTCTTGGTCTTGAATGCTTGAGAATGTGTAGTGAGGCTCTGGTGATCAAGACTTGACGAAATGGCCGGTTGGAGGGGTATTTATAGCCAGCCCACACGAGATAGCCGTTGGAAAAGTAGGCAGACTTTTTCAGTGAACATCGGATCCTCCGATGCACCCCTTTATATGAGCATCGGTCGAATTCCAAATTAGCTGATGTCATGTGTCAGATGTGACCGTTGGATATAACCGTTGGATCTTTTAATCGACCGATGTTACTTCAATTTATCATCGGATGATCCGGTGAGTTGATCTTCAGAATTGGTTCATAAATATTGCCTCTGTTGAATTTGACCGATGTACACTTACTTCATCATCGGATGATCTGGTGTGTACTTCTTCAGAATAACTCAGATATCATCCTTCGGGTGAAATCAACCGATGTGCCACTTCCTTCACATCGGATGATCCGGTATGTACTGGACTCTGAGGTCTTCTTCTTCTGCCAACTCAAACTTGACCGATGTAGTCATTTTGCAAGACATCGGCTAATCCGGTGAGTGCAATTTGTTTGCTTCGAGTTGTTTTGAGTTGATCTTTTGGAATCTTCTAGAGTGACCTCTTTGACACTTGTTTGAAAATGATATTATGATGATGTGTAAGCTTCTTGTGTTGCCAATTTTGATAGAATAGAGTCGTTGTGTGAGTTCTTCAGCTAGTCTTCATGAGTATCGAATAACCCCTTAGAATAGATCGTTGAGGGGTCTCCATTTGTATCCAATGACCAGTAGATGGTGTGAATAGATAGTTCATTAACGTTTAATGCGATATACGTGAAACCTCGCATCCACAAACTCATTAGTAATAACGAACGGTTGTCATTAATCACCGAAACCATACCTCACGGGGGCCTAGATGCTTTCAATCTCCCCCTTTTTGGTGATTGATGACAACACAACGAGTAGAGCATGGAATTAAAACGCAATGCTCAAAAAAGAATATAACAAGTACAAATTGCAACACAAGTGGCTCGAAGGCTTAAATAATAAACAATAAAGCGTAAGAGCACAAAGTAGCACCCGGAGTACAATAATAGTAAATAATAATAACGGGCAATCTCAAATAAAGTAGATAGACACTCCCCCTAAAACTGAGCTAACCCTCTCCCTGACTCTAACTCTTCTCCCCCTTTGGCATCAAGACACCAAAAAGGGAAGTCGAGTGCCTACGACTCAGGCGCGCTCCTGGCGATGGTGAAGCGGTCGGCGTCGACGGTGCTGTCGCCGGAGCTGCTGGAGGTGGAGGTCGCTGGTGCTGGAGCTGGAGCGGGGGGAGCTGGAGCTGGAGCTGGAGCGGGGGGAGCTGGAGCTGGAGCTGGAGCTGGAGGATCCGCTGAGACTGCTGGCGCCGGTGGAGAGGGTACTGCCGGAAGAGGTGAGGACTGGAGCGACGTCGGCGACAGTACTGGACCTGGTGCCAGTGGAGGTGCACCTGGAGCCTGACTGAGTCCCAAGTGCTAAGGTGGAAGGGCGACTCCCGTCTGCTGGTAGAGGTTGGTGACCAACGACAGGATGCCCAACAACATCTGCTGAGTCTGCTGCTGCTGGTCTAGAGTGTGTCGCATCATCTGGTCGACAAGGTTGGTGAACCTGTCGGTGTCCTCTCGCCTCTGACGGGCGATCTCCAGCTGCATCTCCTGCTGCTGCCTCTGAAGCTGCTCCTGTCGAGCTGCCTGCTGCTCCTGCTGCTGAGCCATCCGCTGAAGTAAGGCAGTGAGCTCTGACGGCTGAGTCACCTGAGCCTCTGACACTGGAGGAGGTGTAGGTGGTGGAGCTGCTGAGCCTCCTGCCTCTGCGTCGTGCTGCCTCTGTGAGGGAGGAGCAGGAGGGAGGTACTCCTCAACACTGTCGCTGGTGTCGCTGTCCGACCATATGTGCTGTAGGTCTCCTCCCTGAGCCTCTGCCTGTGCCAGCTCTGCGTCCTCCTGAGTCAGCTCTGCCCAGTCCTCCGCTGACAGTCTGGCTCGAACCTCACGCTCGACGGGACGGCCAAGGCGGCGGTCTCCTGGAGTGGGGACTCGGTAGTGGCTGAACCGGGTCACGTGCATCTCCGTCAGCTAAGAGACTCCTGGAGTGTCCTGTGGAACCAACCGGTGGAGAAGGTGACAGATCCAGTGACTGAAGACCAACTGTCGCAGCATCCCAACTCCGTCGGTGATCACGTCCTCCATCTCGCAGACAGAATATCTACGATGTCGAACTCCATCCCGTTCATCACATAGAACAGGATGGTATGCTGAAGGCTCGTGAACCCCTCCAAGTAGCCAGACCTCGGCAGTAGAGTACGCCTGAGGACGTGGTGAACTGTCCGAGCTGCTGGGGTGAGAAGCGCTGGCACCCTCGGCTGATCAGGAGTGAACGGCTGAGTGAACAGACCTCTGATCTCCTCGAAGGGCGGTGCCACTCCTCCAGTCAGTGGCCTCCTCGGCGGGTCTGCGTCTCCGTAGACTATCTGGTGCAGGCACGTAGTAGAGAGCTCCACACCAAGCAGTCTGCCCAACAGGTCTCGAGATACGTCGTAGATCCGCCCCATGAACATGAAGTGAATCGAGCGACGGCCCTCAGAGACGTAGAGTGTCGCGTAGAACACCCTGACCCACTCCTCGACACACGCACTCCTCTGGTGCGAGAGCAGGTCCACAAGTCCTCTGTATCTCTCAAAAAGTGGTCTGATCCCGTGTCCCGCTGCCACTGCAAGCTGATCCCAGTCGATGCTGTTGTGATGGAAGAGCTTGTGGCCCCGACGCCTGTAAGTCTCGTACAGGGACGCCTGTGTCAGGGTCCAGAAGCGGGAGTCCACTCGAGCGTCCCTAGGCCGCGGGAACCACTCCTCAATCAATGCTGACCATCTGAGCTTCTTTAGTTGCCTTGCCTTCATCTTCCTGTAGTCAGTGAGTCTGACATCTTCGACAACTCGGACTGCTGTGTCCATCAGGTGGATGGCCATTTCGGCCTCTCTGTCCTCGGCGCGGTCAGCCGCAGAGGGGCGCCGACTCGCCGTAGGGGTCTGTCCACCCCCACGAGTCCTCGGGGTGCGCCGGCGGATGAGTGGCGGCACCTCGGTCTCCTCCTCGTCGGAGCCCTCGGGAGGCACCGGCTGGATCGGAGGCTGCTCCTGCCTCTGCCGGGACTTGCGGATCCGTAAGGAACCGCGATGGCCGCGCTCACGCTCCTCGGCGGCGCGAGCGGCCAACTCCGCACGACGAGCGTCCTTGGACACCTTGCGCTTCTTCGCGGCGGGCTCCTCAATAGCCTTGCCCTTTCCTTTGCGATCGTGACCCATCTTGATGCAATTGAGAGCTAGGGTTAGCGACAGTGAAGATGAACGACGAAAACAACGAAGGGTGTCGCGCGGCACGGAGCAAACCTTATCGACGAACGGTGAACCACGGCGAAACCCTAGCGGATAGGGTGATGCGCACCGGCGGCGAGTTGGTGGAGGGGAGACGGCGAGAGAGGTGCGGCGGTGCGGTGGAACAGCGGCGGCACGCTCGGGAGAGGTGGCGGCGCGGGCACGGACGGCGCCTAGGCGGCCGAAAGGTGGCGGTGGCGGCCCCTGGGAGGAGGCGGCGGCGGCGCCTGGGAAGGGCGGCGGCAACTGCGCCTGGGAGGCAGCGCGCGGCGACTGGAGGTGGCGTGCGCGGGAGAGGCGGCGGCGGCTGCGCCTTGGAGGCGGTGGCGGCGGCGCCTCAGAGGCGGCGGCGGCCGAAGGGCGGCGGCGGCGGCTGGGATGCGGCGCGAGTGGGAGAGCCGGCGACGAGGGCGTCGGGCGGCGGCGGAGGTCGGGAAAGAAGAAAACGGGCGGCCGAACCGCTTTTTAAACTGTACGGGCAAACCCTAGCCGCGCACAGAACACCGGATGGACCGATGATCATCGGAGGATGCATCGGTCGAGTTCAACAGAGAGTTGTTTCAAAAACTCTCTTTGAACAGCGGAGGAGCCGACGTTGAGGTGTCGATCATCGGTTGATTTCTGCACGGCACCAGAAAACTGAACACCGGATGCTCCGATGTCTTCTGAAATGAACTCATCGGTTGATTTGTGACATCTGACTTGACCTGAGCACTGAACTGAAGCACCAATTGATCCGATGATCTGCTGGCCCTAGCATCGGATAATCCGATGACTACAGAAAACCTAAGACTGCCCATATGTGTCCTTGGACTTAAACACACAAAGATAAGGATGGGTCCTAGGACTTTTTGAGCAACTCCTAACCTCTAATAGAAGGCTTCAAATATAGTGCCACATATTGGCTAAGCCCTTAAGCAAGGAGAACACACAAGGTTAGGAGGGAAACCACGAAAATGTAAGGCCCATGCTTTGTGAGCTAGAGTATGGAAAACTTCTATCTCTTTAAAGCATGTACCTTTAGAATTTTGCTCTATCCACATCATATGAGTTGAGATATTGCATTTTGAACAAGTCTCCTTCTCATGATGCGGGTTCCCCTTTGTGACAATCTACCGTATGCAATGCCAAACAAAATAATACAAGATATTAAATAAGTGCAAGTCTATATGGCAGGAATCATGCAAGGCGTAATGTAAATCTATCTTGCCAAGTTTAAACCTGCCAAAGGCTTCCTCAGGGAAAACTATTTCTAGCTTGCCCCTATCCTTTGGGAGTTAGACAAGACCTATTTGATATGCAACCTTACATGAACATGGCAACTTACATGACGTTAGATGCATCTAGCACATTTAATTCACTTCTAAGTCTAGAAAAAGTTTTCTCATCAAGTGGTTTAGTGAAGATATCCGCCAATTGTTCTTCAGTCCTAACACCTTGCAAAGAGATGTCTCCTTTAGCGTCATGGTCCCGCAAGAAGTGATGGCGAATATCTATGTGCTTAGTGCGGGAGTGTTGAACGGGGTTTCTAGCTATCTTAATCGCACTTTCATTGTCACAAAGGAGAGGCACACAATCAAATTTAATTCCAAAGTCCAAAAGGGTTTGCTTCATATATAGAATTTGGGCACAACATGCACCGGCCGCTATATACTCTACCTCCGCGGTGGACAAAGCCACGGAGTTTTGCTTTTTGCTCGACCAAGATACTAGGGAACGCCCAAGTAAGTGGCACCCACCGAAGGTACTCTTGCGATCCACACGGCATCCGGCAAAGTCTGAATCCGAGTAACCCAAGAGATGGAAACTAGCGTTCTTGGGGTACCACAAACCTACACTTGGGGTATGCTTGAGATACCTAAGTATCCTAAAGACCGCCTTACGATGCGATTCTTTAGGTGCCGCTTGAAAGCGAGCACACAAGCACACACTAAACATGATAGTGGACCTAGATGCGGTAAGATATAACAATGAACCAATCATGGAACGGTAATGAGATTGATCAATAGGTTTACCGTCCATGTCCGCGTCGAGATGACAATTTGTCGCCATTGGAGTATTTCTTGAGCTACAATCTTCCATTTCAAACTTCTTCAAGAGGTCTTTGGTGTACTTCTCTTGGTAGATGAAAGTCCCCTCTTGAAGTTGCTTGATTTGAAATCCTAGGAAGAAATTGAGTTCTCCAATCATTGACATCTCGAACTCCCTAGACATCATGGTGCCAAACTCAAGGCTAAGAGATTGGTTAGTTGAGCCAAAAATAATGTCATCAACGTAAATTTGACAAAGAAATAAATCCCCGTTGATGTCCTTGGTGAAAAGTGTGGTATCCACCCTCCCGATCTTGAATCCTTGCATGACTAGGAAATCCCTTAGACGTTCATACCATGCCCTAGGTGCTTGCTTGAGCCCGTAGAGCGCCTTGTGTAACCTATACACATGGTTAGGATTCCTCGGATCTTCAAACCCGGGAGGTTGCTCAACGAAAACAAGCTCGTTAATATAACCATTGAGGAAGGCACTTTTCACATCTATTTGATAAAGCATAATATTGTGATGTGAAGCAAAAGCAAGGAGTATGCGAATAGCTTCTAACCGTGCGACCGGGGCTAATGTCTCTCCAAAATCTAGTCCTTCAACTTGTGAAAAACCCTTGGCCACAAGTCTTGCCTTGTTGCGGACCACCACGCCATTCTCGTCTTGCTTGTTGCGGTACACCCACTTCGTTCCGATGACGTTCTTGTTCTTAGGTCGCTCCTCCAATACCCAAACTTCATTGCGGGTGAAGTTGTTGAGTTCTTCTTGCATAGCCATCACCCAATTGGGATCTTGGAGTGCTTCCTCAATATTTGTGGGTTCTACACACGAAACAAAAGAGTAGTGCTCACAAAATGAAGCAACATGGCGAGAACGAGTACTTACTCCCCGTGACGGACTTCCGATGATTTGATCCATCGGATGTGCCTTGGAGATGCGCCCATGCCTCATAAGAGGTTGTGAGGCACTTGGTGGTGGTGAGGCATCTTGCTCGTCTTGTGGTTGGACTTGACCTTGGACTTCTTCTTCTTCTTGGTGTTGTGTGGCATGTGAATCTTGCATTGGCAATGGATCATCTTTCTCTTCTTCTTCATCAATTTGAGGCGCCATGGAGGTGTTGATGTTGGAACTTGAGGCTCCCCCTTGATCATGGCTCTCCTCAACTTCGGGCTTGATGTCTCCTATGGTCATGTTCTTCATAGCTTCTCGTAGAGGCTCATCATCTATATCATCATGACCAAAACTCTCCTCTTGGGAGCCATTAGTCTCATCAAACTCAACATCACAACTTTCTTCAACTAACCCGAAGGTTTGGTTGAATACTCGATATGCTTTTGAGTTTGACGCATAACCAAGAAAGATACCAACATCACACCTTCTTTCAAACTTACCGAGCCTTCTCTTGCGGTAGATGTAGCACTTGCACCCGAAGACTCGGAAGTAGGAGATGTTGGGCTTTCTCCCAATGAGGAGCTCATATGGGGTCTTTTGAAGTAGTCGATGAAAATAGACCCTATTTGCGGCATGGCACGCCGTGTTGATTGCTTCGGCCCAAAACTTCTCCGACGTGCCATAGTCATCAAGCATTGCTCTTGCAAGGGTGATGAGAGTCTTGTTCTTCCTTTCAACGACACCATTTTGTTGAGGGGTGTATGTGCCCGAAAATTCGTGCTTCACGCCTTCACGATCACACCACTCCCCAATGTTGTAGTTCTTGAACTCGGTGCCGTTGTCACTCCGGACCTTGATGATGGGAAGTTGAAATTCCCTTTGAGCTCGTTTAGCGAAGGTCTTGAAGATTTCCGGAGTTTCACCCTTGTCACCTAGAAACAATGTCCAAGCATAGCGAGAGTAGTCATCAATAATAACAAGACAATAGAGGTTACCGCCAAGGCTTTGGTATGTGGACGGTCCGAAGAGGTCCATGTGAAGTAGTTCAAGTGGCTTGGAGGTTGACACCATTGTCTTCATCGGATGGTGTGAGGCAACTTGCTTCCCGGCTTGACATGCGCTACAAAGTTTGTTCTTCTCAAATGTGACATCCTTCACGCAGGTCACCATCCCAAGCTTGAACGACTTCTTGAGCTTGCTCATCCCAATGTGAGCAATGCGCCGATGCCATAGCCATCCCAAACTTGTCTTGGTGAAAAGACAAGTGGTCAAGCTAGCATCCTTGTTGGAGAAGTCCACCAAGTAAAGATGTCCATGCCGAAAACCTTTGAATATTAGTTCTTTGCTTGATTCACTAGTCACCACAACACCATTCTTGTCAAATGTGCATGTTAGTCCAAGATCACATAATTGTGCAATAGAAAGTAAATTGAAACTAAGAGACTTAACGTAAAGCACATTAAAGATAGACAAATCATGAGAAATAGCAATTTTACCCAAACCAATTACCTTCCCCTTTGAGTTATCACCAAAAGTGACTTGTTCATGATTGCCGGGGTTCTCTATGGAGGTGAACATACCATCATTGCCGGTCATATGTTGAGTGCACCCACTATCGAGTACCCAATGCTTTCCTCCGGCTTTGTAGTTCACCTTTGAGTTACCTTTCGCCATTAGGCACATAGGAGGTGGACGAAGAGGTGAGTCATCCTTGTTGACGATGGCGAGGCCCGCCAAGTTTTCTTCATCTTCACTATCTTCGTCGCTTGACTCTTCATCCGTGATCCACTCATTGGCTTCACACATGAAGACCTTTTGAGGCCCTATTCTTTTCTTTGGAAAGAGCTTGGTTTTCTTTCCTTTGTCAAATTTCTTCTTTCCAAAAGAGCGCTTGGGCTTGACCTCCTCTTCATCATCACTTTCTTCTAGCTTGTGATGCTTGCCATTGTCCTTCCTTTTGTTCGGTCTTGGACAATCATATGATATGTGGCCTAGATCACCACAATTGTAGCACGTCTTGTTTTCATCTTTTCTTGGCAAGAAGGCTTTCTTCTTGGGATCATAAGAGTATCCCTTCTTTGCAATCTTGGAGTTGAGGCGTGAGAATTTCCTCATCATCAAAGAAAGCTCATCATCATCATCTTCGCTTGTTTCTTGCTCTTCTTCACTTGAGCTAGGCTCAAACACTTTCTTCTTCTTGGGAGTTGTCTTCTTGGTTGAAGCCTTGAGAGCAATGGTTTTTGATGATGACTCCTCCATCATTCCAAGTACGCTCATCTCATGAGTATGGATTTCTCCAATGAGCTCCGAAACTTCAATGTTGTCTAGTGACTCTTTTTGGAGCATTGAATTGATAATGTTGTACTTCGGCTTGGGTAGAAGCATGAGGATCTTGCGATTGATAAGTCCCTTGCCAAGAGAAGCAATGTCAAGTGCGTTAATTTCCTCAATGAGCACATTTAAACGAGAAAACATTTGGTTAACATTCTCATGAGGAAACATCTTAAATTCATCATATTTTGATTTAAGCATGTGATATTTGAGTTCTTTAATACGAGATGAACCCTCATGTATTTCAATTAGACATGCCCAAATTTCACATGCTTTTTCCTTACTAGCAATCCTAGCAAAGACATCTTGACTAATGCATTCATATATAACATTTCTAGCCTTAGCATCCCATTTTAGTTGGTCACCAACATAGTCAAGATTTCCAAACCCCGCATGGGTCGCTTCCCACATTTCGGGAGCAATTGCCTCAAGGTAAGCGCGCATGCGTGCTTTCCAATAAGCAAAATTTTTGCCCTCGAAGGTAGGAACCGAACCCCCATTCTTGGCCATTTTCGCTCTCTAGCGGTGAAGCTAGAATGATCCAATGAGCAATCTGGCTCTGATACCAATTGTAAGGATCGAAACGCCCAAGAGGGGGGGTGAATTGGGCTTTTTCAAATTTTAGAGCAATTTAAAACTTAATGGTTGAAGCCCAATTCCCGATGCGAACTAACTACGCAAGCAAGAGTGTTAAGTGCGGAATAGTAAATGCGTAATAGTAAGGGGGTGAGGAGAGAGATGCAAACTCCCGTGGAGACTCGGAGACACGGCGATTTTTCCCGTGGTTCGGTAAGATCACAAAAATCTACCTACGTCCACGTTGTGGCACCCACCAAAGGGTATAGCCACTCCCAAGTCACCAAGACAAGGAAATCCACTATCTTTCTCCGTTCGCCTTCTCCGGCAAGGTGGAGCTCAAGCCTTGTACAATGGTGATCCTCTGGGCTTCCACAAACGCCTTGGTAAGCTCCGGAGCGATCTCTTCTTCCTCCAACTTTTACAAGGTGAGAGAAGTCACCAAGACACTCTCTCTCACTAGCCTAGAGATTCCAATCACCAAGAATGGACACACACAAGCTTCTCTCTAGCTAGATATAACCTATAGTTGGAGTACAAGAGGTTTTGAAGTGTGGAAGTGGTAGCTCCTGGTCTTGAATGCTTGAGAATGTGTAGTGAGGCTCTGGTGATCAAGACTTGACGAAATGGCCGGCTGGAGGGGTATTTATAGCCAGCCCACACGAGATAGCCGTTGGAAAAGTAGGCAGACTTTTTCAGTGAACATCGGATCCTCCGATGCACCCCTTTATATGAGCATCGGTCGAATTCCAAATTAGCTGATGTCATGTGTCAGATGTGACCGTTGGATCTTTTAATCGACCGATGTTACTTCAATTTATCATCGGATGATCCGGTGAGTTGATCTTCAGAATTGGTTCAGAAATATTGTCTCTGTTGAATTTGACCGATGTACACTTACTTCATCATCGGATGATCTGGTGTGTACTTCTTCAGAATAACTCAGATATCATCCTTCGGGTGAAATCAACCGATGTGCCACTTCCTTCACATCGGATGATCCGGTGTGTACTGGACTCTGAGGTCTTCTTCTTCTGCCAACTCAAACTTGACCGATGTAGTCATTTTGCAAGACATCGGCTAATCCGGTGAGTGCAATTTGTTTGCTTCGAGTTGTTTTGAGTTGATCTTTTGGAATCTTCTAGAGTGACCTCTTTGACACTTGTTTGAAAATGATATTATGATGATGTGTAAGCTTCTTGTGTTGCCAATTTTGATAGAATAGAGTCGTTGTGTGAGTTCTTCATTTAGTCTTCATGAGTATCGAATAACCCCTTAGAATAGATCGTTGAGGGGTCTCCATTTGTATCCAATGAGCAGTAGATGGTGTGAATAGATAGTTCATTAACGTTTAATGCGATATACGTGAAACCTCGCATCCACAAACTCATTAGTAATAACGAACGGTTGTCATTAATCACTGAAACCATACCTCACGGGGGCCTAGATGCTTTCAGAAGGCTCCACGAGCTGGGCTACAGACTCAACAAAAATAAAAAAGGAAGTACAGGGCCTTGTGGCCACGGGGGCAGATGCCTAAGAGTCTCCGAACTCCCGATGAAACCTAGAGGCCACGAGGGCAGCTAAGTCCTTGACTTCGGCCCTGGCAGCTTCCTCCCGATCGGCGACGGGTCCTAGACGAACCGGCCCCAGAGAAAAGGAAGGGTCTCGGCTAAGGAAGCACGACAGAACGTGCATAGCAACCTCCTTCGCAAGGCCCCGACCTTCCGCTTCCAGCTCGTCGGCGATCACTGATTCGAGCCGACCTAGCTCGTCGCCGATAGACTCAAGGGCCGGGATCGCTTCGGACATCGGCCGCGCCGGAGCCTCCACCTGCACAGGGCTGAAACCAAGAGGAGCCAAGGCGGACCCCGCCTTGGCAATGAAGCACCAAACTGCCTGGGCCTCGGCAGTCCGCAAGGACTGGAGCTTCTCTACCTCTTGGCAAGCCGCCAGCTCGCGATCCATCGCCGCCTGGCGCTCCTTGGAGAACTGCTCCTCCCTCGCGGCGGCAGCCGACTCACGGAGCTCCAGCTCCTCGGACCGAGCCCTTAGCTCCTCCACCTTGGCCCTCAGCCGGGCGGTGGTCTTCTCCTCCTCGGCCGCAGCGGCGCGTTCCCGATCAGCGACAGCGCGCTCTCGACGGGCTACCTGCAGCTGCAACTCCTCCGCGGCGGCGGAACGCTCCTTGGCTTTGGCTTCAGCTTAGGCCAGAGCCTCGCGGTAGGTGGCACGAACCCGCTGGGCCTCTGACTCCAAGCGGCTAATGGCCTTCCTCTGAGTGCCAAGCAGAGCACTCATGGCCTCAAGCCTTGACTGCCTCGAGTCAAGGTCCGCCTTAGCCTCCCGGGCCCGCTGTTGCCAGCTGAGAAGGCGTTCCCTCTCGCCGGCCAATGCCCTCCGCTCCTGCTCAAAGGCAGATTGGAGCTGCCGGGCGCTGGTCTGGACATGCCCCAGGGCGTCCCACACGGGCGCCGGAGCAGGGGGGATAGAAGTTGCGCCGCTGGACCCCCCTGACGAGTCTAAGACCGGCGGAGGCGCCGGCGCCTCAACAACCAGGGTGGGGCGTTGTCCTAAGGAGGCCAGGGGGCCAGCAGGCGCACCTACAACAGCCCTCCCGGTCTCAAGACCAGACTTCTGGACTGGTGAAGGAGGGCGGGTAGGAGCAGATGCGGCCACCGCGGAGAATGAACCCGCTGGCGCAGAGGGTGCCCCCGTCGATTTGGGGGCCATGGGAGCCACCACGGTCCCCAGGTGCTGAGGCGCGGAGCTTCCGTCGGTTGAAGGCGGTCGGATAAGAGGGCTGCCCCCGGCAGCTGGTCGGTCCCTGCAAGAAGAGGAAGCCCTCAGAATAAGAGAAGAGACAAGAGCTCTGCTCCTACAAGCCAGAAAGAGCAACACTTACTGGGCGGCATGAGCGCTCCAACGGGCTTGCAGCACTGGCCTCTGGGCTATAGCTGAACCGCCAGGACCAGCGGCTGGAACGGTCGCGGAATGGGACGCCTGGATCCCCGGCACACTCGCCGGCGTCGCCCCACCAACATCCGTCCTGGGAGCCCCTCCGCTTGAGGAAGGATGGCGAGGTACTTGGGCTGATTCGGACGGCCGCTGTCTAGGGAGAGACCCGCCGGGGAGGGACACTCGGGGCCTCTTCGGGTCGCCACCCGATGGACCAGCACCCCCGGGAGATGGGAGCAAAGTAGCTCCGGCACCCTGATTCGGCACAGGCGGCGCCCTCGGAGGAGACCGGGCGCGTTTCTTCTCTAGATGCTCGGGGGCCGGCTCTTTTCCTTTCCCTTTGTCGGTGGCTTGGGTTCTGTCGGCTCTGGGGGAGGGTTTGACAGCAGCAGATGCCTCATGCCCTGACCCGGAGTGCTCGGTTCCTGGAATGGTGATACCCCGGAAGGCATCCCCGACCTGCCGGACGGCGATCCCGATGTCGTCAAGGTTCGACATCTTCCGCAGGAGCTCTGACCTCCTCTGAGGCTCCAAGAAGAGGGGGGTGGCAGAGGGCGGAAGGGCGGGGTCGCCACTGGGAATGTAGTCACCACTCACCTTGCTCACCATCTCGTTCAGCTCCTCGTCAAAAGGGTCTGAGCCGGGGCCCCTCTCCAGCCTGGTACAGTCCTGCTCGCTGGTGTAGTACCACGCTGGGCGGCTACGCTGCTGCAAGGGTGCAATACGGCGCGACATAAAGTCCATCAACACCATTAGAGACGTCAGCCCCTCGTTGGCCAAGAACCGGATCCGCTCCAAGACCGGGGAGTACTCCTGCTCCAGCTCAGAGATCTCCTCCCAGAAGCGGCGATCGGTGGTTGGGCTGGCGGTTGGGAGTTGTAGGCGATCGTGCTCGTCGGTCTGTACTACCACCCAGCTCTCCCTCCAGTTTTCCCACCTTGATGCGCTGAAGGGCAGAAGGTATCCGGAGACCTTGGGGTCCTTGCAGCGATGCTGGAAGTAGTATGCCCCCATCTGAGTCTTTGAGCCGCGCCCAGTCGTCCGCAGCACAAAGAAGTGGCGAAAGAGCGTCACGGAGGCGTGCACCCCCACGAACATCTCGCAGAAGTGGACAAAAACAGCAGCCATTGCAAAGGAGTTGGGGGAAAGATGGTGAAGCTCGAGACCATATGTCTCCAGCAGGGTGACAAAGAAGGAAGAAATCGGCGGAACGAACCCCGCCAGAGCATAAGCGGTGAAGAAGACTATCTCCCCCTTTTCCAGGACCAGGGTGAGAGATCCTCGGCGAAGCCGATGTTTCTGCTCTTCTGAGCGCCAGCCCAGCAGCCTGCGCACTGGCCCGAGCTCGGAAGAATGAACGAGGCGCGTCGGGAGCAAGTTGGAAGCCATGGCGAAAGAGGGCGCAAGGGCAGGAAAGCCGGGGCGCAAGAGTTCAAGGGAAGTACGAGCGCAATACGAAGGGAAGCCGCGATGCGGGTGAGATCCCCTTTTAAAACTTTCCAGGGATGGTTCGAGGTAATTCGAAAACCTCCGGAAACATCACATCGGCGACCTCGTTGGCTCCGAGACCGGGCGCCGATGAAAGGTGGACCCAAGCCGCCCAACTGAAGCGGTGGGTCAAGGAGTCAGACGCCCCAGAAGACAAGCCGGCAAGGCACTTCGGCGGTTCCCGAAGAAAGAGCCGCAACGTGCAGAAGTGGTAGTCGTGGGAACCGCCGCAGTAAAAGCAACCATCAAGTGAGCACATGCTCCCACGATCCCGCGGCCGTTCGTGCTCCGGCAGCGGTCAATTCGAGACTTAGAGAAAGTGCGTGGATCGGTGAGGTCGCAGTCTATGAGATATATGAGTTTGACTGTGAGGTCGCAGTCTATGAGATATGGGTAATCCCAAATAAACTCATGAAAAGACACGGGAGCAAGACCGTAATGCTCCAACCATAGGCATGGCTTTAGTCGGCCTAGTATCAGTGATGCTTTCATTTGAAACTTACTTACACAAAACTAGCAATTCAAGGCTGTGTCCATTGCAAAGTTGTGAGTATGTCAATCATGGAATGCTAGGTGCAGCTCAACCCGTTATGTGTCTGCTCCGGAAAGCCGATATATAAAGCGCAGAAATGTTACTTGTAGATCTTGGCTTTTGGTGGGGAATGTTGGAATTTGGCCTACATGAGCAGCACCCCAGTTCCTGAGCTGAATTATTTGGGCCAAATCCATTGGTATAAAGCCAAGGTGTGATGTGGAGAGGTGGTTGGGATGTTTAGTCCCACCTTGCCCACCTAGATGGATGTTTCCCAATATATATAGTGACATTTGGAGTGTTTCTTAACATGAGAATAATGAGGGAGATTAGTCTGCTGCTATGGACACAAACATACGCGCACGCACGCGCGCGCGTTTCGCGATTTTACGCGTATTTATCGCGTGACTTGTGACTTGTGACTTCGCGTCGTGACGAGTTGTGTTCAACTGAGCATTTATTTTCTGTCACTTGTATAATTTGAAATATCTCATCAACACCTAGACTGCCAGGTCAACTTGAGGAGTAATTGTGGCGTAAATGCAGACACACGTTTAATGTGTGTAATATCGCGTAAATGCAGACACACGTTTAATGTGTGTAATGATGCATAAATGCAGGTACACGTTTAATGTGCGTAATGATTCATAAATGCAGGCACACGTTTAATGTGTGTAATGATGCAGAAATACAGACACACGTTTAATGTGCGTAATGACCATAATTGCTCTATTAGTTGCACGTTGAAGGATTTCAGGGGGCGGTTTACTGAAATTATGGCAGATCAAATTTGAGGGTGTTGTCAGGCTCGAGTATATAGGAGACGTCTTGGGTACTGGAGAAGACACAAAAACTCACCCCTCCCAGAAACTGCTTTACGCCGCCGGATTTTGCTTGCCGTCCCTCCATCCGTCGTGCAACGGATTGAGGGAGAGCGGTGTCTCCGAACCGACGACCGGTGATCTGAAGACCTGCACGGGTGCCGGCGATCAGGTTTCTGGGAAGTGCGCTCGCACGGCCGCTCGCAACACTTCAATCGTCCTCAACATCTTCGTCATCTAATCCTTTACTTCCTTAGCGGGATTCTTTGTAAGTAATTACTCGATCCATAACTGATTCGATATTTTTGATGAGCGGTCTATTCGTATATGTTTTAGTTCATTTTTGTCTAATACTAGCACTGTTCATATTGAGTGCTAGTATATTTGTTTTTCCTATTTCTCTGTTATGGTTTGTCAAATTAATTGCATGATGTGTATTTTCCAACACAAACCACGCTAGGGCGATACGCGAGGAAAAAGAAAAAAAATAATGAAGATGGAACTGAAGAAAAATGTCGCCCTAGAAATATGGGTATTAAACATTTTTAAAAATTATATGTATCTAATTTTTGTCGTGTCAATCAATCTCGAATCTCGATATTTGTGTGTACACCCATAAAATTTATGTGTGTGCACGCTAATGCCCTCGATGTAGGATGTGTATGCGCTACTTTTTAGCTAGTCGTGCATAAAAGTTGTACAAGTGTCTCAAAAAGATACCTCATGTACCAATACAGCTCGCTGTTGACGTCCATCATGACAGTTTCCACATGGGACCCAGCTTAGGGTTATGGATGAACTTCAAACAAGATCGATCTGCCGGTACAGTTTCATGGTCTGTTCATGTCTGCTGACACATGGCAGCAGGGTCTACATGATTGGTATGCACAGGCAAATCCTTGCTCTAGATCTTGCATCCATGAATCTATTCCATATCCAGCTGCTAGCAGGTGTGGATCTCATGCGCGTGAGAGGAACCTCAGGTTTCCTCGCGCTGAGGGTTCTGGCGGATTCAGTCTTGTGCATGTCAGCGGCCTTCAGCTTCGTATCTGCCTCTACAGTACGGATGGCGACGGGTGGAAGCTGGTTGATGCAGTTAATCTGCGCCAGACCTTCGCCCCCCTTGAAAATTCTGTCTGGCTTTTCAGGTGGCGCAGCGTGCGGTGTGCTTGGTGTGGGGGACAACTCCAGTTTTTTTTTTTCGTGTTCCCGCAGGTCATGCATGAGCTTTTCTAATTGCATGGTCCTAGCAGGCAAGTGAAGAAGGTGTTTGAGATTCCGGTGAGGGTCAGAGACCTGTGTACGTGTCCCATTGTCGACTTGTGGTTAAACTCGATCCCGTGATGATGGTTTGGCCTCCCACGCCGTACCTTCCAACTCCGGATCTGTGGAGATGGTGAAGCTCGGTGAGCCATGAGCACAAGGTTTTGTTTTCAGTGAATTCTCTCTTTCCTTTCTCAAACCTGTGTACGTATTACTCACTCCATCCGTCCATCGCTTTGCAGCTCCCAACGGAGCTCCGCTGTCTCCGGAACAAGTCATGTGAACTAGTGTACGACTCATTTCATCGTGTGTTTCATACATAAATAATCTCTATTATATTGAGCTATTATTCATATACCGATTATAGTTGCATTGATAATGATGCCGCGCGTGACTGTTGGAAGAAGAGGTCGTCACCGGCGTCAATTCCTCGTCCAATCGCCATAACATGTTGTGACAATATCTGATTGCCCCAACGGCTACGTCGCCACAAGAGGTTGTGTCACGAAGCCACTCGGCACTTGTTCCCCTCTAATGGAGCTCTGCCGCCTTCGAAACAAATCTACGCCCCGAAGTAGCTAGTGTTCGACTCATTTTGTCATGTGTTTCATACATAATCTTTATCATAGTGAGCTAATATGTATCAATTGTTAGAATAGGAAATATATCTTCAATCTATTGTTGCTAATTCTAGATAGAGTATGTTAGGAATTTGATCATGAGATATAACTGTACGTGATCATATCTAAACTTCCTTTATATCTTTTAGATCAACACTTGATCCCCTATAAATAAATGTGCGGCCCGAGACAAAGGGTTCTACGCTTTCCCAAGCAAACTACATAATTCAACATGGTAACAGAGCCAGGTCCTCGCCGAGTTCATCGTGCGTGAGAGTCAAGGTCAGCTCAATTCGGCGTCATGGCGGCTTCAACCAACTCGGCGACTATGCTTTTGAGTTCTTCGGTCAGCGAGAAACTCACAAGGGAGGAAGACTCAGGTTCCTCCACCAATCAAAGGAGCACATCTCCATGGTTATTTAGATGGAACAATTGTTATGCCGGATGAAAAGATTCCTGGACTCGAGAAGGGTCAGATGATTGATAACACTGAGTTTGACACTTGGATTGCTCAGGATCAGCAGATCCTTGGATACTTGCGTGGAACACTCTCTAAAGAGATTCTAGCGCAAGTAGTCAATAGAGATACATTCAAAGATGTCTGGTCAATATTGGAGGACATGTTTGCATCTCAGTCAAGATCATGAATCAACAATCTACGCATCAAGCTCGCAAATGCCTCAAAAGGTAACAAGTCAGTTTCAACATATTTTGCTGAGATTACTGGTTATGCAGATGAGCTCGCAGCGGCAGGGAAACCTCTAGCCTAAGATGAAATCGTTGCATATATTCTAGCCGGTCTGGATCAAGAGTACAATTCTCTAGTAGCAGCCATAGATGTTCAGAAGACTCCTGTCACAGTTAGTGATTTGTTTGCTCAAATGTCAAATTTTGACATGAGACAAGAGCTTCTGCAGGAACAGATTCTTCAAGAGATTTTAGATCTTCTGCTAATTCTGCCTCTCGTGGACGTGGAAATTTTTATCGTGCTGGTCGTGGAGGTCAGAGAGGTAACCGTGGAGGTGACCGTCGAGGTGGTCGAGTAGGTAGTAACAACAGAGGAGGTCGACGAGGAGAATATAATTCTGCAAATAACAGAAACTATGAGAGACCCGTCTGTCAGATTTGTCTCAAAACCGGACACATTGCATCAAATTGTTAGCATCAGTTTGAAGAGGATTATAAGCCAGAAGAAAAGATTGTTGGATCTATCAAAAACTCAACATATGGAGTAGATACCAATTGGTATATGGACAGTGGTGCTACTGACCATATCATGGGAGAACTCGAGAAGATATCAATGAGGGAAAAATATCGTGGTCATGATCAAGTACATAATGCAAACGGCTCACGTATGGGAATAAGTCATATTGGTCGATCACTATTTCTCACTCTCCTTAAAAACTTCAAACTTGACAATGTCCTGCATGTTCCTAGCACTTCAAAATTTTTTTTGTCAGTACATCGTTTTACACTTGACAATCAAGTATACATAGAATTTCATCCCTGGTTTTTCTTGATTAAGGATCAGGTCATGAGGAGAATTCTGTTTCGCGGCAAGTGTAGGAGTGGCCTTTATCCGTTTGTTCCCATGGACTGAAAATCAAATAAACAAGTTCTCAGTACCACTACAGTGTCTTTTATGAGGTGGCACAGTCGTTGGGGACACCCTTCCTCATCCATTGTTGAAAAAGTACTTAGCAGTAATAAGCTTGTTCCTTTAGATAATAGAAGTGTTGATCTAGTGTGTGACCCCTGTCAACAAGGCAAGAGTCATCAACTGCCCTATCAAATCTCCACAAGTATGTCTAGCTCACCACTTGAGTTAATCTTTTCTGATGTCTGAGGTAGGGCTCCTACATCCGTTGGTCGTTTTGAATATTATCTAAGCTTCATTGATGATTTCAACAAGTATACATGGATTATCTCATTAAAAGAAAATCTGATGTCTTAAGTGCCTTCCAAAACTTTCAAATCTTTGTTGAACGACAGTTTGGAAGGAAAATCCTTGCCTTACAATCTGACTGGGGTAGTGAGTATAAAAACTCAATGCTGTCCTACAAAAGAATGGGATTGCTCATCAGGTTTTGTGCATATACACACACCAACAGAACGGCTCAGCTGAGCGTAAACATCGTCATATAGTAGAGACAAGGCTCACACTTATAGCAAATGCAGGAATGCCTCTAAAATTTTGGGACGAGGCCTTCCTCACTGCCACACACTTGATCAACATTCTACCCGACAAAGTCCTGAACTTCATCACACCTTTTGAAAAATTGTTCGGCACAAAACCATCCTACTCCACACTTCAAATTTTTGGTTGTGCTTGTTGGCCTAATCTCCGGCCATACAATGCGAACAAGCTAGCTTTTCGATCCATTTTGTGTGTATTTGATGAGACAATATATGTCACAAGGGGGTAAAATGTCTAGATCCCAAAACTGGTAGACTATACATTTCAAGGGATGTTGTATTTGATGAGACAATATTTCCATTCAAAAACTTGCATCCTAATGCTGGTACACTACTCAAAAAGAAAATCCTTCTCCTTCCAGAAAGTGTTCGTACCTTATTTGATCAAGGGGTGATGCAAAGTGATGATCAATTTATGCCTAACCCATCTAATGAGTTCATGGCTGAGAATGTTGATGCAGATAAAATTGAAAATATCGACACAAATGTTGACACAAGTGCAAGGGAAAATTTTGATGCATAAATTTCCAGTCCAGAACAAAATACAACATGGAATAATGAGAGCCAAGCAAACACTATAGGCACAAACTTCGAAGGCGATCCTGTTCTGACTCCAGTGCAGCAACACGCGCGATTCCTAGCTGAACCCCCCCCCCCCTCAGAAAATGTGCAGGAGAATCAACTGTCACCACAGAGCGTGACCGCGGGAGAAGAACTGTCAGCGCCTAGTGCTGGTAGCCAATTGGCAAGTGACACACCTCATTTAATGTCACAAAGTGCGGGATTAGATGAGAACGCTGGATCTTCTACACTTCAACTTCCTGTGAACAATCGCCAGTGTCTCGGCTACAAAGAGGAATTAGCAATCCCTCAAAACCGTTTCCTGGTATGGTTAAATATGGTTTTTTAGCATCGATCAGTGAACCGCAAAATGTAGAAGAAGCTCTGGATAGTAAATAATGGAGAAAAGTTATGAAGGAAGAATATTTAGCTCTAATCAAGAACAAGACTTGGCACCTTGTTCAACCTAGTGAAGGAAAGAATTTCATTGATTGCAAATGGGTATACAAAATTAAGAAAAAGGCAGATGGAACCATTGAGAGATATAAAGCACGACTAGTAGCAAAAGGTTACAAGCAACGATATGGCATAGACTATGAAGACACCTTTAACCCAGTGGTCAAGTCTGGAACTATTCGTCTTGTTATTTCCATTGTTATCTTAAAAGGATGGAATCTCAAACAGCTAGATGTGCAAAAATGCATTTCTACATGGATTTTTGGAAGAAGAAGTATACATGAAGCAACCACCCGAGTTTGAGAATAAAGACATGCCGACATATGTGTGCAAACTTGATAAAGCAATATATGTGTTGAAACAAGCTCCAAGGGCATGATACTCTCGACTGAGCTCTAAACTTATTGATTTGGGTTTCAAGTTTTCAAAATCTTACACCTCATTGTCTATCTACAACAAGCAAAATGTTACTATATATATGCTCATTTATGTTGATGATATTTTTGTTACCGGATCATGTTCAGAAATGATTACAGATCTATTGAAGGTTCTAGGTGTGAATTTTGCTCTAAAAGATTTAGGTGGCTTACACTATTTTCTTGGCATTGAGGTAAAAAGAGAAAATGATGGAGCAATCCTCACACAGGAGAAATATGCAACTGATTTATTAGCCAAAGCCGGCATGAAGGAGTGTAAACCGGCGCAACTCCTTTGTCCAGCATCGAAAAACTTTCTGCTCATGAAGGGGAATCACTTGGGCCAGATGATATTACAAAAATCCGTAGTATAGTAGGAGCCCTTCAATATTGACACTTACCAGACTAGATATTGCATTTTCAGTAAACAAGATAAGTCAGTTTTTGCAAGCACCTACTACAATTCATTGGACTGCAGTTAAGCACATTTTAAGATATGTACAAAGCACTTTGAATGTTGGGCTGACATTCAATAAATCATCATCTATGGTGATAAGTGCATTCTCTGATGCGGATTGGGCTGGATGCCTAGATGACAGACACTCTACTGGAGGGTTCGCAATTTTTCTTGGACCAAACCTCATTTCCTGGTGTGCTAAGAAATAACCTACAGTTTTCAGATCTAGTACCGAAGCTGAATATATGCCACTTCAGAGATCATATGGTACAATCGTTACTTGGTGAATTAGGAATAAAAGAAAATCAAGTACCATGCTTATGGTGTAATAACCTAGGAGCAACTTATTTATCAGCTAATCCTGTGTTCTATGTTAGGACAAAGCACATTGAAATAGACTATCACTTTGTCAGAGAGAGAGAGAGTTGCAAGGAAGCAATTAAGAATACAGTTCATACATTCAGAAGATCAGTTGGCAGATGGTTTTACAAAAGCATTATCTACAAGAAGCTTACATGAGTTCAGACGTAATCTCAACTTAATAAAGTTATGATTAAGGGGGAATGTTAGAATAGGAAACATATCTTCAATCTATTGTTACTAATTCTAGATAGAGTCTATTGGAAATTTGATCATGAGATATAACTGAACGAGATCATATCTAAACTTCCTTTGTATCTTTTGGATCAACATTTGATCCCCTGTAAATAAATGTGCGGCCGGAGGAAAAGCGCGCTGCCAGAAGAGCTTGCCGCCGACGCATGCCATAGCAGCTTCGACTTTGGGCCCAACTGTCGTGGCGTGTTGACAGTATTCGATATCGCCGCAACGGCTGTCGCCACGAGAGGTTGTGTCAGAAGCCATTCAAGATTCAACACCTGGACCAGTGTACGGCTCATTTTATCATGTGATCTATACATAATCTCCATCATATTGAGATACAAGGTAGACAGTTCAGTTGCGCTTCAACAACCTCGACTAAAAAATTGGGTGATGCTTCCATTAATTATCAGCCACGGGCAACGAAGCATCGTCCACAAACCATATAGGACGGCGAGGTTTGACCCAGCAATATGCATCTGCATCTTCCCAGCGGCAGTAGGTGAGGCTCCACGAGCCACCCACGATCATTCCGAGGTCAAATGTTGGACGACCTGATGAGTAGCACAGCACAGGCGGGCGGAGACGGGCGCTGCCGCTGCTGCATGCGCGCCAGGTCACCGGTGACTGGGTGGCCACGTGTCTGCCGAGCTTCTAAACGTTCTCCTAGTGGCAGACGCGCCCTGCCTAAGCAAGCAATCGCCTCGTCTCCAGACGCAGGAGGGGATTTTTTTTGAGTGTCGTTCTCCTAGTGGCAGACGAGCCGACGAGGCTGGTGGTGGTGGGTTCGAAAGAAACGGATCGTATAGATGGTGACGGCGACGGGAGAAAAGTCGGAGGCAGTCTTCCGTGCGTTTGGAAACCCACCCACCCCAGCTTGGCCGTGTCCGTGTCCGTGGAAAACCCATTCGACCCGCCCGGTTTGTCCGAGCGGTCCGACCCGACCCCGGCGAATGCTTGCTTAGCCCGGGAGGAAACGAGGGCCGGCCGCCTCGTCATCCCCCATCCCCATATCCACCGAGTCCCCCCCGCCCCCGTACCAAAAACCCCGCCGCCCCAAACGAAGCAGCTCGCGCGGCGTCGCCCCCATGTGCCGACCCCAGCGACGGCCACGTTCCCCCGCGCGCCAGCACGCGGCCGCGCGAGCGTTAACTACCTGTGATGGTTCCCCGCGCCTCCTCATCCACATCGGCCGCCGCGCCGGCTACTGCTGCTGCTACTAGTTTATAGCCTCCCCGTCCCGTTCGCCGACATCCTCCTGCTCGGTGCTCGCCGACCTTTTCCCCTCTTGTCCCTCCTCCCGCTCCCGCCTCCGCTCGGCTCAGGCGGCGGCGGCACCTGAGGAAGGGGAAGATAGAGACGCCGCGTCCGGGGAGGTAGAAATGGACATCACGGAGGTCACGGTGGCGCACCACGCCGCGCTCGTGCTGGCCGCGCTCTGGGCCGCCGCAGCCGCCGAATGGGCGCACCCGGTGCTCTACCTCCTCGCGCTTCTCTACATCTTCGCGGTGAGTACTCTCTCTCTCTCTCTCTGATCCCCGCGACCCTGAACCTTCGTGGACTAGTCAACTCTTCCCCCACCACCTCCGTGCTCCCGCCGCGGGCCAGGGACCCAACCCTGCGCACAAATTCCGGCGCTGGGAGCTCGATCCAGCTTGGGATCAGCTTCTCTACCGCAGTTGATTCCTAGCCTTTCGTTTCACTTTCCGAATTGAAAACGTTCAGTGCGCCCGGTGCCTCTGCTCCGCCGCTGTCGCGTTCGCCTCGAAACGTCATGTTTGACCAAAATGCATCCGTGACGCCTACTGATGGGGACAGGCCGCTATCGTATTTAACTTGTATATATACTCGTTCCATCAGTTTTGTCAATGTGAAGATGCCTCCACACTCCGTACCGTTCCACATCACCTATGTATTTCTGAACAGAATTTAAAAGGTTGGAACAGCATGTGCTAAGCCTGAGAATGGATGACTGAGCACATAAAAAGTACAAGTCAGTTTGATACATGTGGAGACCGTATTAATACTAGGATAAGCATTAGAAGTTCTGTTTTATACATCTTTTAGAGTTTTTGCTAGTACCATACAAGTAGGAAAATTAATAATGATCAAAATATATGCATTTCAATTCATGTATTTGGAACCAAGCAAACTATGTTTGCCCAGATAAGATCTGGGTTTGTGCTTTTCCTTACTTCAGCTGAAGGAAACAAATGCTAACATCATATAGGAGTATTATTTTCTTATATGGTTACATGGAACAGATATTTTAGATTCTTTTCCATAAAAAAACTTTTAGGAAACGTGCTATGCTATAACCTCCATAGTACTGCATAGCAAAAAAAAAGAACTTGGAAAAAATACTAATGGATTGCAATGGTTCTGATGATACAATACACATACTGTATTCAATGTTCCAATCACCATAAATTTTTGAGTCTTACTGATTGTCTCTCGAGTGGCATCATTGCATTTCTAGGTGAATGAACGGTATACAATGAGATTAAGGAGACGGCTACAATATGAGGAAAGGAAAAGTGCAAATCAGAGAAAGGTAACCTACACTTTATTTATGTAGTTTGGTAGTTCAGCTTTTATGTTGATAAAAATCCTTTGTCCACTTCTTATAGTCTATTTTCTTTTTGGACCAGCTTCTCTCTGATGCAGAGACAGTCAGGTGGCTAAATTATGCCATGGAAAAGATCTGGCTAGTTTGCATGGAGAGGGTTGCATCCCAGCAGTTTCTTTTGCCCATATTCCCGTGGTTCTTGGAGAAGTTCAAGCCATGGACAGCAGTAAGCATGCAGTTTTTAAGAGCTACTATTACAGATTAGCTACCTTTTATATTATAGTCTCGCATGAAACCACATTTCTATAATGTTAAAGAAAGGGGCATACCCAGTGCTGAAAGCTCCCACGTTGTGGGGTCTGGGGAAGGGAATTTCTAGGCAGCCTTCCCCTTGCTTATTGTGCAAGGAGGCTGATTCGAATAATCTGCTGTCAGTTTCCAGTCTTATTGCATCTTCTTTTCACTGATAGATATGTACCTGATTCAAATTTCGACATACATTGCATTTGCAGAAGAAAGCAGCTATCGAAAGCCTTTACTTGGGTAGGAACCCACCAATGTTTACAGATGTTAGGGTTGTAAACCAATCTACTGATGATGACCATTTGGTGAGTAATGTGTGTGGTGTTTTCGTACTTCATGGGATGCCTTTTCTTGGTTAATTTCTTGCTCTATGAACAAACTTCAATAAATGTGTACCAGGTTCTGGAGTTAGGGATCAACTTTCTTTCAGCGGATGATATGGATGCAAGAATGGCTGTGCAACTAAGGAGGAGACTAGGATTTGGCATTACAACAATCATGCATATAACTGGGATGCATATTGAAGGAAAGGTAAAGCTTCCTGAGATGCATTACCCTCTTGCATTACTCTAATCTTAGTATTTTAGGAGCAAGTAATCTTCCTTTACACACTTTACTAGTACTTAATGTTTAGCAACAATTTGCATTGCCACTAAGCACTGGAACGGATTGAAGCTGCAGATAGTTAAAAAGGAAATGATGCGCGGACAAGGGAATTCAGGTCCCACTAGAAGAAACTGTAAGGCTAATGTGTGACAACTAACCATAATATTTTTAGGGGATTTTGTATTTGCTTTTCTGATAATGTGATAGCATATTTGAAGAAAATGAAAGGCCAGTGTGCCACAATAAAACATAATATTTTAGGGAAGTTTTATTTTTTACTTTTCTGATAATGAGATAGCATGTGTTCTTGACTGTTGTACGTACTAAATATGTCGAGTCCATATGTGCAGGTCCTGGTAGGTGTGAGGTTTCTCCAACAGTGGCCTTTCATCGAGCGTGTAAGAGTTTGCTTTGTTGAGCCTCCCTACTTCCAAATGACAGTCAAACCTTTATTCAGTCACGGGCTTGATGTAACTGAACTTCCAGGAATTTCAGGATGGCTTGTAAGTCTACCTGTCTTAGTATACTTGCTGTTACATGCAATAATTGTCATCACATTACTTTCGTCCATTCATTTTTTTATTTTCCTTGAATTTTGCAGGACAGAATGTTAGATGTTGCCTTTGGACAGACCCTTGTTGAGGTTAGATCTGGAAAGTCATGCTTCCTGAAAATAAGCGTGTTCTCTATTATGAATTTTTAAGTTGTTGTATTGAGGGTAGTCATTGGTTTTGAATCAGATATACTTCTATCTGCATTTGTTGGTTGATTTTTTAGGGAACGTTTGTCAGTTGATTGCCAAATAATAACAGCAAAAAGAATATTTTATGAGCTTGTGTACTTAGAATTTACAATCTCACTGCAATTTTGTATGGCACTCCTGCCACGGCCCATGAGTTCGTGTCTTGCACGGTGTGGTCATTCCATTCGGGAATTGGGCAACATCTTTTTCGAAAATGTCCTTGTTGCTGAATACTAAGTGATTTCTCAAAAAATGTTTTTTGCAGCCTAACATGCTAGTTATTGATCTGGAAAAGTTTGCCGCTGAGTCAGCAGGTAATTTCCATATGCGTGCATCAATTTATTTTTATCTTTACTTGTGGGTCTTGTTTCCACTATACCTTTTAAAACTTATGCATATTAGTTACCTCCGAAACCAGTAGGGGCAGTTTCTTCCGAGTTCCGATGTAGTTTCCATGCTCTGGTCTTGTAGTTAGATTCAACTGGAAAATGTAGTTGCAAGGATCCTCAAAAACAGCTTCGCTTTCCAGCATAGTGATCCCTTTAATTTTGCGCACTGCTGCAAATACTAGCAGTCTTCAATCTTGGCACTTACAACAGAACCTGCTTCTTTTCCAAATATATATACCAGAGAACTGGTTTACTGTTGATGAGAAGCCACCTATTGCACACGCTAAGGTAGAGATCTTGGAAGGTGTGGAAATGAAGCCATCTGATCCAAATGGTATGTTCTTTATATTCAGACAACTTTTAAGGGAACTGAATTACTATTGAATCTCTGTGGAGGACTGCTCAGCCAAATGCTTATCGCTGTATCCATGTGCAGGGCTAGCTGATCCATATGTGAAAGGCCATCTTGGACCCTACCGTTTTCAGACAAAGATACACAAGAAAACTCTTAACCCAAAATGGCTTGAGGAGTTTAAAATACCAATAACTTCATGGGAAGCAGTCAATCTTCTTTCTCTTCAAGTCCGAGACAAGGATCCCATCTTTGATGATGCTCTCGGGTTAGTCTCTTTACTAAATATTCTTTTACTTGGTATTTTATCCTTTTTGTCTCTCAAATATTGATGCCCTTACTTCATGTACTTCATGCTAATTGTAAAATGTCAGCAATCCTTGATTAACACATTTGGCAAGCACCGACATTCTAATCATCTCAACTATTTGAAGTACAGTTAAAAACTTATTTCCTGTTGGCTGTGTAGTGATTGTTCCATAAGCATCAATAAACTGAGAGGTGGACAAAGGCATGATATATGGATGGCACTAAAGAATATAAAGACAGGGAGGATTCACGTTGCTGTAACTGTACTTGAAGATGAAAGTGAAAAGGTAAGATATGAGTTTAGTTTTACTCAGTTCTCTTATTAGAGAAGTTTTCAGTGTCTAATTGGCATCTAGGTTTCTTTTGTTACTGGTTGCACGGCAGCAATGTGCTTGGGACAAAGGCTTTGTTGTTGTTGCATGGCAGCTTGAATTACAATTGTTGGCCAGCTGATGACCAATAGTGAAACAGTAATCAGATTGAGTGAGAACTTCTGGTCTGATGCGCATCATTCTTGCAGGTTCCTAATGACGAAGAGGAACAATGTGGAACACCTGAGATGGGCAAAGCTAGCACACCTAGGTTCAGTCCTTCATCCAGGCCCAACAACGAAAGTGAACCATCCGAAGAATTTCGGAACATGACTGATGAATATGAGCCGGTTGATATCGAAGGATTGGAGAAGGCTGAAGTTTGGGTGCATCGACCGGGCAGCGATGTCAACAGTACATGGGAGCCTCGGGAAGGGCGTCCTCGGTGCCAGGATTCCAAAATCCACCGCGTAAACGATGCTTGCAGTGATAGCCCAAGGTCATCAGTATCAGGGTCTCAGAGAAGTGACTCCAGTACCGAGGAACCTGGCAATGGTAAAACGCGCCATCCTCATCTCCGCAAGGTCAAAAAGGGTTTGGGCAAACTAGCTGGATCTGTGCTAAACCGGAGCTCAAAGAAAGAGAGTGATGATGAAGTTCTTACATGTGTTACGCCTCACCCGAACATTCAGCCAGTTGGAGAAAGCAGGGTTTCAGTAACATATGTGGTCGATCAAGATCCTCAGAACAACAAAACACAGAAGGGGGCAGATGATAACTCCTCAAGCCCTGAGAGAGAGGAGCTGGACAGTCCGACCAAACGGCATTTGAGGAAGAAGGCAGTGCATATTGTGAAACACGCAGGGAAAACCGCTCAGAGCCTGAAGGCCGTGTTCAGCAGAAAGGGTTCTGACAAGAGCAAAGAAGAAAGCCAAAATGTTGAGGAAGATGACCCGTCTGTGACAAAAATCGATGCCGTGGAAGCTGCTCCAGTATGGAGCAAAGATGCAGCAGATGCACCGGGGTCTGTAGCTGACGGCACGGACAAAGTTTCCGCAGAAACATGACCGATAGACTTTTAAGTGGCTAGTTGCAAGATAGTTCCTGACAACCAACACAGGTAGGATCTTGAGAAGCTATAGGCTTTGTCGAAGGCTCCCGAGTGTCCCATAGGTTTTTGTTGAGTACAGTGCTGGAGGAATATCCTCTGTAAATATTCCATGTACATTCCTGGAAAAGTGTTGTTTCGTGGGCTGTTAGTGCTAAGGTAGTAAGGTTTAGCACGACAAGTACCCCCCGCGATCCTTCTTCGATATAACCTGGCACGCCGCTGCATTTGGCTCCCCGCACGGGCCGCTCACGGTCACCCGGCGATGCTGCAGTGGCGGCGAGGGGACTGGGTTGGCGGAGTTCAGGTGTGCTACTCCGGCTGAAAGCAGCTGCTGTGGTCTGTTGAATGAACTGCATGTCCCGCGACTTGCTGTTTCTTGCTCTTCGTTGGCCACACAGGTGCCATTCACTGCCTCCCATTTGCTAGGAGGTCGCCGGCCGGAACCTTTCCTCCACCACAGGAGCCGTCAGCTTCTGTCCATCTCTTGAGGCTGACTGTAATGCAAGATCAAAATAGGTTTGCATTTGCAAGATAGCAACTAGGACGGTTAGAAACTGTCTCCAACAGAGGATCCAAAAGTACATACACAATTGGGAACGAAGAGAGGGAATAACTAAAAATGGGTGCTCCTACGAGATAAAATTAATGTGTTGTTGAAGATGAAGACTAGTCAAACCTAAAATTGGACATTCAAACATCCACTTTCCTACTTATTTTGTAGGTGGCTAGCCTCAGCGCCTTCGCCTCGTCACCCATCTGCGACACTACACCTCGTGAATGGTTATGGGCTTATGGCAGAGTATTTGAGGTTTTAGGCCTCCTATATCGTAGAACAAAGATAGCAAATGGGAAATAAGTTCCCGAAACTAACAAGTATGTGAAATGGTCGCTTCCTTCGCCTGGAAAAAAAATCACTAACAGCTACAACACGTATCTTCCCACCCAAACCATTCCCAGATTTATTCATCACAAATATTATTGGCGTATTGTTCCCGCCTCTCACAGGGCCTGCAGAAGGAAATCCGCCCCAAACCACAGCAGAAGAATGGCGGCCTCTCGTGCGCCGCCCGCCGCCGCCGATGGCGGCATCGAGGAGAACGCGATGGCCATCCTCGATTCCTCTGGCATCAAGGACTCCCGCGACCTGCACGACGATCGTAACCGCTCTACCCTCGCCCCCGCCCCACCTTCTCTCTGTTTCGGTTTCCGTCAGTTTGCCCCATCTCGGTGTTACCGTTGATCCAGCCACTTCTAACTCATTGGCGGACTTTGCAGAAGCGGCCTTCTTGGAGGCCGTGCGCTCCGCCTGCCTCGGCGCCTACAGCCCCTCGGCTCCCTCGTGGTACGGTCCTCATCCCGTTCAGAGTAGATTGGTGTCCTCCTTCCTGTTCAGCTACGTTTCTCAAACTTGAAATTTTCTGCCTCTCTCTTGTAGTATTTCGGGCATATGAACATATTTTTCTATTTCCTTTTCACTAATTTCGTTGCAATGGTAGCACGAGTTCGAGATCGTTTCAGTTCAGATAACTGTTGTCGTCTTCTCCTTTTCTAGAACTAGCCCCTTTATTTATTATTCTGTTGCGTGGTTATTTACTTCTCTTCCGTCCAACTTTAATACTATTCTGTCCGACGTGGTACAATGCTGATTTTTAATGAGTTAGAAAGGAAACAACATTTTGGGAGAGGGAATAAAGTAATCACAAAAGATTGAAATTGGATCATGAGAAAGGTTATCAGGAAAAAAACTAATGCTGACCATGCTCTCGGTTCTGGAAAATTGATTGCTTTATTGTCCAGTATTAATTTGCCTGAACTATTGGTTTCCTTCGATGCCATCTTAACATATGAGTTTATTACGAAAGGAAGATAAAAATATATATGCATCTACTTTAAAAGTTTTATCTATGGTGTCATGGAAGTCTTTCATGTAATTTTTTGTCCTTCTGCAAGGAGAATGTACAATGCAGTTTTCCAGATTCTTCGAAACAGTAGCTCCCTGGAGCTTGCTGTGGCAAGTTTCCATCTCTTATTGGAGTTGGGCAAGGTAAAGTGTTGCTTACCCCTTTATCTTTCTAAGTTCAAACGTCTGTTGTCTATTGATCTTGGCACCTGGGCAATTGAGACTTGTAAATGCCGGTTTGTTATGGTAGATCATTATAGTGCTTCAAGATTTTCTTTTGTTTGTTGCACTTCTTATATTCAATCTACTACCCTGTCATTTTCCGTACAGATTTTAGGGCGGTTTACTGATTTTCTAGAAAGATTACTTATAATTCCTACCATAAGATGTCTCACATGTGATTTTGATGTTTCTTGCAGCATTACCCAAGAACGCATTTGACAGATTCTGGTTCAGGTCCAGCTTTGGTTGTAGTTAAAGAAGTAAGAGGATCATATAAGTCATCACACTCCTAATGTGTTCTATAAATGTATTCTATTGTATTCTAAAATTCGAACCGTGTATTCATTTTACACAGTCCTGGTCACCATTTCTCCTTGGCAATGACGCAAGGAGCTCAGATCACCTGTTAGATCCTCCAGTAAGCTGACACTACACATTTGTTTACCAGTGCTCTAATTCATCTTTGCAACTTCAGTTTTTTTTTGTAGTAATAAAGTATCCATGATGATTCTTTCAACCTTTCTTAGACCCAAATTCGTACCTTAATATGTGGGCATAATTATAGTGTACTTTTTTGAGTTTTATTTTTCATTTGATATGATTTGTTCTCTTACCTTGCCACTCCAGTTCTGTGTAGACCATTATGACTTCTTCCCTTCTCTTTTTGATCATTGACTCTTTTAACTTATTTGGTAAGTGCTAGTTCTAGTCAATGCTATTAATATTGCAATTGGGCTGTTTTTTACCTTTAGTTTCTTCCATTTGCGTGTTTAGACTTAAAACCTTAGTTTCTATAAGTATATTAGGATGACGTGACATACTCAGCTTTGTGAGTAGTTCTCTGTGTCCTTAAGTTATTTTCTGCTTTGTCCTTTACAAGAGGTTCTCTTTGCTGGTCGAGGACTTGGTTGAACTGACCAATGCCATAGATGTTCAAAGCCGAACTAAGGTAACAGCAGACTTTTTATCCTGTTAAAATTGCAGATTTCTTCCTTATTGTTACCTTATATTATTTTCTTTGATAACGTAAATTGCCAAAAGTTGTTTCAATCTGATAAATGATTATCACACTGTTTTATTTATTTATTTGGGTTAATGTACAAAAAGACTATTTCAGGTACCTTCCCATTTTTTTGTTGTTTTTTTCCTCATTTTTGGATACTTAGGATTAGGCCTAGGTTGTCAAAATCTTGTGAGTGATAACAGTTAAATTGATAAAAAATAATTAAAATATGGGATGTGATGTCACAACTTATGATCTATAAAGCCACTGTATGTATGAAACTATGAAATTGTTTTTCCCTTTCTATGGTTCATTTTACTTTCTATGCCTGATATTGAGTTAATCCAACCTGTCTTTTGCAAATGAACCAAAACTTGTAATTTTCATTACCTTTTGAGTCTAAGGTAAGCTTGTGTTTAGGCTATCACACCGAATTAGCCTGTTCGATTCACATTATTTTAAATCATTTGTTGTTAAAAGACTTGATATTTGGGTTTCTTCTATTCTTTGATCTAGGCTATGCAAAATATGATGTCATTCCAATATCTTGTCAACACACTTGAAGCAGATTTTGTACCTCGTCATGTTTTATACAAGGGTAAAGTTTCTTCTAATCTGCGATCTAGACTTTACATGTCTGCACAATGAAAAAGAAGTCTTATCAGCTTTCCAATTGTCTTTCAGAATCTCTAGACTGGGTGATTTTCAGGGAATCTCTGTTAAATATGCTCCTGGTACGGCCTACATCAATAGTCCATACTGCACTAATTTTTCTTGGAACTCCTTTGCATTTTATCTCACTATTTTTATTCAAGAAGAGGTTTTATGGGGAGATATTGTTACTGTTTAAGCTATATGAAACTAGTGTACATTTATTTTGTCATTTTATGAGAACGCTAAAATTTCTTTTGATAATGATTAACAGGGATCACGAAAGTTGGTGTTCAGATCTTTAGTGAAGAACTGCATGTGCATTTTACTAAACCAATATCACCATGAAGCTAAAGATGCAGTTGAAGATAGCATGCTTTCTGAAGGAGCTTCTGCTAAATCAATACCTGATTTAGATTATTCCCTCAACTTATCATTTGAATTGGAAAGAACACTTGTATCTCTCCGGAAGTTGTTCGTCATGGTTCGTATATAGTTTTTAGTGAAACTCATAACTTGTTTGAAGTACAATGCTGACCTTCTCAGATCTTTATCTAGGTTATGAATCTTGACTTGATCAGGAAAGAAGCAGACACATTAGGGTTGACTTCAAGAACTGATGGGTTCAGGTTAGCTTCTTCTTTTTCTTTCTTTTTTTTTAAGATGAGCTGCTGTAAAATGTTAGTTACTGATAATCTGTTTTCTATTTTCAAGAAACCCTATCATGGAAGTTATTTTGGATGAGCTGACTTACAACATCAGTTACCTATCTCCATTTCTCTGTGTAAGTGCTGCTCATTTCCATCTCGCGTCCATCTTATTGCCTTGAACTTGCGAAAAAAAACGAACTGGTAATGGATCTCGGTTGTTTAAATTAACTTCTTGATTGGTCAGTGCTAGTCGTGTTTGGCAAAATTGAAGATTTTTGAACCGAATATTATGTATTGCATTAACTCATGTATTTACCAACTCATACTCAATAGTAAGACACCTGGTCTATTATAGATTGGAACAATCTAGCTGTGGCCCTATGCTACAGTGAGTGCTCTAGAAAAAAACAAAACTGGAAAAGTAAATATAAAGATATGCTATTAAGTATTAACTTGGCATCTGTTTGCATTGCTCATTTTCTGTAATACTTAATTCTGTAATCGCTCGAGTTTGCATATTTAAGATTACATGAATGTTTACTGATTAATTTTAACAGACCTTTCTGGAATGGAAGTGGAAACTGGAGATTATTCTGCAGTACTTCTCGAAATATTGTGGCAAGGTATTCTAAATTAATAAATTTACTCTTTGATGACCTCACTTGATCACTTCCTTACCCATAAGCCTTATATGGCAAGCAGCATTACTTCAGTTTCAGAAAAGCTTATCCAGCCTTTTATGATCTGCTATATAGTGTTCAGGCTTTCAGCATGCTAGTTTTTCTATTCATTTTGGTTTTATCAGGTGGTGGTGCCAGTACTGTTGTTCCTCAGTTCATCAACTTATCCTTTAAATGGTCCCTCCAATTCATGTTTGCACTTCGCTGATCTGAATTAATTCCTTTCCTTCTCCATGAAGATTTGAAGACTGTCTTCAGACTGAGTGATTTTTTCATGAACCTGATAAAGAAATAAAAATTAATTACATCTTTTTGCAGCCTATGTGGACCTTTCACGGGCTTAATAGTATTAACTGTCACCTCTGCTCTGAACCAATGGCTCTGATAATCATTGTTGATTAATTAGTCCTTTGTTTTAGTAGACTTATAAGATATATTAATACAAAATTCTATAAACTTCCATTTGCATCAACATGTGGAATTCCCACCTCGCATCACACTTGGAAGCATCCATCACTTTTTTGTCTAGTTACTGTAAAATCACACATGTTGTTTATTGCCCTCCTCTTTGCAGACTGCAGTCCGTACTCGAAGGTCGGATAATTCACAACAGGACTTCAAATTAGAAAGTATTCTCGGTTTCTTTTTGACAGCCACCAGAGCAAAAGCTATTGTCAAAAAGATGAGTTCAGAAGTAGCACAGCTTCTCCTAGCACATGCCTACCAGGTTAGATACCTGAAGAATTCTATTTTTTCCTGGTTACATATTGGCGTGACAATGCATCATATGAGTTTGTTGTATGACCTAATACATTTTATACCAATGTTTATCATGTTTCTTGAATGATCTATCAATTTTCCATTTCTTGAATTTGTAGTACTTTCTATGGTGTTGTTCATATGCATGACTGAAGCAACTAAAGAACATAAAATTCTCTTTATTCTGCCATAGATATAGTACAATAGGAATTTATAAGTTACGTGCGAATGCACTTCCCTGCATACTCTATAGTTTATTTGGCAATACTTATACTCGAAAATCAATAAGCATTTTTCTCAGTGTGACATGTGGAACCTGTGAAAATGCTGGTGTGCGCTACCATTCGTGTTCATGTTCTCTTGTGGCGGTGCTGTTGTGTGTAACTAACTTTCAAAGATATAACGCATTCTTAATAATATATGATATAATGGCCTGATTATCTGTTAGTAAGAGTGATTTAATTTTATGACCCACCGACCTTAAGAGTCTATTTGGATAGGTAGGACTCAGATCTAAAAAAACGGCGTACCCAGTGCCGAAGGCTCCCACACATTGTTGGTCTGGGAAAGAGTTATTTCGAGACAATCTTACCTCTCTTTTCTGCAGAGAGGCTGGTTCCAATCCAAGACCTCAGTATTAGAGGGATAATTGTGGACTGTATTAGATGATGATAATCAAGGGGTACAAGGTCCATTATATAGAGTGATTAGGTGAGGGAAAAAGACCTTAATCCCTCACTAATGACTAAACTGCCCCTATGTTACCCACATAATTACAGAGTCTAACACCCCCCGTAGTCACAACATCTAGCCACTGCAGATGTTGAGACTGGACCGAAACTCGGAGAACAGCGACGATGGGAGGCCCTTCGTGAAGATGTCGGCGAACTGTGTCTTCGTCGGTATATGAACCCGCTCACGAACAAAATGTAGGTCAATCTCCACATGCTTCGTGCGCTCATGCTGGACCAGGTTGGTGGAGAGGTACATGGCGCTGACGTTGTCGCAGTAGATCAGGGTGCTCCTGACGATGGGAGTGTGGAGCTCCTGAAGTAGCTACTGAAGCCAGGAAGTCTCAGCCACGCCGTTGGCCACAGCGCGATACTCCGCCTCAGCACTCGAACGCGAAACCACGTGATGCCGCTTCGAGGACCAGGAGACGAGATTACCGCCCAGGAAGACGGCGTACCCAGAGGTAGAACGGCAAGTGTCCGGACAGCCTGCCCAGTCAGCGTCGGTGTACACGACTAGCTCGGAGGCCGCGTCACGTCGAAGGAGGAGGCCGTAGTCGAGGGTGCCACGCAGGTACTAAAGAATCCGCTTCACAGCGGTGAGGTGCGGCTCCCTTGGGTCATGCATGTGGAGGCACACCTGCTGAACCGCATAGGAGATATCCGGCCTGGTGAAGGTGAGGTACTGAAGAGCACCTGCAAGACTCCTGTAAGCAGTAGGGTCAGTGACGGGTGTCCCGTCGGTAGCGGAGAGCTTCGCCTGAGTATCCACTGGAGTGGAGCACGGCTTGCACTCAGCCATGCCCGCTCGTTGGAGGATATCCAGGCAGTACTGTCGTTGGTGAAGGAACAAGCCACCTGGTCGGTCCTCAACCGCAATACCCAGGAAGTGGTGGAGGTGGCCCAGGTCCTTCATAGCGAACTCATGCTGTAAAGCAGAGATAGTGCGCCAAAAAAGAGCTGGACTGGACGCTGTCAGTACAATGTCATCGACGTACAGTAGAAGGTAAGCAGTGTCACTGCCACGTCGATAGACAAACAACGAAGTATCCGACTTAGCTTCGACGAAGCCTTGTGAGACCAAGGAGGCGAACCGGCTATACCAGGATCTCGGTGCTTGCTTCAGACTGTATAGTGATTTGTTCAGCTTACAGACCATGTCTGGATGAGCTAAATCAACAAATCCTATCGGCTGACTGCAGTACACCGTCTCGGTCAGTGTACCGTGGAGGAAGGCATTCTTGACGTCCAACTGGTGAACGGGCCAAGAACGTGAGAGAGCCAGCGACAGAATGGTACCAACCATCGCCGGCTTCACCACCGGGCTGAAGGTCTCGTCGTAGTCGACTCCAGGGCGCTGAGTGAAGCTCCGAAGTACTCACCGAGCCTTGTACCTCTCCAAGGTACCGTCTGCCTTCTTCTTACGTCGAGTCACCATCGGATGGACGTGACCAGAATCCCTATGGAGCAGAGGAGGACGTCAGGCTCGCTGCAGGTGACGTCGGGGAAGCCGAGGCCGTGCGTGGCGTAGCTGGTGACATAGGGGTCAACCGAGGCGCAGCAGGCGACGCCGAAGAAGTCGATGTTGCGTGTGGCACAACTGGTGACGTCGGAGCCACCCGAAGTACAGCAGGTGACGCTGGAGGCGTCGATGCCGCACGTGGTGCAGCAGGTGACGTCGGGGGCACCTGAGGCGTAGCGCGTGTCGAACCTGCAGAAGAAAGAGGCCAAGACAGCTGGGGAGCAGCCTCGGGGTTAGTGGGAAAAAGGGAATCTAGCTATGGGGTGGAACCGGAAGAGGTGGTGGAGAAGGGAAAGGAGGACTCGTCGAAGACGACGTGCCGAGAGATCAAAAGGCGGTGAGTACTGAGATTTAAGCACCGGTACCCCTTATGATCAAGGGAATACGCGAGGAAAACACACCGTGTCGAGCGGGGCGCAAGCTTATGCGGGGCAGTGGCGGAAAGGTTAGGGTAGCAAGCTCACCCGAAAACTCGAAGATGATCGTAAAGAGGATCGGTGCCATATAAAGCAAAGTAGAGGGTGGAGGCCCGAATCGCCTTGGTGGGAAGGCGATTAATCAGAAGTGTGGCAGTATGGAGAGCCTCCACCCAGTATCGGGCTGAAATAGATGCCTGGAACATCAGGAAGCGCATGACATCATTAGTGGTGCGAATCATGCGCTCTGCCTTACCGTTTTGAGGAGAGGTATACGGACAAGACATGCGTAGCTGTACCCCATGTGCGGAGAGAAAGTTACGAAACGCAGAGTTATCAAACTCGCGTCCGTTATCACACTGGACAGCTCGGATGGTGCGCCCAAACTGAGTGGAAATCCAAACGAAGAAGTGAGAAAAAGTAACAAAAGTCTCCGACTTCATTCGTAATGAAAAGTCCATGAAAAATGAGAAAAAATCATCAATGATCACCAAGTAATAATTAAATCCCGATACACTGGTAATGGGTGATGTCCACAAATCACAATGTATAAGATTAAAAACGTGCTCAACATGAGTCACAAAAGTGGAAAAAGGGAGCCGAACATGGCGACCAAGCTGACAAGCATGACATAAGGAGTCATGTGTGCCCCTAGAACACGAGATAACAGAACTACTGGACAACTTCGACATAGCATCTGCACCAGGGTGGCCAAGCCGGCGATGCCAAGTGGTGGATGAAGCTGTCGTAGTCAAAGCAAAAGGCGGTGATGCAGCGGAAGTAGGAAGTCGAAGTGTGTACAGGGGCCCCGAGCTATCACATCGAAAAAAAGGTCGCCGGGTAGAAAGATCCTTCACAGACAAACCAAATGGATCAAGCTCAATGGAAACATTGTTATCAGTGGTAAAACGACGGACAAAAAGCAAGTTTTGAATGATATCGGAAGCGACAAGAATGCTTTTAAGCCGGAAAGAACCCGAGAGATCAGAATCACCTACTAAGGTGACTGGAAGAACAGACCCATTCCCAACAACGATAGATGAAGGAAAAGAGGGATTGGGAGGGTGGGTGGAAGAGAGTATACCAACATTTGGAGTGGTATGGTATGACGCTTCGGAGTCAACTATCCAGTCGGCACCTGGTGGAGTAAGGTGCATGGTGCTGAAGGAGGAGACCAACGAATGTCGATCCCACGTCGAGGGTGGCTCCTAGAGGGGGGCCGACGGCTCCGAGTACCTGACAGGATAGTCAGTGCCACCGCAAGTCGACTGTCCGCCAGAAGGGTAGCCAGGCCCGCCGTAGGCCTGAGTCGGAGGCCCACCAGCACTGTAGGCTCGTCCACTGTAGCCCGGGGTGGCTATGAACGTCGTGGTACCGAACTTCCTCCTTGGTGGACGCAGGGGAAAGAGGAGTCTCTGCCTTGAGGTTGCGTCTGACCTGAGAGGGTAGCGAGGAGCAGTAGAAGAACAAGAGGAGATGTCGCCTGGGTTGGGTGAATACTCAGCCAGGGCGACCGAAGAAGAACCCTAGGGAAGGGGATACTTTATTTCTTCGATGCCTGATTACAACTATGTTGTTGCCCTGTTATAGAACCAGGGAGGGTGCAGCTTATTAGGAGATCAGATCTGTTAAGCAGAATCTGATCTCAACAACTAAAACAAACTCTGATCAGATCTGTTAAGCAGAATCTGATCTCAATAACCATAACAAACTCTGATCTCAATAACCAAAACAAACTTAATCTAATGATAACAGAATCCCCCTTTCTCCCTTATCTAATTAACCCTGCTGGCACTTCACATATTGGCGCCCATAGAAAGAGTCGATGACATTTCCCCCCTCACCAAGAAACAACTTGTCCTCAAGCTGAAAGTGAGGGTACCTCTCCTTGAATTCTTTGAGTGGCTCCCAAGTAGCTTCAGCAGCACTTCTATCTTCCCAATGCACCAGAAGTTCCCACATCCCCCTGTTGAGCCTAGCTCTTATAACTTTCGCAGGAGATGGGATAACACTGTCATGAAGACATTCTGGCAGCTTTGCTTCCTCTGCAGGAACTTGTCCTTTAAACTTCTTGAGAGATACATGAAACACATCATAGATTCTTGCTTTGGAAGGTAATTTCAGTTTGTATGAAACCTGGCCAATTCTCTCCTGAACCTGGAATGGTCCATAAAAACGTGGTTTCAGTTTTTCTGCTGTGACCCTTGTAATTCCAGCTGCAGTCCGGTGATGAAGCTTCACCCGAACCCAGTCACCGACTTCAAACTCAATGAAGCTTCTCTTCTGGTCATGATAGAATTTCATGACATTCTGAGTTTGTTCCAACCTTTCCTTTATTTCCTTCAAAAACTCATCCCTCTCTTGCATTTGCTAGTCCACCGCTGCCACTCGAGCTCTCCCTGGTTCATAAGACATAAGGACAGAGGGGTCTCTCCCATATACAACTCGAAATGGTGTAGTTTGTAGAGAAGTGTGGAATGATGTGTTGTAGCAATATTCAGCCCATGACCGCCACTTGAGCCAAGTCTTGGGTCTATCTCCCGCCAAACACCTTAAATACATATTTATTTACAACTTCGGACTGACCATCAGTTTGAGGGTGAAAGGCCGAACTCATCCTCAACTTGACGCCTGCATGCTGAAACAGTTCTGTCCAGAAGTTACTAGTAAAGATTGGATCAATGTCACTCACAATGGAACATGGAAATCCATGTAACTTCACAATCTGCTCAAAGAATTCCATAGCCACTGATGATGCCGAGTAAGGATGACTCAAGGGAATGAAATGAGCAAACTTTGAAAAGCGATCAACCACTGTGAGGATCACTGATTTACCTCCCACCTTTGGAAATCCTTCAACAAAATCCATTGATATAATCGATCCACACTTCCGATGGAATGGGTAGTGGTTGCAGTAGCCCGACCGGATGCAAGTGACCACTCTTATTCTTCTGACATGTGGTACATCCCTTAACAAATTTCCTCACACGTTTAGCAGCCAGAGGGCTATAAAACTGACTTCTGAAACGATGCAGTGTTTTCTCAATGCCCTCATCGCCCATATGTGATTGTTCCAGCACTTGGGCCCAGAACCTTTGAACAGAAGCAAATCCTCCACCAAATCCCACCCTTCAGGTGCTGATTGGTTCATAATTTCCTGTTTCCGATTTACTGCTCTACAGTCTTTGGCCTGTTCAGATTTTAGCTCCTCAAACAGGGCAAAATGTGGTCCAAACAGGGCCTGCAAACTTATTTCCTCTGCTTCCTTTCTTGACAAGGCATTAGCTGCTCCATTCTGTTTTCCCGACCTATACTCCACTTAAAAATCAAAACCAAAAAACTTACTCACCCAAGTGTGTTGAGGGATAGTGGTGAGACGTTGATCCAGCAGAAACTTCAAGCTATAATGGTCAGTACGCACAGTAAACATTCTTCCCCACAAATATGGTCTCCAATGTCGGACTGCTTTCACAAAGACTATCAATTCCCTTTCATATGCCGGTAATTTAGTATGCTGGGCAGCCACCGGTCTGCTGAAGAAAGCAATGACACCTTCCCCTTGATGGAGTATTGCACCAAAACCTGTCCCTGAAGCATCACAGTCCACCATAAATTGCTTCTGAAAATTAGGAAGCTGCAGGATTGGGGCTGAGGTTAAGGCTGTCTTCAGCCTTTGAAAAGCATCCATTGCTGCTGGAGACCAAGAAAATGAGTTCTTCTTGAGAAGAGCGGTCAATGGACTGGCAATTTCACCATAACTTGCAATAAACCTGCGGTAGTACCCTGTTAGGCCCAGAAAACCCTGAAAAGCTTTGATAGTGCGCGGGGTGGGCCAAGCCTGAACCGCAGCCACCTTTGATGGGTCCATGGCTACTCCTTCATGAGAGATAGTGTGCCCCAAATATGAAACAGATTCCTGCCCAAAAAAACACTTGGATTTTTTTAGAACCAAGTGATTATCCTTCAAGATTTGCAGCGCTGCTTTGACATGTTGGAGGTGCGCCGACCATGACGAGCTGTAAATCAGAATGTCATCGAAAAATACCAGCACTGATTTTCTGAGGAACGGTTTCAGCACAGCATTCATCAAGACCTGGAAGGTGGAGGGCGCATTAGTCAACCCAAAAGGCATGACGAGGAACTCAAAATGGCCATGGTGGGTATGAAAAGTTGTTTTCTCCACATCTGCTGCATGCATCCGCGCTTGGTGGTAGCCGCTTCGAAGGTCTAATTTAGTGAAAAAAACGAGCCTGTTTAAGTTCGTCCAGCAACTCTTCCACTACCGGTATAGGAAACCGGTTCTTGATAGTTTGCTCATTGAGTACCCGGTAGTCCACACAAAACCTCCAAGTCCCGTTCGCCTTCTTGACCAACAACACTGGTGAAGAAAAAGCTGAAGTGCTAGGGCGAATAATGCCTTGTTTCAGCATGTCCTCACATTGCCTTTCAATTTCGTCTTTCAGCGATTGTGGGTATCTATATGCCCTGACCGCCACCGGAGACACTCCTGCCTTTAAATGAATGCGGTGGTGCTGGATGAAGGTGGAGGCAGTCCCTGCGGGTCTGAGAACAGATCATAATACTCTTGCAGCAATACGTCCATTAATTCTAAACCTGTGAAGGACTGCAGCGCTGAAACAGAACTTTTGTTAACACCGACCCATCTGACCTCTCTCCTCTTGTCCCAGAAAGTGAGTGTCATCTCATCAAAGTTCCATAGGATAGGTCCCAAGGTCTGCAGCCACTTGACCCCCAACACCATGTCCACCCCGTATAAAGGCAGAAGAAAGCAGTTTATGAAAAATACTTCCTTCTCAATTCTCACTGCCGTGCGCCCACAAACTCCTATGCTGGTCATTCTTTTCCCATTTGCTATCTGGACTGAGAGTCCAGATTTTTTAGTAATTTGCAGTTTCAGCTCTTTAGCCAGCTCTTCATTTATGAATGAGTGACTAGACCCTGTGTCCACCAAGGCTTTGATTGATTTCTGTCCCACCCTCACCATCAGTTGCATAGTTTTAGGCACCCCCGATGCCTGTGAGAGCATATGAAGGGAGATGCCTAGATCCTCCGCTGCTTCCTCCGGAGCCTCACTATCTTCCAACTCCATGACGAAGATGGACTTACCACTACACTTATAATCTGTAGAATATTTCTCGGTGCAGTGATAACATTCCCCATTAGCACGTTTGGCGGCTAATTCCTCAGCTGAGAGACGCCGGAACTTTGTCCTAGATGCCCCTGTAGAGTTCTAGGACGTTGAAACCCCATTTGTCTTGAAAGTAGCAGGACGAAGGTTCATGTTTGTGCTGCGCGCAGCAGTCCTTACAATGTTGGTCATGTCATCTTTCTCCAGCCGCTGCTCAAACGCACGAGCCAAACTCATAGCAGACTGCAAATTTGCGGGTGCCTGCAATTCTACATCAGTCCTCAGTGGTTGTCCCAGCCCTGCAGTAAAGAGATTTATCTGTTGTTTCATCGTGAGATCCTCGCATCTACAGAGCAGCACCAAGAACTGCCTCTGATATTCCTCCACTGTCCCTGTGCGATACAGTTCCTTGAGTTCTGTCAGGCCATTAGGATGGGGGGGGGGGCAAACCGCATGTTCACAAAATCTGTAAATCTCGGCCAAGACAGAATCCCGTGGTCCCGTTCCAGTGCATAATATCATTGTGCTGCAGCACCTTCCAAGTGCAAGGATGCTAACCATATCTTGTCCTCGTTCGTCCTCATACCCCTAAAATATGTCTCACATTTGGTGAGCCATGTCAATGGATCTGTTTCCCCCATCAAAATTTGGGAAGTTGATCTTGGGAAAACGAGATGAATGCCGACGATCATCATCCTGTGCTGATTGGCCATTAGATTCAAACTCAGGATGTTTGTTGGACTTGAAGAATTCCCCAATTTGGCTCAGCTAGTCTTCAGTTTTGGCAATTCTGTTGTCATGTGTAGAGACGCGTGAGTTGATTGTGGATACCTGGGCAAGGATCTGATCTAGCTTTTGCTGCACCGTTTGCTCCCCAGAATCATCTTCAATACCGGCCATGGTGGCTGGCGGCAGTCCTGATCCTGATACCAAGTTGGTACCGAACTTCCTCCTTGGTGGGCGCAGGGGAGAGAGGAGTCTCTGCCTTGAGGTTGCGTCTGACCTGAGAGGGTAGCGAGGAGCAGTAGAAGAACAAGAGGAGATGTCGCCTGGGTTGGGTGAATACCCAGCCAGGGCGACCGAAGAAGAACCCTAGGGAAGGGGATACTTTATTTCTTTGATGCCTGATTACAACTATGTTGTCGCCCTGTTATAGAACCAGGGAGGGTGCAGCTTATTAGAAGATCAGATCTGTTAAGCAGAATCTGATCTCAACAACTAAAACAAACTCTGATCAGATCTGTTAAGCAGAATCTGATCTCAACAACCAAAACAAACTCTGATCTCAACAACCAAAACAAACTTAATCTAATGATAACAGAATCCCCCTTTCTCCCTTATCTAATTAACCCTGCTGGCGCTTCACATATTGGCGCCCATAGAAAGAGTCGATGACACGTCGGCTGGGGGTGTGGTGGTCGTGGAGGCTGAGAACCCGGAGACAGCCCAGGTCACATGTAGATCTGGTCAGTCCACGGGTTGTAGGGTGTGGGCCAGGGTGCACCTCCCCGGCCGGTACCACCACTACCACCAGTAGCCGGAGTAGTGGATGTAGGAGTGTCGTCCGCACTGCTACTACCATCACGACTGCAGCGTTTTCCTCGACGACGACGATTACCACCCCCAGAGCTGGATGGGGTGCCTGGGGTGGTAGGTGCTCGCGACGATGGTCCACCAGCTGCTGGCGAAGGTGGACGAGGGGTTTGCCCAGAGCCGTAAAAAGCTATGGCAGACCCTGAGACAGTGGAGCCTCCTGCAATGATCTCCTCAAGCTCGAGATCAGACCATACCTTCTCGAAGGTAGGGGGTGGCTCCAGACGGATAAGCCACGCCCATAGGTGACAGAAGCGCTCATTCAGGCCCTGAAGGACCCAAAGAACGAGAGAGCTATCGGTGACCGGCTCGCCAAGGTCACGTAGAGCATCCGCCATGCCCTTCATCTCCCTGCAGTAGGCGGAGACAGAGCGGTCACTCTGGACGGTGTTGTGGAACCACACACTGATATGGAGGGCTCGTGTCGCGCGGTTCTCCAGAAACCACTGCTCAAGGGTAAGCCAAGTCCGTCGAGCAGTGCCACCACTGCGTTGCCTGAAGATGTGCTGTAGCTCCTCAGAAAGGGAGCCAAGGATCCAGGATAGGACAAGGTTGTCCATGCTGATCTAGGAGACATCCAACGAAGAGCCATCCTGGAGGACGTGGTCGTCGAGGCGGAAGCGCCTCAGCGTGAGGAGCACCAGGTCACACCACCGGGCATATGAGGTAGACTCGGAGCTAAGAACAACCGGCACGAGTGTCCGGATGTTCTGAATCCCGGTGGCCTGTGCATGGAGAGCAGCCACAAGTGAAGCTGAGTACGTACCGGTATCTGAGGAAGGCTCGTAGGTAACATTCATCGGTCGGTGAGTGCTCTCCTCAAGCTGGTGAGATAGAACGGCCACAAAGGCACGCTCCTGCTCCAGGGCGAGAGTAAGTGCCCTCTCGCGTTCGTGAGAGGCAGCCAGGGCTGCGGCGATGCCGGAGGTGTCTGCAGTGTCGGTGCCGTAGACTGAGGCAGTAGCCACACTGTCAGCGGCGGCACCAGCTACTGGAAACGGGATTGGCAGGATGGTCATGGTACTTCCGTCGATGTTACGACCGGTAGACGTGGCGGTAGAATCATGTGGTCTTCGGAGACACGGCGGAGACGACAGCACCTCCCGGAGCAGAGATGTCGGCTGGCCGAGGGACGGGCGTGCCAACCCCCCCCCCCCCCCCCCCCCCCGGAACAGAGACGGCAGCCGGCCAAGGATCGGCGCCCCCCCTCTGTTGAGAAACCTCCCAGAGCGGCGGCAGGGGCCCCCTGTGTGCGATGGCTGGGGGCAGTGCCGGCCTGCTGTAGCGTCCCGGTGATGCGCCTGGAGGGCCGGCAGAGGCTGCCCCCCCCCCCCCCCCCCCCCCGAGCGCGCCGGCCGAGTGCGGCGCCGGCTGGCTGCGGCGGCAATACCGAAATCAGGCGGGATAACAGGGAGGCGGCGTGGCTGTGCGGCGGAGCAGCGATGGCTGCAGCGAGATCCGCGGACGCGAAATCGGCAGCGCCGGCGGCTACAGCGGCGCTGGGCCAGAGAGGAGAGGGTGGTTGTGAGGAGACAGCGGGTAGCGCGCCAGCGTGGGCAGCGGCGGCGCTGGCCCAAGGAGGCGGCGGCTGTGAAGGGGTCATTAGGATTAGGATCCTAATTAGGCTGATACCATATTAGAGGGATAATTATGGACTGTATTAGATGATGATAATCAAGGGGGTACAGGGTCCATTATATAGAGGGATTAGGTGAGGGGAAAGACCATAATCCCTCATTAATGACTAAACTGCCCCTATGTTACCCACATAATTACAGAGTATAACACTCAGGACACAAGTGGAGCCTAAATCCTTAGAATTTCTGCATGTTTATGTAACAATATCTGTCAGCGAAGCCCTTTTAGATAGGTATGGATTTGTTAAACCCCTTTTGCTTAGTGATAAAAATATACTAATTACCTACTGATACAGAGGACTCGGTTTTAATCCCAAACTACCCATACGTACCTTGTTTGTGTAGGTATAGCCGGCACTTTTCACATAATATGAAATATGAGTAAAGTTGACTATGACAGCCAAGCAAAATTACAGAGACAAAGACAACATCACAAAGGATTCAACGTGCTGATTTAACTTTTTTTCTGAAAAAAATAGTTTTTTTCATTGAATATTCTTTCAGATTTTGTTTAAGTACCATGAGTATCCCTTCCCAATTCAAATCACCAGTGTCGAGCTTTTTGCAAGCTCGTGGCAGAAACATCCTCAATTGCATGTCACTATGCCGCTGCCAATTCGAATCACTGTGGATTTCTGGTAACCTCCAAAATAACATGAGGGCACACAACATTTTATCCACCAGATTTAGATTTAAAAATTAAACAGTGACAACAATGTTATTTGGCAGACCCTTTCGTTTGTGATGCTATCCAGTTGAATTTTCATTTCTATGACGTAACTTTGCATATGCTTCACTGTCTACTTCAAGAGAGAACAGTTTTGAGGTAATATTGAAGAGAATCTTGAGACAAAGTGCCATTTATGTGTTGGGTGCGTGACTCCACTCACAAGGGTTCAAATCCTGGCATGCACATATTTAGATCCTTAGTTGGTGCAGAGGCCGGGAGTTATTCTTCTCATTCTAAAAAATTGAGAAACTTGAAGCTTATTTTTCCTAATTCGATAACCATCTCCAGCTAGATATTTGATCTGTTCAGTTTTGATAGTCATTGCACAATGTCAGGTGTGCCTATCTGTTCAAGGTGATTCCAGTGATACTGCTGCTACAACTGAAAAGATTGGAGCCCCTCTCCAACAGATATCTTGCAACTTAATATCTGCTTTTCAAAATCTCCGGAAAATCAATCCGTAAGTATATTAAGTTTTGAACACTATATACCATACAGTGTTATCCTAAATGGTAAACGGTATACAGTCGGTGGAGATCTATTTACCGTTTAGTCTGTCTAAATGGTGTTTCAACGGTGTTTAAACGGATTAAACAGTTTATATTGTAGAAGCACTGTTACAGCAGGTAAAATATACAAATTTAACCTATAAATTCCCGCCTTCACAACTAAAGGACACAAGTTCCATTGGATCATATTGAGGTTATTTGAATCAATTAGAACACCATACTTTTATTGAGTTTTAGCAGTTCTGTAACTCGCAAACATGATCTGGCGGCGGCAGATCGAAGATTACAGCAGACCCGTGTCGACGGAAGCGAAAGGAATTTTTAGAGCATCAAAGTGATCTTATTTTTTGATAATTTTTTTAATTAATCTTGAATGATATGATTATATCAAAAAGTCTAAGGTTTCTTAATAAAGCATCATTTCAACTAATATTTCTAAGTCAAATATTATAGATAATGTTCAGTTAATATGAGAATATGAATTTTTGAGAAGTTTTCAATTGAAATTTGTAATATATATAAAAATCATATAGTCTAACCGAGAGTATTATTATCTTCTTACAACTTGTTTACTACCGTTAGCTAGCTCTAATGGAGTAGAGGTAAAGGTTGACTTTATTTAAAAAAACTAAAAGTAAAATCACAAACCTAAAAAATAAGATAAACTACAAATAGAACTCAAAATAGAGGCTCGTATGTCGGTAGAATCAATAGGAGTCTTTGAGCGCGTGCAGCTTACCCGAAAGAACCCAGTTCTAACGTTTTCACTTCTCCTAAACGGGTCAAAACACGAATAAAAATTGTTTCGTTCAATCCGTTTACATCGTTTAAATGATTCAATCGTTTATATGACCATTTAGGGACTAAACTACACAGCAAGCGTCTGTTTACCATTTAAACACGTTTAAATGGTCGTCTAATGCTGTTTAGGATAACACTAATACCATGTTTCTAAAGCTGTGAGCAGTGTGATTGTTGCTTAGCAACGAGTTATACCATGCCACGCATGCAACGAAAGAAGTCACTGCTTTGCATTACAGCCAGTGCACAGTAGTAAAATGTCCGAAAGCTAGTCTGGATGTTTAATGGATTTAATTATGACGGTACCTGCAGGAGCATCCAGATATCACCATTTGAGAAAGAAGCACTGTTTACTGCCGCAACATTGATCAGGAAACTAAAAGGTCAAGAAAATTAATCTTGGATGTGCTACTTAGGATCAGATGGTTTCATGTTTTGGCCTTTATATGACGGTTATATCTCACTAAATATTTGATACGTAACCCCTTTAGTAGTACATGAGTAATGCTGTGATGCATCTGTGTCGGCATATGTTGGGAGTATTTCTATTTTGTATGATAGAAGCGCAACACCAGGTTTTTTTATAACTTTAAGGATCCATTGGTCGGCATCAATGGCATCCAATATAACATGATTCCGTTACATGAGTTTCTCAGTGTGGTCACATTGTTGCAGGTTGGAAAAATAATGCATTAGTACTCTGATATTTTTTATTTAACTCTGGTTAGTTCAAAAGCAAAGTCTGGACAATAGGGACCTACACATTAGGGGAAAACTATTTGTTTTGCATTCAGGGCATTATATTGCGGAAATCTCTTTTTGATATAAAAGAAATCTGCCCTGAATCTGCCCAAGAAACAGAAGTACATGGAAGAAAAACTTGCACGAAGATAATTTTCATCTAAAAATGGAGTTGCATGCATTAGAGTTTTATGCTGAATACACATGTATATCACGAGTAAAGAAGTGTACAGAAGAAAAATTCAATAACTTTGGACCTGTAGGACGAAATTCAACGTTATCGGTAATTTAACGTGGGTACGCAAAAGAAAGCTTAGAATGAGAAAAACAAATTTTCCTAGTACCACTTATAGAGGGATAATTCATAGTTTTTGAAAAAAAATTATGTTTCTCGAAACACATAATCGTACACCAATCACAAACCTGATAACTCTAATTTCTTTTTATCGAGGAGAGAGCAAAATTCTCGAAGCCCCGGCCCAGCCCAAAACGGTGCCGGTGCTCCGGCAATGCGGCGGCTACGGCTGCGAGCGACTCTTTGAACGGGCTTTATCTGAAGGCCAGGAAACTGAGCTCGGTTGGTCCCTCACGACGGACAGGAGCGGGAGCGTTCATGTCATGCCAACCAAATCGACTGTTCGCTCGATGCAAACAAAGCGAATTCGATCGATGGACCTTCAAACAATATTCGACACCAAGGAGGGCGCACACGAGAGGCAGGAGCAGAATGATCATCATAATCCGGTGGTTGAGCTCGCAGGCACAGATGGCCGCCGTACCTTTCAACTCGCATCATCTCTACTCTAGTGCCGCAATTAGCCGACCAACCGGCACCACTTAGCCCTGCTCGATGATCCCGTAGCGGAGCGGCTTCCGGCGCTGGCTGGCGTGGCCTTGCACTCCACGGCAAGCAACAGCCGGCACCGGCAGCAGAGCAGAGGCCACCAACGCGCGCGCAGAAGGAGACGCGTGCATGGTTCAGCGGCGATCCTTCTTAGTATGATCTTCTTGAACTGACGTATCTGCTCTTCAGCGACTCATTCATTCAGCTGGGCCCTCACCGCACTGCACAGTACAACACTTATTAGCAAGCCGACCGGAGTGTCCACGAACGCCACTCTGTCCGTCCCTTTGCTTTCCTGCTCTCTTCTCCGTCCCCTTTCCCTTCCTTTCCATATCATCCTTTGAGTAATTGCCACTTGCCAAGGCCGTCCACGCACATCCGTATAAATATGTATGTGTAAGGAGGCCTGCATCAGCTTGCCCATAACCACCGGAGCTAAGAGCAGCCAACCTGGCCAGAACAGGCAGAGGCAGGCATCCACCGCAACAACACACACACCAGGGCGCGCGAGGCCCAGCTAGCTCATCACACAGCGCCGGGGAAAGAGGAGGAATTAAGAGGGGGGGGAGGACCACGATGAGCACGGCGAGGTTCATCAAGTGCGTGACGGTCGGCGACGGCGCGGTCGGCAAGACATGCATGCTCATCTCCTACACCAGCAACACCTTCCCCACGGTCAGCTTAATCCCTTCCCTTCCCTTCCCCGCTGGTCGTCCCCTCGAACGAACGGTCGGTGGCTGAATCTTACCCGTTTTGCTGGTCGTAGGATTACGTGCCCACGGTGTTCGACAACTTCAGCGCCAACGTCGTCGTCGACGGCAGTACGGTGAACCTCGGCCTCTGGGATACTGCTGGTATGTCAGTCGAGGCTGACCGACCTCCTGTGGCTGATGGCCGCGGAGCTAGATTTTTTCTGAACATTTTCCTCTTCAGTATTATCTGAAACGGTCACAAGTGTTTCGAGCGTTCCTTCGGTTACCTTGTCAGCTCATCGCCCAGTTCATACTGATTTATATAATGGGAAATATGTTTTCTTCTTACAGCTTGGTTTTAGAACTGTGTGGCCAATCTCTTTGCTTACCTGAATGTTCCCTCCGTAACTAACCAGAGTCAAATATTTTGAAATGGAGGGAGTACTTAAAAGGTCTTGCGTTTTTTTTTCAACTACTATATGATTCATACTAGCTCTCCCCTTCTTAATTTCTTGAAACCCAAACTTTTTCAAATGGTCAGGAAGACCTACACCCCAGCGTATATTCAGATTCTAGGCTGTGTGATATAGATGATGAGAAATTTCGTACTCGTTTACGTTTAGCTGAATAATATGGATACCCTCCTAACTGCCTCCTGGAATTTAAGTAAAAAAAGTTTGATTGGCCTTTTGCAGGACAAGAGGACTACAACAGGCTGAGGCCGCTTAGCTACAGAGGGGCTGATGTTTTTCTGTTGGCATTCTCCCTCATCAGCAGAGCGAGCTACGAGAACATCCATAAGAAGGTGACTTTTGTTTTTCCTTGAGAAGTTTCCAAAGAAATAGTCTCTCTTCTTCTCAACACACTTACCTGATTTTGGGGAGATTTGTTTTTCCTCCGTCGGGAGCAGTGGATACCAGAGCTAAGGCATTACGCTCCAAATGTGCCGATTGTGTTAGTTGGAACAAAGCTTGGTAAGCAACTCAGACTTTACCAACTAGCTAAAGAGAAAAACACCAGGTTCTTTAAGTTGAAAAGTATGATAGAATTTTAAAAATTGTCATTTCGAGTATCCTGATTGAATAATAAAGTAGGACTCCTCAAGTCATATTGTATGTAGTGCTCTAGCTACTTAAATCAGAACATGGCTCTGATAAGGAATGAGTACTTGCAGACTTGCGTGAGGACAAGCAGTTCTTCCTGGACCACCCTGGTTTAGCTCCTATCTCTACTGCACAGGCAAGTTCAACAAACATAGATAGTGTCATCAAACCCACATGCTCATCGATGCGATTTCGTATACATCTCCTAAACGTTAACGAGCTTCGTTCACACGCATGACAATATCTGCGCGACGTTGCGCATATTAGGCAGAAAAAAAATGTACGTTGCCACGGCAGCTGAGCCCTGCGTTCTTACTGCATTGCTCATGAACAGGGCGAGGAGCTGAAGAGGATGATCGGCGCAGCGGCGTACATAGAATGCAGCTCCAAGACGCAACAGGTATAGGTGTGGATATGGACTGCTCGCAACTGGGGTTGGTAGTAGCAGTTGTACTTTAGTTAGTTGCAGTAATCAGTAGTGCAAGCATCATTGGTGTTGCTAATAGTTTAGTTCAGCAAACATTACCGATCCGTAAGTACACCTTGTAGTTGTAAGATCAAGTACAGCTTGTGTTGTGTAAAAACGATTAGAGAAGAGCGAAGCAACGGGGACCAAGTACAAAGTACAAGCACTTAACATCTAAGGTGCCATGAACAAAGTCCAAACACTTGATCAATTATCTGAAAACGAATTTGCCACACTGTTTTAACAGTTAGAAACCACCACAAACCTGTATTTTTTTATGTTGATTACCACCTTAGCTGGTTCTAACTGTTGTGCTATGGAGCAGAACGTCAAGGCGGTATTCGACTCTGCGATCAAGGTCGTGCTGTGCCCGCCGAAGCCGAAGAAGAAGAGCGCTCGGAAGCAGAGGAGTTGCTGGATCCTGTGAGCGATCGAGCAGCAACAGAAGGGTGTTTCAGGGCAGGGCTTTCATGGCATTTTTGTTGTTTGTTTTGTTGATGTCTTGCGTTGCTGCTAGATCTTCTCTGGGTTCGTATTTGATGGGTCGTATGATGAGCTCCGGTGATTCTTGTGTATGTAGTCAGTACTCTTGAGTGTGTTAACTAAAAAGAAAATGAGACCTTGGTTCGGAGTTAACTGATGCATCGGTCACTAGTCACTACTTTCCACTAACTGATTGGACTTGTGTAACTTGCACGATTCAATTGCAGTGTGCAGCTGTTTCTTTTTCTTGAAGGCACACGATGGGTTCCGTTGTGCTCTTTGCAAGCAATCGAGTTACTTATACTTACTTGAAGCCATAGGAACAAGAGGGACAAAAATCTCAACCAACCTAGGAAGAATCAGGCGGCTTTTATACTGACAAAACCTGCATCCACGAACCAGCTTGTGGTGTATATTTCTGCGCATTTATCCTGTTGTTTCAAATATCTTGCACATTTATTGTAACACCCAAATTTTACAAACAAACGTGACAAACTTCTCCCCCCCTCTCTTCCCCACTGCCACCAGGGCCCAGCCGACGGCCTTCTTCCCCGAGCAACCGCCTCCTTCTCTCTCTCTCTCTCCCCGACGCTATTATCGCATGTGAGCGAATTCTCTCGGTTCCGGCCATTCCTTCGCGCCTCTTCCCCAACCGGCGCCGCAGCAACCGCCGCCTCCTCCCCACCTATATATACAGCCCGACCCCCGGCCATTTCCCCCACAGAAACCGCCCAATTCACTCCGATCGGAAAAACCGCCCCTTTTTCCAATTCTTCAAAAACACTCGGAGATCCTTGGTGTTAGAGACTACTACACACTCCACCGATCTCCAGAACAAATTCCCGATCAAATTCCTTGAAGGAACGCGCCTGGAGATCGATTCTGACAAAGATCGCCGGAATTTCAAACTGCCGCCGTCGATCGTGCTTCTCCGGCCGTCTCTGATTCCCGAGGACCCCCTAGGTGAGTTCCCCATCCTCCCCTCTTTCTTCTGGTACCGGGAAACCAAAGAATGGTCGAGAAATTAAAGAAACCGAGAAATTCCGGCCACCGCCGCCGCTCGCCGGCGATCGCGCGGCCGCTGGACTCGGGAGAGAAGGGTATAGGGCGACGTGGCCAACTCTGGTGCGTCGATTTCGAGCTAACGGCTCTGATTAGATCGAGCGTACCGGTTCGGTTATTTTAAATCTGGGCCGTTGATCTCAGATCCGACGGCCCACATTCAATTTAGTTATAACCGTTGAAAATTTAACAGAGGGACCCCTGGGGATTTAAACAAATGGGAAATAGCCCCTGATTATTACAGAATCAACCCTAAGTTCATAGAAAATTTGAAATTTACTTTGGAATAGCCAAATAGCCCCTGTGCTTTTTAGAAATTAGTAAAACAGTTATGAAAGTTCAATATGAACCCTGGAAAGTTTGAAATTGTTACAAATTAGCCCAAAACAGTTTCAAAAGTTTATTTTAATTCTGTAATTAATCAAATAAGGCTAAATGAATTCTGGAAAATGTTAGAAATTTATTTTTAGCACTGTTAAAACATTCTGAACAGAATAAAAATTCTGAAATTAAAAATAACAGTGTACAAATGCTGAAATTATTTATATAGTGACAATTAATTCTGAAAATCAAAGTAAAAGTCACATATATTCCAGAAAATTGTAGAAATTTATTTAAAAGGTATAAAATTATTCTGTTATCATATTTTTGTACATGTATAATTTCTGTAATCCAGAATAATTATTTAAATGATTGAAAATGTATTTTTAAGTATTAAATAAATACTGAAAAATAGATAAAAACAGTATATATTAAAGAAAAATTTTGGAAACTGTTCTAAATGTTTAAATAGGTTCTGAATTGCATAAAAATAGAAATATGAGTTCTGAAAATTATTATAGTAATAATTTAAATGATTTCTAGGATTTAATTAATTATAAGAATTCACACATATATTAATAAAATTCTAAAATTTATTCAAATCATCTCACAAACTGAAAATGAGTGTTTGGATGTGGCAATAGTAAAATCAAAGGAAATAGGTAGCCAATTGCAACATATTTTCCTTCTAACTCACATAAAATGACAAGAAATCAATAGTTGCATGTGGGTAACCAAACCTATGTGATTAAAATGATTTGATATGATTCTTATGACATGTTTGTTACTGTTTTGTGGGTGCAAATGCATGGGTAGAACCAACCCAAGAACTAATTCCCAACCTTCAAGATCAAGAGTTTGAAGTAAATCCCTCTTCATTCAAATGCAAGTGTTCCTTGACCACTTTGTTCCTATTCTAGGGTGTTTAGTTAGAATGCTTGCATGATGTCATTAATATGAAACCTAATTTAGGATTGTTTCCCTAGTTATATTCCTTATCATTCCTTGTTGAACCATGGAGGGACTTAGTTGATATTTGATGGTTATCATTTTATGTGCTTAGCCATGCATACTTAGAACTTAGAAAATGAATGGAACATTGATGTTACTCGTCTTGTGGAATTATATGAAAGACACAAGAGTGTGTCATGGTATTAAGAATCTAGACAGGCTGGTTGTTTGGTTGGTGCTTCGTGCACGAGACTCGGGAATGAGTTAGTGTCTGTCTTAGATTCTAAGGACCGGTTCATGGAACAGTTAACCCGGCTTTACAGTGCCACCACAAGACTGAGATGGGGCAGCTTGGCCAATTAATTAGGAGTTTGCCGGTATAGTATGAGTGTTTGGATGGTGCGGGAAATGGGAGTCCATTTTTGACTGCCCTGGGAACTGCAAGGCTCAAGAGGGGGCTTCTGTAGAGGAGGGTTACTCCCAGGAACTACAACGGTGAAACCTCAGTGGGCTTGTACTTGCCGGTAGACCCTTTGTAAAGGCCATGTAGTGATCTCCTGATCGCACACCAAAGGAAGTGTGTAATGTGGCTTGCAACCACGGATATCAGGGAGGTTTCTTAGTCCACCTGGCAACAGGGGATGAAATCACTACTTGTGGGTAAAGTGGTACAATCTCTGCAGAGAACCAAACAGTCATGACAGCCATGCTCACGGTCAAGAGCGGCTTGGACTTGTCCATGATTAGAAAAACATGGATGTGAGTCAAAAGAGGTTGTTGGGTGGTGTAACCTAACATTAATAACTTAATTATGATGAGGGTGGGATTATCATTTGGTAAGATAGGTTGCTAATCAAAGCTAAGCCTTAGGATTAATGCGTAGTGCTTAACCATGTTAGCCTTCCCTTGCTATTGGCCTTCATAACATTCTTTCCTACACTTGCTGAGTACCTTCGGTACTCAAACTTGCTTTTGTTGGATATCATATGTTGGCTCAGGTGTAAATGAAGACGTAGACTTTGATGAGGAGTACTTCGATCCCGAGGAGTTATTCTAGGTTGGCGAAACCCCCGGGCAACGTCTGTGGAGATGGAGCAACCATGATATAGTCTTCCGCTGTTGTGCTTAATGTATTGGTACTAATAGTTGATATTTTATGAACAATTATGTAATATTATTATGTACGCTAAACTTGGCTTGTAATATAATGATATTACACTCTTGTCGGCACATGTATGAATCAACTGATCCTGGCATACATGTGAGAATACGCTCGGTGTTTCTTATGGAAAACCGGGTGTGACAAAGTGGTATCAGAGCCAAGGTTGCCCGTAGGACGCAAACCTAGTTAGAAATGGACGAGATAGACATCACTATTTTATCAAAAACTATTTTACTAAATATTTTGTTAGAAGGAGGATTATTTAAATTATATATATGTTGTCTAACCTCTTCTATACTCAAAATTATATTATTGTTTATTTTCTAACACATTTTAAAACTTTCTTGAAACAGATGGCACGTACACGTCTCACAGCCCGTAAGTCCACCGGAGGACGAGTTACTCGACACCAGCTGGCTGAGCGCACTACTGAGGAGGTGGACAACCCCGCCACCTACCAGACCCACGGGGAGTCCACTAGAGGCATGGTGGATCGCCTTAGACACCTCCTTCGCTGTGCTGGTTATACCGGCAAGCTAGAGGTGCAATACGACACCACTCGAGTTTCTCGTGCAGAACGAGACGAGTGGAAGTCGCAGGCGAGGATCTACTATGAGAACAAGCTGCTCAAGATACACAACTCGCCAGCATGGAGGTCCACCATGGCAGAGGCTGAGAAGGACGCCACTTGGGAGGCAATCACTTGCCAGAGCTACACCAACCGTGGCCGCCTTGAGGGGACCCAATACATGTACACCCCCCGGCGACAAAGTGGAAGCGCAGTATTCAACTATGAGCCTCTCCATGAAGGTTGTGATGTGGTGCAGATGGACATGAGTCTTTAGGTAGGGGTGGACGTCAGTACGAGGCTGCAGAACTACCAACAGGAACTCCAAGATGTCCGGGACCTTCTGAAGAAGACGGAGGCCATTATGCGTGGACTGATGAGGATGAGGGATGGAGAAGTGAGTGATCTCTATGCCTCGGATGGAGACACTTGGACTCCGGACTCTCCAGACCGTAGGGCAGCCAAACGCCCTCATATTCCTCCAGCACCTGAGGCCTCCACAGCTGAGTCAGAGGCTAGCAACCCTGATGGTGATGGCGGGAACCCACAGGAGGATGCACAGAATCCAGGGGACAACTAGGATAGGTGTCCTTGTTCATGTAGTAACTCATGTAGCACGTATGCATGGTAGTGTGTTGACTAATGTGTAATGCTCGATTAGTGAACTTGTTTAGAATGATGATATCATGTATGTTAGTGTATGAACGTGAGTTGTGAAAGTCGTAGGCTTATGTTCACAACCCCGTTAGTGTATGTAACTATCTATTAAGGAATATAAGTGCTTAGTTTATTTCAATCATGATCATCTAATAAATGAAGTAGAAACTTTAGTAACTCTTGTATAGAATGGATGAAGTAAGTATACAACGTAATACACCTAAGAGAACATCTATATATTAATTTTAAACATAGCCTTTTACAATAGATGGCAGGAAGAAGGAGACGCAATGAAGGGAACAACAACAATGAGGCTGCAGAGTTTCCTTTGCCTGGATGGCAGCCACGAGTTGCACGCAGAGCAGATGGAGAAGTTATACAACAAATGATGAACATGCAAAACCAACTCCTTCAGAACTTAACACAAGTGGTGGCCGACATGCAACCACAAATTCAGAATGCACCGCGTCAACCCAAACTGAATGAGTTTCTAAGCACTCAACCACCAAGGTTCGACAACGCTATAGAGCCATTGAAAGTTGATGATTGGCTCAAGAATGTTGAGAACAAGTTGTAGATCATACAGTGCCCAGGACGTGAGAGAGTGCTCTTTGCTTCTCACCAACTATATGTATCTGCAGCAGACTGGTGGACAGCATACAAAGAAGCCCATGAGGATCCAGAAAGTATATCATGGAATGAGTTCAAACTTGCCTTCCGCAATCACTATGTTACAGCAGGAGAGATCAAGAACAAGCGGAAGGAATTCCTCAACCTGAAGTAAGGTAGTATGTCCGTGCGAGAATACCTTACCAAGTTCACACAGTTATCTCGCTATGCTCCGGGAGACATAGACACGGACGAAAAGAAACAAGATTGTTTCATTGAGGGATTGAACTCCGAAATAGAGTATGCTATGTCTTCAAGTGACTATGAAAGTTTCCAAAAGCTCATCAACAAGGCTTTCATAGTGGAGAGGAAAAGACAGAAGTTAGTTGAGGAGCGAAAGAGGAAAATGAATTGGCAAGGACAGGCTTCTAGCAGCAACAGTCGGCCCCGTTTCTCATCACCGCCGACGGGAGCAATGAATCGACCTATAGCTCCCAATCAGTTTCAGAGGAACTACAACCCTGCTGCTAGGAACCCAACTTTCCAACCACAACAGCAGAGACAACAAGTGCAGCAACAACGTCCTGCCTTTCAACCTCGTCCTGCAGGGCCAAATCCTCAAAGTGCACAATCAGGCAACAAAGCACCAATGAACAAGGTCACGGGGCAATGCTTCAACTGTGGGGAAACGGGACATTATGCCAACCGATGTCCCAACAAGAAGCCACCTCAGGCACAAAATCTTGTGTGTGGCAAGGTGAATCATGTGACGATGGAGGAAGCACAGGAGGCACCAGATGTGGTGATTGGTATGTTCTCCGCGAACACTTATCCTGCTACAATTCTGTTTGACTCTGGTGCAACACACTCATTCATAGCCAAGGAATTCATAACCAAGCACAACTTACAAATTACATCTATGAATCGAGTGTTATTAGTGAATTCTCCTGGAGGAGAAATAAAGACAAAACAAATATGTCCCAAGGTAAAGCTAGGAGTTAATGAAGTAGAATTCCTTGCAAATCTTATTGTGATAGAATCACAAGAAATAGATATCATCTTGGGGATGGACTGGTTAACCAAGTACAAAGGAGTTATACATTGCTCAACAAGGACAGTGGAACTAACCCATACGGATGGAACTAAGGTAGAGTTTATATCTATTCAAGTACCCTCTGGAAATGTCCAACTCAACAAGACTGAAGTAGTTATTGAGGATATAAAGGTGGTCAACGAATTTCTAGATGTATTTCCCGAGGAGTTACCAGGTATGCCACCGGATCGAGAAGTAGAATTCATAATAGAATTAGTGCCTGGTACTGCTCCTATATATAAAAGGCCATACCGAATGGATACCCAACAACTAGCAGAACTCAAGGATCATATCCGAGAGTTATCGGAGAAAGGGTATATCCGTCCCAGTTCCTCACCATGGGGAGCTCCGGTCATATTTGTACCAAAGAAGGATGGAACCAAGAGGCTATGTGTAGATTACCGTGCCCTCAATGAAGCGACAATAAAAAACAAGTACCCTTTACCTCGTATTGAGGACTTGTTTGATCAATTAAGAGGTGCATGTGTATTCTCCAAAATTGACCTCCATTCCGGATATCATCAACTAAGGATAAGCGAATCGGATATTCCGAAGACGACATTTGTTTCTAGGTATGGACTGTATGAATATACAGTTATGCCTTTTGGACTAACAAATGCTCCGGCATATTTCATGGACCTTATGAACAAGGTGTTCATGAAATATTTGGACAAATTTGTAGTAGTGTTCATTGATGATATCCTCATATACTCAAAGAATGAGAAAGAACATGAAGAGCACCTGAGAATAGTCTTACAAAAGCTAAGAGAAAACCAACTTTATGCCAAATTCAGTAAGTGTGAATTTTGGCTTAAGAAAGTTGCTTTTCTGGGACATATCATCTCCGAAGGAGGAATCACAGTAGACCCAGAAAAGATATCTGGTGTGCAAAAGTGGAAGACACCAGAGAATGTTGGGGAAATCCGAAGCTTCTTAGGATTGACAGACTATTACAGACGGTTTATTGAAGGGTTTTCAAAAATAGCCAAGCCACTCACAAAGATGTTGGAAAAAGGAGCTGCTTTTATATGGTCTCAGGAGTGTGAATCAAGCTTCCAAGAATTAAAGAAGAAGTTAACAACTGCCCCAGTCTTGGTTATGCCCGATATGGAGAAATCATTCTCCGTATATTGTGATGCTTCAGGGCAAGGGTTAGGATGTGTGCTTATGCAAGAAGGACATGTTATTGCCTATGCTTCCCGACAACTTCGGAAGCATGAGAAGAACTACCCTACCCATGACCTAGAGTTGGCAGCAGTTGTACATGCATTGAAACTATGGAGACATTACCTAATGTGTAAAAGAACTGAGATCTATACCGACCATAAGAGCTTGAAGTATATCTTCACTCAGCCAGATCTCAATCTTCGACAAAGGAGATGGTTAGAGTTCATTAACGATTTTGATGTGGGAATGAATTACCATCCTGGAAAAGCTAATGTGGTTGCAGATGCTTTGAGCAGAAAGGCACATGTTAACATGTTGACCATAAGAGATCTATAACCCCAACTATGTGAAGAGTTCACAAAGCTCAACTTATGCTTGGTGAATCATACAGAAGCCATAGCAATGGAGGTTGATTCAAACCTGGAACAAGATATACGGAATGGTCAAAAGAACGATAAAAAGATCAAAGAGATCAAGCAGTTGATCAAAGAAAACAAGGCCCCGGGATTTAGAGAAGATGAGAATGGTATCATATGGCATGGTAAAAGAATATGTGTGCCAGACATCAAGGAAATAAAGAAGTTAATCATAAAAGAGGCTCATGATTCTGATTACTCTATCCATCCTGGGAGTACAAAAATGTATCATGATCTTAAAACAAGGTATTGGTGGTATGGAATGGAAAGAGATGTTACAGAACATGTGGCATTGTTTGACACGTGTCAACTAGTCAAAGCAGAACACCAAAGGCCTGCAGGGCTATTACAACCACTGAAGATACCTGAATGGAAGTGGGAAGAAATAGGGATGGACTTCATAGTGGGTTTGCCCAGGACACAAACAGGGTATGATTCAATATGAGTGATAGTGGATAGATTGACAAAAGTTGCTCACTTTATTCCAGTAAAAGAAAATTATAATGGTTCCAAACTAGCAGAACTGTATATGTCAAGAATAGTCTGCCTACATGGTGTACCCAAAAAGATAGTATCAGATAGAGGTACACAGTTCACTTCAAGATTTTGGCAGAAATTACATGAATCCATGGGAACGCGATTAAATTTCAGTTCTGCATATCATCCACAAACCGACGGGCAAACAAAAAGGACCAATCAAATTCTTGAAGATATGCTCAGAGCTTGTGCTCTCAAAAATAGTAGGAGTTGGGATAAGAATTTGCCATATGCAGAATTCTCCTACAATAATAGCTACCAAGCCAGTATGAAGATGTCCCCATTTGAGGCCTTATATGGAAGAAGATGTAGAACTCCACTATTTTGGGATCAGATAGGTGAGAATAAGGTGTTTGGACCTGAAGTATTAAAAGATGCAGAAAAGAAAGTAAGAGAAATTCGCAATAATCTAAAGATAGCTCAAACAAGACAAAAGAGCTATGCAGACATGAGGCGAAGAGAACTAGTCTTCAAAGTGGGAGACTATGTGTATCTCAAAAGTGTCACCTATGCGTTGACTAAGGAGATTTAAAGTAAGAGGGAAGCTAGCAACTCGGTATATCGGACCATTCAAGATACTGGAACGCAAAGGAGAGGTAGCATATCAGTTGGAGTTACCCTCCCGGTTGTCGGACGTACACGATGTGTTCCACGTATCACAGCTCAAGAAATGTTTGAGAACACCAGAAGAACAACTTCCAATGGATGAGTTGGATGTACAAGAAGACCTTTCATATACCGAGTATCCTATCAAAATTCTTGACACAATGGAAAAGATTACCAGAAACAAAATAATTCGTATGTGCAAGGTTCAATGGAAACATCATTCCGAGGCAGAAGCTACATGGGAAAGAGAAGATGAACTCAGATCACAATTCCCTGATCTATTTCGTTTGTAAACCCAATCTCGAGGACGAGAATTTTCTTAAGGGGGTAGAATTTGTAACACCCAAATTTTACAAACAAACGTGACAAACTTCTCCCCCCCTCTCTTCCCCACTGCCACCAGGGCCCAGCCGACGGCCTTCTTCCCCGAGCAACCGCCTCCTTCTCTCTCTCTCTCTCCCCGACGCTATTATCGCATGTGAGCGAATTCTCTCGGTTTCGGCCATTCCTTCGCGCCTCTTCCCCAACCGGCGCCGCAGCAACCGCCGCCTCCTCCCCACCTATATATACAGCCCGACCCCCGACCATTTCCCCCACAGAAACCGCCCAATTCACTCCGATCGGAAAAACCGCCCCTTTTTCCAATTCTTCCAAAACACTCGGAGATCCTTGGTGTTAGAGACTCCTACACACTCCACCGATCTCCAGAACAAATTCCCGATCAAATTCCTTGAAGGAACGCGCCTGGAGATCGATTCCGACGAAGATCGCCGGAATTTCAAACTGCCGCCGTCGATCGTGCTTCTCCGGCCGTCTCTGATTCCCGAGGACCCCCTAGGTGAGTTCTCCATCCTCCCCTCTTTCTTTTGGTACCGAGAGACCAAAGAATGGTCGAGAAATTAAAGAAACCGATAAATTCCGGCCACCGCCGCCGCTCGCCGGCGATCGCGCGGCCGCCGGACTCGGGAGAGAAGGGTATAGGGCGACGTGGCCAACTCTGGTGCGTCGATTTCGAGCCAACGACTCTGATTAGATCGAGCGTACCGGTTCGGTTATTTTAAATCTGGGCCGTTGATCTCAGATCCGACGGCCCACATTCAATTTAGTTATAACCGTTAAAAATTTAACAGAGGGACCCCTGGGGATTTAAACAAATGGGAAATAGCCCCTGATTATTACAGAATCAACCCTAAGTTCATAGAAAATTTGAAATTTACTTTGGAATAGCCAAATAACCCCTGTGCTTTTTAGAAATTAGTAAAACAGTTATGAAAGTTCAATATGAACCCTGGAAAGTTTGAAATTGTTACAAATTAGCCCAAAACAGTTTCAAAAGTTTATTTTAATTCTGTAATTAATCAAATAAGCCTAATGAATTCTGGAAATGTTAGAAATTTATTTTTAGCACTGTTAAAACATTCTGAACAGAATAAAAATTCTGAAATTAAAAATAACAGTGTACAAATGCTGAAATTATTTATATAGTGACAATTAATTCTGAAAATCAAAGTAAAAGTCACATATATTCCAGAAAATTGTAGAAATTTATTTAAAAGGTATAAAATTATTCTGTTATCATATTTTTGTACATGTATAATTTCTGTAATCCAGAATAATTATTTAAATGATTGAAAATGTATTTTTAAGTATTAAATAAATACTGAAAAATAGATAAAAACAGTATATATTAAAGAAAAATTTTGGAAACTGTTCTAAATGTTTAAATAGGTTCTGAATTGCAGAAAAATAGAAATATGAGTTCTGAAAATTATTATAGTAATAATTTAAATGATTTCTAGGATTTAATTAATTATAAGAATTCACACATATATTAATAAAATTCTAAAATTTATTTAAATCATCTCACAAACTGAAAATGAGTGTTTGGATGTGGCAATAGTAAAATCAAAGGATATAGGTAGCCAATTGCAACATATTTTCCTTCTAACTCACATAAAATGAAAAGAAATCAATAGTTGCATGTGGGTAACCAAACCTATGTGATTAAAATGATTTGATATGATTCTTATGACATGTTTGTTACTGTTTTGTGGGTGCAAATGCATGGGTAGAACCAACCCAAGAACTAATTCCCAACCTTCAAGATCAAGAGTTTGAAGTAAATCCCTCTTCATTCAAAGGCAAGTGTTCCTTGACCACTTTGTTCCTATTCTAGGGTGTTTAGTTAGAATGCTTGCATGATGTCATTAATATGAAACCTAATTTAGGATTGTTTCCCTAGTTATATTCCTTATCATTCCTTGTTGAACCATGGAGGGACTTAGTTGATATTTGATGGTTATCATTTTATGTGCTTAGCCATGCATACTTAGAACTTAGAAAATGAATGGAACATTGATGTTACTCGTCTTGTGGAATTATATGAAAGACACAAGAGTGTGTCATGGTATTAAGAATCTAGACAGGCTGGTTGTTTGGTTGGTGCTTCGTGCACGAGACTCGGGAATGAGTTAGTGCCTGTCTTAGATTCTAAGGACCGGTTCATGGAACAGTTAACCCGGCTTTACAGTGCCACCACAAGACTGAGATGGGGCAGCTTGGCCAATTAATTAGGAGTTTGCCGGTATAGTATGAGTGTTTGGATGGTGCGGGAAATGGGAGTCCATTTTTGACTGCCCTGGAAACTGCAAGGCTCAAGAGGGGGCTTCTGTAGAGGAGGGTTACTCCCAGGAACTACAGCGGTGAAACCTCAGTGGGCTTGTACTTGCCGGTAGACCCTTTGTAAAGGCCATGTAGTGATCTCCTGATCGCACACCAAAGGAAGTGTGTAATGTGGCTTGCAACCACGGATATCAGGGAGGTTTCTTAGTCCACCTGGCAACAGGGGATGAAATCACTACTTGTGGGTAAAGTGGTACAATCTTTGCAGAGAAACAAACTGTCATGACAGCCGTGCTCACGGTCAAGAGCGGCTTGGACTTGTCCATGATTAGAAAAACATGGATGTGAGTCAAAAGAGGTTGTTGGGTGGTGTAACCTAACATCAATAACTTAATTATGATGAGGGTGGGATTATTATTTGGTAAGATAGGTTGCTAATCAAAGCTAAGCCTTAGGATTAATGCGTAGTGCTTAACCATGTTAGCCTTCCCTTGCTATTGGCCTTCATAACATTCTTTCCTACACTTGCTGAGTACCTTCGGTACTCAAACTTGTTTTTGTTGGATATCATATGTTGGCTCAGGTGTAAATGAAGACGTAGACTTTGATGAGGAGTACTTCGATCCCGAGGAGTTATTCTAGGTTGGCGAAACCCCCGGGCAACGTCTGTGGAGATGGAGCAACCATGATATAGTCTTCCGCTGTTGTGCTTAATGTATTGGTACTAATAGTTGATATTTTATGAACAATTATGTAATATTATTATGTACGCTAAACTTGACTTGTAATATAATGATATTACACTCTTGTCGGCACATGTATGAATCAACTGATCCTGACATACATGTGAGAATACGCTCGGTGTTTCTTATGGAAAACCGGGTGTGACATTTATCTTGCTGTTCTTTAAAAATGCAGAAAGAGAAAGTCTGCTGTTTGATATTGAAGAACAATATATGGGAAATACCCATAAAGACACAACGAGCACAGATGAGTGCCACGATGACGTGGTAGAGCACCAGCTGCACCCACTGCTTGTCGGTGAGCGCGTTTAGCGTGCCGGTCCTGAGCTTGGCGAAGGCGGTGTCGGTCGGCGCGAAGAAGGTCAGGCCGTCGTACGAGCTCTTCAGCTGGCTGACCAGCTGCTCGTTCACGCGGGTGGTCTTGAAGCGGCGGAGCAGCGTCGTGTCCTGCTCGCCCTTCACGAGGATGCTGGTTAGGTTGGTGGCCTCCGGAGGTTCTTGCCAGTATGGAATATGAAAACATCTCATCCTTCACTGTTCAAGTGAATAGCTTAAATGCTTAATAAAATCCAAAGAATATCGAGACTTTTGTTGACAGGATGCATGTGCACAGAAAGATTTACATAATTGAAAAAAAAACAAATGGATAGGAGCCTTTCATTGTTGATGAAAGCAGCAGTCTTAAGCTTACAACTGGAAGATGATCAATACAGCAGCTGCCAGCTCCTTTGTTAACATGTGAATACCATAAGGAAAGAAAACTAAACTTCTTTCATAGTTCTAGCTACCTTGTACCAGAATGGACCTCTTCGCAGCACCGGGTTTTGTTTGACGGCTCTGTACACAGTCCTGTCTTCCACTCTGAATATTTGTACCTGGTATAACCAGATGCTTGACTCCCAAACTGCAAGTCTGCAACTCTTTAACTCGAGGCTGTACTTGGAATGACGATAAGGTGAAAAAGGAAGGTCGAAAAGGATTGTCTGATCATATGCACCGCAGGTTTAGCCAATTGTATGGCACAACCAACTCTGCTACTCTGTTGAGTTTTTACTCTGGTCAGACATCCCCTGCAAGTCACTGCTGGCTGATTCCCTGTTACTTTTGGAGCTATCAGATGATGCTATTGTGTTGGACTGCTCACTAGTCTTCCCTGTGGAGGAGCTGCTGGGGTTGTTGTCCATGATAGGCGCAAAAGTGAGCTGGAGGGAATACAAAGTTAAACCCACCGCGTTGATTCCAAACACAGAAGTTGCTAGGTAGCACAGCCCAGTAATGATTGTTCTGAAAAAAAAAGAACACCATTTATTTTAGGGTAAGCAGTGACAAGCCAATTGGGGGGATAACAGAGGAGAAATGGGTGATTTTGCACCTTATTGTTATTGTTATCTGACGAACCTGAATAAAGGTGAAAGTGAAATATATTAGAAATTAGATCATTGTAATGTAGCTATACCAAACACTAAGCATATTGAATACTACAACATACAAACCAATGACACAGCACTGTGACAGAAAAGGCATTACTTGTTTCAAAAAGCAAGACCTCAAATAAACTGATGTGTGTACACATGTAATAGTAGATGACATCAACATACATACTACTTCAGTAACCTGCTAGTAACATACATCAGGATGATAAACTGACACACATTTAATGGTACATAGATGGTGTCTGTATTGGTGTATGTATATACATGACAAACAACATTATGCTCAGTTGCCTGGTACTAGCACACAATTCAGGTGATAAGAGTGACAATAATAGTCCTTAGGCTTCCAATGATGGATTTTCTAATACCTGGTTTCACTGAATAACTGATTGTTTCAGCGGTGAATGCATAAAACAGATCATATATGGCAGTGGCAGAGCAGCTGAAAGTCAGGAAACTGCTCTAGTAGACCAAACAAAAGTCACTAGATTTTTGCAGAAAGAACCTTCTTTAATTTTCACTGGAAACGGGTCAAACATTTTTCCTAACTTGGATATAATGTTTTGTTTGATATTTGGCCCATGAGATGAGGCACACTCATCCAATATGCGAAAACTCAAAGCACAGATGGTTTAGTGCCACATTTCCCCTGACAAGTGGTGGGAGAGCACAGAGCAATTGGATTTCTTGACAAACACCAACGCAAGAAACTCATGGCATGCGAAGATTCGGCTGAACTAAAACTCATGCATACTTCCATATTATCTCACAATGGAAGTAGAGTGGCTTGTGTCTTGGTGCTGAGCAGCTAATCCTATTGCTGTTTTGCTAACAAATTACCTTTCTTTTGAAAATGTACAAGGGATGTTTAAGCCTTCATATTTTATTTGAGCATTGTTTAATCTGGAAAAGCCACCAGATTGGTTAATTAGGTTTGAGAGCAGCTACTATGAGGTAATTGCAGCATATTTAAAAGGATCTGGAGAGACCTCGGCCAAGAAGATTGAATTGCTTTCATCCTCCATTCTTCTTACTTGTTCTAAATATCTGCATTGTGATTCTGTGCTAAGCTCTGCTGCCTCTTCTATTTGACATCTACCGGGAAGAGGATAAGCAGCTATTCAATTAGCATACATGCACATGCAGCCAACTCTTGTATGATTCAGTTACCTCAACTATTTAGGATATTCGTCCAAGTACCATGTATCACAGCCAGCAGGATGTTTTCTTGATGGCGGACGATCGGAATTTCATGTGGTGTTATTCTTCAAATCTTAGACCAAGCACAGCTAAATGATCACTTGTTCAAAAAGAAAGTCCAGCAATGCGATGGCAGTCTATAAAATTCCTATTCTAGATACGCGAATGTGTTCATCGTGGACGTCCATCACATTGAATTCCTTCCAAAGAGATACATATTTCATTTTCCAGGCACAGGGAATCAACACTGATCTAAGCAAGAGCAATAAAATCGAAGTATGAAAAATTGGACTATTGCACAGTTACAAGGTTTTTGTTTCTCATTTGCACCACTACATCAAACAATCCTTCACGAGTCAATGACTCCACTATTGTTAGTAGTCAAACATTAAGATTACTGCACAGGAAGTGTAAAAATGGAAACACATAAAGTACAAGTTATCTGGCTTCAGAATATCCGAAGTGCTAGCCCCCACATCATTTATAAACTTGACAAGCACCCCGAAAAAAGGAAAAGACTACAGTGCTCATCACAGCTCACAATGAGTCCAATTTTCTCCCCCCAAAGATTGAGTGCTACCATTCCTCCTTAACTTCTAATTCCCTACTAACAAACAATTGCAAGCACAGGCGAACCCGAATCTGACATCTAATCACAAATGGTAATGACAATGCCAGCACTCAATTAGCGAATAAGCGACAAGAAGAAGATTGTGAGGAGCTGACCGAGAAGTTGTCGGAGATTGTCTGCCGGTTAAGCGAGGCCTCAATGGTGGTGGTGAACTTATAAAGGATGAGCGCGATGACACCCGCGGCAATCCCGCCCAGCAGAGCCTGGACCGGCGAGGGCGACTCCTCGGTCTCGATCGGTGAGGCGCTCACCAGCCTCAGACTCTCTAGGGCCTCCTCTGTAATATTGTTGGGCTTCTTCTGCACCCCGCTCGACCGCACCCTCTGCGCCGAGCAGTCAACCAGACGATAAACGCATCAGTGTCTGTTTGTTGGGGAGCAAATGATGCGGATAATTGGGGCGGAGAGAATCAAGCGGAGGGATGTACGAGCTCCTTTGCGCGGCGGGCGCGGCGGCGGAGGGAGCGGAAGAGGAAGACGGAGACGGCGCCAGTGAGCAGGACGCTGGTGGCTGTCTGGAGCGGGGTGGGGTTGTCGTCGACGGAGAAGAGCGTTGGGGCGCGGAGCTCCACGGGCCCCTCGCCATCGGGCTCGCTGGTGCCAGCGCCGGCGTCGGGGGCGTCCGAGGCGGACGTTGGCGGCGGTTCCGGCTCGGCGCGGATGGCGGTGGGGCGGCGGAGGTGGCGGGCGGACAGAGTGAATGGCGCGGCGGCGAGGCGGCGAGACGGGGAGGGGCGGAGGAGGAGACGCGGGGAGCAGTGGAGCAGAAGCATGGTGGGAGCGAAGCGGAGTGGAATCCGCGGGCTCCGGCTGTTTGGGAGTCAGGATAATGGAGCGGAAATTTTCAGCGAGAAAAATTTGTTGAAGGAAAACTGAAAGTGAATTCTCCTTCTCCTTCTCCTTCTATTCTTATTCTAAAATATTTGCATTTCAATATTTCATAGAGTTATGGAATTATATATGTCGAGGAGGACACATTATACCAACAAAATATATACTTAGATATATACAATGCAAGAACCAAATGTTCAAGAAAACTTTTATTTTTAGTTGGAATAAGGAATTCAAGGTATAGTTTATGTTAAAAGAAGAACGATTTTGGTGTCTACTCTAAACTAATAAATGGTAGGAGCCTACATGAAACTCGCATGAGTCAGACGACAGCTCTGGGCCCTTGGATTTCGAGTGCATGGAGCTGTAAAATCTCGGCCCATGCCACAGCGGGCGGTAGTGGCGTTCAAACCAAGGTCAACCCTAGCACGAAGATTGATGACCGACCAGACAGGCGCAGCGCCAGGTGCCCAGGTAAACAAAGGATGGAAAAAGCACGCACCGCCCGAGCTGCGTCTGTCTTCACGGGAGGGAGGCGAAGCGAGCCGTCAACCGCCTGTGGGCCGCCCTTCCCTTCCAACGAAAAAGGGAGCCGCCCCTACGGAAAAAAAAGCAACGCAACGCGCAACCCGAAGAAACCCGAAGCCCCTCCCCCCCCCCCCCCCCCCCCCTGCTGCTGCGAGTGGAAGCGCGAGGAGCACACCACTCCCCCCGCACCCGAATCCCCAAACCCTAGCCGAGCCGAGGAGGCCGCGATGATGCAGATGCTGGGCCTCCGCGGCTCCGCCTCCAAGGAGCGGGGCCGCGCCCGCGGGGGCGACGCGTCGCCATCGTCGCCGGCGGGCGCCCCGCGGTCGCCGTGGACCCCGGCGCCGGGGTCCTCCCCCCGGTCGCCGTTCTCGACGGACGGAGCCGGCGGAGGCGGGCGGCCGCTGCGGCTGGTCTACTGCGACGAGCGCGGCCGGTTCCGGATGGACCCGGAGGCCGTCGCCGCGCTGCAGCTCGTCAAGGGGCCAGTCGGGGTCGTCTCCGTCTGCGGCCGCGCGCGCCAGGGGAAGAGCTTCATCCTCAACCAGGTTCCGCCCGACCCAGCCTTCCCTTTGCCTTGCTCTGCCCATCTCGATTGGTTGGTTGGTCCCAAGCACATGCCATCGTGGGGATTAGTTGTCAATGCCAGGGTGCTGGTTCCAAGGGGCGATTATGCTGGCGCGAGATTAGAGGTTGTTTCTAGGTGATAGTACCGAGCTGGTTTAACAAGATTTGTATGTAATCCACTAAATAGGAACCAAAACTGATGCTGATGCATCTCTGCACGAAAGGGGAAATAAACAAAAAATTCGACTGTTGCTGCTGGAAGATCTAGGTTCTAGGTGCAAGAAATACCTATGTTGATTTACAATGCCATGGACTATTGTTCTTGTTACTGACGGCAAATAGAATAGGGTTTCCTTTGTGCCTCTTCAAAGTTGATCTGTAGCATTTTTGCCAGGCTGAATACTAGCTTTGGCAAACCAAATATGGCTTCAAATATCCGTAGTTAGTGTTTCAAACCTGCCATTTGATACGTCTAACCTGTAGTTTAAATCCGGTCATTCATTTAAACAACAGGTTGTATTATATTTTTGCTAAATTTCCTCTCAAAGAAGATGGCAGCTTATCTTTTTGTTTATGATAGCTTCTTGGAAGGAGCAGTGGATTTAAAGTTGCGAGTACCCATCGGCCCTGCACCAAGGGCCTTTGGATGTGGAGTGCGCCAATAAAGAGAACAGCCCTTGATGGAACTGAGTACAGTCTTCTGCTACTTGACAGCGAGGGCATCGATGCCTATGATCAGACAGTAAGAATATATCTTTGTTTTATCACATTGTTTCCTTGCAACCTTGAATTTTAAATGTTTTCAATGATGTTCCTGTTTAGCTGTTAGGTGTTGCTGAATTTTCCTGTCTCCATGCACACATTTAGTCATGTGTTATGTTATCTTCATGCTGGGAGAAGCAAAAAGGGGGAAATGTTACAACCTTTATTCACATTTTTCCTCTTTGATAGGGCACCTACAGCGTTCAGATATTCTCCTTGGCAGTCCTACTATCAAGCATGTTTATATATAATCAGGTTTGCACAATGGTTTCTTCTTTCCAACTCTCTTGTTAGGGTTTACCTCAATTTCACCCGTAATACTGTTGGTGTTTGTTGACACTTGAACAGATTGATCCGTATGGCCCCCTAATACTGTCAGTTCAGAAGCTCTTGCTTATGCTACTGATCTTTACATTCAAGTTTGAATTACGTGATGATATGAGCACATAGATATCTTAACAATTGACTGTTATGTTATACTTGGCATCGATAATGCTCACATGAAGAAATATTTCTTATTCCTTGCAGATGGGTGGCATAGACGAGGCAGCCCTCGATCGCCTTTCACTTGTTACTGAAATGACCAAGCATATCCGTGTGAGGGCAAATGGTGGTAGGGCTACTGCATCTGAGCTGGGGCAATTTTCTCCTATCTTCATGTGGCTACTGAGGGTAATTGGCTCCTGGAGTTTGAGAAATTTCTTTTCAAGAATTTTTTCTTAAGTAAACCAACAGAAGAATTTTTTGCCTGTTCTAATAAAGCTATTATTTTTTTAGGATTTCTATCTAGATTTAGTTGAGAATGATAGAAAAATAACTCCACGTGATTACCTGGAAATTGCGTTGAGGCCTCTTGAAGGCAGAGGAAAGGACATCTATTCTAAAAATGAGGTATCTGTGATTATATAATCTTGTTGTTGTCTAGTACATATGGTAGCTTCGAAGTTCATAAAATTTCTATAGGATGTATTTATGTGTACTTCTTTGTTTAGTTAATATTCTTGCTTACAACGACAATTATTTATGGACGTTATCATAGATCCGCGAGTCGATTCGTTCCCTCTTTCCTGATAGAGAATGCTTCACCCTGGTGCGACCATTAAACAATGAAAATGAACTTCAACATCTTGATCAAATTCCTGTAAGATCTCCTCTCTTTTACATTCATTATGGAAGGATGCACTGAATATTGTAATTGTTTTCTTAGCTCATTAAACTGAGATATTTTTTGACAGCTGGAGAAATTGAGGCCTGAATTTCAAGCTGGACTGGATGAATTAACAAGGTTTGTTTTTGAGAGGACAAGGCCTAAGCAAGTTGCTGGTACTATAATGACAGGACCGGTGCTAGCTGGTGTTACACAGTCATTCCTGGATGCAATAAATAATGGAGCTGTGCCTACAATAGCATCCTCATGGCAGGTATTTTATTCCTTACCAGGTGCACGATAGCATGTCTGAAATGATGCATATTGAGTGCAATCTTTTGGAACATTAAACAATCTATCAACAGCAAGTAATATTTCAACTACTTTGTGCACGAACAATTGTTTAACTATTTGTAATGTCAGAAAAATACAGAATAGTGAAGTACAGTTACAACGGAAGTTGCAAAAAAGAAAATCAGTGCCAATCAGCCAGCTCATGTTCATGGAAATTCAATGATCCGATATTTGATAAATGAGTAAACTCGGATATCAATCAAAATAAATTATACACATTATGGCACCAATGAAACAGAAGCAAAATATGTTCGCTGCTATTGAACCTTTGCTATCTTTGGCTTCCTTCTAAATGGTGTATACATGTCCTTGTGGTGAATCAGAATATAATGTATTATATATATAACCATTATTAATACTTTGCCACTGAACCTCTGTAGTATGTTGCTCAGATTATCAGATAAGAGTACTGTTAGCAATTCAGAGCTCTCTCCTCTCCGGACTTCTCTGAATAAGAGGAACAAAGGAGGAATACTTAGCTGCTTAATTGCGCAGCCTAATGGCTTACTGCCAGTCTTTATTTGTAGTGTGAGTCAGGCTGTTGAAACAGCCGGATCATGACTCAGTACTCCTAGATTACAGGATCATCTAACTGTCCTGCGGACCAGGACTCACACCACCAGACTCCCCTAGAATATAGGATCACCTACTGACCTGCTCTAACAGCTAACAGTTAACTGATTAAGGACTCAGTCTGCTGCTACACGCGGACACTTATTCAGAACAGAAAATAGCTATGACTGAAACAGTCAAGACTTACTAACAAATCACCCCCTAAGGCTTGTGTTTCAGTCTTGTCTGCTGCTTCATCACCCCAATCCTTGCTCGCAGTTCACAGAACCTCACTCTTCCAAGTGCCTTGGTCCCAATGTCTGCCAACTGATCCTTGGAGTCTATAAATTTCACGTGGATACTTCCATCCTCCACGCATTGCCTCACATAGTGATAGCGCACCCGAATATGCTTGCTGCGCTCGTGGAAGACAGGGTTCTTCATGAGTGCAAGGGCGGATTTGTTATCTACCATCGAACACACTGGCTTGGTTTCTTCTTGCTTCAAATCTGCCAGTAGCCAAGCTAACCAAACTCCTTGAGTTGATGCTGATGTTACTGCAATGTACTCAGCTTCGCATGAGGACATGGCTACCACCCTCTGCTTAAGTGAATGCCAGCTGATCAAATTTGATCCAAGGAAGAACAATACGCCAGAGGTGCTATGGCTATTGTCAATGCCACCGGCATAGTCACTGTCACTATAGCCGGTTAACTTCGCTCCGCCCACACCTCGCTGATAGTAACAACCATGGTTGATTGTCCCAGCAACATAGCGCATCACTCGTTTCAGTGCAGCCATATGTTCACTAGTTGGCCGCTGCATGAAACGACTCAAATAGCCAACAGCAAAGATCAGATCAGGCCTTGTGTGAACCAGGTAGCGGAGGCTTCCTATCAAACTTCGATACAGCTTTGCATCTTCCTCCTTGGCTTCACTGTCACGACTCAGTTTGAGTCGTTGCTCTTTGGTGTTTGTGCTGAATTGCAGCCCACCATTTCTCCAGCTTCCAGTATCTTGATGGCATAGTGTGCCTGACACAGACTGATCCCAGCGGAGCTCTGCACTTCTAGTCCAAGGTAGAAGGAGAGCAGTCCAAGATCTGACATTCTGAACTGCTTCTTCATCTCTTCTTTGAACCTTGAAATCTCTCCTGCAGCTGTTTCGGTGATGAGCAAGTCATCAACGTACACTCCAACTATGAGGCGCCCTCTGTTTCTTCCTCTGCAGAAGATGGCTGGTTCATGTTCGCTCTGGCTAAAACCAAGCTCGCGAAGCGTGCTGTCCAGCTTCGCATACCATGCCCGTGGAGCTTTACGGAGCCCATAGAGTGCCCTACGCAGACGTAGGACCTTGTTCTCTTCTCCTGTGACGACAAAACCCTGAGGCTGATGAACATACACTTCTTCTGAAAGTTCCCCATTCAGGAATGCAGTCTTCACGTCCATATGATGGACTTCCCAGCTCTCGCCAGCGGCTAGCGCCAGGATAAGGCGTACTGACTCCATTCGTGCTACGGGAGCGAAGACTTCTTCAAAGTCGACGCCTGCCTGCTGCGCATACCCCTTAGCAACGAGATGAGCTTTGTGTTTGACCACAGCCCCAGATTCATCCTTCTTCAGTTTGTAAATTCACTTGAGTCCGATGGCTCGGTGCCCATGTGGCAGCTCAGTCAGTTCCCAGGTCTGATTCTCCTTAATGGAGTCAATCTCTTCCTTCATTGCTGTACGCCAAACTGACTCTTGTTCAGCCTCTGCAAACGTTGCTGGTTCAGCACCTTCAGCAGCCAACTGAAGCTCTTCCTGAATGCGTCGTGGCCTACCTCTTCGTGGCACATTTCGACGAGCCTGCCTTGGAACTGGCTCATTTATGTTATTGATGTTATCCATTCGCCTGTAACGGATCGGAGTTTCATCATGGTAGGCATCCAACCTATCCTCATCATTCTCCAGTGGTGTCACAATCTCAGGGGGCATTTGTGTCATCTGTGGAGGTGTTACAGCCTCTGGCTGAAGTGCCTCCTGATCTGCTGGTGGTGTTACCGCACCCTCTGGATGTGGTAATTCAGCCATGTCTTCTGGATGTCTTCTCTCAACACCATGGTCAGGTGGTGGGAAGGCTGAGTAGAATTCAACTGAGAAATCCTGATCTGCTCCATTACCTGCACCAGAAGACCAATTCCAGCCCCGATTCTCATCGAAGATGACATCTCTGGAGATGCTGACTTGCCCAGTCCTTGGATCGAGCATTTTGTATGCCTTGGACCCTTCTGCATACCCGATGAAGACCATTGGAGAGCTTCGATCTTCAAACTTTTTTAGCATCGGCCTTTTGTCCTTGACAAAACTGAGACACCCAAAAATCTTCAGGAAGCCAACTGCTGTTTTTCTACCATGATAGGCTTCAAACGGTGTCATTCCGTCTAATGACTTGGTTGGGGCGCGGTTCAGGAGAAAAACAGCAGTGGTAACTGCCTCTCCCCAGTAGCGCGCTAGTACTCCTCTTTCCTTCAGCAATGCACGAGCCACAGCAAGTATGGTCTGGTTTCGGCGTTCTACCACGCCGTTTTGTTGAGGAGTATAAGGTGCAGAGAACTGTCTTTGGACACCCTCTCCGGTGCAATAGTCAGCAAACTCTTTAGCAGTGAACTCGCCCCCATTATCAGTCCGTAGGACTCTCAGTGATCGCCCAACTTCTAACTCAGCTGCGGCTTTCACTTCTTTGATGGCTGCTGCTGCATCACTCTTAACAGAGATTAGGCGGATCCACATATAGCGTGTGGCATCGTCGACGAGCAAGAGAAAATAGCGACGACCACCCGGCGTTCTTGGCGTGATTGGTCCACACAGATCACCATGGACCAGATCAAGAGGGGCTGCTGCTCTGTAGTTGGATTGTGTTGGAAACGGTGCCCGACGCTGCTTAGTGATAATGCAGACGTCGTAGACACGATTCCTTCTAATTTCAGGCAGTCCTCTCACCATTCCTTGCCGGTTTAGTTGGCACAACGCATCATAGCCTATGTGGCCATAGCGTGCATGCCAACGTTCTCCCTCTCCTTCCAGTCGAGTACTCGGACATAATTGGCTTGCAATGTCTGCCTGCAGTACATACAGTCGATTCACCCCACGGTCAATCTTGGCGAGAAGGCGGCGGCGTTGATCCCAGATGCGGAGTACACCCTTTTCAATTAGCACCTTACACCCCTTCTGGTCTAGTTGACCGAGAGAGATGATGATATTCTTGAATGCTATTCTTGAGGCGGGGAATGAGGAGCACATCACCAAGCTTGATCTTCTCTCCTGTTTTACTGGTGAAAGTGATAACACCGTGCCCACGAATCTGCACAAGAGAGCCGTCGCCAAAACGCATGGTTCCTTGCACACCGTGATCCAGCTCTGAGAAGACCTCCTCTTTCCCTGTCATATGGCTGGTGGCACCAGTGTCCAAGTACCAACCTTCCAGGTGATCTCCTTCACTGTCAGCACCAAGGAAAACATGAGCATCTGGTTCATGCAGATGAATACCTTCTCGAAGCGGGGAAACCGGATCACTGGCGAGTTCGCAGACGTTTGCCATCAGCAGGGATTCTTCCTCTTCCTTGCAGGTAAGGTTTGCCTGATCCTTCCTCGGCGCACGACAATCTCTTGTCCAATGCCCCTTCTTACCACAGTTGTGGCAGATGTCCCCTGGGTTCTTCTTCTTCTTCTTCGGTGCACACGATCGACTCTTTGATCTGTTTTTCCCGTATGGAGCTTTGAAGTCCCCTGATCACCCTTCTTCTCCTTCATGCGTGCTTGCCACTGCTCTTCTGTGAGCAGCAGTTTGCCTCCTGCAGCCAAGCCTTCATCATCCTCACCGCGTCCTTCAACTGCTCTAAGGCGGCCAGTGATCTCATCAATTGTCATCGTTGATATGTCGAGCAATGATTCAATTGAGACAGGACAGGTGCGAATTTCTTCGGCACCACACGGAGATACTTGGCGGCGACCTTCCGCAGCTCCTCAGGGTCCCCAAGAATCTCCAATTCCTGGACCATTTTGGCAAGGCGCAGTGCGAAGTCATCGAGTGACTCCCCATCATGGAAGGAGATGTTCTCATACTGCCTTCTGATGCGCTGGGCCGCTGAAATGCGCGCCCGATCGGAGTCTAACCTTGACAACTCCAGCTGCTCCCAGGTAGCCTTGGCGGAAGGCTTTGATGCAAGCGTGGATGCCATCTCCAGTGGCACCCCCCGAAGCAGGGCCTCCATGGCCATCTGATCCTCCACCTTGTCGGCCGTCCCTTCCTGGATGGCAGTCCAGAGTCCCCTGGCGCGCAGCATGACGCGCATCATGGCTGACCAATCCCAGTAGTTTGTCTTCGTGAGCAGTGGGAACTGCCCACTGACCTCCCTCATCATTCTCGCCGGAGCAGGGTCGGGGGGCGACCAGCGCGCCCACGGCGACGGGGGAAGGTGACAGTGGTCGCCTTCGAATGGGAGACTGGGATCCTTGTGGGTGTTGCGACATGGCCCTAGGCACTGAACCTGGCTCTGAATCCAATTGTTAGCAATTCAGAGCTCTCTCCTCTCTGGACTTCTCTGAATAAGAGGAACAAAGGAGGAATACTTAGCTGCTTAATTGCGCAGCCTAATGGCTTACTGCCAGTCTTTATTTGTAGTGTGAGTCAGGCTGTTGAAACAGCCGGATCATGACTCAGTACTCCTAGATTACAGGATCATCTAACTGTCCTGCGAACCAGGACTCACACCACCAGACTCCCCTAGAATATAGGATCACCTACTGACCTGCTCTAACAGATAACTGTTAACTGATTAAGGACTCAGTCTGCTGCTACACACAGACACTTATTCAGAACAGAAAATAGCTATGACTGAAACAGTCAAGACTTACTAACAAGTACTAAGAAAATATGAGATTGTATCAGGACATATGTTCCATATTGAGTGGTTGAAATCTTTGAAGGTGGTTATTTTTTGTTTTGCTAAATGATCTATTTGTGTCATCTTGAGTTGAACGCTTTAGCTGCTTCCTATTTTTGACCACAGAGCGTTGAAGAAGCAGAATGCCGCAGGGCATATGACTATGCTACTGAGATTTACATGTCATCTTTCAACGGCAGCACATTAGCTGAAGAAGTAAGTCAAAATTTCAGTAGAGCTGTGTGGTCAACATTGTAGCATGTGCTAACCTTGTAACTTTTAGGATGCTTTAAGGGATGCACATGAGGCTGCTTTAAGAAAGGCACTTGATGCATACAACAATGCTGCTGTTGGAACTGGTACTTCACGTGCTCATTATGAGAAACTTCTTAATAACTTCTGCAAAAAGGCATTTCAGGTGCGCTTGTCACTTCTCTTTTAATCATTCTGAAGAATGTTGATGAGACCTTTCATATTGCTTGGTTGACAACAAAGTGAACCCATGTGTTATTGTAGTATTTCACCAAAAATCTGGTCTGTTTCATTTCGTTAAGATGTGTGACCTCTAGTCGCTTTCAACTAAAATAGTATTGCAGTAAGCTTTTCAGCCGGGTTTGATGTGTGAGTTTTTGATTCTGCAAGTATGTGAATGATATGATACCATACTGATATTTAGTAGAGCAGAAACTTCGCTATCTATCTAATTATTGTTGGTATACTTACTACTTTTGTATTATGATACATTCAAACTTTTATTCCTACAAGTTGGTTGAGAATGCAAAAGTCATTTTGTTTGGTGTATGTGACCTGGATATATTCTCTGCTGAAAGATGATGTAATATATGAAAGTTCAAATCTGGTTTCTTGTAGTTTTATATGCCTTTTTTCTTTTTTTTTATCATAAGTTGTAAGACTCAATCAGGCACCATGGTTATTGAGGTGTCACCTCAGCATCAATTATGCATTGCTGAAATATCCAGGCTGCCTTGCCTTGCGATAGATAGGGGTAAGAGGCTGTATGAACTATGAAGGGTTTTAGAGGATGCGGCTTTCTGGGGATCAGCTATGTCTGGCGCATGGCCATTCCCCCTGTTGCTGCTCTCTTGCCGTCTCAGAGCACTTGTTGCCAGCAGGATCTTCCCACAGATTGCAGTCCCTCCATTCGATGGGCCCATCCAGCAGAACATAAGGGAAGAAAAGGGTAGTAGAATGTAGGTTTCTTCTAGGAGGTGGTGTTTGACTTCTGGCAGTGTATTGAAAATTAGATTGGCAGTTTGTGAGGGTTTTGGATCAGTCCTTGATCTGCCCACTCGTTCTCCTGTTTTTTTTCTCAATATCATAGGCTTCTGTACACGTCATTGCCATGGGTGCTAGGTGTTCACTGCCCATCAGCCCATGAAATGGACACATACATTACACTTTATTAACCATGATGATCATGGAGCCTTGGCTCTATGATTGGGCCACTTAGAGTGGGAATTATCCAGTTGTTTATGTTTCTTTCACCAATGTTGTTTATTGATATTCTTTTCATCTTTTGTTGCCATTATTATTGATCTTTTTGCTGTCATGGATTTACCAGTGTTTCCATTTTTTTAGGATTACAAAAAGAATGCCTTTTTAGAGGCTGATAAGCAGTGCTCAACTGCAATAAAAAACATGGAGAAGAAGATTCGGGCGGCATGCTCTGCACCTGGCGTCAAAGTTTCTGGTGTGATCCAGGTATTTCTTCATTGTGACATGCATGCATCCTTGATTACTTAGTTGATATATCTTTCCATTATTTCATTGTTGTAACCATCAAGTGGGATGGATATTTAAAAATCTTTTACTTGGACCTTTTTTAATATGGAAAACTGTAGGCTAGTTTCTCGCCGCAGATTATCTAATCTAAATATAAAATAGTGAGACCTTTATGTTCAGATCATCAGATGGGAAGACAGGACATGTCACAAGAATATTAATAAAAGATAGAATGGCAACATCTTTAGAATGGAGTTTACGGCCTCAGAGGGATCTTTTACAAACTAGTATTCAACGCACTGTTTATAACTTTGCTTGGCTCAATGTTTTCATTTGATGCTGAGGCGACACAATTTTTTTTGCAGGTTCTTGAAACTTCACTCACTGAATATGAAACTTCTTGTTCTGGCCCGGGAAAATGGAAAATGCTTGCAGCATTTTTAAGACTATGGTTTGTCCCTTCCTCTGAGCCTTCGAAATTTCATGCTCATACCTCATGTCATGATCAATTTGTTTCTTTCTTCCAGAAGATAAAATCAGAATTGAAAGTTTTTAGTGTTTTTGTCATCAGTTAATTCTTTTCTGCAGGTGTCATTCACACTTATTTCATTTGAGTTTTTATCAGTAACTTCAAGCACTAGGATACCTTTTTCCATGGAGGTTTACCTTCTGCATCTGCAGATTCTATTGCAATAGCGATGGGCGTTCAGGATTACACGAAATATCGAGTCGGGAAATTCGGGATCTAAAAACTTCGGGTTTTCAAAATTACGACCCGACATTGTACCCAAATTTTCGAGTACCCGAAAATTCAGGTTTGGGTTACCCATATTACCTGAACAGTGACAAAACAACAAAAAAAGCTAAAAAATGCAGCAGCCTAAACAGAAATAAAGTTGACATTGCAGCGACAAAATAAGTGGAAGTTTACAAGGATAGTTGAAGGACATTAGGGTGACTGTATAACATTACTGGAATAAAAGAATTAGTAGATCTGTTCCGCCCAAAAATTACATGCAAGCCATGACCAAATCCCAGAGCGTGTTGGGCCAAGCGTGGAAAAGTCGCATCCCAAACTAGAGATCGGGTATTTCAGGTACCGAACATCGTTACCCGAAAATACCCGAAGTGTTATCGGGTTTTGTCAGCGATACAAAAGGCTTGTAAGGTGCCCGCCTAGGGGGGTAGGCGGCCGCAAGGCGCGGGGGGTGGGGGGGGTGGGGGTGGCGCCGGCGGAGGAAGCCAGCCGCCGCCGATCCGCGCCCTGAGTGGGGGATCCGCTTAGGAAAGGACCGCTGGCGGGCGGAGGAAGGGGACAGGGAGATCCGCTCGGGAAAGAATGGGGGGGGTGCCGCCAGCAGGGGAAGCAGCACATTAGTCCGCAATCCGCGCCTGGGTGAGGAAGGGGGCGGGGCGGGGAGATCCGTCCACTCGGCAAAGGAATTGGTGAGTGCGGTGCGCTCATCTGCGCGAGGCGCCCAGGAATCGGTCCACCCTAGGGGGGTCAGGAGGCCATCTAGGTAGTGGTGTATGTGTCGCAGGCTACTGGAAGTGGGCTGGGCTGAGACAGAGAAGAGAGACGGGCCGGAGAACACCAACCCTGATAACAAATATGTACTAATTTTCAATTTTTATGATTTATTGCCACAGTGTCTAACGCCTAGGCTCTAGGCGGAGGGTCAACGCTCGCCTAGCGCCTTTTGGAACCTTGGGTTTTGTAAATCTCTACCCGAAACAATTTTGGGTCTTTTCAGGATTTTCGGGTTCGAGTTCAGGTTTTTTCGGGATTATAGTTCGGGTTCGGGTTTTATGCCCACCTCTATATTGCAACAGGAGGGGGTTTTATAGCTATGTATTTGCTCAACAAGGCCAGAAGTGACATTCACAAATCACTAAATGATAATTGCACACATATTTACAGTCCATGATGCCATGTTTTGACTTTGGAACTCAGTCTCTTTTTTTTTTGGCATGTTGAACCTGGTTTCATTTAATAGTAGATGCTATGTGAACTTATTGTTGCATATGATTGTGGTAACGGGTTATTGTAATGTCACAAGACCTGTAATATAGCTGTAGCCATTTGCTAAGAACTTCCTTAGCATACTCATTTGTTTGATCCATTCTCTGTTCTGAAACTATTGCTTCGGTATATAATTCTACAATTTTTTATTTTAGTTTATAAATTTCAACTTACTGGTATTTTGGCATATCTAAGAATCTGATAATATTATGCTTCCAGTTTGGAAGGGCCTATATTGGATCTCTGCTTGAAGTTAATAAACGAAGCTGAGTCATCGAGGAGTTCCTTTGCTCTAAGATGTCGGTCAAATGAAGATCAGCTGGAACTTCTAAAGAAGCAACTCGAAGCTAGCGAGACGCACAAATCTGAATACCTGAAGCGGTATGAAGCTGCTATAAATGAAAAGCAAAAAGCCTCTGCTGACCTTACTGGTCATCTTGCAAACTTGAGGACCAAGTGTAGCACTTTAGAAGAACGCTGTGTGAGCATATCTAAAGAACTTGATCATGTCCGTCATGAATGCACTGATCGGAGGGCAAAATATGAGCAATCTGTTTCTCAGAACAAAGCTGAACAAGACAGATATGTTGCTCAGTTGGTATCTCTTGAGTCTAGATATAGCTCTGCGGAGGGAAAGTTGGGGGCGGCTCGTGAACAAGCAGCCTCCGCTCAAGATGAGGCTGCAGAATGGAGGAAGAAATATGAATCAGCTGCTGCACAGGCCAAAACTGCCCTAGAGAGATTAGCATCAGTGCAAGATCAAATAAACAAAATCGCGCAAGAAAGGGAAAGTTCTATAAGGGCAGAATTTGCTACACATTTGGAGGAAAAGGTCCAATCTTTCTGCCTCTCTTCCCAAGTTTTGTATTTGTTTGATGCTTGTCATTACGATCTTGCATGTATCTGATGACATCTTATTACTGGCAGGAAGAAGAAATAAGGAAATTAAATGCAAAGATTAGGCATGTAGAAAGTGAAGAACATGTGTTGGTTGAGCGCTTGCAGGTAATAGCTGCATTCTGATTAGCATTTCAATCTTCCCTCGAATAGATGCATTCCATTTTAACTGAACTATATTTTTCTGATGCTTGAACACAACTTTAGGTTGCGGAATCAAAAACACAGAGTAATAACAAGGAAACAATGACCTTGAAGGATGAAATTAAAGAACTAACAAGCAAATTAGAATTTGTAAGAGAGAGAGCCATATCATATGAAAAGCAAGCTAGAATGCTTGAACAAGAAAAAAACCATCTTCAAGAGAAGTTTTTGTCTGAATGTAAGAAATATGATGAGGCAGAAGAAAGATGCAAGTCTGCAGAAAGGGATGCAAAAAAAGCTACTGAGTTGGCCGATGCAGCTAGGACTGAGGTTATTGCATGCCAGAAAGAGAAGGATGAAGCACAACGGTTGTCAATGGAAAAAGTAGCAGTTATTGAGAGAATTCAAAGACAAGTTGACAGATTAGAACAGGAAAAAGTAAATCTATTAGGCGAAGTTCAGAGGATCCATAATTCTGAATCTGATGCCTGGTCCAAGGTTACCTTGCTTGAGAGTAGAGTTTCTGAGAGGGAGAAAGAAATGGATGATTTACTGAGCCGTAGCAATGAGCAGAGGTCCAGTACTGTTCATGTCCTTGAGAGCCTTTTGGCAACAGAACGTGCGGCTAGAGCTGAAGCTAATAAGCGTGCAGAAGCCTTATCTCTACAGCTACAATCCACCCAAGGTAAACTTGATATACTCCATCAGGAGCTGACATCAATCCGACTTGTTGAAACTGCACTGGATGGCAAACTTCGGACTACCACTAGGGGTAAAAGATTGAGAGAGAATGAAGCAGGCATGGAGTCTGTCCAAGATATGGACATTGACCAGCCAGAAAGGAGCAGAAAAAGAACCAAAACCAACACTGGCCCGTTAAAGCATGTCCAAACTGAGGACGGTGGTTCTGTTCATATGGGGGAAGACAGTGTCACAGTTAGCACGGATATAAAAGATGGCACTCCAGGTGGCTACAAAAAGTTCACCATTGCGAAGCTGAAAGAGGAGCTGACTAAGCATGGGTTTGGTGCGCAGTTGCTAGAGCTAAAGAACCCTGCCAAGAAGGATATACTTGCTCTTTACAAGAAGCTTGTTTTGGGCGAGTAACTCGCACCACAATCTGCAAAGTGCTTGGTTTGTGTGCTTCAGCTGTCAGCCGTGTGGAGTGTGGTTTCAGTTTGCAGTGTATATTTATCCTGATTCGTGCCTAGTCTAGGATAGCCTCACTTAGAAGTCCATATTTAATGAGCTGTTGCCTAATTGGTTTTGGGGTCATTTGGTCCTGCTGATTAGTTTGTACCATGGTGTACATTTATCGTTTTTTGGTTTGTGATTAGGCCTGCGTATTTTTTAGTTTGTTGATCGTGTCATGACACTGGGCTTGTATATTTCGTGCTAGGTTAACAAACTGAATCCCTGGATGCCCTCTTAACCTATTCCAGATCTTTGGCAAGTTTGTATACATTTGTGGATGGTTGTTTATGCCCTCTCTTTCTTGTATGATGTATTGGAGCGCCCTTTTTCAGAAATGTTGTTTGCTGCATCCTGCAGGTAAGATGAGGTTCGGCAAATTGAGACGAGATCTTTGAAACTGCAATATTTAGTTCCGTTCTCTTGCTAGCAACGACTTGGTTCATTTGTCAGGCTTGCCTTCGACGGGAGGAACGATACATCCTCGTGTTTGCACTGTTGCTCGTTTTTCGTAATGTTTTGCAGGTACACTTGGACATGTACACTCCCACAGTAGATGTCTTTGCTTGCACGCTCCGCACGTGACTGCTGACGACGTTGTCAGTATGGAGACAACAAGGTGGTCACGCCAGCTAAACGGGATGAGGCTGACAGTACGGTAGTCTATATACGGGTGGTCCTTGGTGGGACATGTTCTGCACCCCCACTTGACAGTACGGTAGTCTATTTTTACACTTCTGTTAGGTGGCTTTCCATTCTCATGTCGGCTTTCACAGGTTTTGAAACTGCAACAAGGATGAAAGCTTCAAGGCCAGCAGAAGGAACACTGGAGCCTCTTCACTAATCAGCATGCGCTTACCACGGCCTGTTGGACAGATTGGGTCGCATAACCAACCAGTGAAAGCTGTCGATGGCATCAACGGAGGAGTAGTAGATGGACCAAACTGACGATGCCAGTTTCCGTCACACATCGCCTTCTCAGTTTGGCGCCATGCCCGGGGTGGCGTCGTACGTTCCGCTCCGAACCGAAAAAGACAATGCAGAGGTAACCAAACATGGGGCCGTTTCTGGCCGAGCGGAGTGGCTCGGATGACAGGTGGATCTCAGCCGGCATCCTAACGCTTCGCGGCCGGCACTACAAGAATAGGTCCGAAGTATTTTTATGAGCTTTAAAGTTATTTTCGTGAGCCGGGTTATAGCTCACGATAATATGTTTAATTTCGTCGGCTTCTATTTAGCCTCACGATAACATGTTTAATTTCGTCGGCTGTGTTGACAGCTCACGAAACTACGCATATTTTTGTCGGCATTGTAGGAGGCTCACGAAACTAGACGATATTTTCATCGGCTTGGGGCCGGCTCACGAAAGTAACTATATTTTCATCGGCTTGGGAGCCGGCTCACAAAAATACTTCCTAAAGTACCAAGTATTTTCGTTGGCTTGGGAGCTAGCTCATAAAAGTAACAACGTTTCCGTCGGCCTGGGGGCCCGCTCACGAAAATACTTCCTAAAGTATATTTTCGTCGGCTTGGGGGCTGGCTCACGAAAGTATCTTTTAATTTCGTCGGCTTGGGGGCCGGCTCACGAAACAACAATTAATTCCGTGGGCTTCCAGGTAGGCTCACGAAATTACATGGTCTATCCATCTCGAGCCCCGACCCAGCTTCAGTGTTGTCCGAACCTTAGCCACACACGCCGCCGCTCGGTCCAGACCGTGAGGCTGCGCCGCCGCTCGGTCCAGACCGTGAGGCTGCGCCGCCGCCAGCCGCTTGTGCCGCGCCGCCGCCGCCAGGCCGTACGCCGCGCCGCCGCTGCGCCACTAGCCTCTAGCACCGGCATGGGCCTAGGTTGTACACCAGGCCACCGCAAGACTAACACGAGAGAGAATCAACCTGTTTTTGTTGGATTCGTGAAGTTTTGGTCCGGGCTAGATCTAAGCCGTTGTTGGATCTGTTGTAATCCATTTGAGGCTCCACCGCCCGGCCGCTTGTGCGTGCCGCCCCCTCGGCCTTGCGCCGCGCCGCCGCAAAACCTTCATCGTCGCGTCGCGGAACAACCTTTGTCCTACAACTCAAACTCAAAGGTAACTCATTTTTCTCTGTTGCCTCTATTAATTTATTTCTTGCAAGTGAAATAGCGTGAAGAGGCAGCTACTACAGCTAGAAGCAATGTGCTTTGAGCTCGAGAAACACCCTTGCGGGCCGGTTGAGACTGTTGGAAGATGAAGATTTAGTCACATAAAATAACAACAACAAGATCCCGGATTTTATCTAGAATGCCGAAGATAAAAGCGTCGGCTTGCAGCTATAGTTGTTAGCTTCTAGATTATAATTGTAACAACTTTTGGTTTATCTTCTTCTTTATTTTATCTCTTGATCACCGGTTGGTGGCGTAATCGCACCTGTAACAACCGAAGATCCTCATGTACTCGTCTATTTAAAGTAACACGCAGCCTGCCGTGGCTAGGCCAACAACGGCAGTTCTCCTATTTCCACAGGGTGACCAGAGCCGCTACATATCCAACGAGAAATGAGCAACTCGGCGTTATCTTCGCATGTATCAGCCTATACCGGGATCAATACTCTTAGCCATCCGATTGAGAAGTTGACCCGAGAAAATTATCTACTCTGGAGGGCGCAGGTTCTACTCTTTGATTTCCTAGATGGAACCCTCAAGATGCCAGTAGAAGAACTGATTATCAAGAAGTCTGACAAGACGACAGAGAAGATTATCAACCCAGACTACATGAGTTGGGTTATTCAAGATCAGCAACTTCTAAGTTATCTCAACTGTACCTTGTCCAAAGAAATTTTGGCATAGGTGGCAATGTATTCCACATCCGCAGAGGTGTGGAAAGCAATACGGGAGAGCTTCATGTCACAATCAAGAGCGCGAATTATGCATCTCCGAGCTAAGTTTTCCAGCACCCGAAAGGGTGATCTCTCCATTGCGGCCTACTTCTCAAAGATGAAAGAGTTTGCTGATGGGATGGAAGCAGCAGGAAAAAGGCTGGAGGATGACGATGCCATCTCCTATATTCTTACAGGACTAGATTCAGACTACAACTCCCTGGTCAAAAATGTAAGTACAAGATCAGATCCCATCTCGTTATCTGACTTGTTTGCACAACTCTTGGAAAGAGGCAAGGCTTGAAAAACATAACACACACTATCACTATAGTGCCAATTCTGCAGCACGTGGTGGATCACGTGGAAGAGGAGGTAAAGGCTACAGAGGAGGTTTTGGTCGAGGTGGTTTCGGCCGTGGTAGAGGACAGCAGCAAGGAGATCAAAGTTTCAGGCCAATGTGTCAAATCTGTGAAAAGATTGGACATACAGTTGCAAGGTGCTATAAGAAATTTGATAAAGAATTCAAGCTTGAAGAACAATCTGTCAACAGTATAACAGCATACTACGGCGTTGACACCAACTGGTATATAGATACGGGAGCCACAGATCACATAATGGGAGAGCTAGACAAATTGATCATAAAATAGAAATATAATGGACAAGAGAAAATCCACACTGCAAGTGGCTCAGGTATGAAAATTAATTTTGTTGGCACTTCCCCTCTTCCCACCTCTGCCCACCCTCTTCATTTGCGGCAAGTCCTTCATGTCCCTACCACTACAAAAAATCTTGTTTCCGTCCATAAACTTGCAACTGATAATCCTATCTTCATTGAATTTCACTCACAATATTTTTTGTCAAGGATCGGGTACGAAGAAGGTCATTCTGCAAGGCAAGTGTAGAGGAGGTCTCTACCCATGGCCATCCCTAGAAAACTCCTCTATGCATTATGCTCTTATGGTCTCCAAACCATAGTATGAATGTTGGCATCTTAGACTAGGACATCCATCTATGGCTATGGTCAATCGAGTTGTGAATGAAAATAAGCTACCGTGTTTTGCTTCCTTCAATAATGAGAGTATTTGTGATGCTTGTCAACTAGGAAAAAGCCATCGACTTCCATTTCCTAAGTCGCATAGCATCTCTAAAGCTCCTATTGAGTTAGTATTCTCTGATGTATGGGGCCCAACACCTACATCTGTTGGTCGTGTCAAATACTATGTTAGCTTCATAGATGATTTCAGCAAATTTACCTGGATTTATTTAATTCATCATAAATCTAAGGTGTTTCACAAATTCCAAGCTTTTCAGACCCTCGTAGAGAGGCTGTTCAACCGCAGAATACTTTCTGTTCAAACCGATTGGGGAGAGAGTATCAAAAGATTAACTCCTTCTTCAATCAAATTGGCATTTTACACCTAGTTATTTGTCCACACACATGCCAACAGAACAGTGTCGCTGAGAGGAAGCATAGACACATTGTTGAAATAGGCTTAACATTGCTTCCCATGCCTCAATGCCATTGAATTTTTGGAATGAAGCCTTCTCTACAGCCGCCTTTTTAATCAACAAAGTACCATCTCGAGTCATAGGCTATAAAACACCCGTTGAAAAATTATTTGGCAACAAACCGGACTATACACAACTTAGGGTGTTTGGATGTGCTTGTTGGCCTAATTTACGTCCCTACAACGGCCATAAACTTGCCTTCCGATCAACACAATGTGCCTTTCTGGGGTATAGTCCGGTGCACAAAGGATATAAGTACCTTGACATCAGTAGTGGTTGTGTCTATATTTCCCGTGATGTTTTTTTATGAAACAACTTTTCCCTTTCTCATCTACACCCTAATGCCGGAGCCCAACTTAAATCTGAAATTCTTCTCCTTGATCCAACGTTGCTACCCTTCCCAAGTGGAAATACTCAACAAAATTATTTTTCTGATCCTGCAGTTCCTTTGCATATTTCTGACCAGCAAATTTGTGGAGAAAATTGTTCTGAACAGGGACCAGAAGAAGCCACACGGAGTTTCCACACACAACAGATCCAGGCGCAAATACCCAAACAGATGTGGTCGTTGGCCCAGAATCCTGTGCTGATCCTCCTGCAGCAACGCGACAGCCATCAACCTCGGAGTCAGTACCGGCTGCATCAGTGCGTGACTTGCTAGACCACACGTGCATCGAGGTTGCACGATCCGAAGCTACTCCGCTGGGACACTGGTCGCCTGCGCCTCTGGGCTCCACGGAATCATCGTCAGGTGCTGCGCGAGTCAGACCATCTACGCCACGGCTTCCGCACTCCAATCCGAGTTCGCGTGGTCTACATCAGTCTGATGCAGATGTGCACGTCTCCCCATGTACCAAACCAGTGGATCACGGGGGAGTCTCGGGAGATATTAACCCAGCAGATTCGTCTCGGGATTTCAACCAGATCATCTACCGGCAAATACTACACAAAATCAAGCTCCTGTTACACATGATCAAGATATGATTTCTCGCCGAGAACACGCTTGCGGAATAATATTCTCAAAGTAAAGAAATTTGGTGATGATTTTATATGTTTTTACTACTGCCGGAGAGCCCAAGAATCTTGAAGAGGTATTGCGTGATAAGAACTGGAAACAAGCAATGGACACCGAATTTCAGGCCTTGTAAAGGAATAATACTTGACATCTTGTTCCTAGACAAAATGCGACCAACATCATAGATTCTAAATGGGTGTATAAGATCAAAAGAAAATCAGATGGCATTATTCACAAGTATAAAGCCAGGTTAGTTGCAAAAGGTTTTAAACAACGATGTGGTATTGACTATGAAGATACATTTAGTCAATAGTAAAGACAGCCACTATTCGGATTGTTCTATCTATTGCAATGTCAAAGAATTGGTGTCTTAGGCAGCTTGATGTGCAAAACACATTCCTTCATGGAGACTTGGAAAAAGAGGTCTACATGGTTCAGCCATCTAGATATGAGAATCAAAGGTATCCAAACTTTGTTTGTAAACTTGAAAGCTATTTATGGTTTAAAGCAAGCTCCTAGAGCGTGGTACTCAAAGTTGAGCTCTAGACTTATGCATCTTGGCTTTATACCATCAAAAGAAGATACATCTCTCTTTATCCTTCAAAAAGAAGGAATTACTATATACTTGTTAATCTATGTGGATGACATCATTGTAGCTAGCTCTTCTGAGCCAGCAGTTGAAGCCTTGCTAACAGATCTAAAGAAAGATTTTGCCTTAAAAGATTTAGGTGATCTACATTACTTTCTGGGAATTGAAGTTAAGGATACTAGAGAAGGGATCCTACTTTGTCAACAAAAATATGCAACAAAGATTATAATGAAGGCAGGTATGACAAAATGCAAATCAATCAAAACTCCATTATCTTCTACTGAAAAATTCCCAGCTCATGAAGGACGGGAGCTTGATACAGAAAACGCTACACGATACATTTGTCTGGTTGGTGCACTACAATATCTTACCCTTACTAGACCAGATCTGGCCTTTTCTGTAAATAAAATTTGTCAATTCTTACATAACCTAAGTACAGCTCATTTGATTATGGTTAAAAGTATTTTGAGATATATATACAAGGAACTATAAATTGAGGCATTATCTTTACAAAAGACAGTTCCCTTTAAATAAATGCTTTTGCAGATGGAGATTTGATAGGTTCTCCTGATGATAGAAGGTCTATAGGTGGTTTTGCTATCTTCCTTGGAGCTAATCTTATATCGTGGAGTAGCAGGAAACAACCTACTGTTTCACGCTCTAGTTCTGAGGCAGAATATAAGTCAATTACAAATGCAACCTCAGAGATAATCTAGGTACAGACAATTCTGAAAGAATTAGGCATAAAGCAATAAGGCATTCCAACTCTATGGTGTGATAATTTGGGAGCGACTTTTATGACTTCAAATCCAATTTTTCATGCACGTACCAAACACATTGAGATAGACTATCATTTCGTGAGAGAGAGAATAAGCTGTTGCAGGTCAAGTTTATCTCATCAAAGGATCAAATTGCCGATGGATTCACCAAGTCATTATCCTCTTCAAAACATGCTGAATTTCAATACAGTCTGAACATGGGAAGTTCAGATCGAGGAGTGTTGGAAGATGAAGATTCAGGCACATAAAATAACAGCATCAAGATTCTAGATTTTATCTAGAATGACTAAGATAAAAGCGCCGGGCTTACAGCTATAGTTGTTAGCTTCTAGATTAGAATTGTAACAACTTTTGGTTTATCTTCTTTTTTGTTTTATCTCTTGATCACCGGTTGGTTACGTAATCTCACCTGTAACAACCGAAGATATTCATGTACTCGTCTATTTAAAGTACTTCCTCCGTTCCATTTTAGTTGACGTTGGATATTAGTTCTCCCAACGTCAATTAAAATGAAACGGAGGGAGTAACACGCAGCGCGCCGTGGTTAGGCTAACAAGGGCAGTTCTCCTATTTCCACAGACCCCGTGTTCGACGGCGACCCCGGCCGGCCAGCAGCTAGCGTTCCGCTCTCCCACATGAAAGCACAGCTTTCCGGCCAAGACAAGCCGTCCGTAGTTTAAGTTTATGAGCTTGTGTATAGGGTGCCGACGTTCCCTCGACGACGCCCTGCTAGTCCTCAAGTTATTATGGCGCTCGTCATCGCCACGTGGTACAGGACAGCAGATTGGACAAGAGAAAATCACGTGGAGTTGCCGTACGCGCTTCGTGTGCTCCGTCCAGACCTCCTTGTAAGCTCGATCCATAGTCCATATATAGACAGCCACCAGCACCTAGCCGGCCCGGCCGGCATCGTCGTTCTTGGTCGATCCATCTCCGTTCAACTCCAAACACTGTGATCTCTACGGTGTCATGGAGCAGGCGGCGACATGTTACTACCTCTTCCTCTTGGTGGCTCTGCTCCTCCCTCTCCTGCTGCTCAGCGAGCTCCTCAAGAAGGGGCGCGGCGGCGTAGCCGATGACGACGACGAGAAGATGATGAGGCTGCCGCCCGGCCCCTGGCGTCTGCCGGTGATCGGCAGCCTGCATCACCTCATCGGCAAGCCGCTCGTGCACCGCGCCTTGGCCGACCTCGCGCGCCGTCTGGACGCGCCGCTCATGTACCTCAAGCTCGGCGAGGTCCCCGTGGTGGTGGCCACGTCCCCGGCCGCGGCGCGCGAGGTCATGCGGACGCACGACGCCACGTTCGCCACGCGGCCGCAGAGCCCCACCGTCAGGGTCATCACGGCGGACGGGCAGGGCCTGGTGTTCGCGCCCTACGGCAACCTGTGGCGGCAGCTCCGCAAGGTCAGCATCCTCGAGCTGCTCAGCGCCCGCCGCGTCCACTCGTTCCGCCGCGTCCGGGAGGACGAGGCGTCGCGCCTCGTCGCCGCCGTCGCCGCCGCGCCGCCGGGACGGGCCGTCAACGTCAGCCAGAGGATCTCCGCACTGATCGCCGACACGACGGTGCGCACCATCATCGGGGACAGGTTCAGGAGGCGCGACGAGTTCTTGGCGTTGCTCGAGGAGGGGCTCAAGCTCGTCTCCGGGTTCAGCCTCGGCGACCTGTTCCCGTCGTCCCGGCTCGTCAACTTGGCCACCCGCACGACAAGGCTAGCCTACGCTAACCACAAGAAGGGCTTCGAGCTGATGGAAGACGCAATCAAGCAGCATGAAGAACGGAAAGCGGCGACCGGCGCATTCGAGGAGGAGGACCTACTGGACGTGCTCTTGAGAATACAGAAGGAGGGCGGCCTCGACACGCCGCTCACCATGGGAACCATCAAATCCGTTATCCTCGTACGTCGTAAGCTGCAGCTTCCAAGAATGTGTCTATTCGTTTATACATGCACCTAGCTAGCTCATTTCCTGGTTGACGAAACTAGCTAGTTAACCAATCTCGCTGCTGTTAATGTAAGTAGGATCTATTCAGTGCCGGAAGCGAGACGGCAGCAACGACACTCCAGTGGGCAATCTCAGAGCTCATGAGGAACCCTGACGTGATGAAGAGAGCACAGGACGAACTGCGCAGCAACCTAAACGGGAAGCCGAAAGTGACCGAGGACGACCTGGCTCAGATGAAGTATCTGAAGCTCGTCCTCAAGGAGACCCTGAGGCTGCATCCGCCGGCACCTCTGCTCATCCCGAGGGAGTCCATGGAGCCATGCGAGATCCTCGGGTACCATGTGCCCAAGGGCGCCACGGTGCTTGTGAACGCATGGGCCATCGCCAGGGACCCTAGACACTGGGAAGACGCAGAGGAGTTCAAGCCGGAGCGGTTCGAGTGTGGCACGGTCGACTTCAAGGGCATGGACTTCGAGTACATACCGTTCGGTGCAGGCAGGAGGATGTGTCCCGGGATGGCGTTCGCGTTGTCCAACATGGAGCTCGTGCTCGCAGCTCTGCTCTACCACTTCGACTGGAAGCTCACCGACGGGTTAAGGCCGAGCGAGCTGGACATGACGGAGGAGATGGGCATCACCGCTCGGAAGAAGAAGGACCTGCACCTGCATCCCGTCGTGCGCGTGCCGCCCCAGTCGTCAACTTAGTAATATATACATGCTCTTAAAAGATGGGATTGGGATTTCTATTTCGTGCCGGTTTTGAAATATACCGCTACAGATCACGAAACCGGCTCAATACAGTTTGCATCTAGTCTGAAATATGCCACTGAAATACGCATGATGATTGATGCACGTGTGTATTTTATGTGTATCGGCTAAAAAGGCCCCTCTTTTCACGACGCCGCCGCAGCTCCGAGGAGGCCATCGTGGCTAGAAAACGTGGAGCGACGACACGAGGCTTGTCGTGCAGCTCCATTCCGTGGCGGCAAGGGGCTCCAGGGCGGGCGGACGCGGCGGCGCAGGGTCCCAGCGCAGCGTGTGGTGCGGCGGCGGCAGCGGCAGCGGCGTGAAGAGAGCTGGGGCTCGGGGCAGCACGTGGTGCGGACGCGACAGCGGAACGAGGAGGTGGAGCCCGAGGCGGCGCAACTGGGCGGGGCGCGGCAGTGGAGCTTTAGGTCCCAAGGTAGCGGGCGTATGGGGTGAAGCGTGGGGCTCGGGCACGGTCAAGATCCAGAGTCTTGCTTGTCGGAGTTGGAGCCTACCATGTCTCTCATGCTGGATGTGGAGGTGGGTTGTAACCTTAACATGCTCTGTTTTCCTCGGTGTACTCTGTTTTCGCTGGGATGCTCTGTTTTTGGGCCTAAAGGACCATGTAAGTCTATACAGCGTTGAAAACTTCACCCTATTATTACAAGCATCCCTTTCCTTGTTATGAATAAAATATAATATTTAACAAATTAGAATGTTTCTTACGCAACACCGACAGAATTCTAAAAAAAGGACGTAACCAGTGCTGAAGGCTCCCACACATATAAAGGAAAAAATTTCGCAGAAAAAAAAAACAAGCAATCAAACCCGTATCTGTGGTGCTCAATTTATCTTTGAGATGTATATTGGCACTTTTTCTTTATCGTGGTAATAATGTACCATATTGTCAGTTTTTTGCTTAAATATCAATGAACATTTGTGCCACAAAGCCTAGTATCAGTATGCTCAAGTCATCGATAAAAAGAACCTACAACATTCATATTAACATTTGCGATGCAAGATGCACATCATGACAGCAGGATCACATGGAAAGATCTATTTAGGAAAATTTATTCTGCCAAAAATTAACATTACAAGCTCAAAATATCGAAGATGCCGGAATGGCATGAAAAAAATCAAGTTTTTTTGCGTGGTATTCACAGCTAGCCTCTGAAAAGTACACCGGTGTCACCAATGCATCGCCAAAACAACCAGCCAGCCTGATGGTGCAGTCTGCTCTTCAAGAACCTAGTAGCCTCTTGATTTCCACTTTCTGCTCTGAGGTCAGTCTCGATGGGAACTTGATGCTGAACTTGATCCTGAGATTCCCCTTCTTGGAAGGATCCTTTGGTATTGGCATGCCTTCTCGTACAACGACCTCTTCATAGCCAGGGTTTATAACATTGTTTGTCGTTACTGTCAAGTTCCGACCATCTAATGTTGTTATGTGAACAGTACATCCAGTCAAGGCTTCGGCCAAGGAAACCTTCTGAGTCATGACCAGATCATTCCCGTCTCTTGTGAACAGATCGTGTGGCTTCTCATCAATTACAAATACAATATCTGCAGGGACTATGTGCGGAGCCTCATTACCCTTTTCAGGAAATGTTATTTTTGTCCCTTTCTTCCACCCAGGTTTTATGTCAATCTTTAGGATCTCCTCAACAACTATAGTCCTCCTGCAAAATAAACAAAAGGTTGCTAGTAAAAAGCCAAATGAAATCATCAAGAATTCAAGATGCATACAAATATCAAGAGATCTTCATAAAATGAAGATACCATCTTCTGTAGTAGTACATTTAACTCATCAAACCTACAGGAATAACCAAACGATGTGGCACAAAGCTGAGCTAATCAAACTGACCGAAAATTTCAATGCCCCTAGTTCTCCAAAACATCAAACCATTTAGTATGTTTATAACTTTTTATATTTCCATTTGAAAAATAGTAAGACAAAATCAGTGTTACAAAAGGCGTTAAAAAGCGCTCGCCCAGGCGCGCCTAGGCGCTGGGCGAGGCCCCGGCGCTGCGCCCAGGGGGGTAGGCGGAGGCGAGGCGGTGGGAACGCCTAGGCAGCGCGCGGCGCTTGCGCAGGCGTGTAGAGGCGGGCTAGGCGCGCGGAGGCGGCTGGCGAGCGACCGATTTTGGCGGGGGAAAACTCCTTTTCACGCGCGCGCTCCCGCCCGAGACGAGTCGACTGCCATTTCCCGCACGCTCAACTCGGTATCCCCCATTTGCTCCCGTGCGCAACAGCTTTCGTGCTCTCCCGTCGAGTCCCGCGCGCCGCCTTTGAATCCCAGGCTCCTAGCCACCGTGCCCGCTGAATCCCGGCCACCGCGCCCGGCTGGATCCCAACCACCCTCTCCTGCGGCGCCGGCTACCTTGAAGCAAGGTGAGCTCAGAGCTCCTCCGGTCCTCCCTCCTCTGTTCTGGACTTGTGTCGTGTGAGCTGCCCCCTCCCTCTCCTCTGTTTTGCATCTGTAGATTCTATACAATGAATTTGAGTAACCACTAAGCAACCATGAATAGGAAAGTTAAGATTTCTGCATTGAAAGGGTGTTATGCATTCATACATCTGCATTATCAAGATTTCTGCAGACAAGTTGTTATGAACTTTGTTGAATTCTTCATGACCATGTTAGGCTTTATGAGGATTTCAGAGGATATGGACTTTATGGAGTTAGCTAAAATCTGATTGTATTCATGTAGTCATCCAAAACTGTTAGCCTGTTTGTAGTTATTTTTGTGCTTACATACTTGCAGCAAAAATTTAGGTATGAATATACTTTTGTGTTTTTAAAATTTTTATAATATATGTAATAATATAAAACACCTAGGCACCGCCTTGGAACGCCTAGCCTCTAGGCGGTAGGTCACCGCCCACCTAGCGCCTAGCGCCTTTTGAAACACTGGACAAAATAATCAAAGATTACTCATCTCTCTTTCTGCTACATGTTGCTTTCCTTAAAGCCTCCTCTACAGTACTTATGATGTAAGGGACATAACCCTATTATATTTCTTCCCACGGAATAATACATCCATGAGACCTCGATCAAGGTTTATTTATAAAACTAACACCTAGCAACCACAATATTGAACTACGATAATCAAAGTCACAACCTTATTTTTTAGCATGTCATGGTAGTTAGCTCAATCCATAGATCTCACCTGAAATGGTAATACTACTCTTCCAAATGTTTCATACTTATACTTAACCAAATGCAATTATCACAAATCAGAATAATAGAAACCTTCTGTCAAATTCTAAGCTCCCCATAGTTTTCTAACGAAGGATAGAGATATTTCTTGCTGTATGCTCTTTAGTGATAATTGTTATGAATATGACTTATATTATTACGGGGGCAAGGGCCCGAATATATAGAGGTACACGAGGAGTATAAATATGGAGAATAATCTCGTACAAGAAAAAACATACATAAAGATAATTTCCTAACATAAATAGAGATATTCTCCTAACAAGATAATCTCCTAACATAAATAGAGATATTCTCCTAACACCCCCCTCAAACTCAAAGTGAGTCGCGAACACTGAGTTTGGAGTGATGAAAGCTATGTTGAGCTCGGGCCTGTGCCTTCGTGAGGAAATCAGCCAACTGAAACTCTGAAGGCACATACTAAAGATCAATAACATCATCCTGTACCTGTGCTCGTGTATAAGAAGCATCAACACCAATATGCTTGGTAAGCTCATGCTTGACCGGATCACGAGCAATACTGATAGCACCTGTACTGTCAGACAAAAGAGGAGTCGGCATACAAACAGAAACACCAAAATCCTCAAGCAACCACCGTAACCAAGTAACCTCTGCAGTCATAAGAGCCATAGCACACAACTCAGCCTCTGCACTCGAACGAGAAACTGCTACCTGCTTCTTAGTCTTCCAAGCAATGAGGGAACCACCAAGAAAAACACAATAAGCAGAAAGAGATCGACGATCAGAGGAATCACTAGCTCAAGTGGCATCACAATATGCCTTGAGCTGTAAGGAGCTAGAGCGTGGAAAGAACAAGCGCCTAGAGATAGTCCCACGAAGATAACGCAAGACAAGAAGTAAGTGGTTGTAGTGAATCTGAGTCGGAGCTGAAACAAACTGGCTCAGAATGTGAACGGAATATGAGATATCAGGACGAGTGACACCGAGATATACTAGACTCCCTACAATATGACGATAACGAGTAGGATCATCAAGAGCTTCACCATCAGTGGATCGAAGGTGAACATTGAGCTCCATAGGAGTCTCAACGGTGCGGTGATCAGTAAGAGAAGCCCGATCAAGAAGATCCTGAATGTACTTCTCTTGAGACAGATAGATCTCCTCAGAGGTAGAGGAAACCTCGATCCCAAGGAAGTAACGGAGAGGACCAAGATCGGACATAAGAAACTGATCACTAAGACGAGCCTTCACGAAGGCTATGTACTCAGGGTCGTCTCCAGTGATGATCATATCATCAACATAGAGAAGAAGAAGTGTACGACCACGAGACGAGATATGCACAAAGAGCGCAGGATCATGAGCACTGGCAGAAAAAACAACAGCAGTGACCACGGACGCAAAACGCTGAAACCAAGCACCAGGAGTCTGCTTAAGGCCATAAAGAGAACGTCGAAGATGACAAACCATACCCTCAGGAAAAGAATACCTAGGTGGTGGCTGCATATAAACCTCCTCACGCAGCTCACCATTAAGGAAGGCATTCTTCACATCAAGCTAAGAGATGGACCAGTCACGAATAGAGGCCACAACAAGTAGAGTGCGAACAGTGGTCATGTGAGCAACAGGAGCAAATGTCTCATCATAGTCACAACCATGTTCCTGCTGGAAACCACGGGCGACTAAACGAGTCTTATAGCGCTCAAGTGAACCATCAGAGCGGGTCTTAACCTTATAGACCCACTTACAGGTGATAGGACGAACATGTGGGGGACATGGCACAAGTTCTCACGTGCCGGTGCGCTCGAGAACGGCAATCTCCTCGGCCATCGCATGTTGCCATTCTGGATGAGGAACAGCATCACGATACGTAGCAGGCTCATGCAGAGCAGCAACAGCAAAGCTAGAAGGAGAATACCGATCAGGAGGCTGTCGAGAACGATGACCACATCCAAGAGGCTGCTCAGGAGAAGCATCATCGGAAGGAGATGATCTCTCAGGAGAGGAGGACATACCAGGAGAGGCAAACTGATCCGCAGAAGATGGATCATCAGAAGGTGACCCAACTGGAGTAGACGGCTCGTCAGAGGAAGATGGTACGTCTGAAGGAGGGACAACTCGTCGAGTATAGACCTGTGTCACTGGAGCCTTCAAAGTATAATCGGGAACCAAAGAAGCAGGCTTCGAAGGAGAAGAAACCGTGGAATGCGACACCGAGTGTGAAGGTGGTACACCAGAAACTAGAGCATCTGGAAAGAACAGAAATGAAATGGGATCGACCACAGATACAGAAGAAGTATCAGAAGAAGTACGAGGATAGAAAGGACGTGTCTCATCAATTGGATCTCAACAACGATACCCCTTATGCTCCGAACTGTATCCAAGGAAAACATACTCGACCGACTGAGCAGTCAGCTTAGTGCGCCCACGAGGTGCGAGCAGCACGTAGCAAACACATCCAAAAAGACGAAGGCTGGTGTAGTCAGGCGTCTTACCCATAAGACGCTCAAAAGGAACACCCCTCTAAGTGCTGATGATAGCTGAATGTTAATTAAATAAGTGACAGTTGAAACCGCCTCGGCCCAAAAATGAGGAGGAACAGAGGAAGCAATCACAAGAGTACGAGCCGTCTCAAGAAGATGACGATGCTTACGCTTTGCAACACCATTCTGAGCATGAGCACCAGGAAAAGAAAACTGGGCAAGAGTACCTTGCTCAGAAATAAACTTATGAAGAGCATCAGAAAGGTATTCACCCGCGGAATCGGTTCGAAAAATACAAATAGGAGTGTCAAATTGAGTGCGGACCATAGTCAAGAAGGACTTATAGATAGATAATGCCTCACTACGATGTTTCATAAAGTAAACCCATGTGTGCCGCGAAAAATCATCTATAAAAATGATATAGTATTTATGTCCTCCTTTTGAAGCAAAAGGTGCAGGTCCCCATACATCTGAATGAATAAGATCAAAAGGACGCTCAGACACAGACTCACTAGAATGATAAGGAAGCTGAATCTGCTTCCCTAACCGACAACCCTGACAATGAGGTAAAGACTCAAAACTAGAGACTGATCCTAAAAGACCACAACGAACTTGAATAGACAGACAAGAGTCACAAAGATGACCCAAACGGTGGTGCCACTGAGCAAACGTCGAAGTGGACGAAGCAACAAGACTGGCAGGCGCAGCGGAAGGAAGACGAAGCCAGTCAAACTCCCAAAGACGCTGTGAATCACGACGACGAGAGCCAGTACCAACCAAGCGACCCGTGCGACGATCCTGAACATAACAAATATCATGATCAAGAATCACTCGACAATCACTATCAGTGAGTTGACCAGCGGATATAAGCTGCATTGTAAGTCCAGGAACAAAGGAAACACCAGGAACAACAAAAGAGTCAGACAAAAGAGTGCCCTGTCCAACAACTGAAAGAGGAGAACCATCGGCAGTATGAACAGTAGAAGAACGATACGAAGGACTCAACGAAGACAAACTGGTACGATATGTTGCAATTCCAGCGCTGAAACTACCTCTGTTCTTGCTGAACAAGCTGATCTGCCCTAGCAGATCAATCTGTCTTCCCTGAAGATAGACCAGAAAAATCTTCAGCCAACAACAGAGGAATAACAGCAAGGAGAAGAACAGTCCTGGTGCAGAAAACTGAGCAGATTAATTATGTTCTTGAGATAACAGAGCAGGTAAGAAATCAGGTGGTGCCCGATCTGTTCTGATGTTGAAGAGACGCAGAACAGAGGGGGAAACAGGGGAGGCGGCTGGTTCTAGCCCCTGGTGGCGGCTAGGGCAGAGGGAGGCGGCGGCTCCAAGAGAGAGAGAGGTGGCTGCGGCTAGGGCAGAGGCTAGGCGGCGGCTGCAGCAAGGGGGAGAGAGGCGGCTAGGGCTAGAAAAGTGGAGGAAAATTTTCTGTATTGATCTCTCACAATTTGGGGTGTTTTTGGCTTGTATATATAGCCCCCCTTACAAGAGTCCTAATCTATTACAAAAGGATCTTTTAGTCTATCTCTAAGAAGATTAAACTCAAATTCCTTCTAGAAAGGGGGCCCAGCCTGGGCCAGGGCTGACCAGCCCACTTGGCCCAGTTCTGGCCGCCCTGGGCCAGGGGCAGATCAGCCCACATTCTCCTCCTGATCCTGACACTGGCCCATGTCTAGGATCTCGATCCTTCTCCTCATCTCCACGAACTTCTATCATCCAAGAGTCTTGGTCAAGATGTCCGTCATCTGGTCTTGAGTGGAGATTTGCTCAAGCACAATAATACCGATGTCCACACACTCCCGTATGTAGTGGTACTTGACGTCGATGTGCTTGCTCCTGCCATGGTGTACCGGGTTCTTGCTCAAGTCTATAGCTGACTTGTTATCAACCCGCAGCACCGGCGCCTTCGATTTTTCAGCTAAATCCTCCATCAGCCGTGCCATCCATACACCTTGACATGCCCCTTGAGCTGCTGCGATATACTCTGCTTCACATGAGGACAAGGTCACCACCTTCTGCTTGCAGGACTGCCATGAAACGGGGCTGTTTCCAAGACAAAACAGCACCCCGCTTGTGCTCTTGCGGTCCTCCACGTCTCCCGCATAGTCACTATCCGAGTACCCAATAAGCTTCATGTCTCCTCCTCTTGCATAGAAGACTCCATAGTTGATTGTACCCGCTATGTAGCGTACAATGCGTTTGACTGCAGCAAAGTGATCCTCCTTGGGCTCCTCCAGAAACCGACTCACGTACCCGACCGAGTAGGCAAGATCGGGACGTGTGTTCACCAAGTATCGCAGCCCTCCAACCAAGCTCCTATAGTCCGTTGCATGTACCAACGGGCTATCACTTGTCTTGCAAAGCTTGAGGCCTTGCTCCATGGGAAATGCACAGGGATTGCATCCTTCCAGGCCAGCTTTAGAGACAAGTTTGGAAGCGTAGGTCGTCTGCCCAACGCTTATCCCTGCATCAGTTTGTTGCACCTCCAGGCCAAGATAATATGACAAGAGACCCAAGTCGCTCATCTTGAACCTCTTCATCATCTCCCCTTTGAACTTCTTGAGATCGCCTCCTCCTGTGATCACAAGATCGTCGACGTACACGCCGACGATGAGCTTCTCATCTTTAGCCCCACGGAAATAAATCCCGTGCTCGCTCGTACTCTTCTGGAAATCAAGCGATAGCAAGCTATCGTTGAGCTTGGCATTCCAGGCCCTGGGCGCCTGACGAAGTCCATATAAAGCTTTCTTGAGCCGATACACCTTGTGTTCGGCTCCGTCGATGATGAAGCCAGCGGGTTGGGAGACGTACACCTCCATCAAGTCGCCGTTCAGGAAGGCGCTCTTCACATCCATGTGGTGTACCTCCCACCCCTTGTGTGCAGCAACTGCAAGGAGCAAACGAATAGATTCGAGACGAGCTACAGGAGCAAATACCTCGTCAAAATCTATTCCTTGCCGTTGGACAAAGCCTTTTGCCACCAGTCGAGCCTTGTGCTTCACCACCTCACCATGCTCGTCCTTCTTCACCTTAAACACCCATTTGAGGCCAATGGGCTTGTGTCCTGCAGGAAGATCAACAAGTTGCCAAGTCTTGTTTTCTTCTATGGACTCCATCTCCTCGAGCATGGCCCGTCTCCAGCACGGGTGTTCCTCCGTATCGGCGAAGGACGTGGGCTCCTCAGCGGTGATGAACATAAGCTCCCCCTCCTCCAAGCTTGGTGGGCGCTCAGCCCGACCAGGAGGGGTGAGGGTTCCGAGTAGCGCATCGTGCGGAACCGTAGTTTCGCGCCGTCGTCGTCGTCGTAGTAGGCGTGGACAACATTGCTGCCGGGGTCCGACAGCGGTGAGGCGAAGCAGATTGGCCGTGGAGGATTCCGGGGCGTGACGAAGGTGCTGGAATCTTCAAGTCCGGAATCCCCCGCTGCTGCTGACCCCCGTGCAGGACTGTCCCAGCCCTGATTTGCGCTGGACAGTCCCTGCAGAGGCCCTTGGGGCGACGCTGCAGGTGCTGGACCCTCTCCAGCAGGTCTGGAGGCTGGCGTAGGAACTCCTAGGGTCTGTACAGACCCTTCTGTGCCCCTCCTGAGCACTGCAGTGGTGCTGTTCGGCCCCTCCAGACCCTGCAGCACCTCTCCAGGTGCTGAAACAGCAGGTGTAGTCCTCTTCTCCTGCTCCTTCTCCCCAGTCCCACTTGGCCGCCTCGTCGAATATCACGTCACGTGATATGTGTGTGTGCCCATCAGCCGGATTATACATCTGATATCCCTTCGTCCCTGCAGTATAGCCAAGAAAAATCATCGGAGTACTCCGGTCTTCCAACTTTTTCAGATTGGGGCGCGTGTTCTTGACATGCCCCACACACCCAAAAGTTCGGAAATAATTGACGGCTGGTCGCTCTCCATGCCAAGCTTCATATGGCGTCTTCCCGTCGAGGCCGCGGGTAGGGGATCGATTCAGGATATAGACAGCCGTGATAACTGCCTCACCCCAAAATATCCCGGGCATACCCTTCGCCTTCAACATGCTCCTCGCCATGCCGACCACCGTCTGGTTGCGCCGCTCCACAACCCCGTTTTGCTACGGCGTATACGGGGCTTTGAGCTGACGTTGTACTCCGTGCTGAGCACAGTACTCGCCGAACTCCTATGAGGTGAACTCCCCTCCGCGGTAAGTACGGAGTAGCTTCAGCCTCCTCCCGGACTCTAATTCAACTGTCGCCTTGAATTGCTGAATTAAGTCTGACGCCTTGTCCTTGGTTGCTAGAAGATAGAGCCACATATAGCGGCTCATGTCATCCACAAGCAACAAGAACATCTTCTTGCCACCTGGAGTCGTTGGTGTGATAGGCCCGCAGATTTCGCCGTGGACAAGGTCGAGCGCGCCCTCCGCGCGCCGCCGAGCTTGCTTGGGGAAGCTGGAGCGCCTATGCTTCCCGACCAAGCAAGCTTCGCACAATTGATCGACATGATCAATTTGCGGAAGCCCGAGCACCATCTCCTCTCGTGCCAACTTCCGAAGCGCTTGGAAGCCGACGTGTCCGTAGCGTTCGTGCCAACGCCACGCAACATCATCACGCCTCGCGGTTAGGCAAACCGGACGTGTGATGTTGAGCCTGATGAAGTACAGCTTGCTGTCGTCGCGCTGAACTCGTGTGAGGAGACGCTGCTGCTCATCCCGTATGTGCATCACTCCTCCTTGCACCGTGATGTTGTAGCCATCCTCATCCAGCTGGCCGACGCTGATGAGGTTGGTGGTGAGGCGTAGGATGAGGTAGACGCCGGTGAGCCTCCTGTGCTCACCCGTCTTGGCGGCGAATAGGACCGTACCCTTCCCCTGGATACGCACGACGGAATTATCGCCGAACTTGATGGTTCCGACGACGTTTTCGTCAAGCTCGGAGAAGACGGCGCGCGAACCCGTCATGTGGTTGGTCGCGCCCGTGTCGAGGTACCAACGAGTGTCATCAAAGTCATCGTCGTTGCTACGGTGAGCGAAGACACGTCCCTCCACTATCTCCAGTGGGCGCATAGGACGTTCCTGTATAGGCTCCTCCTGTACTGAGGCCACCCTTGTCATAAACAAGGCGCCCTCCTCCTCCGCCTTTGCCACGAAAGCCTGCTGCTGCGGCTCCTCCTTAGGCTTCGACCGACACTCCCTGGCCCAGTGGCCCTTCTTCCCGCACTTCCTGCACTGGTCCCGCGGAATATCCTTTCCGGAACCTCCCTTCTTGCCCCTGTTCTTCTTGGGCGGGCCCTTTCGGCCGCCCCTCTTAGAAGAACCCGCGGACTGGGTAGACCGCTCCTCCTTCCGCTGTGCCTCCCACTCCTCCCGAGTGAGGTACAGCTGGCCGTTGTGTACTCCTCCCTTCCGCTGCGTCGAGTCAAAAGCGTTCTCAGCCGCCCTGAGACGCCCCGTCACCTCCGGCAAGGTGAGGGTCGACACGTCCAGCAGTGTCGTGATCGCCACCACGATCTGTTGGAAGCGTTCTGGAACGCTTCGCAGGAGCTTCTCCACGGCCCTCTCTTCTCCTATCTCCTCCCCTAGCGACGCAAGCCGTGATAGCATGCCGCTCAGGCGGAGGGAGAAGTCCTCCACGCTTTCGCCATCCTTGAAGACAGCGTCTTCGAACTCCTTCCGGAGTTGCTGTGTTGTTGTCTTCCTCACGCGGTCGGCCCCGACCCGCATGATGGCGATCGTGTCCCATGCCTCCTTCGCCGTCCTCTTTTCTCCGATCGTCGTGATCATCTCCGGCGGGACAGCGGTGACCAAGATGTCAAGCGCCATCATGTCTTCCTGCTCGCTCACGTTCCCCTCCTCCACGGCCTTCCAAAGCAACCGTGCCTTCAGCTTGATCTTCATCATGACAGCCCACTCCGCGTAGTTGGTCTTGGTGAGCACGGTGAACCCCGTCCCAGTGTTCACCTCACGAGCTGCCGGTGAGGGTGTGCCATGGCTGATGGCGCTGCCGCTGCTTGTAGGTGTAGACGACATCTTGCAGAATTCAGCCTAGGGTTGAAACCGGCTCTGATACCACGAATGTTGCAATTCCGGCGCTGAAACTACCTCTGTTCTTGCTGAACAAGCTGATCTGCCCTAGCAGATCAATCTGTCTTCCCTGAAGACAGACCAGAAAAATCTTCAGCCAACAACAGAGGAATAACAACAAGGAGAAGAACAGTCCTGGTGCAGAAAACTGAGCAGATTAATTCTATTCTTGAGATAACAGAGCAGGGAAGAAATCAGGAGGTGCCTGATCTGTTCTGGTGTTGAAGAGACGCAGAACAGAGGGGGAAACAGGGGAGGCGGCTGGTTCTAGCCCCTGGTGGCGGCTAGGGCAAAGGGAGGCGGCGGCTCCAAGAGAGAGAGAGGTGGCTGCGGCTAGGGCAGAGGCTAGGCGGCGGCTGCAGCAAGGGGGAGAGAGGCGGCTAGGGCTAGAAAAGTGGAGGAAATTTTTCTGTATTGATCTCTCACAATTTGGAGTGTTTTTGGCTTGTATATATAGCCCCCCTTACAAGAGTCCTAATCTATTACAAAAGGATCTTTTAGTCTATCTCTAAGAAGATTAAACTCAAATTCCTTCTAGAAAGGGGGCCCGGCCTGGGCCAGGGCTGACCAGCCCACTTGGCCCAGTTCTGGCCGCCCTGGGCCAGGGGCAGATCAGCCCACACGATAAGGAGTCATATGGAAGGAAGCACCAGAATCAAGAATCCATGGACAACTACCTGGAGCAGAAGTAGGATGTGGTCCCTCAGTGGAAGACAAAGAAGCAGCAACAGTACTCGAAGGTGCAAAAGACTGAGTCACAGAACCAGCAGCTCCCGATGGTGCAGAAGTAGCAAGGCGACGAAGAAGCATGAGTAATTGTGCATCCGTAGTAGCAGAACTCCTCTGAGATCCTCTAGTACTAGCACCATCAACACCCTGTGAGGACCGACGAGCCTGAGTCTTCTTCTTCCTGAAACAATACGCCTCCACATGACCATCTTTACCACAATAATCACAGCGAAGAGCACCACGCCCTCCAGTCGTAGAATGAGGAGTAACTGAAGATGGAACGGTCGGTGGAGGAGCCGTGTGTGTAGGTGTCGTAGAGCGAGCCGCCAATACCGAAGAAGTAGTAACCCGGCAGACTGAAGACGAGTCTCCTCATTACGAACACTCGTCAGAGCGTCCATAAGAGAGACACATGGGTGACGAGCAAGTACTGAGCACGAAGAGGCTCAAATTCGGCACGAAGACGGGTCAGAAAATCATAAGTGCGTCGAAGCTCAAGTGCAGCCTTCTGACTCTGACAAGACTGACAAGTATCTATCGACAATCGAGGACCAAGAGCTTCGAGCTGACGCCAAATAGCAGACATCTGACCGAAGAACTCCACTGTAGCATCTCTCTGCTGTAACAACTGCTCCTGACGAATAGCAACAAGGTAGGTAGACTGTCCAGTAGGCTCGTAACGAGAGCGTAGAAAATCCCACATCTGGTGTGCATATTCAAACTCAACTATATCAGCAGTAAGACGATCCTCCATGCTGGCAGCAAGAATAGCAGCAGCTCGAGCATCATCATCCAACCAAGTCTTGTATAAGCTGAAACGAGACTCATATGCAGACAGACGAGTCTCATAATCCGCAAGCAATTTCTTCTCATCATCATCAGTAGCATTATCTGAAATAATGGGCTGAGAAGGAAACGCAGGACAAGACGGACATTTGAGATCACATGTGAGATACTCTCAGAGTCGTAGACCACGCATGTGCAGACGCATGCGGTGAACCTAGTCGCGGTAATTAGTGCCATTGAAAAGCACCGGACATCGCACAACTAGAACCCCACCCGAAGAAGAAGTCATCCTGATAGGATAACTGGCGACGGCGAGAGCGCAAAATAAACAGCGGCAGAACGATGCAATTTTTTTCTTTTTCCTTTTTTTTTTGCAAAACCTAGCTTGATTTGATTGCCAAACAGAAACAAGCTAACCTCACGTGGAGCAGCCCCTCGGGTGGCGGCGTTGACAACCGAGCGCGAGCGGGCGAGCGGCCGAACGGACCAGCGGACGGCGGGCAAAGCGCGCAGGGAGATCACCCTGCCGGCCAATCAACGAAGGAGGCGGCCGAGCGGATGAAAGACACGGGAAGATCGCCTGGGCGGGCGATCAACAAAGGGCGGCGGTAGATCAAGGAAATCCGGTCCGCGTTGATGAGCAGATGGAGATGGTACAGAGACGCAGGGCAGCCAAAAAAAAGACGTCCCAAAGCTTCGGTACCAGCCACGGAGAAGAGTTGTCGCCGCCTGAAAAGAAAACCTAGGCTCTGTATACCATGTTATGAATATGACTTATATTATTACGGGGGCAAGGGCCCGAATATATAGAGGTATAGGAGGAGTACAAATATGGAGAATAATCTCGTACAAGGAAAAACATAAATAAAGATAATCTCCTAACATAAATAGAGATATTCTCCTAACAATAATGTGGTGCAAATAGATGAAACTAAGGATGGCATCAATAAGAAATTAGAACTATAGAGGTAGATATTATAATCTAAGGAGTTTAGACTTAGTAGGACCAAGACTGAGTATGAGGTGTGACTTTAGTTGTGTGGGATGCAGAGGGAAATGTTAGTTTAGAAGTACAAATAGTGTCTAAAAGGAATACCTTCCAATACTTGGGATCAATTTTGCAAAGCAATGACAATATTGACGAGGTTGTTTGCAACAGAATCGAAAGGCAGGGTGGATGAAGTGATGACAAGCATCTAGAATCATTCGTGACAAGAAAGTCCCACATAAGCTAAAAGATAAGTTTTATAAATCAATGATCAGACATGTGATGCTATATGTAATGGAATGTTGATCAACTAAAAGTCATATCTAACAAATAAGTGTTGTAGAAATGTGCATGCTACAGTAGATGTGTGGTCACACAAGAAAAAACCAAATTAGGAATGAGATAATACGTGATAGGGTAGGGGCGAGAAATCTGTGGTTTGGACATATCCAGCGAAGACCTCCAAAAGCACCAATTAATAGTTAGATCCTAAAGGATAAAGAATATATTACAAAGGGCAGAGGACGACCAAGGTTAATATGGGAGGAGGTGGAATGTACCTAGAGATTTGGCTCTAAATAGGACTGCATGGAAATCAGCAATTCATGTGTCATAACCTTAGTTTGCTCATACTTTATTTACTCTTCTCTCTTTCTTTCTTTTACTTCTATACGTTTATTTTGGGTTTCATATCTAGCTTAACCTAACGTGCTTGGGATAAAGATTTTTTGGTTGTTGTCTTATATACTCCGCCTATGCCTTTCTAGCTATAGCCGGTCCCAAGCCCGGGTAAAGGAGGAGGGTTGTGATAGGCTTGGTGAGCCAGCATCAAAACCCCGTTCCTGTGGATATGAAACCTAGTTTGAGTTTGATGAAAAAAGAACTTACCTAAGGTGCAGCATAGGCCCTATGATTTGTTTGTCTGTCTCATGCGGTCCCTAGAGTTCAGTATTCTTTGGTAGGTCCTTAAGGTTACATAGGCTTTCCAATATCAGTGAATCTCTTACTTACGCTAGGGGAAATTCGGATGCAACAAGTGACACAATTGAAGAAGTTTTCAAATACATGTAGCTATTTGCTGCTGACTTCATAGAAAGAAGGTGGATTCCTCCTATGATAAGCACTATGCAGGATCAAGTGGAGTACCAATTCCTAGGATGCATGATCAGAGACCGCAGGAAGCATGTTGCCTTCTGCTGATCAAGCTGAAATTTGGAATGCTTATCTATGAATATGGAAAACACAGTGGCATACCTCGAGATTCTGATATTCGCTTCTAATATACAGCTATACCGATTAAGAACAGTGCAAGATTGACAACTGTGAAGAAACTGGAGCTAAAAATATGATCAGAGGTGGCTACCACAGTTAAAGAAAGTCTGAGGCTGAGAGTGGCCATGGTCATCTATTTTCCCAACTAGTGGTACCAAAAACAGGAGACTGGGATCAGTTGACGAGATCAGTATAATTTTCCACTCAAGTCAAAATGTAAGTAAGCTTAGCAACCTGACCACCTCGCCCTGACGTGGAACAGCTACCTCTGCTGCTTAACTAACAATTGAGTTTACAAACCCAAGTTGGGAAATCCAAAAAATATCCTGGTGCAACTTACAAGGTTTTACAGTGGTAATGGGATAATATACTATGGTTTTTTAGTTGTCTCAGCGATACAGTGAAATATCAGCACGGTATGACAACTTACGCGTCTGTGCACTTACCTACATCCAAACCATGCTATATGACAATAAAATATGTTTTCTTTTCCTACAAAAAAGGGAAGCCCGGTGCATGTAGCTCCCGCTTGCGCAGGAGTAAATATGTTTTCTTCCCATAAATATGTTTTCTTTTCCTATGCTATCAATTAATAGCCACAACACTAGAAAAGAAATAAGTACTCTAAGCGCAATAGTCACTCACCCGCCAGCGTCTAATATCTCCCGTGAAATCTTCATCTTCCTGGTTGTACCCTTGTACAAGTCGGCAAGGTTGCATGGCAGTCGGTTCTCAATCGGCGCAGCCTTCTGCGGTCGTTGTGGAACGTGCATTGATGCCTCACCAGGGAACTGAGGGTACGATCCAAATATATCATCGCCAAACATCCCAAACCTTGATCCCCTCATGCCCCTGTCAGCACCTCCACCCATGCCACCCATGCTTGAGAATGGGCTAGAGAATCCAAAGAACTCAGCAAAAATGTCATCAGCGCTGCGAGGATTGAACTGGAATGTAGATGCATCCCCGCCATAGTATGACGACCCATTGGGACCACCTGCTCCAGGAGGTGGTACCTGACCCTTGAGCCCCTCTTCTCCGTACTGGTCATAGACTGCCCGCTTTTGGGAATCACTTAGCACCTGCAAGCAGAACATGCAAGAACATTGAAATTTCCATACAAGCCATTTGAGACACGAGTGTAAATGGGTTGCTGACAGAAAACACACATTAGATTTACTGCAGAGTTGATCACATCCATAACATGGCAATCGAAATAATTTCCCATGCACTAGAAACAGGGAAGAGATCACATGTCAAGAAGAACAAGAAATGCCCAGATGACAGGCGGATGGCACTAACTTACAGCAAAAATCGTGGCAATGCTAATGTCAAAATGACACAATTTATGTGTCCCAAGTTCATTGTTCTCGTTCCATTCCACATAGAACACAAAATATTAATCTTCTATAGCTGTGCCCAACTTTAGTGTTTTCGTTTCATTCGACAAAGAACCAAAAATGTTAATCTTCTACCTGCTACCATCCAGATCAAACAGACCGAAATGCTGATGGACTGGGGAAAATAAATCTTTTGTCACAAATGGAACTTGTATACACGATGACGAGCGCACCGCTGAGATCTGCTGCCAAACCAGTAACAAGTGGAAACGGAAACGATTCCCCCCATACGTATGCGGACCCATCAATGTCCATTCTTTTCTCAGCGACCCACTACGAGCACCGGCGCAGATCAGAGGCGCAATGACGACGGAGAGGAAAGAGAGAGGGCGGTAGCTGGGGTAAGCGCGCGAACCTCGTACGCCTCGGAGATCTGCTTGAACTTGGCTTCGGCCTCCTTCTTGTTGCTGGGGTTCTTGTCTGGGTGCCACTTCATGGCCAGCTTCCGGTACGCTTTCTTGAGCTCGTCGTCGGAGGCGCCGCGCTCCACGTGCAGCACCTTGTAGTAGTCCACGCCCATCCCGTTGCCCCGGCGTGGCGGCGGCGGTTGCTGTCGGCGTCGGAGATGAGGCGGGGAGGGAGATGCGGTTGAGCTGGGGATTTTTTCATTCGGGGGAGTCACGATCTCGCGTCAGAATCAGAACGGAGGTGCTGCGCCACGTCGGCGTCTGTCTGCCGACTGATCCTGCTCGACAGACATGCCACGGCCTGCTGCTAGGAACAAGAATTCTGAAAACTGCAGTTTATTTTGGAGGGAACAAAAGAAAAGCATATCTTCTTCCTTTTTTTGCTGTTGCGAGTGTAAGAAAAAACAGATTATATGATTTTATCTTCCAAGAACAGAGTCAATATTGTAGAATCTACTGGTTTTTTCGTATTATGATTTGTAGCCAAAAACAGGCCGTGTACTTGGGCCACGGCCCACTGAACCCATTTGCAGCCGGTTACTGTACTCCTCGGCTCCTCGCCGTCGTCGTCGCCTTCCTCCTCCCGCCCCGCCTCCTAGATGGGTGTTTCCCAATATATATAGTGGCTTTTGGAGTGTTTCTTAACATGAGAATAATGAGGGAGATAAGGCTGCTGCTATGAACACACACACGCACGCGCGCGCGTTTCGCGATTTTACGCGTGTTTATCGCGTGACTTGTGACTTGCGACGTTGCGCGTTCGCGTCGTGACGAGTTGTGTTCAACTGAGCCTTTATTTTCTGCCACTTATATAATTTGAAATATCTCATCACACCTAGACTGCCAGGTCAACTTGAGGAGTAATTGTGACATAACTGCAGACACACGTTTAATGTGTATAATGACGCGTAAATGCAGACACACATTTAATGTGTGTAGTATCGCGTAAATGCAGACACATGTTTAATGTGCGTAATGATGCATAAATGCAGGCACACGTTTAATGTGCGTAATGATGCATAAATGCAGGCACACGTTTAATGTGCGTAATGATGCATAAATGCCGACACACGTTTAATGTGTGTAATGACCATAATTGCTCCATTAGTTGCACGTTGAAGGATTTCAGTGGGCGGTTTACTGAAATTATGGCAGATCGAATTTGAGAAGGTTGTCAGGCTCGAGTATAAAGGAGACGTCCTGGGTACTCGAGAAGATACACAAACTCAACCCTCTCAGAAACTGCTCTGCGCCGCCGATTTTTTGTCTGCCGTCCCTCCATTCGTCGTGCAACGGATTGAGGGAGAGCGGTGTCTCCGAACGGACGACCGGTGATCTGAAGACTTGCACGGGTGCCGGCGATCAGGTTTCTGGGAAGTGCGCTCGCACGGCCGCTCGCAGCACTTCCATCGTCCTCAACATCTTCGTCATCTAATCCTCCACTTCCTTAGCGGAATTCTTTGTAAGTAATTACTCGATCCATGACTGATTCGATATTTTTGATAAGCGGTCTATTCGTATATATCTTAATTCATTTTCTCTAATACTAGCACTGTTCATGTTGACTGCTAGTATATTTGTTTTTCCTATTTCTCTGTTCTGGTTTGTCAAATTAATTGCATGCCATGTGAATTTTCTAACAATCCAGAAACCTGATAGAATTAACATGGCTGGACTTACTGATGCGTTAAAACCTGAACGATTTGCCGGAGGTGACAATTTTAAAAGATGGCAGACACGGGTCAAGTTCTGGCTCATGTTGATGAAGATCTGGTGGGTGATTTCCCCAGTTCTTCCTCTCACTGAGGAGCAGAACCGTGACTATGAACTGGATAATTCAACTTGTCTTGGTTGCTTGTTGTCACTTGTGTCTGATCAACTCTGTGATATTTACATGAACCATACATCGGCTAAAGAATTATGGGAGACCCTAGACCGCAAATATGCGAAATCAGATGTTGGACGTGAACTATATGTTAATGACCAGTACCACGAATACAAGATGGTCGATGATCGATCTATCGTGGAACAGGCTCATGAGATCCAGCTTCTCGTGGGGGAACTTGCACATTTTGATACTGTCTTGCCTGACAAATTCGTGGTTGGTGGAATTATTTCCAAACTGCCTCCATCCTGGAGAAGTTTTTCCACGAGTCTTAAACACAAGAAAGAGGTTATGACTGTTGAAAGTCTGATCTCAACTCTTGATGTTGAGGAAAAGGCAAGATCCAAGGATGTGCCTCGTTCTGTTCCGCGAGAAGGAACTCCTTCTAATGCCAATGTGGTTGAAGGTAAATCGGGTAGTGGCAATAAGAACAACAAGAACTGGAAAGTAAAGGCCAAACAAAACACTAGCTTTAAGAAGAAGAAGAAAGAAGACCTCACTTGCTTTGTGTGCGGCGAACTTGGCCACATAGCCAGAAAATGCCGCAATAGAAAAGGCAAGAAAGGTGGTGGTCAGAAATCTGTGAATGTCACTATTAGCGAGGCTGGAGGAACGTCTGGATCAGGGTATGTTCCAGAAGTTTTTCTAGCATGTCTTTCTACCGATTGGTGGTTAGACACAGGAGCTAATGTGCATGTGTGTTCTGACTATAATTTGTTTTCTTCTTATCAGGCTACCGACAATTGCTCCGTGTTGATGGGCAATGGGTCTAGGACTGCTGTACATGGAATTGGAAGAGTCGATCTGAAGTTGACCTCCGGAAAGACTCTTTCTTTGAAGAATGTGCAGCACGTCCCTGGAATAAATAGGAACTTGATTAGTGGTTCTCTTTTATGTTGTGATGGCTATAAGTTAGTGTTTGAGTCGAACAAATTTATTGTTTCGAAGTTTGGTTTATTTATAGGAAAAAGCTATGATTGCGGAGGTCTGTTCCGCCTTTCAGTTATTGAAGATTGTAATAATCTTGTGAACACAGTTGCTTGTTCTAAGTCTGAATGCAATGGAAGAGAGGCAACTGTTTGGCACTCTCGGCTTTGTCACATTAATTACGATCGCATCATTAAACTGTCCAAACTTAATTTGATTCCGAAAATTCCTGTTGAAAGAAGATCTAAGTGTCATGCGTGTGTGCAAGCTAAGCAGCCACGTAAACCATTTAAAAGCGTGGAAGAGAAGAGCTTATCACCACTAGATCTTATTCACTCAGATTTGTGTGAAATGAATGGAATTTTGACTAGAGCAGGGAAGAAATATTTTATATCATTTATTGATGATGCTACAAGATATTGTCAACTCTATCTTATTAAAACGAAAGATGAGGCACTAGATTGTTTTAAAATCTATAAGGCTGAGGTAGAAAACCAACTAGAAAGGAAAATCAAACGAGTTAGGTCCGATAGAGGAGGGGAGTATCTTTCTAATGATTTCGGCGAATATTGTGTGGAACATGGAATTATCCATGAGACAACGGCTCCCTACTCACCCCAATCTAATGGGGTGGCTGAGCGGAAAAACCGAACACTTACGGACTTGGTTAATGCCATGCTGGACAGTTCGGGTTTATCCAACTCATGGTGGGGGGAAGCCATTTTGACCGCATGTTTGTGCTGAATCGAGTTCCATCATCTAAGGGTGAAATAACCCCATATGAAGGATGGAAAGGAAGAAAGCCTGCTCTCGGTTTCTTACGTGCATGGGGCTGTTTGGCCAAAGTTAATGTGCCTGCGTTTAAGAAACGAAAATTGGGACCAAAAACTGTGGACTGTGTCTTTCTAGGATACGCACAACACAGTGCAGCTTATAGATTTTTAGTGATTAAATCCGAGATTCCTGATGTGCACGTTAACACCGTGACTGAATCTCGTGATGCCACATTTTTCGAGAATATTTTTCCAATGAAGGATAGAGTTGCAGGTCGTAGCGAGACATCTACTAGTTTTACTCCTGATCCTTCTCCATTATTCGTACCTTGTTCTTACACTGAAAAACCCATTGAGGATGACAGTACAAATATTGCTCCTCGAAGGAGCAAGAGACAAAGGATTGAAAAATCTTTTGGTGATGATTTTACTGTCTACTTTATTGATGATACACCCAAAACACTTTCAGAAGCGTATGCATCGCCAGATGCAGAGAGCTGGAAGGAGGCAGTACATATTGAAATGGAGTCCATTTTAACAAATGGAACTTGGGAAATATGTGACTGTCCAGTTGGGTGTAAACCTGTTGGGTGTAAGTGGATATTTAAAAAGAAACTCAAACCAGATGGTACAGTCGATAAATATAAGGCTAGACTTGTAGCCAAGGGATTTACCCAAAAGGAAGGCGAGGATTTTTTCGATACTTATTCACCTGTTGCTAGGTTAACCATAATTCGTGTGCTTGTTGCACTTGCTGCGTGTAATGGTCTCCTCATTCATCAAATGGATGTGAAGACGACTTTTCTAAATGGCGAGCTCGATGAGGAGATATATATGAAGCAGCCTGATGGTTTTGTGGTGCCTGGGCAAGAGAACAAAGTGTGTAAGTTACGAAAATCCTTGTATGGCCTCAAGCAGATACCAAAGCAGTGGCATGAGAAGTTCGATAGAACTATGATCTCAGTAGGTTTTGTGGTAAATGACGCTGACACGTGTGTGTACTATCGGTTTGGTGGGGGTAAAGGAGTAATACTGTGCTTATATGTTGATGACATATTAATTTTTGGAACTAGTATCGATGTGATAAATGATGTAAAATCATTTTTGTCCCAAAACTTTGATATGAAGGATTTGGGAGAGTCTGATGTTATTCTAAACATCAAACTGATTAAGTGTGAGAATGAGATTACTTTGAAACAATCTCATTATGTGGAGAATATTCTGAGTCAATTTGGATACTCAAATTCTAAACCTTCTCCAACGCCATATGATCCTAGTCTAAAACCTCACAAGAACAGAGGACCAGGGATTAATCAGTTGAGATATTCCCAGATTATTGGTTCTCTCATGTATCTTGCTGGTGCAACCAGACCTGACATCTCATTTGAAGTAAGCAAATTGAGCAGATTTACTTCCAATCCTGAAAAAGATCACTGGTGTGCACTAGAACGTGTAATGAGATACTTGAGAGGTACTTCAACATATGGTCTTCACTATACGGGGTACCCAGCTGTACTTGAAGGGTATAGTGATTCAAATTGGATCTCAGATGCTGATGTGATTAAGGCCACTAGTGGATACTTATTCACTATTGGTGGTGCTGCAGTTTCATAGAGGTCTCGTAAGCAGACTATATTGACAAAGTCTACTATGGAGGCGGAACTTGTAGCGCTTGAGACAGCCACATGTGAGGCGGAGTGGCTGAAACAACTCTTGATGGACTTGCCTTTGGTCGATAAACCTGTGCCGGCCATTTTTTTGCATTGTGATAATCAAAGTGTCATCACAACTATTGGCAATGCAAAAGAAAATTTAAAGTCATCAAGACATGTGAAACGGCGAATCAAATCCGTGAGACATTTGAGAAATACGGGAGAGATTGCCATTAAGTATATTAATACTAAAAGAAATTTGGCAGACCCTTTTACTAAGGGATTTGCACGTGCTGTAATTGATGAAGCATCAAGGGAAATGGGTTTGAAACCCACGTGATGTTATCATACAATAGTAACCCAAGCTATTTGATCGGAGATCCCGTGAAGTAGATCTTGGGAAAAACAAGTTGTATAGATAACTAGAGAGTACTATTCGTTATTCATTTCCGTTAGAAGATGCGTACTCTCAGTACTGCATGGAAGGTTGACTTTATTGTCTTAATGTGTTCTGAGACCTATTTTGGCAAGATACAATCCTGCAGGGTATACTTGTAAGAACACACCTATATGAGTTTGACTGTGAGGTCGCAGTCTATGAGATATGGGTAATCTCAAATAAACTCATGAACAGACACGGGAGCAAGACCGTAATGCTCCAACCATAGGCATGGCTTTAGTCGGCCTAGTATCAGCGATGCTTTCATTTAAAACTTACTTACACAAAACTAGCAATTCAAGGCTGTGTCCATTGCAAAGTTGTGAGTATGTGAATCATGGAATGCTAGGTGTAGCTCAACCCGTTATGGGTCTGCACCGGAAAGATGATATATGAAAGCGCAGAAATGTTACTTGTAGACCTTGGCTTTTGGTGGGGAATGTTGGAATTTGGCCTACATGAGCAGCACCCCAGTCCTGGGCTGAATTATTTGGGCCAAATCCATTGGTATAAAGCCAATGTGTGGTGTGGAGAGGTGGCTGGGATGTTTAGTCCCACCTTGCCTACCTAGATGGGTGTTTCCCAATATATATAGTGGTTTTTGGAGTGTTTCTTAACATGAGAATAATGAGGGAGATAAGGCTGCTGCTATGGACACACACACGCACGCGCGCGTTTCGCGATTTTACGCGTGTTTATCGCGTGACTTGTGACTTGCGACGTTGCGCGTTCGCGTCGTGACGAGTTGTGTTCAACTGAGCCTTTATTTTCTGCCACTTATATAATTTGAAATATCTCATCACACCTAGACTGCCAGGTCAACTTGAGGAGTAATTGTGACATAACTGCAGACACACGTTTAATGTGTATAATGACGCGTAAATGCAGACACACATTTAATGTGTGTAGTATCGCGTAAATGCAGACACATGTTTAATGTGCGTAATGATGCATAAATGCAGGCACACGTTTAATGTGCGTAATGGTGCATAAATGCAGGCACACATTTAATGTGCGTAATGATGCATAAATGCCGACACACGTTTAATGTGTGTAATGACCATAATTGCTCTATTAGTTGCACGTTGAAGGATTTCAGTGGGCGGTTTACTGAAATTATGGCAGATCGAATTTGAGAAGGTTGTCAGGCTCGAGTATAAAGGAGACGTCCTGGGTACTCGAGAAGATACACAAACTCAACCCTCTCAGAAACTGCTCTGCGCCGCTGATTTTTTGCCTGCCGTCCCTCCATTCGTCGTGCAACGGATTGAGGGAGAGCGGTGTCTCCGAACCGACGACCGGTGATCTGAAGACCTGCACGGGTGCCGGCGATCAGGTTTCTAGAAAGTGCGCTCGCACGGCCGCTCGCAGCACTTCCATCATCCTCAACATCTTCGTCATCTAATCCTCTACTTCCTTAGCGGGATTCTTTGTAAGTAATTACTCGATCCATGACTGATTCGATATTTTTGATAAGCGGTCTATTCGTATATATCTTAATTCATTTTCGTCTAATACTAGCACTGTTCATTTCTCTGTTCTGGTTTGTCAAATTAATTGCATGCCATGTGAATTTTCCAAGACCAACAGCGTACTGGCAATCTTTGCGTGTAGCAATGCACTCGTATTTGAAACGCATGCCTGTTGATTGGCCTAGTCCACGTCAACTCTTTGTTCAGCTTATTAAGAATCTGTGAGGAAACATCCTCTTTCAAAAAAAAAAGAAGCTGTGGAGTAATATCCTGCCGTTTGTAGTATCCGAAGGTGTTTGAACTTCGAGGCCTACCTATGTTTGCTTGGTACTGTAGCGCCGTCGTGTGCTTCTGTGTATATAGCTGTTTCTTTCTGTTCTTAGTGTGAGTTTCGTTAGACCTTTTGTGGTCAGCATACCATCCACTCCCCTGACCTTTCAATAGCACAATGCAATGTATTATAGTGTATATATGGTTGCATGGATACTGTCAGAGATGACAGTGGTGACGCAGTAACTTGAGTGCCGTCTGGTGCCACGTATCATGCATCAAACCACGTCGAGATTTGTTCTTACGCTGCCGTCGTCAATTACAAAATGAACTTGGAAGCTTCTTGACCAGAGCAGAGGCTATCAGTAATTTTCTGTGCAGTCGTCCTCTCTACCGACGGCGAGAGAATCGAGTCTCATCCACGAGCAGGACCTGCGGCTGTCGCGTTGAAAGCACTCTTCCCGTCCCTTACCAAGATGGTTTAACGATGAGCACATCGTGTCGCAACCCCTCCTCCCCTAAGGCTTCTTCGCCGCTCGATCGGCCCTCGTGACGTGGGACGTCGCTGTCAGCGGCCGCTCTTACGGATCCCGTACGAGTGGACGTACGTCGACCGGAAGACGGCCGGCCGGAGCGCGGCGAGATCGCAACATCTCTCGACGACGTATTAATTCTCTCGGGGGAGGACGAGGTACAGCCGTACAGTACAGAAGCGTCGCGGATAAAATGGTCGCGCGCCAACCTGGGAGTTCTGAGTGCAGTAGGAACGAAGGAACCCGCTTTTTACTCCCTCCGTTCTTTTTTAATTGACGCTGGCATAACTAGTTTTAGTTTTTCCAACATCAATTAAAAAGAAACAGAGAGAAAGATGTATTTCTGTTCTAATTTATTTGACGTGTGAGTGGATGACATGTATTTCTCTATGAATTAGGTGGTGTTCGTCCCAAGGATTTATTGCGCACGCTTAACTTTCCTTTCCTTAATTGCAGCAGCGAGGTTACCTGGCTTCCACGCATTTTACGACGGCTTCCAGCGTGCGTTTGCTTGTTCTCACGCGCACGCCATTGAAAAAAACATATACACCAAAAGGCCACGACCGAAATTTAATAACGTGAAATGCTTTTTTTAAAAAAAGAAAACATCTGTACGCTATATGCAGGGTATGTTAGAGATAAGCATGAGTCATCACAGGGTAAGCACGCATAAAGTAGCAGGAGTTAGTGCCTGATTTGGAGGAATAATCAAGGAACATTTATGTGCGAGGTCACTTTCGTTAATGCTTAACAATGTGTTCAGGGCCCAGCAAGAACTCGACAGCATGGGCGTGGTGCAGTCCAAGCACACGGGCAGCATGGTTCACGCATGCCGCATGCATGCAGACGCAGCCCGGGCTTGGCTCCACTCCACCGACGCGACGCGAGCACGGAACGGGGGAGCGCCGAGGACGAGCAGACCGTGCCAGCGCGCGTGCTTCGTGCCGCCGTCTAAACGCGACGCGACGCCACGCCTTCTATATATATAGAAGGGCACACCAAAATCCGCCGAGTCCACGCAGCACACTCTCCACGCACGACACCCCGAGCCCAACCCAACAAACGCATCATCTCCTTTCCTTTCCTTTCCTTCCTTCCTTCCTCGCCCCATGGCGACGTCGACCACCGCCCACGGGAACGGGAACGGCCACGCCGCCGCCGTCGAGAACGGACACGTGGCGCCGCCGGCGGGGGGCTGGAGGTTCGCGCGCGCCGGCAAGGAGCAGGGCGCGATGGCGGCGGCGGGGGACAGGCTGAGCATCCGCGCGGTGCGGTTCAAGATCATGGCCAGCGTGGAGGAGCGCGGCCCGCGGCCCGTGCTGCCGCTGGCGCACGGCGACCCCTCCGTCTTCCCGGCCTTCCGCACCGCCGCCGAGGCCGAGGACGCCGTCGCCGCCGCGCTCCGGACCGGCGAGTTCAACTGCTACCCCGCCGGCGTCGGCCTGCCCGCCGCCCGCCGGTACGTCTATCTCTCTCGTCTTGCTGCTGGTCTTCTACTCGCTCCTCGTTACAATACAACCTCTCTGCCTCCTCGTTTTGTGTTACTATTAAAAAAATAAGCTTTTCTCGTTCATGCATGCATGCCCGTCTCTGCCAAAAACACGACTGGATAGATAAAAACAAAGGATAAAAGATTACGCCCGCGGCTCAATGCAGTACGTACAATCTCTGGTCCAAAACAGCTATTCACGTGAGTCAGACGTACGTTTGAAATTCGCGGCCGGTTCAATAGAAGTACCAGTAATCCAAACAGCAGGCCCGCGACGTGATTAGAATCGGTCCGAAATTCAATTGCATTTCATCGATCTCAAGGCGCAGTCACCGCCAGTTGATTTCTCGGGTGCAGCACGTGCCCGCGCCGTGATTCCACGAGGCCGCCTCGTCCGGCCTCGCGGTCGGCCTGCGGCCATCGCCAGGCGGCAGCAGGCAGCCACGGGGCGTTTGACCGTTACCGCAAGGGACCCGGCCCAGGCGTCCGACCTGGCACGCCACGTCGGCTCGGCCTCCGTTCTGGTGGGGACCGCTGCGGTTTTTTTTTTCTCTCGCAACGAAGAAAAAAAGAGGGCTCTTTTCGTTGTCGTACGTTGTTGTTCTTTGTTTAGAACATCGTGCTCTCGTTATACTTGTACCAGAACAAATGGTAACTGGTTCTTGTTTAAACATCACTTATTCAACTGATTACGACTAAACTCTGACCTTTGTTTTTGAAAAAAAAACACGCAGTGCTCTGGCAGACCACCTGTCGCGTGACCTGCCGTACGAGCTATCGTCCGACGATATCTTCCTCACCGCCGGCGGCACCCAAGCCATCGAGGTCGTCATCTCGGTGCTCTCCCAGCCAGGCACCAACATACTGCTCCCCAAGCCAGGCTACCCGAACTACGAGGCGCGCGCCGCGTTCAACAACCTGGAGGTCCGCCACTTCGACCTCGTCCCCGAGAGGGGCTGGGAGGTCGACGTGGACTCGCTGGAGGCCATCGCCGACGAGAACACCACGGCCATGGTCATCATCAACCCCAACAACCCGTGCGGGAGCGTCTACAGCTATGAGCATTTAGCCAAGGTACGGTACTGTGGGTGTTCTCTTGGTTGATTTGTTCTCCGTTCGAATTTTTACTTTTAAGTACTAGTAGTTTTCATATAAAGTGCCGTGTGTTAATCTGTGTGCTGAAAAAGGATGTTATGCTGCTTAATCATAGGTCGCGGAGGTAGCAAGGAAGCTCGGAATATTGGTCATTGCCGACGAAGTGTATGGCAACTTGGTTTTCGGCAGCTCCCCGTTCATCCCAATGGGTGTCTTCGGCCACATCGCCCCTGTGCTGACGATAGGGTCTCTGTCCAAGAGATGGATAGTGCCTGGATGGCGCCTTGGATGGGTGGCAGTATGTGACCCCAAGAAGGTCCTGCAAGATTCTAAGGTGCGCAAGCTATTATTTATCAACACACATGCAATCCAATATTTTACTGACTACAGACTGATCTTGATCATTGGTAGATCATCACGTCGATTACAAACTTCCTCAATGTCTCAACCGATCCGGCAACTTTCATTCAGGTTAGGATTCGGCCTGTTCTGTTCCTCTCTAGATCTCTGCGGCAGCCCTTCTTTTCAAATAAATATGAAATTGGAGCATGTTAGCATGATGATACATTCTTCATTTCTTCATACGAGAGATAGTTAATTATTCGTTGGTTCACATTTCAAATGCTACTTATGATGGTAAAAACAAAATAGAAAACTATCTAGTTTCCTTAAATTGTAGCGGTGTGTTATGCATTTTTGGCAAACAGATTTCAGAGATATTGTCTGATTGATTAGGCGGCAGTCCCAAACATTCTAGAGAAGACAAGCGATGACTTTTTCAAGAGGATCCATGATCTGCTAAAGGAAACATCAGAGATATGCTTCAGCGAAATCAGGGACAACATCAAATGCATCACTTGCCCCCACAAGCCCCAAGGATCCATGTTTGTGATGGTAAGGTGTTTTCTAGAGCATGCCACAGGTGGTTCCAGAAAAAATGAAGTAATATGCACATTGAAGGTTGCTATCAGATTAGCCATACGATGCACGATCAGCATTGGTCCTAGAAGCTAGAAATATTCTACAAGCTTCTTGTTTGATGTTCTAATCTTGTGATGCCATTGTGTCATCATAAACAGGTAAAACTCAACTTATATCTTTTGGAGGGGATCCATGACGATATTGACTTTTGCTGTCAGTTGGCAAAAGAAGAGTCGGTAATTTTGTGCCCAGGTAGGGATGCATCTTCTGCACTTAAAAATTCCAGTCCCTCCTTGCATTTTTTTCTTAACGCCTGTCAGCTCAAAATTGGGTTGACCAGCATCCAGAAAAAAATGATCGAATAGAGTACATACATTAATTTGGCAAAGTTGTGCCTGTGAATACATAATGTTTTCTGAAGCAAGGGATTATTGTATTCATTTAGATATTTCAATCACCATATAATACTGAAAGAAATTGTTAATCCTTGAATATTACGATAGGTATTGCTCTATGTTTTAACTACCTGCATGTTAACTATAACTGCTCTGAATTGGAATAATGTACTACTAGCTGTTAAATACAGTAATACGGGATGCTAACCATATTAAAAAATATTATATACCGATATTTGGTACGATTATTTCTCCAAGAGTGATGTGTCTCCATTTACCAGCATGGATGTTGATACTTGAGAAAGATGGCGACATAAAAGTCAGAGGTCTAGCTTAGCTTTGAGCAATAAATAAATTTATCTGTCCAATGCTTTAGGCTGGATATTTTATATTAGTTTTGTAAAAAATCTAGTTAGGATTCACATTTTTTTATTAATATGTTCATCATTTTCTTTTGAAAAGGATTAGTATGTTCATATCGGTTTGACTTACTTGTCTTTCCTTAAACGTAGGGAGTGTCCTTGGAATGGAAAATTGGGTCCGGATAACTTTTGCCATTGATTCTTCTTCTCTTCAAGATGGACTTAAGAGGATCAAATCTTTCTGCCAAAGGCATAAGAAGAAGAATTTGCTTAATGGCTTTTAACTGCACCTGGAATCAATGTTTCAGCTCAGTTCCAATGTTTTGCATTGTATCTTTGACAACTGTGGAACTCTGAGTTTCCTGAGAAATAATAAAAGTAAATCTATAATATAATGAATCGCCTTCACACTCTCTTTGTAAAATAGAAGTCTTGTTTTTTAAATGGTATTTACTTTATATTTGTTGCTGCTGTGTTTAGGGATATTAAGATCCTGTAAATGTGTACCAATGGTGAAATACATTTTATGAAAAGGCTATAATTAGTGAAAAGGAAATCTTGAATCAGAGACGAGCTTAAAGAAACATCAAGAGGGGGCTAAATATGCTTTTTATTCTCATTTGCAATGCCTCAACTATCACTGTTTCCTTCAGGTCAATCCACAAAATCTTCACATACCAAAGCGAAAGTGATTTGTTCTCACAAACCATACTAGATAGAGAGAAAGTCTTAACCCACAAAATGGAGACATTTGACCCAGTTCATTTGACCATAATTCATCCTCCATATATCATATTTTCGCCTTCACCTTCTTTGGCTCGGATCGTTTCGGCTCACTTGGCCCTTTATATGACATCGTCCTTAATAAAGTTCAATGAAAAATAAACTATCTCTAAAATTCTATGATTTCAACTATGTCAAATCGTAGAGTAATGGTTCAGTCAGCTAGCACGAACATGATAGCACAAGTTTCAAATATATAATGACATCTTCATGTAATCTTTTTTAGAGATATTTATAAAAGTTTTTTGAATATGCAAAATGGGTTTGCTTTAGAAATATGACTATTTCTACATACAAATTACTCAAACACATGTGCTTCTGTCTTTCCTTAGTTCTGGTATAATAGAATTTGAGACTCATCCAAAGGTTTCGTACAATTTCCTAATGGAATTATGTCTCTTTATATTTTAAATCTGTCATTACAAAATATTCCATCCATTCACTTATATTTAACGTGGTTGACTTTTAGCATCATCCTATATTTAAAAATATTTTAAATATATAAAATTATAAGACATTTCAATTTTCAAATATCATTAATGATAAAATTAAACTATAAAACATATGATATTTACTAGATTAAAAAAAGAAGAATGATCCAACACAACTTAAGAAAGTTCGAATAGAAGTAATCGTCTCGTTGACTTTCAAATAAAAATTAGCAGAAGAAACATCTCTCCAGGACAGAAGTCAACGCCTAATAATACCTCTATTTTGAAATAAATTAGATTTTATGTATTAAACGTCATTTATTTAAGAATGGAGAAGTAATTTGGAAGGTCGAGGCGCAGCGTCGTACACAGCCACCTCAGTTCCAGCAACACGCATTTGCTGGATCCCTCCTCCCTCCGATCTCCGCCTTAAACCCTAAACCATGGTTTCCCGCGCCGCCACGGAGGCCGTCCTAGTTCTCGCGGTGGCGCTCCTCCTACCTCTCCGCCTCCTCTCCCTCGCCCTCCGCACCCGTCTCTCCGCGCCACGCCGGATCCGCTCCGCCGCGGGGCTGCTCGCCGTCGCCGCGCTCCTCACCGCCATATACGCCGTGCCCGACGCCGGCATCCGCCCTGGCGCCGCCGAAGCCGACGCATTGCGGTCGGAGGTCGAGGCCCTCAGGCTCAAGGTCGCGCGGCTGGGTGAGACGTCTTCCTCCCTTATTATATCTCCAAATGCTGCGCCATTTTGCCCTCTTTGTTAGTCTAGTTACAATTCTGAGTGGCAAAAGGTTCGAAATTTTGTCGTGTTAGTAATATGTAGGAAGACGAAAGAGGTGCCTGCTGGCTGCTGCACCTTGTTGCTAGCTGATCAAGCGCCAAATATACTTGTGCATTTCACTCGGTTGAAATTTACTGCGCCTCGTTAGTATTTATGAGATCCCTTTCATCAACAGAATCCATCCTAGAGGAAAATACAAAAGCCTTGAACAGTAAGGCTAGTATTTTGAAGGAGGACAGCAAACTCATCGAAGCAACGAAGCGTGACGTCCAGCTTCTTATGAATGGACGAGAGGGAACAAAGGTATAGAGTTAGATCAGAAAAATAATGATGCATTGCATCACCTTCAACAAAACAGTTACAATTCCATAAGACATATCAGTGTTGGTAAATAATATTCACTTGCACTGTAAAAAAATCAATCTGTTAGCTCTGTGTTTGAATTCTTTTATGCATTGTTACTACCTATGTAGATAGAGCAATGTTTTCTTTTTTCCTTCTTTCTATTTCACATATGTGCTGGTTTCATAGATAGCAAATGAATTTGCGTTTCCCCAGTGGTCTATTATACCTATCTTGGGAAAAAGTCACAGGTGTTCCATTAGCTACTGGCAGAAATAGAGAACTAAACAGTGCAGGAGGTGTGAATGTATAACTAATATTTTTTTGGAGATGAAAGGTAGCAAGGACACATAGACACTGAATTCTATTTAATTTCTGATTTACTCTCTTGAGATACAGAATCTCTTGCATACCTAATTTTCCTGCTCGTTGGTAGACCAAAACTGAGATTATTAGACATAGTCATTTGTTCAGAACCTAATGGGATAGTTCATGTTCCCTGTTAATTAGTCATGCTATGATCAAAATTTTATTACTCGAGAACCTTGTTACAACAGATATTGTGTATCCAAATTCTCTTCTTGCACTTAGTAACACTAGCTCTACACTTGCAGAACACCCGAAGTGTATCATACTCAGCAGATAATATTAAAGATATGGAAGATGAGGTACCCCCCTTTTGCTTTGTTTTACAAAAGTGACTAAATCTCACTCACAATATCCTACTCTTGTTTTTTTTTTCAATTTTATGCACAAGTCGTATTAGGGAAAAATGTCACATGTCTGCTCTTCATACAGCTTGACCCTCTCATTTTATCTTGTTTAGTTCATGACCTACACTGTTTGTTTATTGGGACATATCTGTGTTATACAAATTAATCTATTACATAACTCTTCTCATGATTCATGAATACAAGAAGGTTGTCTAACATATTTAAAAGGGTATATTATTTAAAATAAACACTTATTTCTGTATCTATTCCATCGATTATCTGGGTTTGAAGGTGGTGAAAGCAGATGTTTTCAGTGCGATAATTTATACTGGTCAAATACGCTAAAAGCAGTAGTCATCAAATGGGAAGTCATAGAACTCATGACATGAATGCTGTATAGGTACAACAACTCCAGCCGGAAATCAGTAAAATAAACAGCAATGCTTACACCATAGAATCTTTAGCGCATGATGCTGAGAAAAGGGTCGAAGCTTTGAGCTCTGAGATAAAAAAGGTATGCTTTGAGCCTCGTACTTAATGTCCTTATGCTATCCACTTTAGGTTTGCATTTACAGTCCGTATGCATATCATCGTGGTTAATTACTGTGATGGGGAGCAGCAAAGATGCTTTAACGTTATAAGGACTATTTGAGGCAGAGTTTGATCATTTTGACTATCACCTGAGAAAATGAAAGTCTGTTGTAACTTGGTGGTAGTTAGAAAAGTTTTTGAGAGGTAGTCTGGTACGTATTGGAAAAAATCTTATTTTTCACTGAGTTCCAGGACCTGCCACTGCACAAATGTTTGTTCCTTATATGCATCTGGTTTTGATGTTTGAAGATTTGGTTCTGGGACATAGGGTTACCTAACATATTACTCTTTTTAATCCTTAAATGCCACTTTAATTTCCGCATCCAGCCATCCACAAGACCACAACCCCTATACTATTGATAAAATTCATGGCAACATGAAGAACAACCTAATTGCTTGAAACTTCCAGCTCAAATCACGCCTGAAACCTGCACCAATTCAAATATGTAAGCTCTATCTCCATCGTCAAACTATTGAAAAAACTGGAGTGGAGTGAAAATGAGAGGAATGGCTTAGTTGCTGATGTGGTGGAACCAGTATTTAAAAGGCGGGCGCTTCAGCCTGGACGCCATGGCTGGTCGACTCACCTGTTCGGTGCCTAGCCACCGCCTTCTGGGTGCCATGGCAGGTCGTCTAGGCGCCTAGGCTGGCGCCTTGGCATCCAGGCGTTGTTTGAAAACCTTGGGTGGAACCTTCAAAATATTTGGGGCATATGGTAAACTGGGTGCTTTGTTGACTTCACGGCGGAGGGGTAGGGCAGACGATTACATGTGTCTCCCAGTTTACTAGAGGGATGGTTAATTCGTCTGGGCCAATAGGCTAAGGAAGCAGCAAAGCGATGTTCAAGTTGGCAGCTACAATTCTAAAGGGCAGGGAGGATCTTGCGGTGCTTTAGGGAATTGGATGAAGGGTATCAGTGGTAGGCTGGAAGTGCATTAGTGGAAGGGGAAGGAATGATCCTGCACCTGACATGACAACAGCTACAGTGCTTTTGATATCGGAAACATATTTGGAAAATGGGACAGTAGAGGAGTATCACTTTCTCAGAGGCAGAATTACTCAGTGGCCAATAAAAAAATCTCTTGAAATAAGTGCTGGACATTGTTAGGAAACAAGTAGCTTCAACAAGCCTACAACTATTTGTACCATTATAACAAGAACTGCATCTTTTTAGACCTATTTCAGTAAACTACAATCACTTGTGACCTTGCTAATGTAATTTACAACTTTATGTCCTGATCCCACCTGTCAGCCAGAGCCAGATATGCTCCCATTTTCGTATTCTACTGAAACTTGTGCCTGACCTGGGACTGCGTCACTAAGTAGTAATTTTGAATTACAGGGGCGCACATAGTTGCAGTTCGGTGAAATGGGTCAGAAAGTCGTTCTCTGTTACATAGGTACAAATAGTTGTAGGCTTGTGAGTTCTGCCCTTAAGGGAACTAGCATAAACCATCATGATGAACCTGATTGTAAACTTAATGAAGATAGCATATAAGAAATATTACTGTGTTAATTTTGCAATATCCGTATCAGATAGAGGATATAATTGCGGAGCAATGGATCCAAATTCGGCAGTTTGAACAAGCATTTGTTTTAACCAAGGTAATCCATCATTTGTGTAGTGCTACTGTACGTTATGCAGAAGCAGTTCTTTCATCGAATGAAATGAACGCAGATGATGACATCAAAAGTTCGTGAGAGAAGCAAGCCAGCAAAGGCAGCCTACAAGTGGCTTCGAAAAGACATAATTCTTAAGGTAACTTGGCGCCTTCAACTGCAATTGTGTAAACATACTGGTTCATTAGTTCAATGCTAGTTCACAAGGAGTCCAGGAAGAAAAAGAAGTTGAAGTCTAATAATAACAAGCACTATCCTAAAGGGCAGCCGCCTAAACTAGAGTGCTAGTTCTGCCCTCCCCTTAGAGCATAGCACTTTCTGGAGGACTGAGATAAGGCTTCTTGTAGTCAATTCGGTTACAGTGATCCCAGTCCAATTCCTAGATGGATTAAAGATTTGATTGGATAGTATAGCCCGTCCCCACAAAAAGGGCATGCATTGTATGTTTGTGTTTTCTGATTTCTGGATCTTTTTCATTGCCCTCGTCTGTTTGTGTTTGACTACCCTGATGTATCAGCAACATCATTTCAATCATGCTATTATAATTTGCCTGATGTGTCAAAGGATACATTTCAATCATGCTATTATAATTTGTAGCAAATTTCCATAGTTAGGAGATCTAGTTATTTATGGTTTTTTAAATTTCAGCATTGTAAAGTATCCCACCCTATATAACTGAAAGAGCTTCCAAATAAACAACTGTCCCTAGGGTCCAGGGAATTATTATGGTATATGATAATCAGAAACATTTGTTTTGCACACGCTATTCACTCTGCACACCACTAATCCCTTGTATTTATATGACAGTTTCCTTTATATTTTTCTAACTATGATCTCTTGATGTTTCCATCTGCAGTATGTCAGTGATGTCGATCTCAATGGTATTTTCCTTAGAGGAGCGTCATATGCAAGGCCCTACTTTTCTCACACATATGAACAGTCCAGGAGTTTTGTACAAGCAATGAACAAATACTACTATGAGGTACCTGGTATTGCCCCATACATTTTTAGACATGAAATGTCTACATATGTGTTCACATAGTTGTATAAAGTTAGAAGAAAGATGTACCAGTATTATAAAACATATGAAATGGTTAAATGGTCACAAAGAAATACATGAACCACTCTCTGTTTGTTTTGTTTGATTGGTGCAATCAGAAATATCGTTCTACCTCTCTAGAAGTCTTGTAGGCAAAATGTGTCTTAATAGTTAATATTAAGTTTTTCCTCCCTTTTTATAGGTTACTCGGTTTGGCAAGGCAATTCGTCGCCAATCAATTCCTGATATTGACAGGCCTGATGTCTTCTTCTTGGGTGGTTCTATTTCAGAGAGATCATGCATTTCTCTTCTGTATAAGCACTTTAAGAATTCCACATCATCAGCGCAGAAGTTTCATCATAAGGTGCATAACTTTCATTACCTCCTGTTTGAACAAAATATATGCATTATGTAGTGTGCCTTTGTTTAGTTTATGGTTGTTTTTAGATTATTTGAGTGTTCCTGTCGTATTTTATACAGAAAATATTGATAGCATAGGTAGGTACCAGTAAATTGGATACTGCATGGTTGTGGCTCAATCACAAAACATTATCTTTTTTGATACCTTATCCAGAAAATGTCAATACATGGTTTACATTCAGGAAGCGATGAGGCAGGATAGAAATATAATGGCAGCCTTTTATATCAGGTTGACTTGATAGCCTTGAGACACGACGAATTCCCAGTGTTTCTTTGCACTATTATCTCTGATATGTCGTGTGAAACTATGATTCGTGACATTATTTCATGTTTTAAAACACTGCTACCTATTTCCAGTTGGTTATTTGCAGTTGTAGATAATTTTTTGTCCTTTCCATGGAAAATGTAGCCACATTAACGGATCATGAATTTCCATTTGGATATAATGAGTCTTCGTGCTGCACGATTGTGTATCACAGTTTTTTTCATTACTACTGGTAGTGGATGCCTATGGACATGTAGGTGAGGATAAAGGATTTATATTGGTAATGTTGCTGTTTTAATTGCATAATACAAATTTCGTAAGCGATTGTTTATCCCTAGATGCATTCCTTTTATAATCTGCTGATATTAGTTCACTAATTCCGTATGGACGTCAGACTAATTGGTCGATGACTTTTGCAGGTCCAAATGTTTATCCAAAAGTTGATGATATCCAATAGATATAGCAGAGGTTTAGCAAACGAACCAGTTACATTTTTCATGGTGAGTGTTTCTCAACTATTATGTTTGATCTTAATGCATCTCTTTCAAAATATCACAGGAGTTTTCCCTCAAACTGCAGGCTTATCTTATTCTCATTTCACCAATGTGGATTGCTGGGTTTCTATACTCGATGTCATTTAGCTCGAGGAAATAACAACCTGCCATGAAACAAGAGTTGTGCAGTTCTCGGTTTCTTAAAGAGAAGCTTTCGATAAATATAGAAGAGTATCAGGAGGTGAAGTATATGGTGCTTTTGTTTATATGTTGTAACTGCTACATGACGATTCAAATTATTACGTCCAGTTGACTTATGGATCCTCCAGTTCGCCTCAGTTCAAAGTGCTGATCAGTGAGCATATGCTCCCTTCCTTTCTCTCTCTATCGACGTGCCCCTTTGTCGCACTAAACATCGCTCTCTTGTTAATCTCATTTCTATTTTGAGACGTGGGCTGGATTAGAATCGTGCCTTGGGTATGTTGCTTGGCTTATGTGTGATGAGTTGTTGGGGCATCAGAATCTCTGGTCGGGGAAATGCAGGTAGCTGTCTGTTTCTCCGTTCTCTATTGGTGACTGCTTTACTACACTTACGCGCATGCACAATGACTTTTCGGACCTAAGTGCACTCTAGCCTTCTCTACGTATCAACAGTGTTCCATCCAACATTGATGAAGTTTTTTTTATAAACATGACATTGATCACACGATCAAACAATAATTACAAATGAGATCTCGGATACACTAGTGCAGACTCACGCCATATTGAAAACTATCTAAGCTTAGCTAGTTGATGAGCGGGATGTTCATGTCCGTGTAAATATGATACAAAGAGCAAGACCCAAAGGAGGTCGTCAAAAGTCTAACATCATTGATCACAAGATCACAAATAGACCGATCCTACTGTGTCGACTTTAGGGCTGAAAACGGATTGGATATATTCCGATTCATCCGGTACCGTTTTTGAAAATATCCGATCCATATCCATTTTATTCGGATATTTTTCGAATTCGGATTCGGATTCGAATATTTGAATTTGGATATCGGATTGAAAATGGATTAGCACATATCCGTCCGTTTTGTCGGATATCCGTTTTTGATCGGATATATCCGAATTTGTCTATATCGGATATCTGACCCGACTCTTGTTTTGGCCCTTAGCCCGTTTTGTTCCCTAGCTCAGTTCCCATTCCCTAACCTAACCCGCACAGTCGGTCAGCCGCCGCCTGGCCACCTCGAGAGGCTCTCGCCGCCCGCCGCCCCTCTCAGCTCCGGCGGCCTCCGGCTCCCCTCCGGCCGCCGCTCGACGAGGCCCCCGACGCGCCCACTCGCCCCCGAGGCCCCAAGCAGCCGAGTCCCCGACGCGCCGGGCCGCCCGCCGCCACCCTCGAGGCCCCGTGCCGGCCGCCCCCGAGCCTCGCCCCATCGCCGAGCGCCGCCCCCGATCCCCTGTCGCCGACCGCCGCCCCCGAGCCCCATAGGCCCCGTCGCCTCCGAGCCCCGAGGCCCCGTCGCCGGCCGCCGCACCTGAGCCACCGAGGCCCCGTCGCCGGCCGCCGCCCCTGAGGCCCCGTCCCCGGCTGCCGCCCCCAAGTCCCCAAGACTCCGTCGCCGGCTGCCTCTCCTCATTCACGTGTGCCGGTAAGAAGCCTCTCCCTCTTCATTCTCCTCTCTCTCTCTCGTTAAACAATTTGCAGTGAGATGTATATGCTTGAATGACTTGTTTGATACTTTGATTAGTAAATTAGCAGTCGAAAGATTTATAATGGCCTCTAATGCACCCACTAAAGACAATGAGGTACCCAGCAATACCTCAGCTCCAAAATCAGCTCCAACACCGCGTCTTTTTTTAGAGCCTCCACCACCTCCACCATCCGTGAATTGCCGAACAACAGGTAATAACTTATATGTTTCATGTCTGATGAGTGACATAATGGATAATTTGAAGATTAGCTATATGTTCACATGTTGCTATACTATTACTTGGTCATGTGCAGGAATCTCTATTGGAAGTAGCAATGTAATGACATCTTCTTCAAGTATAAATGCAGTTGTAACGGTACCGACTAGTGGTAGCAATGATGAAGTTAATCTTAGTGATGATGATGAAAAAGATGCAAAGAGGATCAAAGCCAATACATTGTGTCATGCCTTAAAGAAATTTTATGAATTATCTGAGTTTTTTTTGGCACTTTATATCCAACTGCGAACTTGTTTTACAAAGGCCTTTGTGAGATTAGAACTATGCTTGTCGAGTGGACTACACATGAAGATGTCACTATTCGTGATATGACCATTCCTATGAGTAAAAAGTTTAAGAAATATTGGCAGAAATCAAATGTGGCTCTTGTAGTGGCTGGTTTTCTTGATCCAAGGTATGTTAGAATTCATTTTTATCGTAATATTAAATATTAGAAAGTAAACAACTAGCTGAAATGAGATATATCTTCTTATTTCTAAGGTACAAGAGAAAACTAATAGAGTTTTACACGCGAAAGTTTTATGGTGATGTGCTATACCATGTTAGGGTTGAGGAATTTGATAATATATTGAGGCAAATGTATCAATTTTATGTTGCACACTCACCTGCAATTACAAAGAAGACACCAAAAACTAAGACATCTGATTTGTTTGTGGACACCGAAGATGAAGAGTTAGCACAATTCCTATATGAGTCATATTCGTGTGATGTAGAATGCTCAAATGACATGGACAAATACATGGTTCAACAACTCTTGAAGCATAATGGACCTTTTGATATTTTAGCATGGTGGAAGAATCAGACAAAGGAATATCCAATTCTTTCACAAATGGCTCGTGATGTGCTAGCCATACAAGTATCAACAGTTGCCTCAGAATCTGCCTTTAGTGCCAGTGGACGTGTGGTCGATCCATACCGCAATCGTATTGACCTTGAAATCGTACAAGCTTTGATTTATACTAAAAATTGGATTGCAGCAGCCAGAAAAGATGATATGACTTCATTACTTAGTCTTTTGTATTCTTCGAGTTTTTTAATTGCTTAGTGCTTTGTTGTATGCATCTTTTTCAGATCATAAGAGTATTGCTTCTATTGTTGAAGATCTTGAAGTTGTTGAGACAATGACTACTGTTACGGACCATATTTGTTTATTTGAATAGAATTTGAAACATCATTTCTGTATATCAACTGACATAGTTATTTAATTGTTCTCTTCATTATTTTATAGAATGAGAAAATAGAAAGCGATCCGGATGTGATGAATGAAGACGATGAGTTGGGTAAATTATGATAAGAGAATGCTATGTGTAATCATTTGAACTATGTACGAGCTATGAACTATGTGTATGAACTATGTGTATGAAGTATGTGTGAACTTGATGTAAGACTTATATGTCATTTCTGGACTTATTGTTTGAATTATTTGTTATTCTTTACAAACTTCAATTATAGTGTTATGTGAGTATGATCGTGTGATATTGGATGTATTATTTAATGTGATGAATATTGATATTATGTCATTATATAACGTGGTATTAGAAAAGTTATTTCAAAAAAAAATTCCGATTCCGTACGATATCGATGTGTTTCCGATTCGATTGATCTGTTTCCGATATATCCGAACTATCCGATACCGAATCTGATTCCGATGATACCGTTTCCGACTCCGGTTGCGAAATAGAAATATGGATATGAACCATATCCGACCGTTTTCATCCCTAGTTGACTTCACTCGCTTACAATCCAAATTGATAACCACCTTAGAGAAGCCTTCATGGACATTGACAGAAACCATGCCTTCCGACTCGTGAGAGCTGATTTGGATCAAACTCACAGCACAACCCCTCTGATATTTTTTTTAGTCTTCTCTACCAATTTGTTCTCTGAGGTGGACGACTATAATGGCATTTAAAAACTTACATGCGATTGGAGTTTGTACAGATCGGTTGCAATGGTTGGAGGAGGAGACTTCATAAAATTTGATTGTAATTTTTTTGTCTTTATCTTCTCTCTACTAGGTCTTATTTCCCTCAATACAATTTAGATATGTAAAAAATCACTTTTCAAACCTATTAAAAGCACGTGTTTTCAGACCCTCTTCCTCATACGAAACATATCTTTCAAATATCTAAATAATTCATTGAGTAATTATTATTTTGTTTTATAAATGATAACCCAGGATGATTGCCTGGAAGATTCAAGTTGTAACTAGTTGGCAACTTTGACTTTTATTATTTACATTCTGACTACATATAAATGCTATCAAAAGTACTTTAAATATGTCACTTTTTTTTAATATTTATAACTATTTGCAAAAAGAAAAAGAAAAACGATTGGTCAAATATTGAATAGCGAGGTTACATAATCATTTCAATAAATAAATGAAAGAACAAAACAAAAAATAAGATGAGGGTGGGACCTATTTCGAGTCCTGACTTCTTGTTAAAAAAGAAAAGAAAAAGAGAAAAGGATTCATTTAGTTGTCTAACCTGAATGCGGCTTCTCTCCTTGGCATGCATTTTGAAAAAGATTAGATGTCTCGCGTGTTGAAAGGATCCTAAATTTTTACCGATTTAATATTAACATTCGCGTTGAAAAAACACGATATAAAATATAAATGTTTTTAAATAATTATTGGTTTGTGGTGTCGTCTACTGTGCGTGGAGAGGGGGAAGGCGGAGAAGGGTGAGGCCAGGAGAGAAGGAAGGGTAGCTTGCAGCGACCATGGATTCCGACCACTGGATCTCGCGCCTGCGCCTCATGGCCGCTAAGCGGCAGTATGCGTTGCAGCGTGCGCAGCGCCACCATGCCACCCCTGCGTCCCACCATGGTACCCTCCATTCTCATTCCTGATCCGGCGCTCGGATTGGTCTGTACTGTGGCTTCGGTTCTCTGTTGTATCTCAATTCGGCAGTCGAGGATCGGGGGTTCGGTCCTGAACGGTTAATTTATTGTGGCCTGCGCGATTTTCGTTGGATTTCTTGTCTCTTTGGTGAGCATCTGAGAAAGGATCCATCTTGCGGCAGAAATGCATCTTATTTCCGTTCCGTTTCGTTGCAATTACGAGCGTTGTGCGGCCGTTAGATTCGTAATGAGGAGAGAACAGAGGAAGGAACATAAACCAACCAAATGACCTTTGGGATAGTAATGGTACACGAGCAATTTTGTGCTCACATAATGATTTTCCTTTTGTTCAGCATTTCTGCCATCCTCGATGCTTGAATACTAGATTTGTCTGAAAGGTTGTCTACCATCCTTTCAATACTAGATTTATTTGAGGATATGCAGTTTTGACGATCACAGTAAGTATTCATCAACCCGGAGACTACAGAATAAAAATCCTCGAAAATACATAATAAATATACTAAACAAGCATTTGACAGAAGTCTTGTCCATGATCTTAGACACAACACCGTGGTACGAAAATGTTGGTTAGCTATAAGTTGGCACATATTTATCCTTGGTTGCACGTATAAGTTCCTAGTGTGAAATTCCTTTTTTCTGAAATGATACTTTATTTTTTCTTTGAGAGTTGTCTTATTATTTTTCTGAAATGATACTAAGTTTTTCCATGAGAGCTTTCTTATTATTTTCTCATTGTTCTTCCTGTTCTGTTTGCTTTCTTTATTATACCCTGATAGAAATACCATGAATCCTTCTTAATCACTCCATTTATATTGATAATGTTCCACATGCAGATCGGTTGGTGTATGATGATATCGAACCAGAGGACGAGTTATGCTCAAATTTCTCATGTCCTTACTGCTATGAAGATCATGACATTACATCACTTTGCTCCCATTTGGAGGATGAGCACCCTTTTGAGTCTAAAGTTGTGGTAAGGACATGTCCATCTCTTATTGTATTTTGTGCTCTTTCATTTGACATGTCCAGACCATTTAATGTATCTTGAAATATAGCTCAATTCATATTAGTCATGTTCTGTTTCATATGTAAGAACCAAAAAATGTCATTGGACCTCCATAGTTTATTTTGAGGCCTTCACGGTAGGGGCCTTACCTACTGTGGTAGTATATTTATATATGTATAACTGTACAAAGAAGGGGAACCCTGACGCAGCGGTAAAGTTATTGCATTGTGACCACTGACCATGAGGTCACGAGTACAAGTCCTGGAAACAGCTTCTTATGGAAATGCAGGGAAAGGCTGCGTACAAAAAGACCTAAGTGGACCGACCGGACCCTTCCCCGGACCCTGCGCAAGCGGGAGCTATATGCACCGGGCTGCCCTTTTAACTGTACAAAGAACAAAATCCCAGCTAGAGACAAGAAAGAAAAATATTGAAACGAAAGGAACAAATGTGGAACTGCATCTGTTTAGGAGAACCAAGAAATCTAGCAACTGTTGTCTTTTGCTTCCTTGGACTCGATGAGCTAAAACTGCTGCACCATAATGGTCCTTTCATGCACTAGAATTGGGGGTTACCTTCAAAAATGAAATTTGTCCATAGTCGTGCTAGAAAATATGGTCTTATTTAGCTACTGCTAAAGTGTCTATATGTCATTTTTCCACAAACGGTTCTTGAGCAATGTATCTCGTTTGTTGTACTAATTAAAATTTGTTTCATATATTTTATACAAAAGATGCATAACACATTCACACAGTAATTATAGTTCTTTTTGTTTGTATAGTGCATCTTAGAAGGTGAAACTAGTAAGCACTGGATAAATTCACACATGATCTGCAAGTTTACTGTACCAAACTGTTATTATCTGTTAAACTCAGTGTCTCAGCCACTAAGAGATTCATGCAAAATCCTCCATGAGACCTCTATGTTGGCTTGAGATGAGTCAAGCTTCAAAACATAGTTTCCCTGTTCTATCTAGATATACGTCTTAAAGACAATGATGATTAGAAAACCTAAAGTTGAGCCTCAGACTATCGAATGTCTGAACACTGAACGGCCTCCAACAGGGAATTAGAAAAGTCATTCAATGCAAGTACCAGTGTGTTTCAGGCTAGAAATTATGGAAGTATGTACCCTGATTTAGAATTTTCCCATGATACCTAAATACAGTACTGGGGAGTTTCAACCCTCAATAGAGTTTTAGGTCCATCTGTTTAGTCGGGGCTTGGAGTGGCCTTGTTTCCTTTTTTACTATTAATATTTTTGTCGTAGCACAGTATAGGAAAGCCATTGTAAACCAGCCTGCTATTCAATAACTCTAGTTGAGTTGAAACAGTTCCAACTTGCTTCAATTCAACATGAGAAATGGCTTTACAGGAGTAGCTTCGTTAGTTGCAATTGGAAGGGAAAAATCAATTAGGGTTTCCAATAGGGTGTTAAGAGTACATATAGCCCTACACTTCACATACACACATTCCAACAGTTGCAACTAGGCAGTCTAGCCAGTTAGGTTTGATAATGGCATTATCATGACAAGGATATAAGGGTGTGTCAGGCAAGTCTTTTGTTCTTTCTGCAGTACTCAACTATTCAAATAAATCAGCCCAAAAAATATTCAAATAAACAATGGAAGGTGATTTTAAAATCTGAAAAATATGCAAACATTTGTATCAACTATCTAGCTTTGTCTGATTGGCAGATGTCTTCTGAACTTAAGTGGAGCTAAAACCTGGTCAGATGATGTGGAATGTTGTGCTGACTGCCTAAACATATACAGTAATTAATTGCACAATGCAAATATTCGGTATACTGAAACTTAATATGGTACTACTTTTTCATATATATAACTATGATTTTTAAGGCGTTGTGGTGTTGGGGGCACACCTTAGCGCCTAAGCATTGTGGCATAACTAGAACCTTGTGGCGTCCGTGGCATTTGGGACAAGCCTGGACGCCTAGGTGACACCTCAAAAAACATGTACAGTTAGCATGTAATGCACATGAACTCACTTCCCAAGGTACAGTCGTTTATTTGTTTGGTCTGGCCTCTGGCGTTCGAACATGCTATCATAGAATGTTAGCATAGTTTCCATATCTTAGAAGTCAAATTTTCATTTATTTGTCACCTTATCAATTAAATGTACCTAAGTGGCTATCCTTAGCATAAGCTGAAGTTGTGGTCAAACTGATTGACATAAAAGGATGACTTCAGCTCTGTACAAGGGATATTAGGTTCAGTCTCCATGCTAGATATCAAAGCTTTTGGGCCTTACCATATTTCTAGAAGCCAGCTATTAGCATTACAAGAAGCTTAGTGCATTACATCTACTAGACAATATATCCCTTACTCCTTAGTTTCTAAAGTTCACTTTTATACTCTCCACAGGCTTGCCCAGTTTGCTCTGCTAGGATTTCGAAGGACCTGTTGGATCATATATCCCTTCAGCATGGCTACCTCTTTAAAATATCCTTTACAGATGACCAAGTCTTTATAAGTTATTTTACACATTTCTTTTAAGTGTATTTAGACCTGTAGTCTTTATATGTTTCCTTAACAATGTGCACTTGCAGAGACATCACAGATTACATAGAGTTGCTGGTACTCACAACCACACTCTCTCGTATGCAGGGAGAGATCTCCAAGATACCTACTTAAAGGTTCTTATTAGAAATAGCAGTCGAAGTGGCAGTACAAATACATCAACTTCAGTCACTGATTCACTGCTATCTTCGATAGTTCTAAATTTATCTTCATCAGAAGTAGAAGACACGTCAAAATCTGCTGTGGTGGAAAATAATTTGTTTAAAAGAGCAATACCTTCCAATACTTGGAAGACAAGGTATGGTTGATGTGTTTTCCTGTCTCTTACCACTTATAGATTGCTTCCCAGTTTTGCGTGGCATATGTTATTTTGCTTGTTCTATATAGCAGTTGAAAAACTCCGCCTATGTTGTAATGACATAGCCGGTCCCAAGCCCGGGTAAACGAGGAGGGGGTTGTGATAGGCTTGGCGAGCCAACAACTTACACTTAGCCATTCTCATGGAAATGAAACCCAATAGAAATTCGTTGGGGCGTAACCCTCTTAGCGACGCGCCATATCGGAACCCGGGTATGGTGTTAAGTGGGCAAGGGTCGGGTCGCCACCGCCTTAGTGGCGCGCCATATCGGAACCCAGATATGGTGTTAAATGAGCAAGGGCTGGATCGCCACCACCTTAGTGACGCGCTACATCATCGCCCGGATGTAGTGATAAGTGAGCAAGAGTCTTTGCATCTTACTCGACGGGTGCAAAGCGTAAGGAAGCTAGCCGAGGAACATAAATTTCGGGTGGGTAGTTGGAATGTAGGATCCTTGACGGGGAAGCTACGTGAGTTAGTAGATGTTGCTATTAGGAGACGAATAAATATCCTTTGTGTACAAGAGACTAGATGGACGGGTCAAAAGGCGAGAGAAGTCGAGAATACCGGTTTCAAGCTTTGGTATTCTGGTTCGGTTGGGACTAGGAATGGCGTAGGTGTTCTAATAGATAAGAGTCTTAAGGATGGAGTAGTGGAGGTTCGAAGACGAGGGGATAGGATCATCTTAATCAAGATAGTAATTGGGGACATTGTCTTGAACGCCATTAGTGCTTATGCCCCACAAGTTGGGCTCAACATGAGTGCTAAGAGGCAATTTTGGGAGGACTTGGAGGATATGGTTAGTAGTGTACCGATAACCGAGAAACTCCTCATAGGGGGAGATCTCAATGGTCATGTGGGTGCAACTAATCTAGGATTTGAGGGAGTACATGGAGGTTTTGGATGCGGCGATAGAAATCAAGAGGGTAAGGACATCCTAGACTTTGCCGTAGCCTATGATCTGTTGATAGCTAACACCCTCTTTAGGAAGAGGCAATCTCACCTAGTGACCTTTAGTAGTGCCCAACACTCTAGCCAGATTGACTTTGTCCTCACTAGAAGAAAGGATAGACGGGAGTGTCTAGATTGTAAGGTGATCCCGGGGGAGTGTTTTGTGACACAACATAAGCTTGTGGTAGCTGACTTTCGCTTCCATACATGCTCTTTGCGGGACAAAGGTGTCAAAATCACAAGAACAAAGTGGTGGAAGTTGAAGGGAGAATCACAAGAATCCTTTAAAAATAGGGTGATCACAGAAGGACCCTGGGCAGAAAATGGAGATGCAGATAGTATGTGGATGAAGATGGCAACTTGCATTAGGAAGGTAGCTAGTGAGGTGTTCGGTGTGACAAAGGGAAAGAAACTTGTAGATAAAGACACTTGGTGGTGGAATGAGGATGTACAAAAGTCCATTAAGGAGAAAAAAGAGTGTTACAAGAGTTGGCATAATGATAGAAGCGCAAGCAATATGCTTAAGTACAAAGAGTCTAAGAAGAATGCAAAGCGGGCTGTGAGTAAGGCAAGAGGACAGACCTATGATAAGTTATATGAGAGACTAGAGACAAAAGAAGGTGAAAAAGACATATACAAGGTAGCAAAAATCCGCGAGAGAAAGATGAGGGATCTCAATCAAGTTAAATGCATCAAAGATGAGACTGACCGCATTCTAGTGAAGGATGAAGAGATTAAGAATAGATGGCGTGATTACTTTAATGGGCTATTCAATGATGGGAATGGGAGCACTATGGTTGAGTTGGATGACTCCTTTGATGACTCCAACAGGCGGTTCGTGCGGAGGATACAAGAGTTTGAGGTTAAGGAGGCCTTAAAAAGGATGAAAGGAGGAAAGGCCCTCGGCCCTGACGATGTCCCTATTGAGGTGTGGAGATGTCTTGGGGACGTGGCAATAGTATGGCTCACAAAGCTATTCAACCACATTTTTCGGTCAAACAAGATGCCTGAAGAATGGAGGAAAAGTATATTAGTACCTATCTTCAAAAATAAAGGAGATATTCAAAGTTGTACTAATTATCGAGGCATTAAGCTTATGAGTCATACTATGAAGTTTTGGGAGAGAGTGATTGAACACCTCCTGAGGAAAGTGACCAATGTCACTAAAAACCAGTTTGGTTTTATGCCTGGGAGGTCTACAATGGAGGCGATTTTCTTCCTTCGTCAGCTTATGGAGAGATATAGGGAGCAAAAGAAAGACTTGCATATAGTGTTCATCGACTTGGAGAAGGCGTACGACAAGATATCAAGGTCAGTCATGTGGTGGGCACTAGAGAAACATAAAGTGCCAACAAAGTACATTACCCTTATCAAGGATATGTACAATAATGTTAGGACAAGTGTGCGCGTAAGTGATAGTGAGACTGATGCATTTCCTATCACGGTAGGACTACATCAAGGATCAGCTTTGAGCCCATACATCTTTTCCTTGGTGATGGATGAGGTGTCGAAAGATATACAAGAGGATATCACTTGGTGCATGCTCTTTGCTGATGATGTAGTGCTGGTAGAGGGAACTAGAGAAGGTGTTAATAAGAAATTAGAGTTACGGAGACAAACCTTAGAGTCCAAGGGGTTTAGACTTAGTAGGACCAAAACCGAGTATATGAGGTGTGACTTTAGTGGTGTTGGTCTTGAAGAGGGAAATGTTAGTCTACAAGGACAAATAGTACCTAGAAGGGACTCTTTCCGATACTTAGGATCAATGTTACAAAGCAATGGCGATATTGATGAGGATGTTTGCCACAGGATCAAGGTAGGGTGGATGAAATGGCGACAAGTCTATGGAATCCTATGTGATAGGAAAGCCCCACAAAAGCTAAAAGGGAAGTTCTATAGGACGGTGATTAGACCCGCGATGCTCTATGGGGCGGAATGTTGGCCAACTAAACGGCAACATGTCCAACAAATGAGTGTCGCAGAGATGCGCATGCTATGGTGGATGTGCGGGCACACGAGAAGAGACCGAATAAGGAATGAGGTGATTCGAGATAAGGTAGGGGTGGCGCCGATTGAAGAGAAGTTAGTCCAACACCGACTTAGGTGGTTTGGACATATCCAACGGAGACCTCCAGAAGCACCAGTTAACAGTTGGATTTTAAGAGGTAGAGAAAATATTAGGAGGGGTAGAAGACGACCAAGGTTGACCTGGGAGAAGGCGGTAAAACGAGATTTGAGAGATTGGAATGTATCCAGAGACTTAGCTCATGATAGGACCGCATGGAAAGTAGCAATCCATATGCCAGAATCGTAGTCTTGTTTTTTTTTTCTTTTTTCTTTTTTCTTTTCTCTTTTCTTTTTTTTTTCTTTTTTCTTTTTTCTTTTTTTTTCTTTTTTCTTTTTTCTTTCTTTTTTATTTTTTTCCTTTTTTTCTTTTTTTCCTTGTTCTTATAACTCTTCCTCTCTTTTACTTCATTGATATTGGGTTTCATGTCTAGCTGACCCCAACAGGCTTGGGATAAAGGCTTGGTTGTTGTTGTTGTTGTTGTATATAGCAGTTGAAACTACTTTGCCTCTTTTGAATTAAAATGTAAATACTTTTAACTTGATTACTATTTGCTAAGCCATAAAACCTGTTTAGATAACCTTTCAGCGAATGGATTTTGGAGCTACTTGAACTTTCCATGTTAAATTCAGTTTTACTATTACTTATGAGCTTCCCTGACAAGATTAAACACCTCTTGTACATGTAGGCTTTAGTTTGACCCGAAGCGTAAATTGATCAAGCCAGTCTAATTATATTGTTCTTCGGTCATCACATTAAATTAGATTTTAGGTAGTATACCGTTGTAACAAATATACACTCAATGTTGGATAACAAATGGGGATATAACTCCCGTACCAGATCCAACTGACACTGGTAGCTCTCATTTGGACTGAATTAATGCATGTACACAACATGAATGTGGACCACACATGCTGGATTCAAAAGTCACAGTGCAACTGGCGCATATGTCAAACAAGGTGCACCGTTGATCATAACTTATTTCTCGGTAAATGACATTGGAACATCATTATTATGATGGGATTTTAATCTCCGATAGAGAAATATGCATGATTCCCATAATGTCAGGGCGTGATGAGATGTTAATGCATTTATTCTTTAGTGCTGCTTATTCCAACCTTAGTCATGAAGAGAGGGAGCGAAGGAGATCGCAAGCTGCAGTTCGGTCAACTTTTGTACAGCATCTCCTTATCACTACCCTTTTCGATGACTAGCAGAACAGTCGCTGCTTAATGTGCCTGAATCATGTGAGCCTTTTGTTCACTCATTATCTGGATGGATAATGAACCAGTCATCTCTGATACCTTGAAGTTGTTCATCCGACTGAGGGTGGTACCTGGTTCCGTGTACCTCAGACAATAAACTGAAGAAGCAGGGGGACTCTTATCTTTATATGTTGTGGAAGCAGCTCTTGACATTTGTTTTCCACATCAAATTCAAATTGCTGGGCTACCGAATAGCATGCTTATAGTAGAATCATGTTTTCCATTAATTTCAATTGTGGACTTGCGGTGCAGAATGTGGTGTACTTTACCTTGATTTTACTATGAATAGTTGAAGACTGTGTTTCCAAATTTAGTAGATGGATGAATTTACATGCTTTTGCATCTTCTTTTAAGTCATGATCTTTTTTCTTTATTAAGCAAGTGGTATGGCAAAACTTGTGGTTTATTCTAAGTATGTTTGATGAATGGCCACTCCATCCTGAGACCTAAGCCTGGTCTTGGTCAAGTCATATAGGAGACTGACAATCTGACATGATTTGATAATAATTTTGGAGAAAATTGAGAACAAGGCCTGGGACCTTTTCTTTGTTCTCTCTTCCTCAAATTTGACTCTGCTAACACTGTATGGAATATATTCCATTTATGAAAACTTTAATAGCTGTTACCTTAATACGCTTGCCAAACTTATAAAATTTAGAAATTTAGATTCTGCCCTTGGAAAAAAAACACTGATTTGCTGAGAGCATTAGGCTCATACATGTTAATATTCTTCACTGATGATGGCAAGCGGGACAGGAAGCCCAACCCATAACAAGCGACCGAGACATGTAAAAGCTGGTTAGCCCATGCGAGGTGCGCTTGATGCAGATGGTTGACTGTTGCTGTGTTTGGACAAATACCTCGATTACTACGAAACTGGTGATTCCATTAGTTCTAGTGTCGACTGTTGCTCTTGGCTTTACTGTTGGATGAAACGTTGCAGAACAACAAGACGGCATCACACCTGTGCAATATATGTTTGATTGATGAAAGAAGGTTTCCATGATGCCAATATTCTACAAGAGAAAACAACTCGGAATGCAGAGATCAAAACGTACCTGCCTCAAAGCAGAAGGCAGTGTAACGGACCATACCTCATCAGTGGCAACACACAGAAATATGTCGAGAACTTGCACAGATGAATTCAATCGTCCAAAAGGACGAACTGAGATAAAAACGTGGCTCAAGAAAGGTATTACCGATTCCAAAACGTAATCCAGGTTCCTCAAATGAATCTCACTGGTTGCTACGCTAGCTAAAACATCACATTTGCATAACCATATATACAGATTCATGATTTCACACAGGAAGCCTCAAGTACTAAGAAGCAGTTCAGTGTCTCGCATCACACAGGTAGGTAGACCAAACTAGGGCAACCGATCCTACAGGCTGCATAACGCTGCGAGCTACTTGTTCTGTAAGATATTGACGACCTCTTGAATGTCTTCAGTGCGCGCAGTAAAATCTGCGGGATAAGTTATCCGTCAATGACAAAAAAATGATATGTGAACGGAGCACCGAAAGAGACAGAAGGGAATTTGGTGGCATTACCCTTATCTAGAGCTAAACGTTTCTTGTCTTTCATACAATCAACCAAGCTCCCAGCCTCAGTCCTTTTCTTGTTCAGTGAAATTATTTTCTGCTGTAGTATCGGTATTGCCTTCACAAGGTCTGCAAGTTCACCACAGCTGAGTAGGCATGCACGCTAAGTATCCGTAAAAAAATAGATTGAGTCGAAGTTGTATTAGTTGATGTGTAGCAATTAAAATGCATATTAAAGGTCCATTCAGACATCAATATGTCAAGCATTCTGTAAAAACATTGAGGTGCTATGAGGCTGGAGTGCATTAAGTGATGGAAAGTATCAATATCCAGCAATTCAGAGTGACAATCTTTCCCCATTTTTTAATAAATAAGTAAATAACTACTGAATATAATGCAATACCTTCAAATTTTTGCTGCACAGACTTCTCTTCAAATAATTTATGTATCTCAGCAATAGAGGAATCAAGTTCTCTTTTATACGTAGATTGCCTTTCCAACAAGGACATCTCTCTCCGAAGATTTTCAGATTCTTTGTTAGCCTGATGAAATAAAGACAAGCATTTATTACAGAAATCTAGACATATTATATACATTGATTCATTAGAGGTTAGGTTGCTTACACTTTCAAGCTTTTTCCTTAACAAATCAAGTTCAAGATCTAAATCTGGATCAGAAGTTCCATCCCTCAGTGACTCTTTTGCACAAGAATTATCCTGATCAAGAAAAATATCACATATATGGTTGTCTGAATTACCATTATTCGTGAGACAAGCAAGTAAATGTCAACTAAAGTATGGTTTCACAAAAGAAAACATGCAAGAAAAGTTTCATATCATAGTTTAGTTACTGCAAACAATCACAAAGATAAGCTCAACTGAGGTTCTACTCTAAAGATTGATAAAACTTTGAAGATCAATAGGACCAACAGTACTAGAATTATTGCATGCACCAGAAATTCTGGTTTCAATAACCTCAACCAGAAATTTAGGCAATGCTCTATAGTCAATGTATAGAAACTATCCACATCCTCTTGTTTATACTGCGCAATTGTGCATGTTGTGGATGTATTTGCCGGTAGAACCTAAAGGCACAACTGCACAAGAGGACGAGAGGAAATGGGCTAAGGCACAACCAGCAGTAATAATCAGGCATCCACAGTTTGAAGATAAGTTCAGTTTATTGCTTCACGACATTGGGCTAGTAGCTTGTTAAAGGTTGTTAGCATCTTGTGTTAGGGGCTTGCTATAAAATGCCAACTTCATCGTTGATATAATAAAAACTTTGCTGGCAAGGGAGAAAGTGCCCCCACGGTTTTACTTTTAAGAAGAGTTCAACTAGAGGCCAGCCGAGAAAGGTCGCGAAAGCTAGCTCCCCTTACAACACGAAGGCCCGCCCCCCCTATGGATCGATCTTTACCCGTGCTTTGAGCCCACCTTAGCCCCTACACGAGGATCCACCCAACGATTCAGTCCAACTCGTGTAGTCGCGTGCACGTCCAGAGGAACCAATGAGTGACCTATTTTACCCAGCCTAGGAATTCTCTCCCACACAGTGTTTTAAATGGACACCTTGATGCCAAGGCACCCGCCTAGGTGCCTAGACGACCAGCGGATCGAGGCGGCGGCAGCGGGCGGTTGAGGAGGCAGTGGGTAGAGGTGGCTTAGGTGTTGGCCGACCTAGGAGGCGGTGGGTGGTGGCACCTTGGATGGGGGTGGGCGGTGGCAGCGGAATCAAACCTAGGACCCTGGGGGTGATACTAACCGAGTTTGAAACCGGCGCCCGGACGCCTAGGCGCTTGTCGGGCGCCTGGACGCCCAGGCGCCCGCCTAGGCACCTAGGCGGCCAGCCAAGCGCCCGCCGCCCGGCGGTGGCTGGAGTGGCGGTGGCGTCGGGTTGAGGCGGGGCGTCAAGGTGGCGGACAGGCGTCGGGGCCTGAGGAGGGGAGGCAGGCGGCGTTAAGGTGGGCTGGGCTGAAGAGTCAGTCCGTTTGATGCAGACCGTCGGATCTCATCCGACGGTCCTCCTTTCATATGGATATATAAAGACTCGTCACCCTGATTTACCCCAACCCTAATTTCCCCTGCTCATTCGACCCCTTCCCTCTCCATCCAGCGGCGACGGCGGCCTGGCAGCAGCAGCGACCCAGCGGCCGGCGGCAGCAGCCGTGAGGGGGCGGCTGGCGGCGGCGACGCCCTGACGGGGCAGGTGGCGGCGGCGGCGACAAGGCGAGGGGGCGGGCGGCAGCGGCACAGAGCAGCGGTGGCTGCGACATGGCGGCGACCAGGCGAGTCGACCGACCATGGCATCCAGGCCGGAGCGCCTGGACGCCTAGGCGGCGACTAAGAGTCCTAACCACTAGGTTAAGACCTGTTTTGCCATCGTTGAGACAATCCGGCAAAGAATAATTAACCTCAACTCAGAGCCGTTGAGGGATGTTGAGTTTAGCCTCTGCCCTTAGCTTATCATTCCGTAAACCCTAGCCTTATCAGTGCGCGAGTGGGGAAATCAGCAGTGCCTCAAAAAAAAGGTGGGGGTCAGCAGTCTGGTGAGAAACAAAACTGCACATACGAACCAATTAAGCCTATGCATGATATTTCAAAATCATGAACCTTCAGAAACAAGGTATCTGATCCTCTTCATCTACAACGAATCATGAGGAAAGACCCAGCACAATTACAATTTTCCAACATAACTTGAACTGTAAAGTCAAAATGCACGTATTAAATCTGAAGAAAAATAAGTAACGTACATCTTGAGGCAAGGCAAAACCTTCAGGTAGAGTGAAGATTTTTCTACAGCAGTATCTATCCCAGCTGGTCATTCTCTTATCCAGTACATCCAATATCACATGGCGAATGGCATTAAATCCCTACAAAGCAAAAATAGAAATATGTTTTGTTATTCATAACATCCTCCTGGTCCTGAACTAGCTGAGATAAGAATTGACTAAATTATTAAAGAAGTTCAAAGAATCACAACAAAGTAAAAGAATGTTAGCTGCTAAAGACATGAGTGGAATCATGTCTTGGGGTGTGCAATGACTACACAGGTACAACTGCTTAAGACATTTGAAGCACCGTCTTCCATAGATAGTTCAGCTGTATTGCTTTTTTTTTTGCAATGAAGTCCACATGTATCTATTACAACTAACAAACTTTTGGTTGTTTAGATCTTTATACCACACCTCCCTAAACAAGCAGAAAAAAATTCCATAACCCGCGGTGAATCAGCTAATGGCCCCACTTCACAAGAAAAATCGAGGTAAAGTAAAAGCACTTTGTTTTTAACTATATTGGGATTCCATTCAGTAGCCATTTACATTGAAAATTTAGTCAAACGGATTTTTCTTTTTTTTTGGTCAAATCATGTGTACACAGAAAGGTGCACCCAATTTTCAGCCATTGCAAAGAGGTCTCGGAATGAAATTAACAAGAAAGGAACATGAATCAGGTAAGGACACTATCCAACAGTGTCCTGAATCCTCCCCAACTCTCATCCGCCCAACCATAGTAGTAGTATCGGAGTCCGCCACTTACCCGGTCGAGCTCCGCAGCCTTCTGGGCCGCCTTGGCGGCGCCGAGGACCCCCGCGGTGGCCGCTTCCCTGTAGAAGTGCCAACGAAAATGGCAAGTTAACCAGCCGGTTGGCGGAGAATGAGGGGGGGTAACACAAAACCGAGGCGGTGGGGGGGGGGGGGGGGGGGCTGAGAGATCCGGGGAGGACGTTATTACTGGCGGGCGTACTGGAAGGCGTCGCGGCCGATGTCGTCGACGATGTCGAGGGCGTCGTCGATGAAGTACCGCGGGTTCAGCCCCAGCGCCGCCTCGAACGCCGCGGCACTCCCTTCGTCGTCTTCCATTGCACCACTCCTGCTGCGCGGATTTGGATTTCGACTGCGGCGGAGCGTTGGGGAGGGGTTTGTCAGCCGCCGGCGCCCGCTCGAGGGTTTCAATTTTTTTTTCTTTTTTGAGATGAAATCGCGCAGCAGAACGTAATTGCTAAACAGCGATTTTTCTTTGTGGTTTCAGTTGAATTTTTCTGGCCCAAAATCATGGGCTGACTTTTTGTCTCCAGTGCTCTCGTCGTGGGCTCCATGTTCACTTTCCAGTCCAACTAGTTTGCTACGGGCTACGTTACATCGCGTTTCTGGGCTTGAGATCTGATATCGGCACAATTCCCAAGTTTATCATAGATTTCAAATATATCCCCTAAAAGATTTGGCCGGTCAACGTGCCTCTTTTCTGACTGACCATTGCACCTGATACATCACCGTGACATAATTACCATTTATATGAATGTTGCATCTTCTAATTTCGTCTTTTATCATCCAAGAAGCCAAAAATCTAACCACAATGGTATGATTAGTGTATAAGGATTGGGGATCATGATATATTTGAGGTCCACTTAGTATCATAAGGTACTTACCTAGTAATGACTGACCATTTGGAACTATGTGGAAGGCTTGCAAAGAGCCACAGTTACCGGTCAAATCATTAGGGGGTATATGAAGCAGTAACCAACAACGAAGTACTTGCAACAATAAAAATACTTGTAAATGGGTGTATGAAAACCCCCATGTTAGTGTTATCCTCAACCATCCAAAATTAGATATTTTACCTTTGACTCAGTTACAAGAAAGAAGCGGCAAGGAGCCAAGGGCGGACTCCGGGTCCTTGTAGTATCATGTAAGACCCGGCCTCAGCGCAGCACAAAACGAAATGACAGATTGGTATTAACGGTTGGCTCAACTATAGAAACCTAACTTTAAAAAGGGGCGTAGGCAGTGTCAAAGGCTCCCACAAATGTGGGGTCTGGAAAACCTAACTTAGACCAAATGGCAACCAGAATTGAACAGCAACTGTGCGACTCATATGAACATTCCATTTACAGGACCCAACTGAGTTGCAGTACACGACGGACAAGTCAGACACACTGGATGGATCAGAACAATAACATCTAGATGACCTTGCAACCTTTTGTACATAAATATAGAAAAAAATGGATAACCTCCCAGCTTCAGAAGGGCAGATGTTCGCAATTGGAATTTGGAACATCTAATAGGGATCAATAATGGTACCAAACAGATCGATAGGACAATGATCGAAACTGAATACGCTAATCACAATATAAGGACAATGTTTTCTTTATGCCGCTCCTGGCCTCAATTCCCTCCGAGGTCACCTGAAGGTCCTTTTTAACCCATTCTTCTTGCCTCTGATTGAAGAATTGCTGCACTGGTTCTACTTTAGAACATGTAGGACCTGCAATTTTCATGTAAGAGAATTTAACATGTCTGAACCGACACCAATTATGTAATTCAGGGTGCAACAGCAGGGGACCTTTTACACCAGAGGGAAAAAAAATCAGGTTTACCTATTCAGAGTTTGGATGGGATCCTCTGATTCTTTCATTACAAAGTCACTTCCAGCATCAATGTTTCCCTGAAGTAAGCATCAATATATGAAACTACAGCAAGATCGAGAAAAATATAACAAAGCTACTTTTTTATGAATCAATTTAGCAAAATCACATACCCATTAGCAATTATAACGACATGTCATACTTGAATAATCACAGAACTACACTTTTATTGTCATGTTGTAATGCAAAAGTACATTTGTTAAGATTTGATATCACAAAAACTACACATATGTTGTCATTCTATTTCACAAAAATACACTATCAAAAGTATAGTTTGTGATACAGAAAGGTAACAGAAGTGTGCATTTATGATACAAAATGCAAAAAGGGTGTAGCTTGACATGGAATACATTAATAAATATTTAGTGACGTGAAGTTGATTCTCAAACCTTGTATTTTTGTGGTATGGAGGATAATAAAGTATAGTTTCTTACGTTCTTTTTAACCTTCTGGTGTAGTTTTGTGAATAAAATCACACAAAACCTAAGTCTAACATATAAATGTATTTGGCAAACTGAATTCTCTATCCAATCAAGATTGCTATATGGAAACGAACAAACATCTATTGATGTTATTGCTGTTTCCTTTGGTCACAAAAAAATCATCCCCCACATCAATATGGTCCATAGAATGCAACTTATAACACTCGAATCCATGGCAATGCACATATAAATCCTAGTAGTTCATTGACATATCATTTAAAAAAATTAACTCCATCTATATCTTTCTAGGTATAGTCGGTCCCAAGCCCGGGTAAAGGAGGAGGGTTGTGATAGGCTTGGCAAGCCAGCATCAAAACAAGCCATTCCTCAACGTGATATGAAGCCCAGTTTGGGTTTCATATCTAGCCTACCTCAATGTGCTTGAGACAAAGTCTTTGCTGTTGTTGTTGTTGTTGTTGTTGTTATCATTTAAAAAAATTGAAAACTTTAACTGCACACATCCAATATGACAGTCTTTTTATTACCAGAAGGAGCAGTTTATCATGTCAATTGTCAAAGAATGCAAATTTAATGTTTCAAGGAAGGAATTGAAATCCTGGTCAAGTAACAGCCTTGTTATGATCACTCCAGAGACCACCAGAATATTTTGGAATCTCAAATTTTAAATTTTAATAACCATACTATCTTCAGTACACATGCAAATGAACTGGTGGTAAACAGCTAAAATGGGGAACATAGGATCATGGATTCAGGTTCTCATAACAGCACTCAAGTCTAATGACAAACAAAGAAATAACAGCTATTAGAGCTATCGATTTGTACTCTATCTAACGAAATCATTCAAATTGCTTGAAAATCAGCATCAATAACCACATGAGGTTGTAGGTGGTTCAGTTAGGTTTTCTATTATAACTCCAGTTTGTTCTGTTCAACGACATGATCTAATCTATCATTCCTAACAAGAAAAGCAATGAACAGTGGTTACTTTTGTACTGCTCCACTACAATGGGCAATGGTAACTGTTGAACTGCTAAACTATACCCTGTTTCTTTTCCCTTGAAAACTATAGCACAGATAGGGTTTTCAACTGGTGAATAAGAAGAGGAAAGCCTTTGTCCCAAGCATGTTGCAGTAAGATAGATGCGAAAGCCAACAATTTTAATTCTTTAAAAAATGGAAGTAAAAGAATGAGAGAAGAGTAAACAAATTGGTGAACAAATGCTTTAAAAGTGTATAAAAGTAGATCCCTCCTCATGTATACAATGAAATAGAACCTAAAACCCACTCTTTCCCGCCAATTACAATTCCCCTAACAGTGTAAGCTATAACTTCCTGATCCAAGAACGATAATTTATAACTATCAAGCGGGCATATGTGCTTTTTGATAGGTACACGCTCATCCTGAAAGACTGCAACCAACAAACCAGGTTTATCTAAGGAGAAAAGCCACATACTGTCAACTAACCAATTTCTCCATAGGAGAACCCATCCAACTATAACAAGACTTGATTCCAAGAACAATAGACTGATTGATAAGTGATATGGGTCAGCAATCAGCAACTTATCTTTTTTATCAGGATAGCACTAATGGTCCTACAACATCCTTTCATGAACAAGACAAGACAATGTTTCCTACAAGGGACCAATGACCAGAGCAGGAACTAAGCTACTGGTGTCATTGGTTCACCAGGTTGCACGGATTAAGTTGCCACAACAGTGCAACAACAAGAAGACTAGGCAAGCCTGCACGTCAGTTTTTTTCTAACAGTAACACTGCTACATTCTGTCACTAGAGGCATGCTACATTTCTGCAGAAATAGGAATTTTCCCAAGTACACGTATCAAATAGCTTATGTGAGCTTCCAAGGAGAGCAGGGGTGAAGAGCCTTACTGATGAGGTTGCTTCTTTTTCCTTCTGCTTCTCCTTCTCTCTGTCTCTCTGCAGCTTGGAGACAAGACCAGCCCTTCTCTTGCCCTTGGCAAGGGCATCCTCATGTTCAGACGTCGCAGATGGCTTCTTGTCGCGGACCTTACAGGCGTCGCCCCTGCGGATGAGCACCTTGGCGGCCTTCCAGCCCTCGGTGCTGGTGTCGATGACGGTGACGTCAGTCCGCCTGCGCTTCTCCCCGTCGGCATCCCTGGCGTGCTCGGCGCGGCGGCGCTTCTTTGCCTTGGCGATCTTGTCCTTCTTGTCCTTGCGGGGGCCGGGCAGGAGAGCAGGGGCCGACTGGTCGTCGGTTCTTGGGCGGGGCCGGGACTGCTTGCGGAAGGCCATGAGCGCCAAGGTGTCCGGCGGGACGGAGAACGGGATTGCGAAGACGTCGGAGATCACGGCAGTGAGCTGCGGCTGGGCCTGTGGTGAATTGCTAAAGCTAGGGTTTGGTCGCGAGGGGTTGCGCGGCGGCCGCTGCTGCTGCTGCAGCAACTTGGGCTTGGCGGCCTTAAGAGGCGGCGGATCCTTGACGACGGCCGGGTTGGGGTGATTATTGGAGGAATGAGGCGGCGGAGGAGGTTGGAGCTCGGGAAGATGGGGTCGTCGGCCCCCGTAGAGGAGGTCGTCGATCCGGAGGTAGGAGGGGAAGGAAAGGCCCTCTTTCGCGTGCAGCCGGTGCAGCCATGAAGGCGTCCTGCTAGCGGCGGCGGCGGCGGCGCTGAGCACCGCCTGGCAGCACGGCATTGCCTTCCTCTCCGGCTGCGACGGCGGTGGCCTGGTGGGGACTGGGGCGCGATCGAATTGAAAGCGACGAAACGGGGAACGGAGGAGTTAAAAAAATAAAGAATTGATTTTTTACAAGCAAAAGATTGATCTTAATTGATTTTCCAGATTTTCCACTGAAACTTTATAAATCCCTATGGAGTTTCGTAAAACCAGCTGCCTGATATTGTACTCATTATCGTGCATATTTATTAGATAACGTAAGGGATTTGTTTTTTTCAAAAAAAAAGTGCCCATAAATCAAATAATTAAGGATTAGTAAAAACAACTGCCTCTAACAAAGTCCCGAAATCTTCCCTAATATTCTAGTTCCCCCTAAATTATTTTTATTTGTAGCTACAAACAGTAGAAGAGTGGAACTCTTCGAACCTCATCCTCGGAAGAGAACAAACATTGCTATGGGCTCAAATGCTGATGTGAACTATTTTAAAAAACCGGCCTGCATTTTGAGGATGACTGGTGAAGGAGGAAAGAAAGAAACGGCCATAATATTCTTTTGATTGGCCCCAAAAGAAATTTTTTGGATCTACTTTTTTGCATCTTTTGCAAAATGCCCTAGAAAACAGTATTGAAATGCATTGCATTGTATTCAACCTGATGACATATTTGCTCATAGATAGTATTCCGTTACCTGACGCTGGTTAGTTCAATTTTGAACTAACCAGCGTCAAATAATTTGAAACAAAGGAAGTAGTTAGCAAGTAATTGGTACTCTATAGATTGAATATGCATTGTATCAGGAAAACCATTTATTACACTATTTTTCGTTGACACTAGAATTGGCAAAATTATCAATGATCTAAGAATGTGGGCAAAACTGACCCTGCTGCGCCTATGAATTAAATTCTCATGATCTTCACACACACACACATGATTAGCATGAGGTCCGTAATTTTTTGCACGACGCGATGTAACCCATGCCTGGGTCAACATGGTCCTGTTCATTGGGTCATGCTTGGGCCATCGATCTGACAGGCTAGACGGCATGAACATGATAGTTTAAACTGACAAATTTAGTAACTGAGAGGTTGCTTTAAGGATCGTAGAAAAATTAGGTGTAGTTTTAGAAAATGGTTGGATCACTAGTTTTACTAATGACTATAGAAAAGTATAAGAACTGCATTTTAGAGTTACTGGAGGTGCTTTAAGGGCCATAATTACTCGTTTCATAAAAGAAAGAGTAAAATACACTTGCAGATTTTGAACTTGTTAAGCAGTGTTATTTAGGTACACGAATTTGCAAATTTTAAAAACACGTCCTCGAATTCGTCCTACAATAACAGCTAGGTTCAAATCTCCATTATGACATAAAAAACCTGCCACTTATAGCTTTAAGACACCGTCTTCCACCTTCTACAACCTTTCATGGTTGGCTTACTCATCTACCTCTCCTAGCTGCTCTCGCATTCTTCTCTATACCGAGCTTCTAGCAAGGCACCATGCCCCCACCTCCTTCATCATGCCAAAACGTGAACATCATCACACCCATAGAGGGCACCTGGGCGATATCGCTAAAACCCCACTCCACATCGACCCCTATAAGCTTATGCCAATCCACTCCACAATTCCCTTTATTGAAAGTGCTCTTAGCCTCACCACAAGTGTCAACAGCTACATTTGCTGTGCTAGTATGCATGCTTGTATATTTAAATAGAGATTTAAATCTAAATAGCACCGCAAGGGTAAGCTTAATGATGTGTCCATGCAATTCTTAGGTTCATAGATCTAAATAAATTACAGGACAAGTTTAAGAATTGCCTATGTAATTTACAAGTTTATAGATCCAGATGATACTGTGATATAACTTCAGTAATCATCATTGTATTTTAGTATTTACTGTAAAAAAGTAACAGTTACTTAGGCGGTTAGCACAAGGTTTTATTTCAACAGGTTGGTCTACTCCTTTCTTTCTTGCATGTTGCATTTGTAGGCTCATGAACCGGCCGAGAAGACTCCAATGAAAATGAGGCCCAACTACTGGTAGTTTCCAGGAAATGAAACTACTGGTACTCTGGTAGTTTCTAGTGGCGAGGGGCGGCAGTCCTACGGTGTCGGCCTCCTACAGTGATCCAATGTGTGTGCGAGTGTGTGGTCAAGCTTAGGGGACTGCTATGCTATGGACGCAAAGGAAGAAGGAACGGAGAGAGAGAGAGAGCTCAGAGTCTCGCCGGCGGCCGACCTCAGGAAGTGAGCTCGGTTCTTGCAAAACTGACGCTGGTCACAGCTCTATATGGCTCGAATGGTTGCGGTGAAGTGTGTGGGGGTAGGTGCAGAGGAAATGGCAGGCTGGTGGTCGCTTTACAGCGGGGATTGGCGATGGAGAAAGGCGGTGCGGAGCTCAATATTTTATACGCGCACGGTATGCATGGCGGTGGAGAGCAGAGGCAGCGGCGACCACGGTTCCGTGGCGTTCGGGTCACGGAGGAAGTCTTCCGCGTCAGTTATAGGCAGCCGGTGCAGGGGTATGGGGTCTAGAGGGGTGGTGGCCGGCGGGTTTCACGCCAGGGAAGAAGAAAGCGGCGCGGCCGCGACGCAAGGGTAGAAGAAAAGGGTCGGATCGGCCTTGGGCCTGGCGTACCAATCCTAGACTATCAACCCGTACCAGAGAAGAGGGAAATGGGCCGTGAATGAAAGAGGAAACTGGGCCGTGCTGGAAGAAAATGAAGGAAAAGGGCCTGCGCACAAGAGAAGAGGAGAGGGAGAGGGGCAGCGGGCTGGCCATCTAAGAAATAAGAGATTTTTTTTGGCACTGTTGTTAAAGAATTTAATATTAATAACATTTAAAATATTTTTTTTCAAAAGTAGCTATCCTATCATCCACGGTGTGGACGACAGGGATATCTATATAAACAGTCGCCCCGGGGGACCATCTCCCACACCCAAAACAACACAAAGAGAGAAAGGGGAAGGAGAAGAGGAAGAGAAAGAGAAGAGAAGAAGAAGGAGAAGAGGAAGAGAAGAAAAGAAAAGATGAAAAAAAAGAAGAAAAGAAAAAAGAAAAAAAGGAAAAGGTAAAAAATTATAAAAAAATAAAAACTATGAAATTACTTATTTTAATTGTGCGTTTTAGATAGTTTATACTTAAATACTAGTTTATTCTTAGTTAGTTTCATATTAGGACTTAGTTAGATTGTTTTTAGAATTAAGTTAGATTGTAATTTTATTCATTAGTAGGATTTATTTAGTTTGCAATCTAAATTTTATATTAGTCGTCAATTTTAGTTTATGTTATATTTAATTGTTTGTTTAGATATTGTTTCATTATTTTAGTTATAGTGTACTTTATTTTTTATAGGTTTTTAGCTTAGTTTATTTTTTTATTATGTTTAGTTAAATTATCCTGTTAATTAAGTTAATTTAATCTATGTTAATTTGGTTCAAACTCAAAATTTTAATTTACGCATTATTATTAGTTTTAAAACAATTTTGTTTTAATTCAGTTTATAGTTTAGTTAAGTTATCATGTTGATTAGGTTAATTTAGTTTATAGTTCAGTATAATTTATTATTTTAGTACAATTTGTTTTAATTTAATTTTGGTTACTATTGTTGTGGCAATTATTAAATTGCGTATATACATATGCTAGGTATGTCAAATAAAGTAGAATTTTAAATCTTTTATGGAGATGGTTAAATTAGCTATAATTCGAGTGGAGTAGATCTATGAGGATTTTTTTTTATAAATCGGTGAATACCTAGTCCAACGGAACGGACATTTATGGGTATATACAGATGGTTGTTGAAAGTTTTTAAATTGAGTGAGGATGAATATGAGTTAAAAATAAACGGAGTTATCAGCCGTTCAAGTGACGTTCATTTTTGGGAACTACTACCGCTAAACGGAACACCCGTGTGATGTGCTTATGTTTCAAGAGCTATGCAATGCTGGTGAAGCTGAAGAGGATGGTTATAATGAATTGCCACATACAGTTGTTACCGAGGCAACTGGTCAAGCAGATGAAGAAGAGCATATAGAACATATAGTTGATTAGATGGTTGTTGAGGATAGGGATTATAATAATATTCCTGATTACGATTCATCTGACGAAGAAGTTCAACCTCCTGTCCCTGCCGGTTGGAGTAATCCAAATTTTGAAAACCTAAGAGTAACCAAAGTTATCATTTGCCGTTGGATTACCATGGCAATACGATAACAACGGGTCTCTTTTCAAAAATAAAGAAGCTTTGCAAGATGATGTTAAATATTGGTCTCTTTCAATGAAAAGATCATTTAAAGTTTCTCGATCCACTAAGAAACTTTATGATGTCAGATGCTTATCAACCAGTTGCCCGTTTCGTGTTTGCAGATACGCAGAGAAATGGAGTAGCCTTTGGAAGTGTTCTATTGTGATTGATCATTGGTGCGAGTTACAACATCTTGAAAAATGCAATACTGCTCTCACATCCAAGTTTGTTGCAAATCACATGTATGCTCGTGTCATTGATAATATTTCTTTTGAGCCTAACTCTATTATCAACACAATTGAGCAAGATTTTAAGTACACAATAAGTTACTTTAAAGTTTGAAAGGCGATACCGAAGGTTATTGAGGTAAGATTTGGTACTTATGATAATCTTCCGAAATTACTTAATACTATCAGAAGTCAGAATGTTGGTACAACCGTGGATATCATGGATGTTCCAAACCCTAGCAATGCTGGGAAACTTATTCTTTACCGTGCATTCTTTTCACTAGGTCAATGCATAAATGCATTTCGATATTGCTGACCCGTTCTGTGTATGAATGGCACATTCCTAACCGGAAAGTATAAAGGTCAAATTCTCACAGCTATTAGAGTTGATGGCGATAATTAAATTTTATTTGTGGCCTTTGCCTTTGTGGAGAGTGAAAATGCTGACAGTTGGTACTGGTTTCTGAAACGGGTTAGACTTGATGTAGTTTAAGGCCGAGAAAATGTATGTGTCATACACGACCGTCACGCTGCTTGTTGAAGGCAATAACGAATATTAAATATGGCTGCGCAGAGAGCTCTCTCCCACCAGTTTGGCCGGATATACATCAAGGTGGTGTATGAGGCACTTGGATATAAATTTTTATAGTCACTTCAAGAACAAAGAGCTCATGAACATGTTTAAACGTCTCTGTAGTCAAAATCAAGAGAGAAAGCTCAATGCTTTATGGCGTCGTCTTGATGAACTCACTAATAAACAAACCGATGATTTACTTGGACGGGATAGTAATGAAGACGCCTTTGATCCACTCTCCACCATTTCTTCAACCGAACAGACTATATCTCGTAGGGCTGGATCATCTATCAGATGTTTCTCACATTGGATTCATTATGAGCCGAAAGAGAAATGGTCATTGTTATATGACACACATGGTGCTAGGTACGGAATTATGACAACTAATTTAGCCGAGGTATGTAATTATTTGTTATACTTTAAATTTATCTTAACAATGGTAAAATACAAATTAATGCAACTTTCATATAGCTCTATAACTTTGTCCTACGTGGGTCAAGAGTTTTATCACTAGTTGGTATTGTTAAAGGAATATTGAATGGAACGATGAAATACTTCCGTGAGCGTTTTACAAAATCTTCTCTATTGATGAGTGATCCTAATTTAGTCTTCTCAAGATTTGTTTGTGATTACATGGACGAGAAGATTAAAAAGGCTCATTTGCATAGTGTTAAATAAACTAGAACTGTGCAGAACAGGTTTGAGATTACATGCAGAGACAGAGGCAAACGCTGTGCCACGAGTGAACGGACTGTGCATGAGTGCGTTCTTCATGCGAACTCTGCCATATGTACATGTATGAAGCCAAAGCTCCTACATAGAGCTTGTTCTCATGTCATTGCTGCTTGCAGTCGGAGTCAACTATCTCCAACTATATATGTGTCACAGTATTTTTTGAAAGAGACTTTGCACACAACCTGGCACGCGGAAATATTTGGTTACTGGATTTTTGGTGCATTCACCAACGATCCTGGACCACAATTCAATAGAGGTCCTGATTAATTGAAGGAGACTCGTGGCCGTCGTAAGACTCGATGTATATGAAATGATATGGATGAGTGCTTAGCGTCGCAACAAGTGAGATGTAGCAATTGTAACAAAGTTGACCATAGTTATAAGAATTGTGTTCGGCGTAATGTTCCTAGAGCAGCAGAAGCGGGACCTTCAGGAAATCCATATGACGGGCGGCGTCCTCATGCTCGTCGCTCGCGGCGGGATAATCAATGATTGGATTTGTAATATTTTCATTTTAACGTCACATGTATTATAGATTTTATTGTTTAAGAATAATATTGTTTGTTAAGACTTTAGATAAGTTAATAATGAATAACAATTTCATATATTTTAACCCTGCAGCCATGGCTGCGAGTGACAGTATCACTCACGAGCTCTTAGACGTTCAGTTCGACTCTCGACACCGCTCGTACTCATTTATATTGCGTATATGTTTACCATTATATGAAGATGTAATATATATAAATACCTTCTAGGAAACGCATCCATACAAAACCATTTTCGTTTGCCCTAGATTGTGTCTTCTGGTCTAATGTTAATGTTTACTCCCATATGCTGGAACAAAGCATCCTGCTGCGCCAGCCTTCATACTTTGGGAACTTAACAATTTTAGAGATTTGGGAATATTTAGCCAGTCATCAAATATTGTTTCTATCCTACACTTGCTCAAGAGTGTGCTCACAACATGGAGAATCTGGAAATCACAGTAATGTAAAATTATACCTAGTTGTAATTTCTGGTGCTATTACAACTATTTATTAAAAAATAATGTATGTTCATCCTCGTCATATCACATTGGTAGACCATTCATGATGACGACGAAATCATTATCGTGATTCCTATAGTGAAAGTACGAATTTCTGTACATGATGAAAGCTCAAAATTTATGGAGGTTATGTCTAGGGAGCTATCAAGACATGAAAAAAGCTTCATCACAGGCAGAGGTTATTTTCATTCCATAAGTACGTTTTCTTATCCCGTGGATTGCGTTAATTTAGAGTCTTTATATTGGTATATGTTAATGTATCATATGTATTACATAATTCTTCTGTTGAATTCTCCTATTAATTCTTGTTGTCACTGTAATTTGTGCGTGAAACTAACAACAAAGTGGGCTTCGATGCATGACACACACACACTTTACAAAAGCTCCATTTTGTTTTTATATATTTTTATGATATCGATTTTTTGTTTACTTTTATTAGAGAAATTATTGAGCAGATGAACTTATTGTTTCTTTTTTGCAGCATGTAGCAAAAACATTGAATATAATTTTATGTATACCTTAGACCTTTCCAGCAACGAAATATATCTTTCACAACCAAAAATCTAGACATTGCATATTTATGCATGTATGTCATCTGTGAAGTGCATGGGATCAATGGGTTTCCAGAAGGTACAGAGAAAAGGCATAATTTTCTATTTGCTTTCTTTGCAGCTTCCGTGGTTATTGTTTATTAGAGTATGATGAGGAAGAACCTGAAATATGATGGTTAATGACACAACGCTGATGCTGCAAGGTTCAATTAAGAGAATTGGATGCTAAAAGGGTATCATAACGACTTCCCATGCATTAATATATTAAGAAATAGAGGGTTCTTTGCAGCTGGTTTTTGGAGATGACGGCGATTGGTGGTTCTAAAGTATATTTCCTAGTTGGTTGCTTGTGGGTGATGAGGCACACCTGCTGTTCCCTTTGGATTTTATTTCGCAACATTTCCGCTGCACTCTTATGGATGTATGATTAGTTTAGCTGATCGTCGTAAAATGCGTAAGACTCTGTGTGGAACAGCTATGATTTATAAAACCTGTATGACCTGACTGTTGAATGTTGTATGGAACTGGTATCTGTCAGGAAGTGAGCTGATCAGGATGTGACAATACGCGGTGCACCGCAACTAGTATCCAAGAGATAGAATAGGTAACAGATTATCTAGATAAGCCTGTATTTGTTTGCATCTTTCACTACTAAAAAACCATTATCACAGGCACCTCGTTTTTCAAACACAGGCGGTCCGTAAAAAATCCGTCTGTGATGTCGAATAAATTAATAGCCACCTGTGATAAAGAAACATCACAGACGGCTCGCAACAGCAAACCGCTTGTGTAAACATATTAATTTTCACATGCGAACCGTTGAGTAGGAGCCGTCTGCAATATTAGCCATTAGTACAGGCAGCTGAAACGACCGGGAGTAGCAGTTGCCTGCAATATTGGCCATTAATACCGAGGTGAACACACCTTTGAATTCAATTCAAAGCCGCATTAATACAGACGACTGAAGCGACAGGGTGTAGGAGCCATCATCAATATTAACCATTAATACCGAGGAAAACACGTCTTTTACATCAATTCGAAGCCACCAAACATCGCGACCCGGTATACATTAACCACATCTAGCATCAAACAAAAACACAACAAATAATTTGCTAATCGATAACACACATTCATCATCAAACAAATATTTATTAAAAATTAATTTTTTACAAACAACAAAAGAAAATAATAGACGATCGCCTAGTCCTCCGGTGGCGGAGGAACCCCACACTTGTCGGCGATCGCCTCCACCAACTTCCTACCGCCTTCCACCCCAAGCACCTCACCGACCGTCTCCCACATCGCGTCAAGACGACCGACCACTGCGCTTAGCCCGCAGAGGTAGTGGGCTATGGTGTTCATTGCAATACATTCTGGAAGGCGACCAAGACCTAAAACCTCCATGGCAACAGATGTACTGTTAAATACATCCTTCGCCATCTATCGACGCAACGGTGATAGGTCATCGTCCGCTTGTGCCCTCGGGGCAACCAAACTCTGCTCTAGGAAAGCGACTTTCCTAAGCAGGTGCACTCTCTCTTCTGCTCAGGAAGGCGGTGGAGGTGCAGTTGGAGCCGAGGACGGAGGTGCGGTTAGAGCCGGAGACGGAGGCGCGGTTGGAGCCGGGGACGAAGGTGCGGTTGGTGCCGGGGACGGAGGCGCGACAAGTGGAGAGTATGGTCGGGAGCGCTTCGTCGGTGGTGCCACTAAGACTAGGGATAGGGTGCGGCGAGGAAGACAAAGACTAGAGGGAAGAGGAAGACTGTGATGGTGGTGTCGACTGTAGAGAAGAGGAAGGTGCAAGTTCTATTGGTGCAGAGAAGGAGAGGTCAGATCGCTTTGAATTTTGTGCGTGAATGGCAACGACCGCACGATATATGAGGACCGTGGAGTAGGATCCGCTTGCAATATTGGCCAGTAATACAGGCGGCTGAAGCGACAGGGCGTGCACGACTTACCTTTTCGGTTACCGTGCACGCGAGGGGAACACGCGCAGTACATGCATCCTTATAGTTACACAGGCTGATAATTTTACGTTACAAACCGCCTGTGATAAACATTCTTCACAGGGGAACAATCGTAGGTAAAGAACCGCCTGCGATAATGGAGTAATCATAGGAGGATACCCTTTACGTTACAAACCGCCTGTGATAAAGATTGTTCACAGGCGTCTAGTCGTAGGTATAGAACCGCCTGCAAAAATTGTAGCATTCACCATTCCACAAAAGTTCTAGCAATAAAATATGTCTCACATGATAGCATGCATTACAGGGCCCCAAAATGTCAAGTTGCGCAAATGCAGCATCTCCTGCACAAGTTGCCTTCTATACAAAAGCTCTAGTATCCATGAGTCGGTTTTATGGATCGACTCCAATCCACTGCTCTCACCAGCATCTGTTTCTGGCTGGTTGATGTACGTGGAGCTTGATGTAGGAAGTGACACACCCCTGGCTTGAGCCTGTGGAGCCCCTCCAATCGGCAGCTCGGTGATGACAGGTCGCGTAAGTGGTGATCTCATGCTAGGGATTGTCATGCCGGCCAGGGGTCCTTGTGCACGTTGTTCAAAATATTTTAACATGTGGTCTTTACTTGAAGAAAAAACAAAGGAAAATTATATATACGCACACGAACAGAGGAAAAACAGAGCTCACACATACACATAGAGATGAAGCAGCACTCAGCCGGCCATGGCTTCAAGCGTAGTGTATTTCACTGTTGAAGTCTATGACCAACTCAAAAAACATTTCAACATGTCAAAATTCAAATATTAAAAGAGAAAATTTGTCAAATTAAAATATTAAACCTTCATTATAATATTACAAATATATAATATATGTCATATATTTTTTCAGCATTGACATCTTCTCGCATATAGTGTTTCAAATCCTTTTCAATGCTTCTTTCTACGTGCTTGATGTTGTCTGGATCGGTGAAAAGGTACATATCTTCATATTGATTATATTCCTCTTCATTATATTCCACATTCTCAACCCAACAATATTTTGCTTTCCAGAAACAACTACGCACATCTTCTCAGTTCCTGGATGTCGGAGTGTGAGCTGTGACACTCCTCCCGGCTTGCTCGGAAGCAGCCCGCGAGGTTCTTTCTTTCCGGAGGGGGCTTGACGCCCTACGCGACCTGAGCTCGAGAGAGCATAGGAACACCGAGATTTATGTGGTTCGGGCCGCCGGAGCATAATACCCTACGTCCACGGGAATTCTTGTTCTATTGCTTGAGCATGTGTGCCTATGCGTTGTGGGATCTGGGATGCAAAAATGGGAACCCTCTGCATGGTGGTCACCCCGATCCTTTTATAGCTCAAGGCCGGGGTGGTTACAATGAGGCCTGGGGCCCGACAGGTGGTCCCAGATCTAAGTGACCCCTATACATGATCTAGGGTTTCATCCTCTGAGTAGATTGGCCGGCGGGATAGTTATGTCCTGCCGTCCGGCACGCTGGGCGCCCTTGACCGCGTGTCAGGTGATGATGAAGACGGCGTGTTGTCTCCGCGTCTTCTCGCCCTGCTTGGGCAGCTTCATGCCGTTGGGCGGCACTGTACCGCTGTCACGCCTTGCCGTACTGTCTCGTTGCCGTAATGGCGATGTGGAGGCCACCCCGTGGTCCTCCCACTCCAAGATCGCAGAGGGTGGTGCCGTGCGATGCGGCACCCAACAGCACATAAGAAAAGATTAACAACAACATCCAAACTTTTATTTACATAAAATGGCGGAAGTATTTTACAAAAGTAATGTCCAGTGGAAGTCTTATTAATAGCTAAACTCTCAGCCTAGCTATGCAAAAGCGCAGCCGTCCAGCCTGGGGACGCTACACACTAGCAGCATTCATACGAAGTCACGGCGGCGTGCAAGGCTCCAGCTCGGTCGTGTACCACGACTGCGGAATCGCCTCATCCTCGGAGCCTTCCTCGTACGTCTCACCTGCAAAATCTTAATATAGCAACCGTGAACACGATGGCTCAGCAAGGCTTAACCGTCACTCCTAAGCATAAGACTCTACATGCACGGATTTTAATATAGGAAAAGGATATTGTGATAAAGACATGCCTAAATGTTAATTCTTACTTTAAGTTCTTACAACAACAGATTAATGTGCCTTAGGCAGCCCCACATCGGAAGTCCACAATCAAACAAGAAACGCTTTCCTCCGATGTGGTTACGCCTAAAGTGGAATATAAACTTAATGAGTTCTACATCTACAACATACATGGTTTCAATATAATAACAGATCAATGCATCATATTCTTCTGACTTCTTTCAATTCTTACTACATCACAGCACATTGAACAAGCGATACTCAAATAACCGCGAGGGACGGTGATTGCAATCAATAGATACCCAGGTAACACGTCACACACACCCATTTTCAGAAGTGTGGTGCTTCACACCTTCCTACTATGTTGTATGCAACAACCTTTCAAAGGAAACCCAAATGCCGAACCGGTCCATCCATAACGGGCAGGTGGCCTTCGCGTGGAATGTGTTTGTGCTCACCGACAGATTTATACCTTGCTACCCTCAACCCACTCCTATAAAAATGGTTGGGTAAGCCTCGGCACCCAGGTTAATCAATTACATCGGTTTCCTGGTTCCCATATGCCAATATGCATCCGGTACTGCTCAAACTTGTCCAGCAGGGCCGCATAGGGCTAGGCCCTCAACCGACACCAACAGGGCTACGCACGTGAGAGCTCCGCTCACTGCATCCTACCCCCTGCTGGGTCTCAATTTCACATTCTTAAGCCATTCTTTTCTTCATTCTAGCCTGTGTGATAAAATCATATCTCGCGAGTAGATTCTAACTACTTGACTTCTACCGATATCCTAAGAACATTAGCACGTCATTCTCTACTCATCGATCTGTAAAATACCCAACCCTCCATAGGATTTAAAGGTCATGCAAGTAGGGTTTCAATCACCTTAACTCTAATGCAAGCATTTCACCCTAGACATAAGTGATATAAATGAAAACTTTGCAAAAGGTAATTAAATGCGAACCGGGGCTTGCCTGGTTGTGAGTTAAATGGAAAGTTAGCTTCTGATGGAAGGACCTACAAAGACTCCGGAGTGTTCTCAACTTCGGTCACTATATGATATGCAACAAAATACATGTATAAGTGATAATGATTTGTAAGATATAAACTTCTGTAACTAGCTACTGCTATTAAGGTTTCTTAATTGGCTTTGAGTCTTTTCCAGTGGATACTAGACTCTCTTTGGATGATTTGAGCAAAACTTGATAAATTCTCATGGAAGCTTGTGGTCTCCAAAATTCCCACAAGTATAAGGCTTCTCTGAATTTTGATCCCAAATCTGAAGTTTTGACATGGCTAACAGTGGAATATCTAAGTAGAGCAGGTCTCCCTGGTTATAACAAAATTTGTTTCATAATTTTTTGAGCTACCTACAGGGAGAAATGGAATTTACAAGATTGGGAAAATCTCCGAAAGAGTGTTATTTTTACTATTTTTCAGAGACATAGAGGAGGAAAACAATATTTGGCCAAGTAAATGAGGTCCAATGCCTCTGAAATTTTTAATGGAGTTCAAGCATATTTATAGGAAGGTTCTGCCCAAAATTGGGAATTTTCTAATAAACAGAACTCCTGTAATTAATTCCCAAATATTTTAATTAATTGATATAATGAGATAAATCCAGGGATTCTAATAAATATTGGGATGCACCTATGGATAGAACTCACTTAGACGAATCCAATGAAATTTATTTGACAATTTTTGGAGGTTCCTACAGAAAGTTATGAGCTTGCAAAGTTTGATGAAAATCTGAACAGAAAAGTGGAAAATTCAAATTGCTGACAGTGGGGCCCACGGCCTTCTTCCACCTCGCGTGCAGCAGAGCCCGAGCGGCGGCGCTCTCCGGCGAGCGTCGCTGGACCGAGGCTCCCGGCCATGTCCAGGGCTGAAACTCGCCGCTACTGCTTTTTGGAGCACGCGAAGACCATTTGTGGTGTCGGCAGTGGCCACCGGAAACCCGTCAGCGACGGGCGGCGGCGGCATAACTCTGGCAAGGTCGAACTCACACTACAAGGGCTCAAAAGCCTTGGTTTTTCCTCCTACAGCACCATGGTGTAACCCTAATCATCGACATGCGTTCAAATCAGCTCCAAACGGGCTGCAAGCATGAGTTCATCGGTGACCTAGGGTAGAATCCGGTGGCGGCCCGAATTTTTCAAAGAACCGAGCCTAGAATAGACGGTTTTCTATAATTTTTTGATCCTAGATGGGCGTGGGGAAGTATAGAACGTGTGTGTAGCTCGGCATAAGCGGTGGTTTACTAACCCCCACGAATTTTGTATTTTTGATCATCTCGATTCTATGAGCAAGCATGCGGTAACCGGGGAAATTCTCCCTCGGTGGTGCACAAAAGAAGGTGAGGTTTTCACTGACGTATCAAGCACCTTAGGACGGTCATTTTTTTTGTAGGTCATCAGCCACGATACGGCTCTGAGCGCCGATACGCCGGGGAACCGAGAGGTGCAGCTTTGCTCAACTCGCGGAAGAAGAACGGCTCGGCAACGTCGAATGAGACCCGGTCACTAGATGGTGAGGGGTCGAGGACGTCGAGGAGTCGTCGGTGTAGCTTTTGGGTGGCTCGGCTGGGCGCTAAAGTTGCCAGAACATGCTCGGCGATGAGGGCCGAGAGGAGCGGCGCCGTGCTCTGTTTTCTCGGGTGAGCGCTCGAGCAAAGGAAAGAAGCTTCGATTGAACGTGTAGGCAGAGAGGAAAACTTGAGTTGTGCAGCTGCTATAGCTATCGATCAACCACACAAGAATTGGCTGACGTAGGGAGAAAATCTCAAGCAGCTCGGTGGAGGACTGCAACCCCGGTGGCAAGCTCACACAGAGAGAAATTTTCACAGCTGTTTATGTCTCTCTGACATGTGGGTCCCACCCCACCTAATAGCTCTGATTTTTCCCTCCAAATTAAACCCTTTGCTTCCTCACAAAGTAATGGATTTGAATTTGAATTCCCCTGAATTCTATCTCAGTTGAAAAGTTTGAATTGCAATTGGAATTTTGAATTTGAAATTAGGAATTGAATTTCCCTTTTCCATTGATTCAAAACCCTAGCAAACTAAACCCAAATAATCTGAATTTCGGCATGGATACTATTTTAAATGTGGAGAACACATTTGTGAACCAAATTTACCATTTTGGAGAAGTTTGAATTTGAAACTGAAATTTGAATTCATCTTTGAGGGCTTCCTCTTTTAATTCCAACAAATGGTAAAACCCCTCCAAATGAGCTGAAATTTGGGAGGCTTAATATTTGAATTATTGTGACCCAAGTTATGAATTTAGATATCCATGTTTGGAAGTTTTTGGGAAGTTTGCATCATTACTTTGAACTCACCCCGTTATAACTCAAAGTTTTCATTCCCCTCATTTTTCCTAAGTGTTAATGTGCTGAATTTCTTGCTAGCACTTTTGTGGATTTTAAAGGCGAACGGGCAAGGGACGGAGGCGCGTGCAGTGCACCATGCTTCTAGGAAAGGCACGAGCTTGAATGTGAAGCCTGATAGAACACTTCCTTCTTGACTTCATCGACCCATGGCCCATGACGGATCGTGGGGCACGTGGCGGCTCGGGAGCTCTTATCGACGAGCTTGGTGCTAGGGGACACGTGGCAGCTCTCGAACTCACCTCAGCGGGGAGGCTCGAACCAGAGCCCAGAGCACGTGTCAGCACCGGAGCTGTCATCTGCGGGGAGGTGGCTCAGAGCCATGGGACACATGGCAGCTCCAGACCTCACCTCAGAGGGGAGGCTCGGACCGGAGCCCAGAGCACGTGTCAGCTCCGGAGCTCAAGTGCACGTGGCAGCCCCAGGGCTGACCATAGGGCAAGGGCACGTGGCTCACACTGGGGCTCGCCCTGGCAGGGAGGCGGGGCCAGGCTGTCTTTTACCCACTACGCGGGGGTACCCGGTCTGCAGGATACCGACACTAGATCTTGTACATAAAAAACTTGTGCAACACGATCGGCGAGAACCCACGGGTCATATTTATAACCCACTTTGTTCAAGTATACTAGTGTCAGCCCGTAGTTGTCCACTTTCACACCATAAGGATGTTTGACCCATTGGCACTTAAACACAGACATTTGCATTCTTTCGCCATAATCGATTTCCCATATTTCTTCTATGAACCCGAAGTATGTGGTCTTCTGCCCTTTTGGATCATAAGCCTCTATAAGAACACCACTATTTTGTGCAACACTCTTACCGTCTTTTTCCTAGTGTAAATCGTGTAACCATTGATGTCATATGCCTGCCATGATGTCACCAAAGAAGATGGGTCAGAAGCTAACTTCTTCATTGTTTCCTCTTCATCAGAGTCTCCGTATGATATAATTTTGTCCATTAACCATTTAGTGAAACGTCTTCTGTGCTCTTTCATAATCCAGTCCTCTGTGCGGCCTTGGTTTTTTCTACGAAGCTCAATTTCGTGTTTCTTGATGTACGACTCAGCTATTGCGAGCTGTTATAGTACACCAAAATGTGCACAGTGTACTAATTTGTAATACTGAACGATAAAAGTTTTCTTACCTACTTTGCCTCTCCCACATAGTCTACCCTCATGTACTGGTATAGGCACACCTATCAGCTTTCCATCTTTGATGTAATCAGCGCAACCCTCAATCACTTCTTCAGTAGTGTATCCTTCCATAATTGAACCCTCTGGGTGAGCACGGTTCCACACATATCCCTTTAATACTCCTAAATATCTCTCCAGCGGAAACATATGATATAAATATAGTGGCCCCAATGCTTTTATCTGATCAACAAGATGTATGATTAGGTGTACTTGCATATTAAAAAGGATGGCGAGAAACACATCTCAAGCTTGCACATAGTCTTGACGATGTATGTTTTCAAATAGTCTAAGTCTTCTCAGTCTATCACTTTTTATGATATTGCATTGAAGAAGTAACACAACGTGTAATCACAACTTTTACATGCTCAGGTTCTTCTAGTACAGAAGCTATTTGAAAAAAAATCGATTGTTTCTTGAAAGCCGTGTCGGCTGTATCACCCGAAGATGTAGTTTTCTTTCTCTTTGTTCCTTTACATTTCTTGCCCTTACCGAAAGCAACCTAAATGAGTGAGGGATATTCATGCACGGTAACGAATATCATTGCTCTTAGCATGAAATACTCCCGCTTGTACTCATACCATGTACGTACCCCATCATTCCACAGTTTCGCCATATCTTCTATTACAGGTTCCAAGAACACATCAATTTTGATGCCGGATTGTTTCAGACCTTGTATAAGAATAGATAACAAAATATATTTCCTTTTGTGACACAACCACGTCGGTAGGTTGTACATCGTTAATACCACCGGCCATGTGCTGTGTATGCTCCTTTTTCACTAAACGGATTAATTCCATCTGTACCCAAGGCATACCTTACATTTCTGATTTCCTTTGCAAACTCTGGATACTGAATATCAGAATTTTCCACTAGGTTGCATCACTAGGGTGTAGAATATGTTTTTCATTCTTTCTACACTGCTCGGAATGCCAACGCATAAGTTCAGCCTCCCTAGGGTTTGAGAACAAATGCTTCAAGCGATCAATTACTGGAAGGTACCACATCACCAAGACAGGAATTTTTCTCTTATTCTTCTCGCCTGCATCGTTAGAAGTATCATCATCGTCATCTTCAAGGCCAATAATATTCTTCTTATTCTTCAGGGTCTTATTCATGTTGGTAACATACTGGTGATTGTAGTCATTCTTGTACCTACTGACACCGTAAATGGGGCATCTAGTTGCGAGCTCATGCTCTTTGCGATACAGAATACAATGGTCCACACAAGCGTGTATTTTTATCACACCTAGTGACATCGAGTAAAGAAGTTTCTTTGTTTTATAAGTGCTTCTGAGCAGTTTATTGGGATTTGGAAGAATTTCTACCAAAAGATTTAAAAGGTCATAGAAACTACAATCGGACCATCCGTGTGTTGCTTCCAACACTAGTAGTTCTAGGATTGCACGCAATGTAGTAAACTCTTTATCACAACCCTTTGATTCATCATATAAAAGCTCCATCGCCGCATTCTGTAATGTCTCCATTTCACTTAAACCTTTACTTGCTCCAATAGAAATCAATAGATGTGGTTTAATGTGACGCAACATCTCCTCACAATCAAACTCATCATCATCATCATCATCATCATCATCATCATCATCATCATCATCATCATCATCATCATCATCATCATCATCATCATCATCATCATCATCATCATCATCATCATCATCATCATCATCATCATCATCATCATCATCATCATCATCATCATCATCATCATCATCATCATCATCATCATCATCATCATCATCATCATCATCATCATCATCATCATCATCATCATCATCATCATCATCATCATCATCATCATCATCATCATCATCATCATCATCATCATCATCATCATCATCACCACCACCACCACCACCACCACCACCATCACCATCATCATCCTGATTGTCACTACCAAAATCGATATTTACATTATCATCATCAGAACCTCTCTCATCATCTTTATCGACCTCATGCGTATCTAACTCACCATGCTATGTCCATATTGTGTAGTTTTTTTTGAAACCCTTTATCACCAAATGAGGTTGGATTACTATAGTATCTATCCAAGCAATCTTATTTTCACAGTCGATACATGGACATAATATGTCATCTATCTTTTAAATCTTCGCATGTCTCTTGGACGCTTCAATAAAGTTTGCAATATTTTGAATGTACATAGGATTAGGTCTTGGCATGTTGTACATTCACGCTCGGCGGCCCATCTTCTATGTCAAACTGTAAAAATAAAAATATGATAGTAACCATTTCTTGAATGCAAGTGAAGGCTGAAATTTGAACATAAGGTTCATAAAGCTAGCGTACAATGATGACACTTGGAGGCGAGGACGATGACATGCGCGCACTTGGAGGCGAGGGCGAGGACGACGACGATGACGTGGGCTCAACAGCGAGGGAGAGAACGGTGGCGGCCACGTCCAGGATGGCGGCGGCAGCAAGGGGCAAATGTATTTTTTGGTAGCTTAACGGCGTCAATGTGAAATCTTTCGAGTTAGGTTTTTGCGGTGCCCGAGCGGTGCTTTATATAGTCGTCCATTATCATAGGCGAGTTTTAAGGCGGTTCTATATTAAAAAATGCCTGCGATAATTGCCTCTTCATAGATCTGCTCTTCAGTTTCTTGTTCCCGTGCTTCATTTTTTATTTAGATTCCAGTGTAAATACTCAAACATGTATAGATTCTACAAATTAAGTCCAAACTCGATGATTTTTTCTATATTCTTCAAAAATTAAGATATACCAGATGGAACAAAAAGTTTAAAACTTATATAGGTAGCATTGTTATGTTTTTGGTAAATATATCATTAATTTATATGCACATATTATTCAAATTTTCATATCTACTAAAAAATGGATCTTCCACTGGAAGTTGGTTTGTATGAACATATTGTTTTATTTATACATGTATAAATTTTGTTATTTTTAAAGCAATCCAACATGTCAAAATTCAAATTATCCATCATTCTAATGAAATGCTCATGTACATATGAGACATTCTTCAAATTTTGAACACACATTGATTCACAATTTTGTAAAAATATAAAAAAATCATAGAGATTGGTATGATGACTAAAAAGTCCTATAGAGAAATGCACTCACAAAATTAATGTATTATGCAAGATAAAAAATGACAAATACCTATTTATTTGTTTTTCATGTTCTGACCAATTTCAAAGGATTTTTCAAGTGAAATTTAATGGACACTTATAATACTAAATCATATTACAAGAACTTAGAATTTGAGGTTTTACAAGCCCCCTTATTTTGATCAAGAATATTAATTAATCCTAAACATAGTAAACTTTTTCACAGGCGGTTCTATATTAAAAACTGCCTGCGATAATTGCCTCTTCATAGGTCTGCTCTTCAGTTTCTTGTTTCTTTGGTTTATTTTTATTTATATTCCAATGTAAATACTCAAACATGTATAAATTCTGCAAATTAAGTCCGAACTTGATGATTCCTTTTTTATATTCTTCAAAAAATAATATATACTAGGTGAAATAAAAAGTTTAAAACTTATATAGGTAACATTGTTATGTCTTGGTAAATATATCATTAATTTATGTGCACATATTATTCAGATTTTCATATCTTTTAAAAAATGGATTTTCCACTGAAAGTTGGTTTGTATGAACATATTGTCTTATTTATACATGTATGAATTTTGTTAAATTTTTAAAGTAATCTAACATGTCAAAATTCAAATTATCCATAATTCTAGTGAAATGCTCATATACATATGAGGCATTCTTCAAATTTTGAACACACATTGATTCAAGCAATTTTGTAAAAATCTGAAAAAATCATGGAGGTTGGTATGATGGCTAAAAAGTCCCATAGAAAAATGCACTAATAAAATCAATGTATTATGTAAGAGAAAAAAATGACAAATAAAGAGTCTTCACAGGCGGATTCATGAAGGTTAAGATCGCCTGTGATAATTTTTTCACAGGCGGTTTAAGTTTCCTGATGTTTAGGGGCTGCGCAGGATCTAAACCGTGTAACAACCGATGACCATATCCTCTGTAAACTTTTCTATATAATCAACATGTAGGCAGCTGCGGACGATACACTGCTTCTCGCCTTTTGACATGGTAACCAGAGCCAAAAACTCTCCACCGAGAACATGAGCAGCGCAAGTTTGTCGGCTCCTCTCCCGGGGATGAATACTCTGTCCCACCACGTCGAGAAGCTGACCCGGGATAACTTCCTTCTATGGAAGGCACAGGTGATTCTAGCCATTATGGGCGCTCAACTCTATGGCTTGCTCGATGTCTCGTTGAAGGAGCCAGATGAGATGATAATAGTGGAAAAGGCCGATAAAAGCACAGGGCAGATCGCCAATCCGACGTATGTGCAGTGGATGATCCAAGATCAACAGCTGCTAAGTTACCTCAATTCAACTTTGTCCAAGGAGGTCTTAGCGCAAGTAACAATGTGTTCAACATCGGCTGAAGTCTGGCGTGTGATCCAGGAGAGCTTCACGTCTCAGTCTAGGGCGCGAGTTATGCACCTTCGAGGGAAGCTGTCAAACACAAGAAAGGGCGATATGCGTCGTGTAATTCACGAATATGAAGGAATTTGCCGACGAGATGGCATCGGCAGGATGATGATGACATTGTCTCATATCCTAACCGGCCTCGACTCTGATTACAATTCTCTGGTTGAAAATGTGTCTGCGCGAACAGATCCAATCCCACTTTCAGATCTGTTCACGCAACTACTAGCCACTAAGGCAAGGCTTGAGAGACAAAATCAGCACCAGTACTAAGCTAATGCTGCCATGAGAGGAGGCGGTTTCCGTGGAAGAGGTGGCCGCGATGATGGAAGAAGAGGTTGTGGTGGTCAGGGACGTGGCGCGCCAGGAAGGGGACAAGGCCGCGGTGCATCTGACCGGAGGGGACCTGTCAGCTGTGTGACAAGGTTGGTCACACAGTGGTACGTTGCTATAAGAGATTTGACTGCGACTTCAAACCTGATGAAATATCAGTAAACAGTGCAACTACAAACTATGTCATAGATACCAATTGGTACACTGACACCGGGGCCACTAACCATATCACGAATGAGCCTGACAAGCTCTCAACGAAGGAGAAGTACAATGGGTCAGAAAAGGTTCATGTTGCTGACGGGACAGGTATGAAAATTAATATTGTTGGAAATTCTACTTTGCAAACACCTGCACTATCACTTCATCTATGCATAATTCTCCATGTCCCAAATACCACAAAAAATCTCATTTCTGTTCATAAGCTAACCATAGATAACTCCTTTTTTCTTGAATATCACTCACGATATTTCTTGGTAAAGGATCTAATTACAAAGAAGGTTCTTCTTCGAGGCAAGTGTGAAGGTGGATTATATCCGTGGCCATCACTGGAGCATTCTTCGTCCAAGTGTGCATTCTCAGTCAATAAACCGTCGGATGAAAAGTGGCATGACAGGTTGGCTCATCCAGCTATGCCAATTGTCCACAAAGTCGTGAGTGGTAATAGTTTACCTTGTTCGTTCGAGTGTACGAGAGATAAAGTGTGTGATGCGTGTCAACAGGGAAAAGTCATCAACCCCTTTTCCCAAGTCGAGTAGTCTGTCTCAAACTCCTTTGGAACTTATTTTCAGGGATGTATATGGGGCCCCGCTCCAGTTTCAGTTGGTCGAAATAAATACTATGTCAGTTTCATAGATGAATTTAGTAAATTCTCATGGGTGTATCTCATCCGAGACAAAACTGAGGTATTCCAAAGATTTTGAGACTTCCAGTCCCTAGTCAAACGCACCCTTTAGCAAGAAAATCCTCTCTGTCCAGACTTGGTATAGCACATCTAGTTTCCTGTCCCCACACGCATCAACAGAACGGGGGCTGCCAAAAGGAAGCACCGGCACATTGTTGAAGTAGGACTCACTCTCCTAGCTCGTGCCTCAATGCCCTTGAAATTTTGGGACGAAGCCTTTTCTACAGCTGCTTTTCTAATAAACAGGACACCTTCCCGTGTCATTGGTATGATTTCTCCCATGGAAAAATTATATCAAGCCAAACCAGATTATAAGCAGCTAAAGGTCTCCGGCTGCGCGTGCTGGCCGAACCTGCACCCATACAACACGCATAAGCTAGTCTTCCGCTCCAAGCGCTGCGTTTTACTGGGCTATTCTTCCATTCATAAGGGGTACAAGTGTTTAGAAGTCGCTATTGGCGAAGTTTACGTCTCACGAGATGTAATATTTGATGAGTCCGAATTTCCTTTTGCTAATCTAAACCCAAACGCAGGAGCTAGACTGCAATCTGAGATCCAACTCCTTCATCCAACGTTGTTAAATCCTGCAGAGTGCACTGTAGAAAATAATCCTCAAGATGTTTTTCAAAACCGAGCTGTTTCTGTGGATCTTTCTGATGAGAAAAGTGCGGATAGATGTGATTTTATGTGTGCAGAACAAAACTCGGATCAGCCGGCTGCAGAAGATCACGGTGGCAATCCCGGAAAAGATCAAGGCAAAGAATCTGCCTTGGATCAAGTGCAGGCACACGCGCCAGCAGCGTCATTAATGCCAGGCAAAGTTTCAGCGGGTGTACAGGCAACTGCCCGCAGCTCCGCCTTGGATCGTGGGCCTGCACTGCTGCACACAGAGGCAGATTCACAGCAGAATCGCGCACGCCAGGACGTGGTTACCTCATCCTGATCTTCTACATCATCTGGATCTGGTGTGGTACCACACGCCACAACTTCAACTGAGTAGGCTAATGAATCTGGACAGCACTCAGATTCAGGGGAGGTGTCACGCCTGCCCTTAGAAACTATCCCAAGGACCATATTACAGAACAACATAAGTAAGCCTAAAATTTTGGTGAAGATTTTATGTGCTTGCTAACCGTGACAGGTGAGCCTGAGAGCCTGAAGCACGCTTTGGAAGACATGAACTAGAAAAGGGCCATGGATGATGAGTTCCGTGCATGGTACTCAAAATTGAGCACTAGACTAATTCAACTTGGATTAGTAGCATCCAAGGGAGATACCTCTTTATTCATTTATCAGAAAGGAGGAGTTACAATCTATTTGTTAATTTACGTTGGTGATATTGTGGTGGCTAGCTCCTATAATCAAGCCGTGGAAGCCATGTTGACTGATCTTCGCAGGGAGTTCACACTAAAAGACTTAGGTAACCAACACTACTTTCTTGGTATTGAGGTTACACAAATAGCTGGTGGTCTGTTGATGAGTCAAAGAAAGTATGCAGCCGAGATAATCAAAAAGGCTGGAACAGAAAACTGTAAACCAATGAGTACACCACTGTCTACTTCAGACAAGTATTCGTTGGCTGATGGGAAAACACTCGATGCTGAAAAAATAACTAGGTACAGAAGCTTGGTTGGCGCCCTCCAGTACCTTACTCTCACAAGGCCAGACTTGGCGTTTTTAGTAAACAAAGTCTGTCAGTTCTTGCACTCTTTCACTGATGCTCATATGGCTGCAGTAGAGAGGATCATTCGGTACATAAAAGGTACACTCGATCTTGGTATTAAATTCTTGAGAGATAAATCTCTGCAGATAAATGCTTTTTCAGATGCGGATTAGTTGGGCAGGCTGTATAGATGACCGTAGATCAACTGGAGGATTTGCTGTTTTTCTAGGCTCAGATACGATCTCATGGAATGCAAAGAAGCAGGCTACGGTGTCACGATCTAGTACTGAAGCCGAGTATAAATCTTTAGATTTAGAAATGTGGGATACGTTCCTAAGGTGTTTGGAAGTCTTAAGATTGCTTCTATCTGCGTATAGAAGAGTCCTAAGCAGTATTGGAAAGTTACAGTTTGAATCCAAGTAGAAGTAGGAGTCCTAGTTTGAGTTGAGTTGGCCTTCGGGCTGGTTATATAAGCTAGGGAGGCCATAGATCGTGGGGCACGACTTTGGGGCTGTTCCTCTTGTGTTTTGATAAATAAAATTCGTATTCTAAAGGAACTTTTGTGCCTTGTTCGTCCGACTTGTTTCAGACAAGTTTTTCTCGTCGAGTTTCTGTTCAGCACTACCTTGCTTCGGTGGTTTTATCATAACTCGAGTTTTACAGATCCAATTGATGTGATTCTTTTTGGATTGCCTTCACAACTTGATTATCTATCATCTGTGAAAATTTTACGGTCATATAATTTGTGGTTTCTGATCTACACGAGTTTCTTTGCAGTATTCCAGAACTGTTTTTTCTCGCGTAGGACAGATTGACCTTTGTTCGATCTTTCGATCGTAACTTGAGTTTCTCTCAACGGATTTTCATGATTCTTGTTGTGAAATCTTTGTGACTTGATTCTATACAATCTATACTAGTTTTGTCACAGTTGAACACGTTTAGATTAGTCGCACACACGGTTTCTTTAACAGATCGGTTTTCTGCTGAGGGGTGTTTTGTTGCTTCCGCCGAAAAGTTTTTATCTACCATTCACCCCCTCTGGTAGATTTACACGTGTACTTGGCTCTCCTATTTCGTAGGCAAGTAGATCTCCCTTTACCTCTTTGTCAGGTTAGTGGAGTTCTTTTACCCGGAAAACACTTTCCTCTCTTTTAGGTATCCTACAAGGGTTGACCGTTATGATTGGAATGCATGAAAATAGGACTTACAAAAATTTTATACACGTGATGATGCACATGAGTGTCCAACCAAACGAGCTCTCACCTTCATTTGTAATGTGTTTAGCCAAGATTGAATTAAACACCATGTGTAAAGTTCTCACATGTAAGGGGGAGTTTAAATTCAGATTTGAACTCAATTGTTCCCCTCAAGTTGCTGCCAAAAATTTGGAGCACACATGTATCCTCATATCTTGGAATTCGATGAAATTCTTGGTGGCCACATTCTAATTTCAGAGTGGTCTAAAAAGGAGTTAAATATGATCATTTCCAAATGTGACCTGAATTCAAATTTGAAAGTGAACTTCACACTGGATTTTGTTTATTCAAATTTCCGCCCACGTTTAAACTCCCGAAATATCAGATTGAGGGGATTCACTCGAATGAAGATCTTTTGGAGACATTTGGAGGATAAGAAGAGGAGTAAGGGTGTAGAACCCACATGTCATTGGGCAGCTTTAACTTGCTCCCAAAGTCTTTCTCTGTTTGGTGTCGAACACCAACCGAGCCCCCTCAGAGCGCCACCGAGGGCAGCCACCTCCAACTTCTTGCATCGAGCTGGCGACCTGCTCGTGGCTTCAACACCTCACAGCGTGATCCTCTCACTCACCAACCGAGCTGCAAGCGGAGGCCACCTCCTCACTGCTTCCGTCGCGCTGGTGACCAGCTCGTGGATTGAGTAGCTCTCGGCGTGATCTTTTGCTCACAAAAACAGCAACCCCGGGCGCTATTTTCCCCTCACACAGGAACTGAACCGAGGCGCCGAATTTAAAGTTTTGAACCTAACGGAAGGTTAACCCCCGGTAATCAAATTCAGTTTGTGGAATTTGCTGCAAATTTGAAATTTGAATTTGGGAGCCATTGTTGTTTAGGGGGGAGGCTACCAGTGGGACCTGCATGTCATTGAACAGAGACAATAATCAAAGTTGTGTCTGTGTACACGTGCCACCGAGGCAGCCAAAACGAGCAGCAGCTCGTGCCTTGCTTCTGAAGGCAGTCAACGTCGGTGGAGAGGATCGATAGCCACAGCGGTGAACAACTCAGTTTCACCTTCTTCTCTGCTCACACAAACAACCGAGGACGTTCTTCCTTGCTTCATTGCTAACACGCTCGCACAGCAGACACGAAACAGCGCCGCTCTCTACTGCCTCAGCGCCGGCCATCCTACGGCCACTGTGGCGCCCAGCTGAGTTGACCAAGAGATGCGCCGGCCTCCACTGGACGTCATCAGCACCTCCACAGCTCGTGTCCGGCCTTCTCCGATCGGTGCCAACCAGTTTTTCCTCCGGCAAAACAGAGCCGACGTCGCACCTCGCTGCTCCACGTCTTCCAGCCGGTCCAACACCTCTCCTGCACGACCAACACCTCCCTAAGGTTGCCAAGGTGTGTAGATCATGCTACCGCAGTCCCCTTACTCTTCCCCGTCGCCGGCTCGCCAGAATTTGTGTTTTGGCGCCGGTACACGTGAAGAACTGATCAAAACCAAACCGGGAAATTCTTCCAACATGCTTGATCGTTCTTCCTTCGGTTCAAGCCATAGCATCACACCATCCTAGTGCCATAGCATGCTGGATACCGCAGCAAACCGTCCACCACACGCCCCGGGCGACGAGAAATCGCCGCCGGCGGCAAAAACGGATCGGTCCTCCGGTGAACCCCCTTTTTCCGCCGTTTGCTGCAAGGTTTGGCATGTGTTCCATGTTCCCCGACCACTATTGATGCTTTAGGGCAGCTTAGCTCGTCGGGAGAAGCTTTGTACACGCCGAAACGTGTTGATGCCGCGCCGCCGAGCGCCGCCGCTGGTGCCGACCTATTTTCGGCTGTTTTCATGGGTTGAGACCTTGCCCAGCAGCTGAGCCACGTTCCCACGGTCGTGTAGGGCGAAACCAGAGCAAAAACGGTGGAGAAATGAGGGAGAACAAGCCGCGCCACGATCTGTGCCGGTGTGCACGCGCGTTCTCTGGCGGGAGGTTGAAGAAACATATGACCCATGGGCCCCATGTTTGAGTGCTCTGTGAAAAATCCAAACAGAGAGTTGTTTAAACTTTGAAAATTCATAACTTTGTGTAGGAACAACGAAGCAACAACGAAGTGGCTCACTCTCAGCTCACGCTCATGGCTTCTGTTTTGCTCCCACGCTCGAAAAGCAGCCGCCGGCGATGTCTCTGTTTCTTTAGGTTGCCCACCGGCTCGCTCCCCCTTTGCTCAAGCTGTCCACACAAAAAGCGAGCGCAAACGTGTGTACAAGATCTTTCCCAGCTCAGCTCCGATGTTCCTGGCTTGTGGTGCGCACAAATCAACACTTAGCACGAGGAACCGAAGCTCACCGGCGAAAGGGCAACTCGGGTCACCGTGGACAGCTCGTACCGAGGCTTTTCACGACCGAGCGAGCACCCTCCGAGATGCGTCGGGACTTCACGCTGCTCCTCCCCAAGTTTCAGCTCGAGCCGTGCAACGTAGCTCGAGAATTTCAAGTTTTCCTCTCGAACGGGGAAAACCTAACCGCGGGTTAAGATTTTTGGAAATCGACGCTTAATTCTCGGTTAGAGTTGTTCATGTTGCGCACACAGAAGCTAGAATGGTTAGGGCACATTTTTCCTTCACAGCCTTAGCCTAAAGCCGGGTAGGGGCAACGAATTTCGAGCTTTCCGACCGGCGGCCATGGCGGGGACGCGCGGGCGCATGGTGACAACTGATTTGCAGCCCTTCCCGGGCCGTTTTGAAGCCCTGTCGGTCTTCCGTAAACTCCCGGGGTGCTTTAGCGCGGGTTGGTTGCTTGTTTGCCGGGATAGGTCAGCCGGCCGACGGTGCCACAGTACTCCCGAGGCCACCACACGTCGCCGAGGGTAGTCCGGCCACCGGCAGCCCGAGCCAACTCCGCAGCCGTATTCCCCGACCTCCCAAACTCACAGGCGGCGAGTCTCCAGCCGAGGGGTGGCCGGGAAGACGGGTCCGGCGAGCTCCGGTGGAGTGCCGGCGAGGGGGAGGCGCGGGCACGGGAAATCGACCGAGGAAGAAGAAGACCCCGTCGGACCCACATGTCAGCGGCTGGAAATTTATAATCCGGATCTGCTGCGGCGTGTGATCCAGCAGCTGCACGCGGGCAAACCTGTAACCGGTGTGGCTCACGTTCTATTGGCTGCCATTTAAACATTGGGTCCGGGTAGGTTTTCTGTAGGAAATTAATTCCAGATTTCAAGCAAAGTGTAGAAATTCATAAATTGTGCTAGGAAACTCCAAATTGGATGATTCAAATTCGGTTAGATTCATCTTGGCAAGACCTATCCAAGGTGCAACCCAATTTGTATGAAAATCAATAGAAAATTCTGGAAAATTCTTTAAACTTTTAAGAAAAAGAATTTTAGGGGAAGTTTGGTTCATCCAAAAATCCTAAAATTTTTCCAGAATATTCTTTAGGATGTTAGGACATTACTGTAAAAGTTTCAGCTCAATTGGAGTTGATTTAGTTAGGATAATTCGGATTTCAAGTTTCTGTATTCAAATGAATACAGAAGCAATTTCAGAGAATTTCCAAAACTTGGAAATTCAGTTCTGGGCATTTCTTAGTTTCAAAAATCCTAGGAAAATTCATGCATGCTCCCTGAGATATGTTTGAAATTTTAGTTCACTTGAATTTGCATGAAAGTGCAAATTTATTCAGAATTAATTCCTTTTTGCCTAAATGCTTAGGGAATTGTTCTGAGTAATCTACTCAGTGAAAAATTCTAAATTTTGGTCCAGATTACTTTCTTGCAACAAGGAACTCACAAGAAAATTTCCAGCTCCATTGGAGCCTTGGATCAGTAATGTTCTGTTCAACTTCATTAAGTAATCACCACCAAGTGATGAACCCCACTTATCACTTGATCATAGTACTTCAACCCAAACCCAAACCACTAGCACCAGTGTCATTTTAAATTCTTAAACAGAGTTACAGTTTTAAAATTATCTTTAGAACTTGTTAGCAAAAGCTTTACAATTAAACATATATGCATATTCATAACGTGTAGTGATTAAACGTGGAAGAGGGGAGAAGAAGTGAAGTTTGGATCAAGGAGCAAGAAGGCAGTGATTAAGCTTCAAGTCATCAGCAACTAACTTCATAATTATCTGACTTTAGTCACCTGCAAAACCAAGGCAAGCTCCGGTTTGCATTTAAGTCATTTTATAAAGTTTTTCGTTTGTTCACTACTATGGGTCAAAGTTTGTATGTGCATTAGGTCAAGGATGTTTTATATTCCACTGGTATAACCAAAAATGAACCCTGAGGTCAAGGGTAGAAAGGTGTCATCGCTGTAGAATAAGGCCGTGCTAAATAGGCTAGGACATCCAGTAGAAGACGAGTAGTTGGAATCTACTCGCGAGCTATGGTTTAGGATGACATAAGTGTGGTTGGAAAAGAGGCAAACTAAAGTTTACATTTCTAAAATATGAGACCGGGCAGGAGGGTTAGGCAGCGACAAGCCGAGGTCTTGGTCGAGTAGCTCTGCCTGTGTCGGTTAAGGACCGATGTGTGTGCTGCATCCAGGAGCAAGTATTGAGTTGTGTACCGGATGCTTACTGTTATATGGGACCCAGGAAACCGATGTACCAGATTAACTGGATTGTAGAGGCATACCACATCGTCTCGTTAGACCTATGAACCCGAGATGGCGCGGCCGGTTCTACAGTCGAGTGTCCTGCAAAAGGTTGCCACATACGACGTAATAAAGGACGCCAGATTTGGGTCTTCATAGGCGGGCGTATGTGTCGAGCTATCCGAGCAGTGTTTAATTCGAATCACCGTCCCCCGCGGTTATTGAGTACTGCTTGCTCCCATGTTGTGACGTAGTAATCAACTTGTGTGAAAACAGTTTGCAAAGTTTTAATTGCTGCTATGATTATTGTAAATTGCATGAAAACCCTGTTTGGAGTAGAGATAGAGCAAACTAAAGTTATTTTCTACCTTGGGACAAGTAACATTGGAATGAAGTGTTTCTTGTTTGATTGTGGAGTTCCAATGTTGCTGGGCGCAAGGTCACTACTATTATGGCTAAAATTTGAAAGTTAAGGATGAACTCGTAGGCGAGTCTTTTTGGCAACTTACATGTTCAAGTCTTAGGTTACTTTCATGTAGAGTTGCATGCTTAGGAGAGACGGTTAAGTCTTGCAGAGCCTTTATGCTCACCCTTGCTATATGAGTGGTTTTGCAGGTTAACACGACGCTATAAAGAAGGTTGTCCGGTGAGACTCGGAAACTACCGAGTCGGTAACACATGGAGAACCTAGGCGCTGCAATGTCTTCGTGTTGCTAGCGAGAAGAGTCCGCGGGCTGGACCTCTTCTTGGGTGCTTCTTAGTTATTCGACGCGAGCTGTTTATAGACTTCTGTTGTAGCTAATTTATGTAAATTACTTACAAAGAACATTTGTAAGCTTCTGCTTTTGATTTATGTAATACAGTTTTCCTTATATGTGTACTGTCGGGTGCCGCATAACACGGCACCAACCAATGCGATTTTCGGGCGAGGCGGCACGGCCCCGTGATCGGGACCAGGCTCGCACAGCATGGTATCTGAGCCGCATTGGTAATAGCGCACGGAATAAGGATCGTATTACGACAAAAACTTAGGATACGGTGAGGAAACGGTATTATACCCACATAAGGACTATAGTAGTATAGTTACTTAAAGTGGCATGACTAACATATGTGTTATAATTCTGAACTTTGATTATGTAACGACGCACCTACGCTCAGGTAAGCATGGTAAGAAACGCCACCGAAAGCGGTTCAATTTCGGTTAGCTCCCCTGACGAGGAAAGTGGTTCAGGGATAGGTCTCACAGCTTGGTGTGAGACGTTAATATAAAACTCTTGGACTCTTCATGTTCCTGAGTTCATATGAAACACTGATCCCTATCGTGGATTAGGCAAGTAAGTGGAGACCCCATCGCGTGGTCAGTAACGCGATAGTGTGTTCTTCTGGAAATAGCCTAGGAGGACATACGCAGCGCTTGCCATCGGCGTGCCCTGCAGGGCAGTAGGTGGTATCTGTTGGGGTGATAAAATTCCCAACCTTAACGACCCGTTCGCACTCTACTCGGATTTCCCGTCGTGTGGTGTTAAAACACGATCAGGTACCTTGAGACGTGGATTAACTCAAGGACGGCCGTATGGCAATGATACGGGCGTTTGTATTTACTTTCAAATATGGAACTGCCTGAAATGAAAACAACCTTTGAGTGCACCACTATTGAGTGTTCTTCTGCAGGTACTAACCACATACGTATCCTGTGTAGTACACGTGTGCGAGAGACCGTTTAGTGCCACAATTGAGACGTATATGCCGGTATAATCCAGTTAGGATTTTCTTTTGGTGAGGTAATGTAGTACTGACATGTTTCTTACGGTGCATCGACACCGTACTACACTTAATAACCTCTTCCCTTTTAAGAAATGATTCATGAACTAACTTTAAACTAAAAATGGAATTTTGAAACAAGTATTAGTTACTGGACTCTTATTTTGAGCTAAGATTCAAATGAGAGCATGACTAGGCGTCAAAGTTTTCGAAAACAGAGTGCTCTGTTTTCTGGCAGGAATTTTTGCTGGACTTTAACAGAGCATAACTCTGAGTTTGTATAACCAATTAAGGTGTATGATACAGTTCTGGAAATATTTTCGAGTGCTCTACAACTTCTTTGTATACCTCCAGAGCAAAATAACACGTTAAGTTGGTGAAAAGTCCAGTCGAAGGCAAACTGTTCAGAACCAGGAAAGCAGCACAAACCTCTCTGAACCTTTCTGTTTTTTTTGCCATAACTTCCTGTAGAAAAATACTTAAGGAGATTATGATACACATTTGGAAAGTTTGTGAAATTTTCAACATTGTTGTAGTCCAGAGTTTGCTCAGATTCTTATTGTATTTGCATATACAACTGTGATAAAGGTAGCCACATACAAAGGAGATACTGACAAATTTTATCCAGGAATTCTGTCAACTTTGAGCAATCATAACTTTTGATCCATAGATGATCTAGAGGCCTATGAGTACTCTTTGTAAAGATACTGAAGTTTACTAAAACTTTGGTATTTGACTCGAGTCATGAATCTGTAGTTAATGAGTAAATTTTGGAGTTTGTGTGAACTGGTCAGGGTAGTCCAGCTGATTAGTTTAGCGTACTTAAAATTTGTTTAAACATGAATGTGGTTATGCTTTCATAAAGTTCATGACATGTTAATGTTTTACTTATCTTTACTTACTACTGAGATAGAATTTTGACTAACTCAAAATTTTGTTTCGTGCAGTATGGTACGCACACATTCTCAAATGGAGATTGGAGGTTCAAGTCGAGGTGGGAATGACTCGACTTCATCAAAAGAGTCATCGCCAACCGGATTGGCTGAAATTATGGTAAAGATGAATGAAACCCTCTAAACTCTAGTTCAGCAGGGAATAAATAGAGAAGCTCAACATCACATGCCAACCCCGAGCACTTATCTGGATTTCTTGGCGACACAACCGCCGGTATTCTCCGAAGCGGCTGACCATTGTGAAGCAAATCACTGGTTACGTGTCATTGAGTCCAAGTTTGGGTTGATTCAATGTGATGAATTCCATAAAACTCTATTTGCCGCTCAGCAGATTCACGGCTTTGCTTGAGCATGGTGGGCAGAATATCTTGCTATCCAACCAGCAGGGCATCGTGTCACATGGGTGGAGTTCCAGGATGCATTTCATGCTCGCTTCGTTCCTGCGGGCGTAATGCAAGCAAGTCTGGATGAATTCTAGAATCTCAAGCAAGGGGAAATGAGTGTTATTGAGTATGCGAAGGAATTCAATCGTTTAGCTCAATATGCCCCTGATTATGTGAAATCACCATCATGAGAGGTTATCATTTTTACCGAGGGCTGACTGCTAGGCTACGACGTGAATTGGCTCAAGTTAGCCAAGAGAATTTTGATGAGTTTGTTAGCTGTGCTATCACTCAGAAATATTATTCCAATCTCTACCTTAAAGAAAAGAGTGAGAGGGACTCATCACAGGATGAATGCAATTATCTACCTCAGAAGTATCGGTTGGTAATCCGTTCACCTTCCGGTCAAGAGGTTCCACAAGAAGTGCAGTCATTCTTGGAGTATGACGACTCGTATACTCCACAGAGGTTTTATTTACCTCTACCGCAGCAACAACTTATTTCTCATGCACCTCAGTATCAATAAGGTGCACCAGAATGTTATTTCCCTCAAGATGTTGAAGATGATTCCGATGATTTCTCAGCTGAACCGAGTGGTGTCCCACTTCATATTGACAACGAACACATCGTCAATGAAGCAACTGAACCGAGCAGAAACATTATGTCTGTGGGTCCAGTTCCAAAGAGTGATCTGGGACAGCAAAGAAAAGCTATGTCCAAAGTGGGAACGGTTAATTATGTGTCAGTCGATGATCTGCCCAACGGAGGTCCAGTCCTTGCGGGCAGGTTCACATTAAATGACAAGCCGGTTGTCATTTTATTCGACTCTGGTGCAACACATAATTTCATTAGCAGGGTGACGGTGATCCAGGATCAGATCTCCACAACTACCACAAAAGGTTCTTACCTTATTCATTCGCGAGGTGGAGACATATCGACTAATGAAGTCGTTTCTCGAGCACCACTTTGTTTGGGTGGAAAAATTTATCCTACCACCCTCATTATTCTCGAAGATCAAGGAATCAATGCCATATTGGGAATATCATGGTTGACCTTCCATAAGGTTGTTCTGGACATCGAGAACAGGAGTGTTCATTTGGACTCTCCCCTTCACGGGTGTCAAACATTGTATCTCGGCAAAGCGGTTTCCAAAGAACCGGAAGTATGTAATGCCGAGGCTTGCAAGTTTGAAGACATTCCGGTAGTCCGTGAATACCCGGACGTGTTTCCCGAAGATCTTCCAGGCTTGCCACCTGAGCGCGAGGTGAAATTCAAAATAGAGTTGATACCGGGAACCACGCCGATCTCTCGGAGACCATACAAAATGGCTCCAACCAACTAGCAGAACTGAAGGAGCAACTCAAAGATCTGATGGACAAGGGGTTCATTCGTCCAAGTTCATCACCCTGGGGTTGCTCGGCTTTATTTGTGAAGAAGAAGGATGAGACGCTAAGCCTGTGTTGATTATCGTCCGTTAAATGTTGTGACCATAAAGAACAAGTATCGACTACTAAGAATTGATATTCTCTTCGATCAATAGTGGGTGCTAAAGTCTTCTCCAAGATGGACTTAAGGTCGGGATATCATCAAATCAAGGTTCGAGCGGAAGATATCCCGAAAACAACATTCTCAATAAGATATGAACTCTATAAGTATCTTGTCATGTCATTTGGGTTGACCAATGCCCCGGCTCACTTTATGTATCTTATGAACTCGGTGTTCATGCCGGAGCTGGATCAGTTCGTCGTGGTATTCATCGACAGCATCTTGGTCTATTCCAAATCAGAAGTGGAACACGCTAAACATTTGCATATTGTGCTTCAACGCTTGAGAGATCACAAGCTATATGCAAAGTTTAGTAAATGTGAATTTTGGATCAACCAAGTGTCGTTTACTGGACATATTATTTCTGCGGAAGGCATTGCGGTTGATCCAAGCAAGATTGAACAAGTACTGAAATGGAAGTCTCCAACATCAGTCCATGAAGTTCGTAACTTCTTAGGTTTGGCAGGATATTATCGGAGGTTCATCCCGGGCTTCTCAAAAATCTCCAAACCTATGACGGAGCTACTGAAAAAGGGCATCAAATATGATTGGAGCAAGCCATGTGAGGAAGCTTTTCAAGCGTTGGTGAAACACCTCACAACAGCCCCGGTTCTAGCTCAACCGGATACAACCAAGCCTTTTGATGTTTATTGTGATGCATCTGGCATCGGGCTTGGTTGTGTACTCATGCAAGGAGGACGTGTGGTCGCATATGGATCATGGCAATTACGGAATCATGAACAACATTATCCAACTCATGATCTCGAGCTTGCTGTCGTGGTATTAGCTTTGAAGATGTGGATACATTACCTATTGGGAAATCTGGTTCATCTCTACACCGACCACAAAAGCTTGAAGTACATATTCACTCAAAAAGAGTTGAATATGCGACAACGGCGATGGTTGGAGCTGATCAAAGACTATGAGATTGAAATTCATTATCATCTGGGCAAGGCAAATGTGGTTGCCGATGTACTCAGCCAGAAGTCTCATGTTCACAACCTGACCATTACGCTGATAGAAGAGGAAGAACCGAGTCTCTACTTGGTTCTATATGGGGCTCTACATAATCTAGCTCTCATACCCACAATAAGAGAGGAGGTTATGAAAGCTCAAAAGAAAGACAAGGGCATGGCTCATATCAAAAGGAGGTTGAAGAACCGGGAGATGAAATGTTTCCGGTTAGATGATGAATATACCGTATGGTTCAAGGACCGAATAGTTGTACCCCGTGATATGAGGCTGCAGAAGAAAATTTTGGATGAGACTCACATATCCAAATTTTCTATTCATCCGAGCAGCAATAAAATGTACCAAGATCTCCGGAAGAAGTTTTGGTGGACACGTATGAAACGTGAAGTTGCCAAGTACATTTTAGAATGTGATACGTGTCGAAGAGTTAAGGCCGATCATGTGAAGAAGTCGGGCCTGCTGCAACCACTACAAATACCAGCATGGAAGTGGGAAGACTTGAGTATGGATTTCATCGTCGGGTTGCCGATGACCTCCCACCACCATGATTCGATTTGGTAATGACAGGGCCCGGTCCCGATCATGGGGCCGTGCCGCCTCGCCCAGGAATCGCATTGGGTGGTGCCGTGTTATGCGGCACCCAACAGCACACCTATAAGGAAAACTGTATTACATAAATCAAAGCGGAAGCTTACAAATGTTCTTTGTAAATAATTTACATAAATTAGGTACAACGGAAGTCTATAAATAGCTCACGTTGAATATCTAAGAAGCACTCGAGAAGAGGTCCAGCCCCTGGACTCCTCTCGCTAGCAACACGAAGACATGATAGCGGCTAGGTCTTCCATGTGTTACCCGACTCGGACGTTTCTGAGTCTCACTGGACAACCTTCTTTATGAGCATTGTCTTAACCTGCAAAACCACTCATATAGCAAAAGTGAGCACAAAGGCTCAGCAAGACTTAACCGTCTCTCCTAAGACATGCAACTCTACATGAATGTGACTTAAGACCTAAACATATAAGTTGCCAAAATGACTCGCCTACGAGTTCATCCTTACTTTCAGATTTTTGCCATAATAGTAGTGACCTTGTGTCCAGCAACATTGGAACTCCACAATCAAACAAGAAATGCTTCATTCCAATGTTACTTGTCCCAAGGTGGAAAAATAACTTTAGTTTGCTCTATCTCTACTTCAAACAGGGTTTTCATGCAATTTACAATAATCATAGCAGCAATTAAAACTTTGCAAACTGTTTCCACACAAGTTGATTACTACGTCACAACATGGGAGCAAGCGGTACTAAATAACCGCGAGGGACGGTGATTTGAATCAAACACTGCCCGGATAGCTCGACACATACGCCCGCCTATGAAGACCCAACTCTGGCGTCCTTCATTACGTCGTATGTGGCAACCTTTCGCAGGACACTCGACTGTAGAACCGGTCGCACCGTCTCGGGCTCATAGGTCTAACGAGACGATGTGGTATGCCTCTACAATCCAGTTAACCTGGTACATAGGTTTTCTGGGTCCCATATAGCAGTAAGCTTCCAGTACACAACTCAATACTTGCTCCTAGATGCGGCACACGCATCGGTCCTTAACCGACACGGGCAGAGCTACTCGACCAAGACCTCGTCTTGTTGCTGCCTACCCTCCTGCCCGACCTCATCTTTAGAAATGTAAGCTTTAGTTTGCCTCTTTTCCAACCACACTTATGTAATCCTAAACTATAGCTCGCGAGTAGATTCCAACTACTCGTCTTCTACCGGATGTCCTAGTCTATTTAGCATGGTCTTATTCTACAGCCATGACACCTTTCTACCCTTGAATCCAGGGTTCATTTTGGTTATGCAAGTGGAGTATAAAACATACTTGACCTAATGCACATACAAATTCTAACCATCATAGTGAACAAAGTAAAAACTTTATAAAATAGCTTAAATGCAAACCGGAGCTTGCCTTGGTTTTACAGGTGACTAAAGTTAGATAATTATGAAGTTAGTTGCTGATGACTTGAATCTTAATCACGGGCCTTCTTGATCCTTGATCCAAGCTTCACTCCTCCACTTTTCCACGTTTAATCACTACACGTTATGAATATTGCATATATGTTTAATTGTAAAACTTTTGCTAACAAGTGCTAAAGACAAGTTTAAAACTGGAACTATGTTTAAGAATTTAAAATGACACTGGTGCTAGTGGTTTGGGTTTGGGTTAATGTACTATGATCAAGTGATAAGTGGGGTTCATCACTTGTGTGTTGATCACCTAATGGGGTTGAACAGAACAGTACTGATCCAGGGCTCCAATGGATCTGAAAATATTCTTATGAGTTCCTTGTGATAAGAAAGTCATCTGGACCAAAATTTAGAATTTTTCACTGAGTAGATCACTCAGAACAATTCCCTAAGCATTTAGGCAAAAAGGAATTAATTCTGAATAAATTTGCACTTTCATGCAAATTCAAGTGAACTAAAATTTCAAACATAGCTCAGGAAGCATGCATGAATTTTCCTAAGATTTTTGGAGCTAAGAACTGCCCAGAACTGAATTTCCAAGTTTTGGAAATTCTCTGAAATTGTTTCTGTATTCATTTGAATACAGAAACTTGAAATCAGAATTATCCTAACTAAATAAACTCCAAATGAGCTGAAACTTTTACAGGAATGTCCTAACATCCTAAAGAACATTCTGGCAAAATTTTAGGATATTTGGATGAACCAAATTTCCCCTAAAATTCTTTTGCTGAAAACCTTTAAAAACATTTCCAGAATTTTCTATTTATTTTCATACAAATTGGGTTGCACCTTTGGATAGGTCTTGCCAAGATGAATCTGACCGAATTTGAATCACCCAATTTGGAGTTTCCTAGCACAATTTATGAATTTCTAAACTTTGATTGAAATCTGGAATTAATTTCCTATAGAAAACCTACCCGGACCCACTGTTTAAATGGCCGCCAATAGAACGCGAGCCACACTGATTACAGGGTTTGCCCGCGTGCAGCCACACAGGATCACACGCCACAGCAGATCCGGATTTTAAATTTCCAGCCGCTGACATGTGGGTCCAACGGGGTCTTCTTCTTCCTCGGTCGATTTCCCGTGCCCGCGCCTCCCCTCGCCGGCACTCCACCGGAGCTCGCCGGACCCGGCTTCCCGGGTGCCCCTCGGCCGTAGACTCGCCGCCTGTGAGATTGGGAGGTCGGAAAATACGGCTGCCGGGTTGGCTCGGGCTGCCGGTGGCCGGACTACTCTTGGCGACGTGTGGAGGCCTCGGGAGTACTGTGGCACCTTCGGCCGGCCGACCTATCTCGGCAAACAAGCAATCAACCCGCGCTAAAGCACCCCGGGAGCTTACGGAAGACCGACACGGCTTCAAAACGGCCCAGGAACGTCTGCAAATCGGTTGTCACCGTGCGCCCGCGCGTCCCCGCCATGGCCACCGATCGGAAAGCTCGAAATTCGTTGCCCCTACCCGGCTTTAGGCTAAGGCTGTGAAGGAAAAATGTGCCCTAACCATTCTAGCTTCTGTATGCGCAATATGAACAACTCTAACCAAGAATTAAACGTCGATTTCCAAGAATCTTACCCCGCAGTTAGGTTTTCCCCATTCGAGAGAAAAACTTGAAATTCTCGAGCTACATTGCACGGCTCGAGCTGAAACTTGGGGAGGAGCAGCGTGAAGTCCCGGCGCGTCTCGGAGGGTGCTCGCTCGGTCGTGAAAAGCCTCGGTACGAGCTGTCCACGGTGACCCGAGTTGCCCTTTCGCCGGTGAGCTTCGATTCCTCGCGCAAAGTGTTGATTTATGCGCACCACAAGCCAGGAACGTCGGAGCTGAGCTGGGGAAGCTCTTGTACACACGCTGGTGCTCCCTTTTTGTGTTGATGGCTCGAGCAAACGGGGAAGCGAACCGGCGTGCAACCGAAAGAAACAGAGGCGTCGCTGGCGGCGGCTTTCGAGCGTGGGAGCTGAACCGAAACCACGAGCGCGAGCTGGAAGTGAGCAACTACGTTGTTGCTTCGGTGTGGAGGATAAGTGCCAAGGAAAACCGAGAGGAAACAGGAGGTGGCATCGGAGACTCGGTCGCGCGCGCGAGTGATTCGACCCGAGCTCGTGTCTGAACCCTCACAATTACAATTGGGCCCCACTCACTTCCTCTCTCAAATATCTCCAAATTTTGGCACAGTGCACACTTCACTCAAGTGGAGCTCAAATTTGAAACCCATTTGGCAAATTGACAAGTTTTACCTCAGTTTCAAATCTGAAATTCAAAGTTCAATGAAATTCACAACTCTCTTTGATATACATATCAAAGCACCACCAAATTTTCTCAAAATTTGTCCATCTCATAATTTGGACCTAAAGAACTCAAAAATGGATTCAAACTTTTAATTTGGTGGCTGCAAAGAGAAGGTTTCCAACCACAGTTTGCCTCCTCCATTTCAAATGACCACCTTTACATTTAAATGATCATTTGAAATTTAAGTTGTACTTGAATTCATGTGCTTGCTCATGACCATCTTCACACGTTTAGAAAAGTTTTTGCAAGTCCCATTTCTTGGATTTAAACTCGACTTTATTCATCACTAAAGTTTTCCATTTACATGTTTTGGGACTTTTACATTCCTCCCCCCTTAAAAAGAATCTCGTCCCGAGATTCATGATTAAGAACAACGTGGGGAGGACCACTATCAAACATAAGCCTCTAACAACTCCGGATGATTGCGTTGTAAATATTCCTCGCTTTCCCATGTAGCTTCATCGGACGTGTGATTTTTCCATAGCACCTTGAAAAATTGCAGCGTCCGGTTTCTGGTCTCGTGAGTCTTTTCATCAATTACCCGGGTTGGGCGCTCAACATAAGTGAGGTCTGGCTTCAAATCTTCTATGCCTTCCGTGAGAATCCCCGTTGGAACTTTCAAACACTTCCGCAACTGAGATATGTGGAAGACGTTATGAACTCCGGCTAAGGCTGCCGATAACTCCAAACGCTATGCCATGGTTCCACATCTTTCAATGATGATGAAGGGACGGATAAAACGTGGAGCTAATTTTCCTTTCACTCCGAATCGGTGAATGCCCTTCATAGGAGATACACGGAGGTATACATGGTCCCCAACATGAAAGTTCAGAGGACGATGTCTCTTATCCGCATAGCTCTTTTGTCTAGACTGAGCGGCTTTAAAATTTGCTTGAATAAGCCTTACCCGCTCTTCTGCTTCATTTACGAGATCGATCCCGTAGATAACTCTCTCGCTGGATTCACACCAGTTCACCAGTGTGCGGCACTTCCGGACGTAGAGAGCTTCATAAGGTGCCATTTTTATGCTCATTTGATAATCGTTGCCATACGAGAACTCTCGCCAACGGTAAGTGATCATCCCAGCTCTTACCGTGGTGGATGGCACACGCCCTTAGCATATCTTCAAGGATTTGATTCACCCTCTCAGTTTGCCCATCGGTTTGAGGGTGATACGCGGAGCTTCGCCTGGTTCCGTACCCAAAGCGTGCGCACTCTGCCCTTTGGAGGTCCAGGGGAGTACAACCTGCTTTGCCTGGTCCCGTACCCAAAGCGTGTGCACTCTGCCTCCCTAGTGTTACGGTCCAGTACTAGGGGTCGGACGGTCGTACCCTGACCTCGGAGGGAGCCGGACCTCCGGTGCCAGGCGCACTGAATTGCCCAAGCCCCGTATACCGGTCCAGGACCCTAAGCCAAATAAGACTAAGAGACAGGGAAGGGAGAGCCCCCGAGGAGAATTATTGTTCCCCTACTTGTGTGCAGGACCTCTCGACCTCAGCTCCCCCGCAGGAATATGGTAGGTGTGCCCAAACCATTGGCCACACCTACCAGGGGGCCACTACGGGGACCGCACAAGGAAGGACCGAAGCTCCCGACTACTCCAACTCAAGACCGGAGGAACCGGACACCGCCCCCTCCACAGGGGCGGGCTCCGAAGGCCCCAGGTGTCTGGTGGGGCCGGAGCTCCCCTCTCCTCAGAGGATAGCTCCGGGCCCACCACGTGGCCGGTAGAGCCGGACCTCGCCCCCTCCGTAGGGGCAAGCTCCGAAGGCTCCACGTGTCCAGCGGGACCGGGCCTTCCCTCTCCTCAGAGGACAGCTCCGGGCCCGCCATGTGGCCAGCAGAGCCGGACCTCCCCCCGTCCTCACAGGGCGAGCTCCGAAGACCCCTTGGGTCCTTATGTTAGCAAGGACCCGAGGAAGGTGTCTGTGCAAGCTTCAAGATCGGTAGAGACCACCCGGAGCCCTTGTGGAGCTAAGGACTTGGGCAGGGCAAGCCAAGAACAAGCTAAAAGCACAAGACACACAAATACAAAAGTCTGTTCATTCATCAAAGCTCCAAGAGCTGGACTACAGACTCAAAAAGCAAACACAAAAGATACAAGCCCTTCGTCTACAAGGGCGGGCGCCTAGAAGTCCTCGGACTCCCGCTGGAACCTAGAGGCGACAAGGGAGGCGACGTCTCCGACTCCGGCCCTGGCGACCTCCTCCTACTCGGCGACGGGGCCCCAGTCCACAGGCTCCAGAGAGACACAGGATTCCCAGCTCCGGAAGCACGTCAGCACATGCGTGGTGACCTCCTTCGCCAATCTCCACCCCTCCCTCTCGAGCTCGTCGGCGATCACAGCCTCGAGCCTATCCAGCTTGGCACTGATGGACTCGAGCGTCGTGATCGCCTCGACTACCTCCTGAGCCGGAGCCCTCGTTCTCATAGGGCTGAAGCCAAGAGGCACCAGAGCGGACTCCGACTGGCCGACGAAGTCCCAGACCGCTCGGGCCTCGACGGTCCGCGAAGCGCGGAGCCCCTCCACCTCTAGGTGAGCCGCCAACAGAGCGTCAGGATCCTCCTCGGCGAACCTCCTCTCCTTCACCGCCAGGTCCTTCTCCCGGAACTGGAGGTCTTGGGTGAGTCGCTCCAGCTTCGACGCTGGGAAGTCAGCGGCCAGCCCCCTGTCCAGTGCTGCTTTGCGGTCCCAGGTGACCTGCTCCTCCCTCACGGCCAGAGCTGCCTCCTGAAGCTCCAACTCTTTGGCCCGGGCCTTCAGGTCGCCCTCTCCAGCCTCCAGCCGCTCGGTGACCTTCTTCTCCTGAGTCGCCATGGCGTGCTCCCGATCTGCGACGACGCACTCGCGGTGCGCCAGATGCAGCCGCAGCTCCTCATTGGCGTCGGAGCGGGCCCGAACACTGGCGTAGGCCTCGCAGGACTCCCGCAAGAGCCGCCAAGTTTCGGCGTCCATGCGCTCAATGTCTCTCCTCTGCAACTCGAGGAGCTCCTCCTCGGCATTGAACCTCTCCCGCCTCGCGTCAAGCTCCTCCTCGACCTCCCGAGTCCGCTGCTTCAGGAGTCGCCCCTAGCTGAGGAGGCAGTCTCTCTCATCCGCCAAGGCCTCCCGCTCGCGCTCGAGTGCAGCCTGGACCTGCCGGACGCTAGACTGGGCCTGCTCCATGGCGTCCAACAGGGGCAGCGGGGAGGCAGAGGCCGGAGCCATGCCACAGACCTCCTCCATGACATTGTCTAAAGGGGGAGATGCCGACATCTCGGCACCAAGGACGATGCGCCGGTCAGGAGAAGACGGCGCCGAGGCGGGGACGGTCTCGACGCGCCCCTGCTCGCCGCGCGCCAGAAGGCCTGCATCAGCTCCTCCCACTTCAGCACTTGGAGGCTGGACGCCGCCAGCCGGCTCTGCCAATTCCTCGACAGCCGCTGGCGAAGGAGGAGGAGTGGGCGCCGCCGCCGTTGTAGGAGCTGATCCCGTCGGACCACAAGCAGGAGGCACCCGGACCTGCTCGGGGGCCGGTGAAGCTCCGCAGCGTCCTGACGCTGTGGCACAGGACCCCTACCAATCGGAGGAGGCCGAGGAACAGACGCGTCCTCGGCAGCCAAAGAATCCTTGCAAGCACAGGGAGCTCTCAACACAAGAGAAAAAGTACGCAAAATACTAAGACCCGGTGAGTGCAAACTTACCGAGGAACGCGAACACTCCAGCGGGCATGGAGCCCTGGCTTCCGAGCCGGGGCAGGGCCGTCGGAGCCTGCCGTCACCACTGGGGCCTGCGCCGAAGGCATCCGGACCGGCGGAGCAGGGGGTGCTCCCGGAGCCCCCCTGGGAGGCGGAGCAGTAGGGCTCCCGCCGGTGGTGCTCCTGGCCCCGCTCGCCGATCCAGCCCCTGAAGCCCGGGGCGCCTGCGTCCCCGGATGAGTCCCAGCTGCACTCCCTCTGGCGCCGCCGCCTGCCGAGCCAGCAGCAGGGACACTTGACCACCGGGGCACCTAAGCCCCCGGATCAGCCCCAGACGACGCAGCACCGACGTCCCTCCTCGGAGCTCCACCGCCTGTAGAAGGAGGATGGGACGCCCGGGGCTCCTCTGACCGCCGCTGTCCGTGTCCCATTGGTACGGAAGACCCGAGGCCTCTTGGAGTCACTGCCCAATGAACCGACACCTCCCGAGGAAGGGCACGGGGGGACTCCGATCCCCTGACCCGGCGCAAAAGACGCCCTCGGTGGAGACCGGGAGCGCTTCCTCTTCGGCGAACCAGAGGCCGGCTCCTTGCCCTTCCCCTTGTCGGCGGTCCGAGCTCCGTCGACCCTCGGTGCAGGTTGGGCATCGGCCGACGCCTCACGCTCCGCTCCGGAGCGGTCAGCCCCAGGGATCGAGATTCCCTGGAAGGTATCTCCGACATGGCGCACCGCGATCCCGATGTCGTCCAGCGTCGGCATCCCCCGCAGCAGCTCCGCCCTCCTCGCCGGCTCCATGAAGAGAGGGATGCTGGACTCTGGGATGGTGAGGAAGCCGCCACCAACAAGGTCGCTGCTTACCCTCGTCACCATCTCCCACAGCATCTCGGCAGGTGGGTCAGAGCCCAGACCCATCTCCAGCCTGGTGCAGTCGTGCTTGTCAGTGTAGTACCACGCCGGGCGACTGTTGTGACGCCCTTAATTTCGTGGAAAAACCACGGAACCGAGAACTGATGCATATGTGTGCCCAGGATGTTAATCACACATATACACATCATCCACAAACTGAATTTTAGAATATATATAACCATGAATAACAGAGTTTATTACAAGGTTTCATGAGTCTTGGACTCATCTTGGTAGCGGAAGTCTAATCTTACAGCGGAAGTCTTATTTCTATGCAGCTGAAGTCTTCTAACTAGTGCGGAACCAATCTAAGCAACAGCGGCTCCATCTCTACTCCATCCCCACAGGCAAGGTTGAGGACAGATTACACACCTAATGCTCCACCTGGTCTTCATAGTAATCTTCTCCTGTTGCTGAAGATGAAATAATAATGCAAGTTTGAGTACAATGATGTACTCAGCAAGTGCAGGAAAATATGATATGTAGCTCACAACAAGGTAGATATAAAAAGGCTCATTTGCAGAAAGCAAAGTTATTTATCAAAACCACGATAAAACAACAACTTATCTTTAAGTTAATGTAATCCCAACATGTATTAAAATACCCACATACCTCCATTTTGTTCATCACTTTCCATGTCCCAACCAGACATTAATCAACTTCATTCTTGCTCACGAATACCTTCTCGTATTCGCTACCATCTCAAGAATACCATCTCGTATTCGCTACCATTTCATCTCATAAATAATTCCATCTCACACCGAGACCAATCTCGTTGCCACGACTCAACAGTCATGCAATCAAATCTTATCACCCGGACTCAACAGTCCCGAAAGCCAAACCATAACCAAAACCATAACCAATAACCATAACCATAACCATTAACTATAACCAATAGCCATCCCAACTAATCATGGAAGTTGGTCAGGCGCTCGTGACCGCAAGCTCGGCTATCATGATAGTTTTAGACTCTGCAGAGGTTGTACCACTTTACCCACAAGTTTGTGATTTCGTTACCCATCGGCGACTGCAGAACCTCCATTATACCAGTACACAACCGTTGGTGTATGGTCAAGAGATCACAAAACAGCCTTTACAAAGGGGCTGCTAGATGTATGGACTCACTAAGGTTTCACCGGCAGGCTACAATCTCCAATTCTCCCACCCACGGGCCCCCTCTTGTGCCATGCAGTTCCCAGGGCAGTCCTCACTCGACTCCCATTCCCCGCGCCTTCCACGGTCCATAACAATCTAGTAACTTACCTAATTAGTCAGCTAAGCCGCACCCATACTTGGCCTCGTGGTGGCACTGTTATCATGGCATGTGCTCGTATGAACCGGTCCTTAGATCTACGGCAAGTAACCACCATCTCAGGCTACCTCATTCACAAACCCAGGCTTGCCTAGATCTCCCTCCGATCCGTGTTCATTAACAACATCAGTTTCTCATTATCATTACGAGTGCAGTTAGCTAGACACATCTATCTCGCTTCCCAATCCCATGGACTCAGCGAAGCATAAAAGCAAAAACCATACCCGACTCATAAACTTCCCAGGCGACAAGGGTGGTTTAACCAAAACTAGTAAACTCCTATAAAAGGTTTCCCATCATGTTTGACTAAGCATACACACACCTTTTTGCAAAACAAAATAGTTTCCCAAAACATAGGATCAATATGGTCAAGGGGCACTTGCCTTGTTTTGGCGGTTCTGGTTGCTCAAAATCTTGTTGTTGTAGTCCGTCGTAGGTAGCTCCCTGAGCTTGTCCTTCTATTTGCGATCACACATATACAAGATTCACAGCAATCAATATCATGCACAAACTCCACTTTAAGATGCAATGGTGCATATGCATGTTAATCCTATGGTGCAGTTTTGTTTTGTGCGTGTTCTTGCAAGTTTGTATGGGTTTTACGATGAACAGAGGTGTTCGGGTCAAATGTGGACGTGGTGATGATCTGGATTCTAGACCAGTACTTGATCTGTCCATGAAAAAGCTTCTGTTCGAAAGGAATCGAAGAACAGATGCAAAGAAAATGCGATGATGTCATAAGGTGGTATTGGAGGCCTACCTTACGTTCTTCTTGGTCTCGGGGTCCTTCTCCTAGCGAGACTGATCGTTGGGGTCTCTTCCGACGATCTCCCGCGACTGAACTCCGGCGAAGGGTTTACTCGGCGAGTTTGGGGCTAGGGCTTCTAAGTTGTCGGCTTAGAGAAGATGTTACGACCAAGGGGTTTGTCTCGGATTCTATTTATAAGAGGGAAATGAAGGGTTCTTATCTGATTAAACTTCGAATAAGAGTCCCGTTCAAACTGTTTTTAAATCTTAACAACTTATCTATTGCCGATTTGGTTTGGTAACATTGTGGAAGTCGTATCGGTTTCCTCAGTACCGGGGGTTCCCACGCATACAGAAGAAAAATCGCTTCAGAATCGCGTCCTGACGCGGTGATGAGCTCCGAAAGCTCCACGTGTCCATTGGGGGCCTGGTCTCCCTTTTCCGTAAAGACGAGCCCCGATTGTGTCGTGTGTCAAGCGAGCGAGACCTCCCTCTTTCTTAGAGGCGAGCTCCATGTGCGCCACGTGTCTGGTGGGTTGGGACCTCCCCTCTCAACAGAGGCGAGCTCCGTGAACGCCATGTGTCAGTTCTGGACCTCCCCCTCTCTTCGGAGGTGGCTCCGGGGTGCCATGTGTCAATTCCATACCTCCCCTCTCTTCTGAGGTGAGCTCCGAGAATGCCACGCGTCAAGTAGCGCCGGACTTCCTTTTTCCTCAGAGACGAGCTCCGAGGTCGACACGTGTCCATCAGCGTCAGACCTCCCGGAGGCGAGCTCCGGAGGTGACACGTGTTCGGTAGTGTCGGACCTCCCGGAGGTAAGCTCCGAAGGTGACATGTTTCCGGCGGGGCCGGACCTCTCGGAGGTGAGCTCCGAACGCGCCACGTGGTCAGCGGCCGCGGGAATTGTCTTCGGCGCTCTCTGAAGACTAGAATTTGGCTCTTTTTGGCTATCTTTTTAATATTTTCTCTATTCTACTTATTTTAAAATGTTTTCTACATATGAAATATGAATATACGCAGAACCCGAAAATGAGGGTGTCACAAATCTACCCCCCCTTAAATTGAATCTCGCCCTCGAGATTCGTTAGTAGAGAATAGATGAGGAAACTCTGTCTTGATATCTTCTTCACGCTCCCATGTGGCTTCAGCTTCGGTGTGATGGCTCCATTGTGCCTTGCACCTTCGGATCACTTTGTTCCTCGTGATCCTTTCCTTTACGTCCAAATTCGGACAGGGTGCTCTGCATAGGTCAGGTCCTCCTGAAGTTCAAGATCTTCCATTGGTACTTGCTCTTCTGGCACTCTCAAGCACTTCTTGAGCTGAGATACATGAAACACGTCATGTACGTCGGAGAGGTGCGTTGGGAGCTCTAGTTGATAGGCTACTTCTCCTCGCTTGTCTAAAATCTTAAATGGTCCGATATAGCGAGGTGCTAGCTTGCCCTTGAAGTTGAAACGTCGTTGGCCACGGATAGGCGATACCTTGAGGTATACGTAGTCTCCTACTTCGAAAGTCAACTTTCTTCGTCTATTGTTTGCATAGCCTTTTTGTCGTGACTGAGCAGCCTTTAAGTTCTCCCGTATCGTTTGGACTTGTTTTTCAGCTTCTTGTAGCACTTCGGGTCCAAAACACTTGGTTTTCTCCGGCCTCATTCCAAAACAACGGCGTTCTACATCGTTTGCCATATAATGCTTCAAAAGGTGACATCTTTAAGCTGGCTTGATAGCTGTTGTTATAGGAGAATTCCGTGTACGGCAAGCTCCTATCCCAACTACGTCCATATTTCAAGGCACAGGCTCTCAATATGTCCTCCAAAATTTGGTTTGTCCTTTCCGTTTGTCCGTCGGTATGCGGGTGGTAAGCGGAGCTAAAATCCAATCGTGTACCCATAGCTTTCTGCAGCTTCCTCCAAAATCTAGAGGTAAAATGAGAACCCCGATCTGAGACTATCCTCCTCGGGACTCCATGACAGCACACGATTTGCTCCATGTACAACTCGGCTAATTGTGCAACGTTGTACTTGGTCCTTAAAGGGAGAAAATGGGCTGTTTTCGTCAATCGGTCCACAATAACCCAGATGGAGTCGTAACCCGACTGAGTATGTGGCAACCCGACGATGAAATCCATACTGATGTCTTCTCACTTCCACTCGGGTACCTCAAGGGTTGCAACAATCCAGCGGGTCTTTGATGTTCGGCCTTCACCCATTGGCATGTGTCGCATAGGGCAACATATTCGGCTATGTCCCTCTTCATACCATCCAACCAATAACAAGTCTTCAGGTCCTTGTACATCTTGGTACTTCCGGGATGTATGGAATAAGGTGAATCATTTGTCTCTTTTAATATCATGTCGCGGATGTGCTTCACGTTAGGCACACAAATCCTTTTTCCTAGCCAAAGCGTACCCATCTCATCTTCCTTGAAATCCTTCTCTATTCCTTGTCGGATCCTTTCCTTGATCTCCTTGATCTCCTCATCCGTTGTTTGGCCATCTCTTATCTCTTGCTCCAATGAAGAGCGGAGTTCCATCACTTCCATCTTGTTCAAGAATCGGAGGTGTAGCCGTTCGAACTCCTTGCACAGTTCGGGTGGTAGCTCCCGAACCGTGAGTAGGTGACATGCTCCCTTCCGGCTCAATGCATCAGCTACTACATTGGCCCTTCCAGGGTGGTAGTTCATTCCAACATCATAATCCTTGATGAGTTCCAACCACCGACGTTGCCTCAAATTCAAGTACGTTTGTGTGAATATGTACTTGAGGCTTTTATGATCCGTATAGATCTCGCATCAACGACTAAGGATATAATGTCTCCAAATCTTCAATGCATGCACTACTGCTGCTAGCTCCAAGTCGTGTGTAGGATAATTAAGCTCGTCCTTCTTTAATTATCGTGAGGCATAGGCTACCACTTGTCCTTCTTGCATGAGCACACATCCGAGCCCTTTTCTTGATGCGTCACAATATATGTCAAAGCTCTTTCTTACGTCCGGCAATACCAGAACCGGCGCTGTGGTTAGCCTTTTCTTGAGTTCCTAAAAGTCTCTTGGCATGCTGATGACCACTAGAACACTTTTCCCTTCGTTAGCAACTCCATCATAGGTTTTGCTATCTTAGAGAAGTCCTTGATGAAGCGTCGGTAGTATCCAGCCATCCCCGGAAAACTCCAAATATCTCTCACGTTTTGCAGTTGGTTCCACTTCAGAACATCTCCCACTTTTTCGGGATCAACCGATACTCCTTCCTTAGAGATAATGTGGCCTAGGAACGATATCTCCTTTAGCCAAAATTGACACTTGTTAAGCTTGGCATACAATTGATGCTCGCGCATTTTCTGCAAGGTCAATCTCAAATGTTCTTCATGCTCCTCCTCACTTCTTGAATACACCATAATGTCGTCGATAAAAATCACGACGAACTTATCCATGTACTCCATGAAAACCTTGTTCATAAGGTACATGAAGTATGCGGGTGCATTTGTTAACCCAAAAGACATGACGGTATATTCATACGAACCATACCGTGTTCGAAAGGCAGTCTTGGGTATATCAGAGGGCTTAATATTCAGCTGGAAGTATCCCGACCGAAGATCAATCTCGGAGAACACTCAGGCTCCTTTCATTTGGTCGAATAGGTCTTCTATACGGGGCATAGGGTATTTGTTCTTGATTGTTACCTCGTTGAGAGACCTATAGTCCACGCACATCCTTTGGGTCCCATCCTTCTTGTCTGCGAAGAGCACGGGGGCTCCCCATGGTGACGAGCTTGGACGTATAAAACCCTTTTCCAACTGCTCCTGAATTTGCTTCTTGAGTTCCACTAGTTCATTGGTGGGCATCCTATAGGGTCTCTTTGCTATGGGTGCAGTTCCGGGTACCAAATCAATGGCAAACTTAGTGTCCCGGTCGGTGGCATACCTGGAAGCTCTTCTGGAAACACGTCCGAGAATTCTTGAACCACTAGAATGCTGTCCAATGTTGCTCCTTCGACGTGGTTCAAAATTGCCTTCTTGGTTGTTTGTTGGGCTGACTCAAACTCGATACGAATACCGTGCTCGTTTGTCAACTACACGCTCCTTTCAGCACATTGGATTACTCCATTGTGCTTGCTTAACCAATCCATCCCGAGTATTATGTCAAGCCCTTGGGAATCCAAGACAATGAGGTTGGCAAGGAAGTCTAACCCCCTTATTTTAAGGCTTACTTTCGAATATACTATATTAGTCCTCATCTCTCCACCGGGAGAACTAACCAACATAGTACAATTTAAGTGTGATATGGGTAGATTATGCTTGGCAACATACTTGGATGATATGAACGAATGTGATGCTCCAGAATCAAATAAAATGGTGGCTGGGTTGGAGTTGGTAAGGAACATACCAATTACGGCATCCTCAGCAGAGACATGGTTCACATTGCCGCGAGCATAGTTCTGCTGTCCACGGTTTCCTTGATCATCCCCTCCGTTCGGCCGTGGGTTCTGCTTGGGCACGTTGCCTTGCTGTCCAGGACCTCTCCTCGGGTATTGGCTCGTGAAGTGTCCTGTTTCGCCGCATGCAAAGCATGCCCTGTTGCCCATGGCAGCAGGTACGTTGGGGCGGGGGTTTTGAACAGGAGCGCCCATGTTGGGTCGGGGCACAGGAGGCAAAAGGCACACGAGGTGCTTGTGCAACGGGTCGTTGTTGTGCTGGCTGATTAGGGCGGTATGCAGGAGCGGTCGATCCATACTGTGGTGCAGATGGGGGCATGTTCCGAGGTCGTACGTTGATCCCTTGTGTCTGGTATTGCATCTTCCTCTTGCCCTCTCGCTCGATCTCTCGGATCTTGCTTTCAACCACTATAGCCTTGTCAACCAGCTTCTGGAAGCTCGCGTAGTCATTGTTGAGGAGCTGAACCTGGATCTCATTGTTCAACCCTCTCATGAACAGGTACTGCATCCGTTGGTACGAGTTGACATCTTCGGGGGCGTACCGGGACAGTTGTGTGAACTTGTTGAGATACTCATTCACGTTTTTCTGTCCTTAGCGGAGACCTTCAAACTCCTATCTCTTGAGCATCATTACACCAGCAGGGATGTAATGAGAGCGGAAACTCTCCTTGAACTCAATCCAAGTGATCGTCTCAGGGTCGACATGAGCGTTGCACAGGGCATCCCACCAATCAGCGGCAGCTCCCATGAGTTGGTGCGACGCAAAGAGAACCTTCTCTCGGTCATTGCACTGAACTATGGCAAGCTTCTTCTCCATGGATTTCAACTAGTCGTCGGCCTCCATGGTGTCGTTGGCTTGAGAAAAGGTGGGTGGTCGAGTCCTCATGAACTCTCCCAGTCTGTTATGAGCCGGCGGTGGTGGTGGCGGTGGTGCCGGAACGGGGTTGTTGTTGTTGGCCTGCAACTGACCCAAAGTTTGGATTATGGTTTGCATAAGTTGATTCTGCATGGCCATCAACCGTTCCAGGTTGTTCTCACTAGCTCCGGGGTTAATAGGAACTTCATCGTGGCCATCCTCTTGGTTGCCACGAACGTTCCTTCCTTGGCGGCCGGCATTTCCTCTCACCATCTGTGAGAGAGAACAAAATAGAATAGAGGTTAGAAGGTTAGATGGATCCCCCTAACTATATGCATCAAGGTGGATTGGACTATATATATTAGCCCATATGAGGATGTAAACAAGTGCCGAGGCATCTCACACCTCTTTCTACTTATGTGTGGATATGGGCAACGCTTGAGACGTCCTACAACTCACACTGAGCACACAACCACAAACAATCATCACAAGGGCTCACACAACTCCTATTCAAGGCTTATTCAATGGGGGTCCTATATGGCTTAAGGTGATGCCAATCTGTGATCCAACTATGGCTTCTCCTAGGCTTTATCATATGTAAAGGTAGTTCCAATGCCAATCTATGCATCCTAGGCTTGCATTTTATGGTCAGCGTGGCTTAGCTACCAATCTGTGATCTATCTAGGTTGTGTGATCTACGATCAACCCATGGAAGGTTGATACCAATCCGTGTCTGATGCCAATCTGTGACTTCTATCTAAGCGTGTAACCTACCGTCAACCCGTAGCTCTGATACCAATCCGTGACGCCCTCAATTTCGTGGAAAAACCACGGAACCGAGAACTGATGCATATGTGTGCTTAGAATGTTCATCACACATATACACATCATCCACAAACTGAATTTTAGAATATATATAACCACGAATAACAGAGTTTATTACAAGGTTTCATGAGTCTTGGACTCATCTTGGCAGCGGAAGTCTAATCTTACAGCGGAAGTCTTATTTCTATGCAGCAGAAGTCTTCTAACTAGTGCGGAAACAATCTAAGCAACCGCGGCTCCATCTCTACTCCGTCCCCACAGGCAAGGTTGAGGACAGATTACACGCCTAATGCTCCACCTGGTCTTCATAGTAATCTTCTCCTGTTGCTGATGATGAAATAATAATGCAAGTTTGAGTACAATGATGTACTCAGCAAGTGCGGGAAAATATGATATGTAGCTCACAACAAGTAGATATAAAAAGGCTCATTTGCAGAAAGCAAAGTTATTTATCAAAACCACGATAAAATAACAACTTATATTTAAGTGAATGTAATCCCAACATGTATTAAAATACCCGCATACCTCCATTTTGTTCATCACTTTCCATGTCCCAACCAGACATTAATCAACTTCATTCTTTCTCACGAATACCTTCTCGTATTCGCTACCATCTCACGAATACCATCTCGTATTCGCTACCATTTCATCTCATTAATAATTCCATCTCACACCGAGACCAATCTCGTTGCCACGACTCAACAGTCATGCAACCAAGTCTTATCACCCGGACTCAACAATCCCGAAAGCCAAACCATAACCAAAACCATAACCAATACAATAACCATAACCATTAACTATAACCAATAACCATCCCAACTAATCATGGAAGTTGGTCAGGCGCTCGTGACCGCAAGCTCGGCTATCATGATAGTTTTAGACTCTGCAGAGGTTGTACCACTTTACCCACAAGTTTGTGATTTCGTCACCCGTTGATGACTGCAGAACCTCCATTATACCAGTACACAACCGTTGGTGTATGGTCAAGAGATAACAAAATAGCCTTTACAAAGGGGCTGCTAGATGTATGGACTCACTAAGGTTTCACCGGCTGGCTAGAATCTCCAATTCTCCCACCCACGGGCCCCCTCTTGTGCCATGCAGTTCCCAGGACAGTTCTCACTCGACTCCCATTCCCCACGCCTTCCACGGTCCATAACAATCTAGTAACTTACCTAATTAGTCAGCTAAGCCGCACCCATACTTGGCCTCGTGGTGGCACTGTTATCCTGGCATGTGCTCGCATGAACCGGTCCTTAGATCTACGGCAAGTAACCACCATCTCAGGCTACCTCATTCACAAATCCAGGCTTGCCTAGATCTCCCTCCGATCCATGTTCATTAACAACATAAGTTTCTTATTATCATTACGAGTGCAGTTAGCTAGACACATCTATCTCTCTTCCCAATCCCATGAATCAGCGAAGCATAAAAGCAAAAACCATACCCGACTCATAAACTTCCCAGGCGACAAGGGTGGTTTAACCAAAACTAGTAAACTCCTATAAAAGGTTTCTCATCATGTTTGACTCAGCACACACACACCTTTTCGCAAAACAAAATAGTTTCCCAAAACAAAGGATCAATATGGTCACGGGGCACTTACCTTGTTCTGGCGGTTCTGGTTGCTCAAAATCTTGTTGTTGTAGTCCGTCGTAAGTAGCTCCTGAGCTTGTCCTTCTATTCGCGATCATGCATATACAAGATTCACAACAATCAATATCATGCACAAACTCTACTTTAAGATGCAATGATGCATATGCATGTTAATCCTATGGTGCAGTTTTGTTTTGTGCGTGTTCTTGCAAGTTTGTATGGGTTTTACGATGAACAGAGGTGTTCGGGTCAAATGTGGACGTGGTGATGATCTGGATTCTAGATACGTACGTGATCTGTCCACGAAAAAGCTTCTGTTCGAAAGGAATCGAAGAACAGATGCAAAGAAAATGCGATGATGTCGTAAGGTGGTATTGGAGGCCTACCTTACGTTCTTCTTGGTCTCGGGGTCCTTCTCCTAGCGAGACTGATCGTTGGGGTCTCTTCCGACGATCTCCCGCGACTGAACTCGGGCGAAGGGTTTACTCGGCGAGTTTGGGGCTAGGGCTTCTAAGTTGTCGGCTTAGAGAAGATGTTACGACCAAGGGGTTTGTCTCGGATTCTATTTATAAGAGGGAAACGAAGGGTTCTTATCTGATTGAACTTCGAATAAGAGTCCCGTTCAAACTGTTTTTAAATCTTAACAACTTATCTATTGCCGATTTGGTTTGGTAACATTGTGGAAGTCGTGTCGGTTTCCTCAGTACCGGGGTTCCCACGCATACAGAAGAAAAATCGCTTCAGAATTGCGTCCTTATGCGGTGATGAGCTCCGGAAGCTCCACGTATCCTTGGGGGCCTGGTCTCCCTTTTCCGTAAAGACGGGCTCCGGTAGTGCCGCGTGTCAAGCGAGCGAGACCTCCCTCTTTCTCAGAGGAGAGCTCCACGTGCGCCACATGTCTGGTGGGTCAGGACCTACCCTCTCAACAGGGGTGAGCTCCGCGAATGCCATGTGTCAGTTCCGGACCTCCCCCTCTCTTTGGAGGTGGCTCCGAGGTGCCATGTGTCAATTCCGGACCTCCCCTCTCTTCTGAGGTGAGCTCCGAGAATGCCACGCGTCAAGTAGCGCCGGACTTCCTTTTTCCTCAAAGACGAGCTCCGAGGTCAACACGTGTCCATCAGCATCGGACCTCCCGGAGGCGAGCTTCGGAGGTGACACGTTTTCGGTAGTGTCGGACCTCCCGGAGGTAAGCTACGAAGGTGACACGTTTCCGGCGGGGCCGGACCTCTCGAAGGTGAGCTCCAAAGGCGCCACGTGGTCAACGGCCGTGGGAATTATCTTCGACGCTCTCTGTAGACTGGAATTTGGCTCTTTTTGGCTATCTTTTTAATATTTTCTCTATTCTACTTATTTTAAAATGTTTTCTACATATGAAATATGAATATACGCAGAACCTGAAAATGAGGGTGTCACAACTGCGCTGCTGCAGGGGTGCAAGGCGGCGCGACAAGAAATCTGTCAGCACCATCAGGGGTGTCAACCCGTGATCCGCTAGGAACCGGATCCACTCCAGGACCGGTGCATACTCTGGCTCCAACTCCGGGTTCTCCTCCCAGAAGCGACACTCGGTGGTTGGAGCACCAGTCGGTAACTGAAGGCGATCGTGTTCGTCGGTCTTCACGATCACCCAGTTCTCCCTCCAGCCTTCCCACCTTGCAGCACCGAAGGGTAGAAGGTACCCGGAGACCTTCGGGTCCTTGCAGCGGTGCTGGAAGTAAAAGCAGCCATCAAGCAGGGCTCACGCCCCCACGATTCCACGACCGTTCGTGCTCCAGCAACGGTCAAAGGGAGTCTCCGAGAAGGTGCACGGGGTAGAAGAGATGGAGTCCCCACCTCGGGCTCGTTATCTCCCCCGAGATGGGCCCGGGGGGCACTGTCGGTACCCTCAATATGGGGTACCCCCGCGCACAAGGGAAAATCGTCTAAGGACTTCGCCCCCTCCGCAGGGGTGAACTCCGAGGGCACCTGAGCCGACCTCCCCTCTCCATGGGGAGAGCTCCAAAGGCTCCACATGTCTAGCGGGGCCGGATCTCCCTCTCCTCAGAGGAGAGCTCCGGGCCCACCACGTGGCCAGCAGAGCCGGACCTCCCCCCTCCTCGGGGAGAGCTCCGAAGGCTCCACGTGTACAGCGGGGCCGGATCTCCCTCTCCTCAGAGGAGAGCTCCAGGCCCGCCACGTGGCCAGCAGAGCCGGACCTCCCCCCTCCGCGGGGAGAGCTCCGAAGGCTCACGTGTCCAGCGGGGCCGGACCCCCCTCTCCTTAGAGGAGAGCTCCGAGCCCACCACGTGGCAGCAAATCAGTGCTGCCTACCCAACGCGGTGGGCAGCAGGAGTAAAGCCGCACCATGCCCTGTTCGTACAAGGTATTCAAGACCCGCGCCTTCCCAAGGTGCGGTATTGATGACCCGCGCCTTCCCAAGACGCGGAGATGCGGAGCACGCCCCTGCCAGGAGGCGTTGCGCCCTGTCGCATCACAGTGAAGACAGGCACACAATGTTAGGTGTTGTACACCAATAAACGAAGTGACAAGACATCCCCTGCCGCCCCTGCCATCATCAACCACTACGCCTAGCTTGCGGCGTGGGCAGGGCGGTAGGCCGGAGGCTCAGAAGTCCTCGCCAGGGACAACTACCGGCGTTATTGCAGATACAGTAGATGGCAGAGATCTCCCCGGGACCACCTGTCGGGTCCCGGGGCCCCCTTTGTAAGCCGCCGGAGCCTTGGACTATAAAAGGCTCGGGAAGCAACGTTGCAAAGGGTTCGGTAGCACGCCACCCTGCAGTAGATATTCTAGCACTCCATTCATCCCCAAGCATAGAACTCCGATTCTAAGCCCTAAGCAATACAACAAGCACCTCTGCTCACCGTGGACATAGGGTATTACGCTCCAGCGGCCTGAACCACGTAAAAAAACCTTGTGTTCATCTCTTTTCTTCGTCCAGACTAGCAAGACCCACGCAGGGGGACTAGCCCCTCCAAAAAAGAACCTCCGCGGGCTGCCCAGAGCAGGCCCGGGGGAAGTGTTGACTACATACGCTTCGACAGATAATGTTGTTCATGATTCCGCAATTGCCGTGATCCATATGCGACCACGCGTCCTCCTTGCATGAGTACACAACCAAGTCCGATGCCGGACGCATCACAATAAACATCAAAGGGGTTGGTTGTATCCGGTTGAGCTAAAAACGGGGCTGTTGTGAGGTGTTTCACCAATGCTTGAAAAGCTTCCTCACATGGCTTGCTCCGATCATATTTGATGCCCTTTTTCAGTAGCTCCGTCATAGGTTTGGAGATTTTTGAGAAGCCCGGGATGAACCTCCGATAATATCCCGCCAAACCCAAGAAGCTACGAACTTCATGGACTGATGTTGGAGACTTCCACTTCAGCACTTGTTCAATCTAGCTTGGATCAACAGCAATGCCTTCCGCATATGTCCAAGAAATGGCACTTGGTTGATTCAGAATTCACATTTGCTAAACTTTGCATAGAGCTTGTGATCTCTTAAGCGTTGGAGCACAATAATGTTTAGCGTGTTCCTCTTCTGATTTGGAATAGACCAAGATGTCGTCGATGAATACCACGACGAACTGATCTAGATCCGGCATGAACACCAAGTTCATAAGATACATAAAGTGAGCCGGAGCATTGGTCAACCCAAATGACATGACAAGATACTCATAGAGTCCATATCTTGTCGAGAATCCTGTTTTCGGGATATCTTCCGCTCGAATCTTGATTTGATGATATCCCGACCTTAAGTCCATCTTGGAGAAGACTTTAGCACCCACTAGCTGATCGAAGAGAATATCAATTCTTGGTAGTGGATACTTGTTCTTTATTGTCACAGCATTTAAAGGACGATAATCGACGCATAGCCTCAGCGTCTCATCCTTCTTCTTCACAAATAAAGCTGAGCAACCCCATGGTGATGAACTTGGATGAATGAATCCCTTGTCCATCAGATCTTTGAGTTGCTCCTCAGTTCTGCTAGTTCATTCGGAGCCATTTTTCATGGTCTCCGAGAGATCGGCGTGGTTCCCGGTATCAACTCTATTTTGAATTCCACCTCGCGCTCAGGTGGTAAGCCTGGAAGATCTTCGGGAAACACGTCCGGATATTCACGGACTACCGGAATGTCTTCAAACTTGCAAGCCTCGACATTACATACTTCCGGGTCTTTAGAAACCGCTTTGCCAAGATACAATGTTTGATGCCCGTAAAGTGGAGAGTCCAAATGAACACTCCTGTTCTCGATGTCCAGAACATCCTTATGGAAGGTCAACCATGATATTCCCAATATGGCATTGATTCCTTGATCTTCGAGAATAATGAGGGTGGTAGGATAAATTTTTCCACCCAAACACAGTGGTGCTCGAGAAACGACTTCATTAGTCGATATGTCTCCACCTGGCGAATGAATAAGGTAAGAACCTTTTGTGATAGTTGTGGAGATCTGATCCCGGATCACCGTCGCCCTGCTAATGAAGTTATGTCTTGCACCAGAGTTGAATAAAATGACAACCGGCTTGTCATTTAAGGTGAACCTGCCGGCAAGAACAGATCCTCCCTTTGGCAGATCATCGAGTGACACATAATTAACTGTGCCCACTTTAGACATGGCTTTTCTTTGCTGTCCAAGATCACTCTTTGAAACTGAACCCGCAGACATAATATTGCTGCTCGGTTCAGTTGCTTCATTGACGTTGAGTTCATTGTCAATATGAAGTGGGACACCACTCGGTTCAGCTATAAAATCACCTTGATCATCTTCAACCTCTTGAGGGAAATAACCTTCTGGTGCACCTTGTTGATACTAAGGTGCATGAGAAATAAGTTGCTGCTGCGGTGGAGGTGAATAAAACCTCTGGGGAGTAGAAGTCGTCATACTCCTAGAATGACTGCACCTCTTGTGGAACCTCTCGACCGGAAGGTGAACGGATTACCAACCGATACTTCTGAGGCAGATAATTGCATTCATCCTGTGATGAATTCCTCTCCCTCTTTTCTTTAAGGTAGAGATTGGAATAATATTACTGAGTGATAGCACAGCTAACAAACTCATCAAAATTCTTTTGGCTAACTTGAGCCAACTCACTTCGCAGCCTAGGAGTCAGCCCTCGGTAAAAATGATAACCCTTCAAGGATGGTGATTTCACATAATCAGGGACATATTGAGCTAAGCGATTGAATTCCTTCGCATACTCAATAACACTCATTTCCCCTTGCTTTAGATTCCAGAATTCATCCAGACCTGTTCGCATTACGCCCGCAGGGACGAAGCGAGCACGAAACGCATCCCGGAACTCTGTCCATGTGACACGATGCCCTTCTGATCGGACAGCAAGGTATTCTGCCCACCATGCTCCAGCAAAGCCGTGAAGCTGCTGAGCGGCAAATAGAGTATTCTAGAATTCATCACATTGAATCAACCCAAACTTGGACTCAGTGACCTGTAATCAGTGATTTGCTTCACAATGGTCAGCCGCTTCGGAGAATACCGGCAGTTGTGTCGCCAAGAAATCCAGATAAGTGCTCGGAGTTGGCATGTGATGTTGAGCTTCTCTATTTTGCCTTGCTGAACTAGAGTTTGGAGAGTTTCATTCATCTTTGCCATAATTTCTGCCGATCCGGTTGGCGATGGTTCTTGTGATGAAGTCGAGTCATTCCCACCTCAACTCGAACCTCCAAGCTCCATTTAAGAGTGTGCGCGTACCATACTACACGAAACAAAATTTTGAGTTAATCAAAATTCTATCTAAGAAGTGAGTAAAGATAAGTAAAACATGAACATGTCATGAACTTTATGAAAGCATAACCACATTCATGTTTAAACAAATCTTAAGTACGCTAAACTAATCAGCTGGACTACCCTGACCAGTTCACACAAACTCCAGAATTTACACAAGTTAACTACAGATTCATGACTTGAGTCTAATACCAAAGTTTTAGTAAACTTCAGTGCCTTTCCAACGAGTACTTATATGCCTCTAGACCATCTCTGGATCAAAAGTTATGATTGCTCAAAGTTGACAGAATTCCTGGATAAAATTTGCCAGCATCTCCTTTGTATGTGGTTACTTTATCACCGTTGTATATGAAAATACAACAAGAATCTGAGCAAACTCTGAACTACAATAATGTTGCTTATTTCCTAACCTTTCAATGGTGTATCATAAGCTCCTTAAGGATTTTTCTACAGGAAGTTATGGCTTAAAAACAGAAAGGTCCAGAGAGGTGTTTGCTGCTGTCCTGGTTCTGAACAGTTTGCCTTCAACTGGACTTTTCACCAACTTAACATGTGATTTTGCTCTGGAGGTCTACAAAGAAGTTGTAGAGTACTTGAAAATATTTCCATAACTGTATAATACACCTTAATTGGTTATATATACTCAGAATTATGCCCTGTTAAAGTCTAGCAAAAATTCCTGCCAGAAACAGAGCACTCTGTTTTTGAAATCTTTGAAGCCTAAACATTCTCTCATTTGAATATTAGCTCAAAATAAGAGTTCAGTAACTAATATTTGTTTCAAACTTCCATTTTTTAGTTGAAAGTTAGTTCATGAATCATTTCTTCATAGGGAAGAGATTATTAAGTGTAGTACGTTGTCGATGCACCGTAAGAAACATGTCGGTACTACGTAGCCTCACCAAAGAAAATCCTAAACCAGATTATACCGGCATATCCGTTTTATCAGTGGAACTAAGACGGTCTCTCGTACACGTGTACTACATGGGATACGTATGTGGTTAGTACCTGCAGAAGAACACTCAATAGTGGTGCATTCAAAGGTTGTTTTCATTTCAGACAGTTCCATATCATACTAAAAACATACGCCCCGTATCATTTCCATACGGGCCGTCCTTGAGTTAAGCCACGTCTCAAGGTATGTGATCGTGTTTTAACACCACACGACGGGGAATCGAGTATATCATGAACGGGTCGTCACAGTTGGGGATGTTATCAACCCAACGGATACCACCTACTATCCTGCAGGGCACGCCGATGGCAAGCGTTGCGTATGTCCTCCTGAGCTATTTCCAGACGAACACACTATCGTGTTACTGACCACACGATGGGGTCTCCACTTACTTGCCTAATGCACGCTAGGGATCAGCGTTCCATATGAACTCAGGAATATGAAGAGTCCAAGAGTTTTATATTAACGTCTCACACCAAGCTGTGAGACCTTTCCCTGAACCACATTCCTCGTCAGGGGAGCTAACCGAAATTGAACCGCTTTCGGTGGCGTTCCTTACCATTCTTACCTAAACGTAGGTGCGTCGTTACATAATCAAAGTTCAGAATTTTAACAAGTATGTTAGTCATGCCACTTAAGTAACTATACTACTATAGTCCTTATGTGGGCCTATTACCGTTTCCTCAACGTATCCTAAGTTTTTATCGTAATATGATCCTTATTCCATGCGCTATTACCAATGCGGCTCTGATACCACGCTGACAGGGCCCGGTCCCGATCACGGGGCCGTGCCGCTCGCCCGGGAATCGCATTGGGTGGTGCCGTGTTATGCGGCACCCAACAGCACACCTATAAGGAAAAATGTATTACATAAATCAAAGCGGAAGCTTAAAAATGTTCTTTGTAAATAATTTACATAAATTAGCTACAGCGGAAGTCTATAAACAGCTCACGTCGAATATCTAAGAAGAACTCGAGAAGAGGTCCAGCCCCCGGACTCCTCTCGCTAGCAACACGAAGACATGGCAGCGGCTAGGTCTTCCATGTGTTACCCGACTCGGACGTTTCTGAGTCTCACTGGACAACCTTCTTTATGAGCATCGTCTTAACCTGCAAAACCACTCATATAGCAAGAGTGAGCACAAAGGCTCAACAAGACTTAACCGTCTCTCCTAAGACATGCAACTCTACATGAAAGTGACCTAAGACCTAAACATACAAGTTGCCAAAAAGTCTCGCCTATGAGTTCATCCTTACTTTTAGATTTTTGCCATAATAGTAGTGACCTTGCGCCCAGCAACATTGGAACTCCACAATCAAACAAGAAACGCTTCATTCCAATGTTACTTGTCCCAAGGTGGAAAAATAACTTTAGTTTGCTCTATCTCTACTTCAAACAGGGTTTTCATGCAATTTACAATAATCATAGCAGCAATTAAAACTTTGCAAACTGTTTCCACACAAGTTGATTACTATGTCACAACATGGGAGCAAGCGGTACTCAATAAACGTGAGGGACGGTGATTCGAATCAAACACTGCCCGGATAGCTCGACACATACGCCCGCCTATGAAGACCCAACTCTGGTGTCCTTCATTACGTCGTATGTGGCAACCTTTCGCAGGACACTCGACTGTAGAACCGGTCGCACTGTCTCGGGCTCATAGGTCTAACGAGACGATGTGGTATGCCTCTACAATCCAGTTAACCTGGTACATCGGTTTCCTAGGTCCTATATAGCAGTAAGCATCCGGTACACAACTCAATACTTGCTCCTGGATGCGGCACATGCATCGGTCCTTAACCGACACGGGCAGAGCTACTCGACCAAGACCTCGTCTTGTCGCTGCCTACCCTCCTGCCCGGTCCCATCTTTAGAAATGTAAACTTTAGTTTGCCTCTTTTCCAACCACACTTATGTAATTCTAAACTATAGCTCGCGAGTAGATTCCAACTACTCGTCTTCTACCGGATGTCCTAGTCTATTTAGCACGGCCTTATTATACAGTGATGACACCTTTCTACCCTTGAATCCAAGGTTCATTTTGGTTATGCAAGTGAAGTATAAAACATACTTGACCTAATGCACATACAAACTCTAACCATCATAGTGAACAAAGTAAAAACTTTATAAAATAGCTTAAATGCAAACCGGAGCTTGTCTTGGTTTTACAGGTGACTAAAGTCAGATAATTATGAAGTTAGTTGCTGATGACTTGAATCTTAATCACGGGCCTTCTTGCTCCTTGATCCAAGCTTCACTCCTTCTCCACTTTTCCACGTTTAATCACTACACATTATGAATATGCATATATGTTTAATTGTAAAACTTTTGCTAACAAGTGCTAAAGACAAGTTTAAAACTGGAACTCTGTTTAAGAATTTAAAATGACACTGGTGCTAGTGGTTTGGGTTCGGGTTAAAGTACTATGATCAAGTAATAAGTGGGGTTCATCACTTGTGTGTTGATCACCTAATGGGGTTGAACAGAACAGTACTGATCCAGGGATCCAATGGATCTGAAAATTTTCTTATGAGTTCCTTGTCACAAGAAAGTCATCTGGACCAAAATTTAGAATTTTTCACTGAGTAGATCACTCAGAACAATTCCCTAAGCATTTAGGCAAAAAGGAATTAATTCTGAATAAATTTGCACTTTCATGCAAATTCAAGTGAACTACAATTACAAACATAGCTCAGGGAGCATGCATGAATTTTCCTAAGATTTTCGGAGCTAAGAACTGCCCAGAACCGAATTTCCAAGTTTTGGAAATTCTCTGAAATTGTTTCTGTATTCATTTGAATACAGAAACTTGAAATCAGAATTATCCTAACTAAATCAACTCCAAATGTGCTGAAACTTATACAGGAATGTCCTAACATCATAAAGAATATTCTGGCAAAATTTTAGGATTTTTGGATGAACCAAATTTCCCCTAAAATTCCTTTGGTGAAAAGCTTTAAAGAATTTTCCAGAATTCTCTATTGATTTTCATACAAATTGGGTTGCTCCTTTGGATAGGTCTTGCCAAGATGAATCTGACCGAATTTGAATCACCCAATTTGGAGTTTTCTAGGACAATTTATGAATTTCTAAACTTTGCTTGAAATCTGGAATTAATTTCCTACAGAAAACCTACCCGGACCCACTGTTTAAATGGCAGCCAATAGAACGCGAGCCACACCGGTTACAGGGTTTGCCCGCATGCAGCCACACTGGATCACACGCCACAGCAGATCCGGATTTTAAATTTCCAGCTGCTGACATGTGGATCCGACGGGGTCTTCTTCTTCCTCGGTCGATTTCCCGCGCCCGCGCCTCCCCCTCGCCGGCACTCCACCGGAGCTCGCCGGACCCCACTTCCCGGCCGCCCCTCGGCCGGAGACTCGCTGCCTGTGATTTTGGAAGGTCGGGGAATACGGCTGCGGGGTTGGCTCGGGCTGCCGGTGGCCGGACTACCCTCGGCGATGTGTGGCGGCCTCGGGAGTACTGCGGCACCGTCGGCCGGCCGATCTATCCCGGCAAACAAGCAACCAACCCGCGCTAAAGCACCCCGGGATCTTACAGAAGACCGACACAGCTTCAAAATGGCCCGGGAACGGCTGCAAATCGGTTGTCACTGTGCGCCTGCGCGTCCCCGCCATGGCCGCCGATCGGAAAGCTCGAAATTCGTTGCCCCTACCCGGCTTTAGGCTAAGGCTGTGAAGGAAAAATGTGCCCTAACCATTCTAGCTTCTGTGTGCGCAATATGAACAACTCTAACCGAGAATTAAGCGTCGATTTCAAAAATCTTACCCACGGCTAGGTTTTCCCTGTCCGAGAGGAAAACTTGAAATTCTCGAGCTATGTTGCACGGCTCGAGCTGAAACTTGGGGAGGAGCAGCGTGAAGTCCCGCCGCGTCTCGCAGGGTGCTCGCTCTGCCGTGAAAAGCCTCGGTACGAGCTGTCCACGGTGACCCGAGTTGCCCTTTCGCCGGTGAGCTTCGGTTCCTCGCGCCAAGTGTTGATTTGTGCGCACCACAAGCCAGGAACGTCGGAGCTGAGCTGGGGAAACTCTTGTACACACGCTGGCGCTCCCTTTTTGTGTTGATGGCTCGAGCAAACAGGGAAGCAAACCGGCGTGCAACCGAAAGAAACAGAGGCGTCGCCGGCGGTGGCTTTCGGGCGTGGGAGCCGAACCGAAACCACGAGCGCGAGCTGGGAGTGAGAAACTGCGTTGTTGCTTCGGTGTGGAGGATAAGCACCGAGGAAAACCGAGAGGAAACAGGAGGTGGCGTCGGAGACTCGATGGCGCGCGCGAGTGATTCGACCCGAGCTCGTGGCTGAACAGAGACAAAGACTTAGGCAGTAAGTCTCCCCCTCACAATGACAATTGGGCCCCACTCACTTCCTCTCTCAAATATATCCAAATTTTTGGCACAGTGCACACTTCACTCAAGTGGAGCTCAAATTTGAAACCCATTTGGCAAATTGACAAGTTTTGCCTCAGTTTCAAATTTGAAATTCAAAGTTCAATGAAATTTACAAGTCTCTTTGATATACACATCAAAGCACCTCCAAATTTTCTCACAATTTGTCCATCTCATAATTTGTACCTAAAGAACTCAAAAATGGATTCAAACTTTTAATTTGGTGGCTGCAAAGAGAAGGTTTCCAACCACAGTTTGCCTCCTCCATTTCAAATGACCACCTTTACATTTAAATGATCATTTGAAATTTAAGTGGGACTTGAATTCATGTGCTTGCTCATGACCATCTTCACACGTTTAGAAAAGTTTTTGCAAGTCCCATTTCTTGGATTTAAACTCAACTTTATTCATCACAAAAGTTTTCCATTTACAAGTTTTGGGACTTCTACAGGTAATCGTTGACTGATTAACCAAATCAGTACGTTTCATTCCGGTGCATACCAAATACAGCGCCAAGCAGCATGAGGAGTTATACATAGCACGAATCTTATGCTTAAACAGAGTTCCCCGTACCATTGTGTCCGACATAGGATCGCTGTTCGTAGCCCGTTTCTGGGAACAGCTACACGCATCCTTGGGAACCAAATTGATTTGAAGCTCCGCGTATCACCCTCAAACCGATGGGCAAACTGAGAGGGTGAATCAAATACTTGAAGATATGCTAAGGGTGTGTGCCATCCACCACGGTAAGAGCTGGGATGATCACTTACCTTGGCAGAGTTCTCGTATAACAACGGTTATCAAATGAGCATAAAAATGGCACCTTATGAAGCTCTCTACGGCAGGAAGTGCCGCACATCCTTAAACTGGTGTGAATCCAGCGAAAGAGTTATTTACGGGATTGATCTCATAAATGACGCTGAAGAGCAGGTCAGGATTATTCAAGCAAATCTTAAAGCCGCTCAGTCCAGACAAAAGAGCTATGCGGATAAGAGACGTCACCCTCTAAACTTCCATGTTGGGGACCACGTATACCTCCGCGTATCTCCTATGAAGGGCATTCACCGATTTGGAGTGAAAGGAAAATTAGCTCCGCGTTTTATCGGCCCCTACGCCATCATCGAAAGGTGTGGACCCGTGGCATACCGTTTGGAGTTACCGGCAACCTTAGCCGGAGTTCATAACGTCTTCCACATCTCTCAGTTGCGGAAGTGTTTGAAAGTTCCAATGGAGATTCTCACGGAAGGCATAGCAGATTTGAAGCCGGACCTCACTTATGTTGAGCATCCAACCCAGATAATTCATGAAAAGACTCGCGATACCAGAAACCGGGCACTGTGATTTTTCAAGGTGCTATGGGAAAATCACACGTTCGACGAAGCTACATGGGAAAGCGAGGAATATTTACAACGCAATCATCCAGAGTTATTAAAGGCTTATGTTTGATAGTTGTCCTCCCCACATTGTTCTTAATCATGAATCTCGGGACGAGATTCTTTTTAAGGGGGGAGGAATGTAAAAGTCCCAAAACCTGTAAATGGAAAAAAACTTTAGTGATGAATAAAGTTGAGTTTAAATCCAAGAAATGGGACTTGCAAAAACTTTTCTAAACATGTGAAGAGGGTCATGAGCAGGCACATGCATTCAAGTCCCCCTTGAATTCAAATGATCATTTAAATGAAAAGGTGGTCATTTTTAAATTAAGGATGCAAACTGCGGTTGTAAACCTCCCCTTTGCAGCCACCAAATTAAAAGTTTGAATCCATAGTTGAATTCTTCAGGTCCAAATTATGAGGAAGGCAAATTTTGAGCAAATCTGGAGATACTTTGATAGGTATATCAAAGAGACTTGTGAATTTTATTGAAATTTGAATTCAAATTTGAAACTAAAGCAAAACTTGTCAATTTGCCAAATGGATTTTGAATTTGAGTTCCTCATAGCTGAAGTTTGCAATGTGCCAAAAATGGGAGGTATTTGAGAGAGGAAATGAGTGGGGCCCAATAGTCATTGAGATGTTTAACTTACTGCCTAAGTCTCTCGGCTGTGTTTTTCCTCGGGCCGGCGGGTTCCTCCACGCGCGCCACCGAGTCCCCGACGATACCTCCTGCTTTTCCTCTCAGTTTTCCTCGGTGCTCATCCTCCACAAAGAAGCAACAACGAAGTGGCTCACTCTCAGTTCACGCTCGTGGCTTCTGTTTTGCTCCCACGCTCGAAAAGCAGCCGCCAGCGACGCCTCTGTTTCTTTCGGTTGCCCACCAGCTTTCTCCCCCTTTGCTCGAGCTGTCAACACAAAAAGGGAGTGCCAATGTGTGTACAAGATCTTCCCCAGCTCAGCTCTGACGTTCCTGGCTTGTGGTGTGCACAAATCAACACTTAGCGCGAGGAACCGAAGCTCACCGGCGAAAGGGCAACTCGGGTCACCATTGACAGCTTGTACCGAGGCTTTTCACGACCGAGCGAGCACCCTCCGAGACGTGCTCCTCCCCAAGTTTCATCTCGAGCCATGCAACGTAGCTCGAGAATTTCAAGTTTTCCTCTCGGACGGGGAAAAAACCTAACCGCGGGTAAAATTTTTGGAAATCGACACTTAATTCTCGGTTAGAGTTGTTCATGTTGCGCACACAGAAGCTAGAATGGTTAGGGCACATTTTTCCTTCACAGCCTTAGCCTATAGACGGGTACGGGCAACGAATTTCGAGCTTTCCGACCGGCGGCCATGGCGGGGACGCGCGGGCGCACGGTGACAACCGATTTGCAGCCGTTCCTGGGCCGTTTTGAAGCCGTGTCGATCTTCCGTAAGCTCCCGGGGTGCTTTAGCGCGGGTTGGTTGCTTGTTTGCCAGGATAGGTCGGCCGGCCGACGGTGCCGCAATACTCCCGAGGCCGCCACACGTCGTCGAGGGTAGTCCGGCCACCGGCAGCCCGAGCCAACCACACAGCCGTATTCCCCTACCTCCCAAACTCACAGGCGGTGAGTCTCCGGCCGAGGGGCGGTCGGGAAGCTGGGTCCGGCGAGCTCCGGTGGAGTGCCGGCAAGGGGGAGGCGCGGGCGCAGGAAATCGACCGAGGAAGAAGAAGACCCCGTCAGACCCACATGTCAGCGGCTGGAAATTTAAAATCCGGATCTGCTGTGGCGTGTGATCCAGTGTGTCTGCGTGCAGGCAAACCCTGTAACCGGTGTGGCTCGCGTTCTATTTGCTGCCATTTAAACAGTGGGTCCGGGTTGGTTTCTGTAGGAAATTAATTCCAGATCTCAAGCAAAGTTTAGAAATTCATAAATTGTGCTAGGAAACTCCAAATTGGGTGATTCAAATTCGGTTAGATTCATCTTGGCAAGACCTATCCAAAGGTGCAACCCAAATTGTATGAAAAGCAATAGAAAATTCTGGAAAATTCTTTAAAACTTTTCAGCAAAAGAATTTTAGGGGAAGTTTGGTTCATCCAAAAATCCTCAAATTTTGCAAGAATATTCTTAAGGATGTTAGGACATTCCTGTAAAAGTTTCAGCTCAATTGGAGTTTATTTAGTTAGGATAATTCTGATATGAAATTTATGTATTTAAATGAATACAGAAGCAATTTCAGAGAATTTCCAAAACTTGGAAATTCAGTTTTGGGCAGTTCTTAGCTCCATAAATCCTAGGAAAATTCACTCCCTGAGATATGTTTGAAATTGTAGTTCACTTGAATTTGCATGAAAGTGCAAATTTATTCAGAATTAATTCCTTTTTGCCTAAATTCTTATGGAATTGTTCTGAGTAATCTACTCAGTGAAAAATTCTAAATTTTGGTCCAGATGACTTTCTTGTGACACGGAACTCACAAGAAAATTTCCAGCTCCATTGGAGCCCTGGATCAGTAATGTTCTGTTCAACTTCATTAAGTAATCACCACCAAGTGATGAACCCCACTTATCACTTGATCATAGTACTTCAACCCAAACCCAAACCACTAGCACCAGTGTCATTTTAAATTCTTAAACAGTGTTCCAGTTTTAAACTTGTCTTTAGAACTTGATAGCAAAAGCTTTACAATTAAACATATATGCATATTCATAACGTGTAGTGATTAAACGTGGAAGAGTGGAGAAGAAGTGAAGTTTGGATCAAGGAGCAAGAAGGAAGTGATTAAGCTTCAAGTCATCAGCAACTAACTTCATAATTATATGACTTTAGTCACCTGCAAAACCAAGGCAAGCTCCGGTTTGCATTTAAGTTGTTTTATAAAGTTTTTCCTTTGTTCACTACTATGGGTCAAAGTTTGTATGTGCACTAGGTCAAGGATGTTTTATACTCCATCGGCATAACCAAAAATGAACCCTGAGGTCAAGGGTAGAAAGGTGTCATCGCTGTAGAATAAGGTCGTGCTAAATAGGCTAGGACATCCGGTAGAAGACGAGTAGTTGGAATCTACTCGCGAGCTATGGTTTAGGATGACATAAGTGAAGTTGTAAAAGAGGCAAACTAAAGTTTACATTTCTAAAAGATGAGACCGGACAGGAGGGTTAGGCAGCGACAAGATGAGGTCTTGGTCGAGTAGCTCTGCCTGTGTCGGTTAAGGACCGATGCATGTGCCGCATACAGGAGCAAGTATTGAGTTGTGTACCGGATGCTTACTGTTATATGGGACCTAGGAAACTGTTGTACCAGGTTAACTAGATTGTAGAGGCATACCACATCGTCTCGTTAGACCTATGAGCCCGAGACGGTGCGACCGGTTCTACAGTCGAGTGTCCTACAAAACGTTGTCACATACGACCTAATGAAGGACTCCAGATTTGGGTCTTCATAGGCGGGCGTATGTGTCGAGCTATTCGGGCAGTGTTTGATTCGAATCACTGTCCCTCGCGGTTATTGAGTACCTCTTGCTCCCATGTTGTGACGTAGTAATCAACTTGTGTGGAAACAGTTTGCAAAGTTTTAATTGCTGCTATGATTATTGTAAATTGCATGAAAACCTTGTTTGAAGTAGAGATAGAGCAAACTAAAGTTATTTTCTACCTTGGGACAAGTAACATTGGAATGAAGCGTTTCTTGTTTTATTGTGGAGTTCCCATGTTGCTGGGCGCAAGGTCACTACTATTATGGCTAAAATATGAAAGTTAAGGATGAACTCGTAGGCGAGTCTTTTTAGCAACTTACATTTTCAAGTCTTAGGTTACTTTCATGTAGAGTTGCATGCTTAGGAGAGACGGTTAAGTCTTGCTGAGCCTTTGTGCTCACCCTTGCTATATGAGTCATTTTACAGGTTAACACGACGCTATAAAGAAGGTTGTCCGGTGAGACTCAGAAACTGCCGAGTCGGTAACACATGGAGAACCTAGCCGCTGCAATGACTTCGTGTTGCTAGAGAGAAGAGTCTGCGGGCTGGACCTCTTCTCGGGTGCTTCTTAGTTATTCGACGTGAGCTGTTTATAGACTTCCGTTGTAGCTAATTTATGTAAATTACTTACAAAGAACATTTGTAAGCTTCTGTTTTTGATTTATGTAATACAGTTTTCCTTATATGTGTGCTGTCGGGTGCCGCATAACACGGCACCACCCAATGCGATTCCCGGGCGAGGAGGCACGGCCCCGTGATCGGGACCGGGCCCGCACACATAGAAGCCACAAAGGCCGGAACATTCCTGATGGAAGGATGAGTTGTCAAAGTGGTCAAAGAGGCAGACATCTTCAAGGAGTTGCCGAATGCCGTCAGCTGACCAAGCATGCAAGGGAAGGTTTTCCAGCACTATCTTGACCCGAAAGAACCAGCCCACAGCCTCGGACACCCCGTTGATAGTCCAAAGGTGGAATTTGAGGCGACTACCAGGCATCGAGATGCCGCCGGCATGGAAGGCGGTGTCGCAGTCCTCTGGGGAGTTGAATTTGATGAGGAAAGGCTCAGGAGAGTGTTAGGTAACCCTAAAATACCAGTGGGGGATTCACATTTGGTGTTGCACCACTTCGGCAATTTCGAGTGGAAAGCTGTTGGGAGAAGTCAGTTCAACTGATGGGAGCAGTTGGGGATAGGAGCAGGGCACGGCGACGCAGCCATCGGAGATGGTTTGTCAAAAGCCCCCCCCCCCCCCAGCAACAACGGCGTCTTGACCATTTGGTATGCGACGCCCAGGGGCACCCACATCATTGGAGGTAGGACGGCGACGGGCAGGCAGGTTGTGTGCCATGGCTGCAACGGAGACGAAAGAACGATCAGGGGAAACTGAAGAGAATTGATGCAAGGGTGGGGATGTGAGACGACTCTAGATATTTGGCGTGGGGTTTAATAGGTGCCGATGGATCGGGCGGTGCCCATTGGGGCCACGTGGGTTGCCACGGGAGCGAGATAGATGCCTAGTGAGAAGACAGGATCAGCATCGAGCTGGCTCACGGCAAAGAGCTATGGCATGGTCATAGGCTATGCAGCGATAGCAGCGGCATTGCGGGATAGAATGGAGTTTAGGCGGGAGGGTAGGAGAGTGGTGTTGCACGCCTATGCGTTGCAGAGGGGGTTTCAAAGCGACCGGACAAAGGACGGGCCCCCGAGACAGACTAGCCATGGGCATGCGGGGCTTCCCCGGGTGCTGGACAACATGCCACCCATGCGCCGCTGCATCAGCAACGACACCTGACGCAAGATCTAGCGGAGGGACAGCGGGATCTTTGGAAGGAATAGCAGGAGTGGGAAGCAGTGCTGGTAGTTGAGAATTTACTGCGAATAGCTGGTGTCGGTACCCTGCAGACCGGGTACCCCCGCGTGGAGGGTAAAAGACATCCCAGGCCCTGCCTTCCTGCTGAGGCGGGAGCCAGCATAGCCACATGCCCTTGGCCCCGAGGTCAGCCCTGGGGCTGCCATGTGCGCTTGGGCTATGAAGCCCACACATGCCCCTTCCGGTCCGAGCCTCCCTGCTGAGGTGAGGTCCGGAGCTGCCACGTGTCGGTGGGCTCTGAACCTCCTCCCTGCTGAGGAGGGCTCCGGAGCTGCCACATGTCGCTGGGCTCTGAACGTCCTCCCTACTAAGGAGGGCTCCGGTCCAAGCCTTCCCGCTGAGGTGAGGTCCGGAGCTGCAACCTGTCGGTGGGCTCCGAACCTCCTCCCTGATAAGGAGTGCTCTACATCCGACACATTCCTTGCGCTCTGGTCTGAGCCTCCCTGCTGAGGTGAGGTCCGGAGCTTCCACGTGTATCTCGGCTCCGAACCCGCTTATAAGAACTCCGAAGCCGCCACCTTCCCAATAATCCATCATGGGCCGTGGGTCGATGAAGTCATGGAGAATGTGTGCTGTCAGGCCGTGCATTCAAGGCTTGCACCTTCCCTAGAAGCATGGCGCACGGTGCACGCATCGGTCCTCCGCCCACTCACCATTACGGTGACAAGATAGGGCGGCGAGGCGTGACATCGGTGCAGTGCCGCCCAACGGCATTGAGCCTCCCAACAGAGCGAGAAGACGTGGTGAAAAGACGGCGTCTTCATCATCACCTGCCACATGGACAGGGGCGCTCAGCGCGCCAGGCGGTGGGACTTAACTCCCCCCACTAACTACTCTACTCGAGGTAGTGAAAACCATAGATCATGTATAGGGATTGAGCAACCTCGGGGCCACCTGTCGGGCCCCGAGTCACATTGTAACCACCCCGGCCTTGGACTATAAAAGGACCGGGGTGTCCACCCAACAAAGGGTTCGCAACCCTGCACCCTCACACACTCATACGCGCAAGCAATACAACAAGCACTCCCATGGACGTAGGGTATTACTGAATGTAGCCTAGAGGGGGTGAATAGCCTCTTTGAATGTTTTAACAGTTCCCTGAAACACTTAGCGAACGGATCAATTCCAGGTAGGCCAGACTAGTCCGGTATGAGTGTAATTAAAAGGTTAAATTTAGACTTATTCTTACTTCAAGTATTTATGCAGCGGAAAATAAATGACAACTCAAGTGTAATGAAGTAAGAAACAACAGCTATCAATTTTAGCACAAGATGTCGATGTAAATCAAATAAGTACTAGCACCCCTAATTGATAACTGATAGAAGATTAAGAAGACACGAGACAAGGTTTTTATCCCGAGGTTCGATTCCACCCAGGAACCTATGTCCTCGTTGAGGAGTCCACCAAGGACCGGGTCTTCACCAACCCTTCCCTCACTGAATCACCACAAAGGCCGATTCAAATCCACTAATCACACATAGGGGCAAATGATTGTACGTGGGGCGTTCTCACAATTTGAGTGCTCCCACAAGATTACAATGAGTAACTCCTCCCACACACACAGAGAGAATAATGATCAGCAGTTGTGTGACAGAAAACAAACCAAGAGCTCAATGTCGATAAGAACGATTCTCTCCTTGATCCAATCTCTAATCCTCAAAGATTTGATCTTTTTAGGCTTAGAATGAGTGGAGAGGAGTATTTTTGTGCTCTTGGGGCGTGCGACGGTGCTAGGGTTTTTCTCTTTTTTAATGTGTGGCCGTCCACATCTATTTTTACAAAGTTTCCAAAAGTCCTGGCGGCCGGACTAGTCCGCCCTATTCACCGGACTAGTCCGGTGTGCCGTATACAATTCACGTGAGGCATGCGGCACAGTGGAAACCTTAATTTAAAGTGGTTACAGAAAGTTAAACGGACTAGTCCGGTCCACGAGCGGACTATTCCGGTGTAAGGTGAATGCTGGTTCTAGAGAATTGAACAGACTAGTCCGGTTTCTGAGCGGACTAGTCCGGTGCACCGTGTTGCGAAGCAACAGAGAGTTGAATGAACTAGTCCGGTTTCTGAGCGGACTCGTCCGGTGCACCGTGTTGTGAAGCAACAGAGAGTTGAACGGACTAATCCGGTTTCTGAGCGGACTAGTCCGGTGCACCGTGTTGTGAAGCAATAGAGAGTTGAACGGACTAGTCCGGTTTCTGAGTGGACTAGTCCGGTGCACAGTGAGTTATTAGGATATGGTTTAAGCCCTTACCCCTACGCAAAGATTTTGAGCTCTTGGGATGTGTCTCTCACAAACATCCTATACAAGTAAGTCTACATTGCGTTGGTTAATGGATCTGTCCTTTTCCTTTTTCCCCATCACTTCATTTTTCAGTTTTTGAGTGCACCAATCCTACCTTACATGAATTAATATGCATTCATCTCAACAAGTTAATTAGGATCTCAATTCGTTTGTCATCAATCGTCTAGAACCCACAAGGGAATGCCTAGATGCACTTTCGATCTCCCCCTTTTTGGTGATTGATGACAACCAACTGAGATTACATAATTAATAATAAAATTTGATTTTCATAAAAAAGTGTGCATATATTAGAATGACAAATGAGTAACAGGAACTTCTCACATATATGCACCCTTTATGGTGGGATGCCTAAAGAGTGTGTGATAAAAGAATGTGACATGCCACAAGAAGATTAGAACATATCAAAAATAAAGGTAGTCATCACATCAATGTCGATTAAGCATCACACATCCAAAGGAGTTTGAAAAAAAAAGTACATGAAACTTAAAATACATGTCCATGATCACTAGTCCTTAAGGTTCACAAGAAGATAAAGCAAATAATATTAATCTCAATCTCTCCCCCTTTGGCATCAAGGCACCAAAAAGGGAAAAATTGAGTGGAATCACTCATCGCCGCTCTCTCCCCTATTCTCGGTCCTATCTTCATCTTCGTCTTCATGACCATGCTGAGGAGGAGCGGAGACGCTTGCAAGCCCAAAAGACCTAAACTCTTGTTCAGTGAGTGGAGCCATCTCAGTGAAGGTTTCTTCAGAGTCTTCAGAAATCTGTGGTGATCCAACTGGCTCAATATATAGCTTCTCACGGATGGCTTTGATGTTAGCCTTCATGTATCTTTGATGTCTCTTTCAGGCCAAACTCTTCTTGTGTTTCTTAACTTCAATATTGCGACAGCAGCCAAAAATAGAGGAGAGCATCTTGAGCATACCACTGGAGGACTCTCTAGAGGGTAGAGGAACAGGAGTAGGTGTAACATCTGACGCCCTTGAGCCTTCATGAGTAGAGGGAATAGTGTATATTGTAGGCTTCATGGTCTTGAGACCCATGTGAGAGACATCTTTGACAAACTCAAGTTCTGTCACCTTCTCAATCATGTACATGACATAAGGTGCATAGCCACAAGACCTATTGGGAGTGATAGAGATGTTCACAATGTCATTGTAGATGTACTCAAAGACATTGAAGGTCCTTTTCTTGCTTATTACTTTCATCAGGATCCTTAGGGTCCCTTGGATTGTCCCTGCATCTCCATCCTTTGGAGCTATCGTCTTTCTCAAGATCCTGTTGAGCACGGCAAAGAATGGCTTCAAGTACTTGGTAGTAGGAGGTACATATGTTATCTTGTATCATACAAGAATTTCAGCTCATTCTTCTCCAAAGGCTTCAAGTTGTGGATGACAAGGTCATTATCCAAGGTATGTTCAAGGTGAAGTATCTTGGCAAATTCCTCATAGGTGACTGTCGAAGTGTTCGGTCGACACTTCCCCCGGGCCTGTACTGGGCAGCCTGCGGAGGTTCTTTTTTCGGTGGGGCTAGACCCTTGCGGAGAGCTTGCGCGGATGGACGAGTTAGTAAGAGCTTGACACTGTGAGTTTTACGTGGTTCAGGCCGCCGGAGCGTAAAACCCTACGTCCACAGCGAGCTATGGAGCTCGCTGTATTGCTTGCTGCCCAGGGCCGGAGTCCTGAGCTTGGGGGTGAGTTACAGCTTGGGTGTGAATGGCTAGCGTATGAGTTGCGGAGGTGCGAACCCTTGCTATCGTCGCCTACCCGAGTCTTTTATAGTCCAAGACTCGGGTGGCTTACAAGGGGGGGCCCGGAACCCGACAGGTGGTCCCGGGGAGATTGTCTATCATCTACCGTATCTGCAGTTATGCCGGTAGTTGTCTCTGGCGAAGGCTTCTGAGTCTCCGTCTTGCAGTCCTGCCCATGCCGCATGCTAGTCGTAGTGGTTGATGACGGCGCGGGCGGCATGGGATGTCTTGTCGCTGTGTTTATTGGCTGGCAGGTTCTGACACCGCGCGCCAGTCTGTGATGCGACTGGGCGCAACGGCACCTGATAGAGGCGTGCTCCGCGTCTCCGCGTCTTGGGAAGACGCGGGCCTTGAATACCTTGTACGGGCAAGGTATGGGGTGTCTTTACGCCCCCTGCCTATCGCTCGGGGGCAGGCAGCGCCGTTCTGCTGGCCACATGGCGGGCCCGGAGCCCTCCTCAGAGGAGAGGGGGGGCTCCGGCCCTGCGGGACACGTAGAGCCTTCGGACCTCTCCCCGTGGAGGGGGAGGTTCGGCTTCTGTCGGCCACGTGGCGGGTCCGGACCTCCTCTCTGAGGAGAGGGAGGTCCGGCTCCGCCGGATACGTGGCACCCTCGGACCTCTCTCCCGCGGGGGGGGGGGGGGGGGAGGGGGAGGTCCGGCCTCTGTATGTCACGTGGCGGGCTCGGAGCTCTCCTCTGAGGAGAGGGAGGTCCGGCCCCACCGAGCGCGTGGCGCCTTCGGAGCTCTCCCTGCGGAGAAGGGCGAGTTCCTCAGGCATTTTCCCCTGTGCGCGGGGGTACCCCATATCGCAGGTACCGACAGTGGCCCCCGGGCCCATCTCGGGGGAGATAGCGAGCCCGGGGTGGGACCTCCGTCTTTTCTGATCCGCGCATTTTCTCTAAGTCCCGCATTGACCGCTGCTGGAGCACGAACGGCCGCGGGATCGTGGGAGCGTGTGCCCACTTGATGGTTGCTTTTACTGCGGCGGCTCCCAAGACTGCCACTTCTGCACGTTGCGGCGCTTTCTTCGAGAACCGCCGAAGTGCCTTGCCGGCTTGTCTTCTTAGGAGACTGACTCCTTGACCCACCGCTTCAGTCGGGCGGCTTGGGTCCACCTGTCATCGGCGCTCGGTCTAGGAGCCGAAGCGGTTGCCGATGCGGTGTATTCGAAGAGTTCCGAATCACCTGGAATTGCATCTGGGAAGGTTATTAGAGAGGATCTTACCCGCATTGTGGCTTCCCTTCGCACCTCCCAGCGTTTCTTCTTGGACTCTTGTGCTTTTGCCCTCTTGTCCCTGAGTCCTGCCTCGCCATGGCCTCCCACCCGCCACCAGAGAAGAAGCGCGCTCGATCTCCTCCAGCGGCGGTGTCTGTGCCAAGTCAGGAATCTGGAGTGCCTGGCACTCCTTCCGGTGGTGACTCAAAGAGGCCCCGGGCTGATGCGTTGAGGGGAGCTTCTGGGGCGTCCCCTGCTCCGCCAGTTCAAGCGACTGCGGAGCGGCCGTCAGTGACGGCAGCGGGCTCTGGGAGTCCTACCCCGGCTCGGAAGTCGGGGTTCAGAGCCCGCTGGAGTGTCCGCGCTTCCCGGCCATCCCCGACTAGCGGGGAGCCTGTGCCGTCGCGCTCGGAACCTGGGACAACTGCCGCGGCCCCCAAGCCAGAGTGAGCTTCTCCTGTTCTGGTGTGCCCGGACTCCGCGGCGGCGTCATCTCTTCCTGCCGAGACGGCAGCCCCCAAGCCAGCGCAGGTCGACCCTGCACCAGGCGGCCCGGCCTTTACTGCAGCGCCGCCTTCCACGGCTCGCCCCTCTCCACAGGTCAAGAAGCCAGAAACTAAAGAGGGCCCGGCAGGTCCGGCTGCCAGAGCCCCGGCGCCAGCTTCTCCTGAACGGCGTCTTGTCTTGGTTGCTGGTGCTTCGACTCCTCTAGAGGACGAGGTGATGGAGGAGGTCGGGGGAACTGCCCCGGCCTCTGTTGCTCCATTGCCACTGGCAGATGCCTCCGCGCTTGCCGAGACAAGCGTCCGGCAGGTCTTGGCTGCACTAGGTCGCGAGCGGGAGGAGTATACAGTTGAACGGGATCGCCTCCTCACCTGGGGGAACCTCTTGCGGGAGCGGACCACGAAGGTCAAGAGCGAGCTCGACTCCAGGCAGGAGTTGCTCGACTTCAGGGAAGTGCTCCTCGACCGGCTGAAGCGGGCTGTCAACCGTATGGACGCCGAATCACGGCGGATCAACAGGGAGGCCTTGGAGGCACACGCCTGGGCCGAGGAGAGCCTCTCTGCCGCTGAGGAGATACGGCAGCGGATGGAGCGTCGTAGACTCGCCGTTGAGGAACGGGAGCGTTCCACGGCAGCCGAGGCGGAGAGGGTCGCCGCGCAGCTGGCGGCGGGCGAGGATGACCTTCGAGCTCGGATCGAGGAGCTAGAGATTCTGAAGGCAGACCTCGACCTGAGGGAGGAACAGGTCTCCCGCGAACGCCGGGCGGTCTTGGAACGGGAGTTGGCCGCCAACTTCAAGGCTTCTGAGTTGGAGCGGCTCGCCAAGACTCTCCACCTTCGGGGGAGCTCCCTGGCGGCCAAGGAGAAGGAATTCTCCGAGAGAAACCTAGAGGCCCTGCAGGCAGCCCGCCGCGAGGTGGAGGAGCTCTCGGCCTTGCGGTCCTCCGAGGCTCTTGCGGTCTCGAGCTTCGTTGATAGAGCGGGGTCCGCCCTGATCCCTCTTGGCTTCAGTCCGGTGAGGGCAACGGCTCCTGCGTTGAAGGTGGCGGAGGTGATCCCCGCGCTGGAGTCGATCGGCGCCAAGCTGGACAGGCTAGACTCGGTGGTCGCCGGCGAGCTTGAGGCCGAGGGATGCGGCCTAGCCTTAGAGGTCGCCTCACATGTGCTGGCATGCTTCAAGAGCCGCGACCCCTCTTTCTCGCTGGAATCAGCGAGAGAGGGCCCAGCCGCAGAGCGGGAGGAAGCTGCCAGGGCTGAAGTCGAGGATGTGGCCGCCCTTGTAGCCGCAAGGTTCCGGCGGGAGCCGGGAGGTCCTTAGGACTTGTTTCTCCCTTTTTATCGAGTCTGTAGTCCAGCTCATGGAGCCTCGCATAGTTTGACTCTTTTAGATATTTGTGTCTGTGATGACTTTTCTCTCCTTCTTGGCTTTGCCTGACTGAGTCCTTAGCTCCGCAAGGTACTCAGAGGCCTTCTCCAATCTCGGAGCTCTGCACAGACACCTTCCCCGGGTCCTAACCGTGTTACGGGCCCCCGAGGGTCTCCGGATCTCGCCCTATGGGGAGCTCCAAATCTGCCTGCCACGTGGCGGGTCCGGAGCCCCTCCTTAGGAGGCGGGAGCTCTGGCCGTGCTGGACACGTAGGGCTTTCGGAGCCCTCCCACCAGGGGGAGGTCCGGTTTCCGCCTGCCACGTGGCGAGTCCGGAGCCCCCCTCAGGGGAGGCGGGAGCTCCGGGCCCGCTGGACACGTGGGGTCTTCGGGCCTCGCCCCTGCTGAAGGGGCGGGACCCGATCCTTCCAGTCCTGGGCCGGAGTAGTTGATAGCTCCTTTTCCCCCGCTTCATGCAGTCCCCGTTGCCGTAACCTGGAGGTCCTGCACACAGGTAGAGGAAATGTAATTCTCCTCGGGGGGTCCTCCCCTCCCGTCTCCTAGTCTTATTCGTCTTACGATCCTGATCCGTTATACGGGGCTTGGGCAATTCTGTGCTCGAGGCGCCGGAGCTCCGGCTCCCTCCGAGGTCCGGGTACGGTCGTCTGATCCCTAGTATCGGGTCGTGCCCGGGGAAGCAGAGTGCACGTGCTTTGGGTTCATGACCAGGCAAAGCGGTTGTACTCCCCTGTACCTCCGGAGGGCAGGATGCGCACGCCTTGGGCTCATGGCCTGCTAAGCGGGATACGCACCCTGGACCCCCCATGCACAACGCAGGCCTTTCCTGGAGGTGACCAACTGGCACCGCAACACCTGACTGGGGGAGGCCCGAGAGACTCTCTCGGCCATCGGCAGGTGCCTCAAGCGCGGCCGCCCTCGGTAGGATAGCGAATGCTGACTATGGGTGAGCGCAGGAGAGGGGGAGCTAGATGCACGATGAACATACATAGATAGTGCGATCATAAAAATTAATGCATAATTTAAATGAGCGCATGAGAGAGCTAAGTAGAACAAGTTTCTGTGTTCATGCCCATAGGTGGAATTCTAGCTGTACATGGAGGCAATGTCCCGCCTTGTCTACAAGGGAAGCAAGACTCTACGCGCTTAGGGTCGGAACCAGGCTAAACTGGACGTAGTCCTGTACCGTCCCTTGAGACTTGGCTGCCCCAAGCTCTGTTCCTAAATTCTATGGGATCCATTATAGAAGGGAATGACCCTGTTCTACTAATGCTCGGGGAGTAGGACTTACAGTGTTGCTCCATGCCAAGGGTTTTGGGAACGGATCCCACACTCGGTTGAAAGGCATGTGTTCCTGGGGCGGCAGCTTTCGTGATTCGGAAGGGACCTTCCCTGCTAGGGGAGAGTTTATGGGTCCTTCTCGGGAAAGAGCGTGCCGCGACACCAGGTTGCCATTCTGCAGGTACCTGACGCGTTTGGTTCTTTGGGAGTAGTGCTTAGAGCATCAGCCGAGACCTTGCGTTGTGCGGTGTTACCTGCAGCCGATTCCCGTCGACGAGGTTGTTATCTTCGCGCTGGATCAGGTCCTGCGCGGCTTCTCCTGGGGGCCCCGGGGAGTTCTCCCCTTCTGGCTAAGGCCTTCAAGGGGTAGGTGGACCCGGGCTCGTCTTGGATTACCTAAGGCGTCTTCCCCCTCTGGCAAGGCCTTCAAGGGGTTGACAGACCTTGGGCGGCCCCCAGGAGGTATGTACGAGGCACGGAGGCGTGCTCTCGGGTGAGGCTGGCCTGACCTTGCACCATTGTGGTCGGTACTTGGGCTGCTGCAACTACTTGGGGCTTCTCCAAGGTTGACGCCGCAGCAGTGCAGCCTTCACTGACCCGGGACGGCAGCCGCAGTTGGCTACCGCCCTGTCCCGTCACCGTCAGAGCTGGAGTCCTCACCGTTATGTACTGTCTTTATGACACGCTGAGGCTCCTGAAACCCCACCTGATGGGCGGCGGTGACTGGGGCATCGACCTTCTGCTTGCCATCCCTCTGAGGGTAGGGCGGTGCTTCAGCTCTCTGCTGTCTCCCTTTGCGGAAGCGCTCTGTGAGCCTCTGGATATCCCAGCACTCGGCAGCAGTATGGTTGCCGGCGCCATGCAGGGGGCATAGCCCACCCTGGTCACTATCTGGGGCCGGGGACTGCCGCTGCCTTTTTTTGGGGCGTGGCCCCCGTGCTCCACTAGTCGTCGCTGCTGCGGCAACGGGAGCCGTGAACGATGACTTCATCTTGCCACTCCCCCAGTTCTTGGGCTTCTTGCCACCCCCATAGGCAGCAGCGCGGGACCCGGGCTGTCCCCCTGACTCGGGAGTTGGCAGAGAGTGCCAGTTCCGCCCTTCAGCTGCTCTGGCGCATTTGTCCACCAGGCTGAAGAGCTCAGAGACATCGCGGACTTCTTTGGTCGCGAGCTTCTCAAGCATTTTCTCGTCCCGGACACCCTGTCGGAACGCCACCACCACAGAAGCGCTTTGAATATGCGGGATGGTGTTGCATATCTGGGAGAACCGCTGGATGAAAGAGCGCAGCGACTCCCCAGGTTGCTGCTTGACAGCGTGGAGGTCAAGCTCCGTGCCGGGACGGGTGTAGGAGCTGCCGAAGTTGGCGACGAACTGCCGGCAGAGATCTCCCCAGGAGGTTATGGACCCCTGAGGGAGATTCATGAGCCAAGACCGAGATGGGCCGGTCAAGGCGACGGGGAAGTAGTTGGCCATGACAGCCTCATCCCCTCCTGCGGCAAGTACGGCGGTGGAGTAGATCTGGAGGAACTCCGCCGGGTTGACGCTACCATCGTACTTCTCGGGCAGGTGCGGCGGAAACTTGCGCGGCCACCTCGCGAAGCGAAGGTGGGGTGCAAGGGCCGCACATCCTGCACCTGCTGCTGCAGGTATTGGCGCTGCGAACGCTTGGTTCGCACTTGGCACCGTGTACCCCGGCATGGGCAAGGCTGCACCATAGACCGGGGACGCCATTTGCAGGGCATATGGTTGCGGCATATGCTGTGCGGCGTACGCCTGGGGCAGAGCTCGCATGGCGAAGATCTGCCCTTCAGGCTGGGTTGATGCCGACGTCATGCTGTCGCCAGTCTCTTGGATGCGACGCCTCTCTCGACGTCACTCGAGGAACACTCGGGCATCTCGGCCCAAGTGGCATCGCTCCAGCTCTGCCCTCAGATCCGTCGTTGGAGGCCTGGTGGAGCTGGAGCCCGCGTCTGCCCGTCAACCGTGGGCGTGCGCGTCAGCGACACTGCCGGTTGACTGGAGCGTCGTCCCCGCTGGAGTCGAGGGTTTGCGGCGGTAACGACAAGACGGTCTACCTCGTGAATCCACTGCTGGGTCGCTGCCTGAGGCGCGTCCCCAGCAGGCGAATTGTGCAGTAGCGCTCTTGCTGCGGCTAGCGCACCCCCACTGGGTACGCCCAGCGCTGCAGAAGATCTCACACTGGTCGGAGCCTGCATCGCCGGAGTCGGCGTTGCCGGAGTCGGTTGCTGGCTACCAGCTTGTGCCGACACACTCCGTCCTGAGTGCGTCGACATGTACTCCCCACTGGTCACGGTTTGCCGTGAACGCGAAGGGGGAGAGTTTGCCGCTGAGGGAAGCTTGGTCATCTTCGACGGTGGAAACTCGTCACGCAAGGGGAAAAGCCCCCTACCTGGCGCGCCAAATGTCGAAGTGTTCGGTCGACACTTCCCCCGGGCCTGCACTTGGCAGCCCGCGGAGGTTCTTTTTTCGGTGGGGCTAGACCCTTGCGGAGAGCTTGCGCGGATGGATGAGTTAGTAAGAGCTTGACACTGTGAGTTTTACGTGGTTCAGGCCACCGGAGTGTAAAACCCTACGTCCACGGCGAGCTATGGAGCTCGTTGTATTGCTTGCTGCCCAGGGCCGGAGTCCTGAGCTTGGGGGTGAGTTACAGCTTGGGTGTGAATGGCTAGCGTATGAGTTGCGGAGGTGCGAACCCTTGCTATCGTCGCCTACCTGAGTCTTTTATAGTCCAAGACTCGGGTGGCTTACAAGGGGGGGGGGGGGGGGGGGGGGGGGCGGAACCCGACAGGTGGTCCCGGGGAGATTGTCTATCATCTACCGTATCTGCAGTTATGCCGGTAGTTGTCTCTGGCGAAGGCTTCTGAGTCTCCGTCTTGCAGTCCTGCCCATGCCGCATGCTAGTCGTAGTGGTTGATGACGGCGCGGGCGGCATGGGATGTCTTGTCGCTGTGTTTATTGGCTGGCAGGTTCTGACACCGCGCGCCAGTCTGTGATGCGAATGGGCGCAACGGCACCTGACAGAGGCGTGCTCCGCGTCTCCGCGTCTTGGGAAGACGCGGGCCTTGAATACCTTGTACGGGCAAGGTATGGGGTGTCTTTACGCCCCCTGCCTATCGCTCGGGGGCAGGCAGCGCCGTTCTGCTGGCCACATGGCGGGCCCGGAGCCCTCCTCAGAGGAGAGGGGGGGCTCCGGCCCTGCGGGACACGTGGAGCCTTCGGACCTCTCCCCGCGGAGGGGGAGGTTCGGCTTCTGTCGGCCACGTGGCGGGCCCGGACCTCCTCTCTGAGGAGAGGGAGGTCCGGCCTCGCCGGATACGTGGCACCCTCGAACCTCTCTCCCGCGGGGGGGGGGGGGGAGGTCTGGCCTCTGTATGCCACGTGGAGGGCCCGGAGCTCTCCTCTGAGGAGAGGGAGGTCCGGCCCCGCCGGACGCGTGGCGCCTTCGGAGCTCTCCCTGCGGAGAAGGGCGAGTTCCTCAGGCATTTTCCCCTGTGCGCGGGGGTACCCCATATCGCAGGTACCGACAGTGACACTGTATCTGGATCCATGTGTCATCCAAGTCATCTCATCCCCATCATCGCGGGCAAAGTAAAGAGTAGAGTAGAATTGTGTAATGACCTCATTATTCCAGTCATATTGAAAGGATAGAAGGTCCTTCAAGCCATGCCTCTCTAATGCCTCTAGTACCTCATGATAGGCCTGGCATCTCTTAGATTGCAAGTGATCAATGTTGAGCCACTGACTCTCAACAACAGGATTCTTCATCTTCATGTATACATGCTCATAGTAGTCAGCATGGAAGTTGCTCCAAAATCTTGGGTCTGGACATTGCTTTGGCTGCTCATAAACTTGAATTTTTCTAAACTTGTCAGCCAGTTCACTCCCCTTGCCAGTAAAGTCATCACTTGATGGCTGCCTGTTGCAGTGAATGGGGGCCTTCTTCTTCAATGGACCAATAGGACCACTAGCAAGTCCTTTGCCCTTGTCGACACTTCTTCTAGGAGCCGTAGAGCTTCCAACAATGTCTTTGCTTTGTGCTGCCTTACCAACCACTCTCCTCCTTTTAGGAAGAGAATCGTCGGGAGAAGAGGGTTGAGCAACGAGGTCATGTTTCTTCTTCATGGCCTCGGAGCCTGACGACATCGTGCCTGACAGGAAAATCAAGGATTGATTGATGAGATGGATTGTAGATTATGTGGAAATAATAATTTAGAGGTTCAATTGACAGGTAACCGAACTTGTCTGGAATACCGGACTTGTCCACACCAGATACTAGACAAGTGCGGACCTGCTGAAGAACCCTAACTTCCTATTTTCAATAGATCTAGCGCAAATTGATGCAAAACATGGAGGGGTACACTAGGAATGCATCGATAAAGGTAATGCATGCCCTAGGAATTAGGAAAATTGAGCAAAAATATAGGAAAGATGAGAATTTGAGCTGAGAGGTATTTTACCAAAAAAGTGAAGACTTGAGTCGAAACACGAAGTTTGATCCGAATTAGTGCGGAGAGAGGAATCCACGCGTCGAGGAGAAGATTTCCCGTGGAGGGGCCACTTCGATTTCGTTGGCCAAGGTCAAAAATCATCTTGGGTCTAGGGTTTGAGGAGTGAGAAGCCAAAAAGTGCTTGTGGGGTGAAGAGGGCATTGGTTGGCGCGCGTATAGACTTTTAAACCTGGACATATGAACTAGTCCGGTGAAGGATCGGACAAGTCCGGTATGGCAGATCTGTCCGGACTAGTCTGAGGGAGCGGACTAGTCCGGTGTCGACACCGGACTAGTCCGGGTCAACTGGACATATTAAGAGTAGAATTTAGGGAAATATTGGGAATTTGATCCAAAAGTGATCTAAAGACATAATTTTCACAAATTATCTTGGTTAATATGCCCAGTAAGCAATCAATAATCAGACAATGGCCATTATTCATCGAGATTCACTAATTTAAATAGTTTTCAAGATAAAATCAAGATAAGGGATAGTTTTTTGCAAAGTAAGATTTTGAGGATTCAAGCCGGTATGCAGTGTTTCAAGCCACGCTCCGAGAGTCAAGTATATTTAGTTCATTCCTAAGCTCACAAAAGTGTTTTTCATCAAGTGGCTTGGTAAAGATATCGGCTAGTTGTTTCTTGGTTTTGACATGGGAAATGGCTATGTCTCTTTTGATTGAATGGTCTCTCAAAAAATGATGTTGGATATCAATATGTTTGGTCCTGGAGTGCTCAATTGGGTTATGTGCAATCTTAATTGCACTCACATTGTCACAAAGGAGTGAAATATGGTTCATATTGTAACCATAGTCCCTTAGAGTTTGTCGCATCCAAAGGAGTGTGCATAACAACTCCCGGTTGCAACATACTCCACTTTGGATGTGGACAAGGCAATGGAGTTTTGCTTCTTAGAGAACCATGAAACTAGGGAACTACCCAAGAATTGGCAATTCTCTGAGGTACTTTTTCTATCCACTTTGCATCCACCATAATTTGCATCGGAGTATCCAATGAGATTGAACGTTGAACCTTTAGGATACCAAAGGCCTAGGTTGGGTGTATGAACTAAATATCGTAAGATCCTCTTTACGGCTGTCAAATAACATTTCATAGCATTGGCTTGAAACCTTGCACACATACAAACACTCAACATAATATCAGGCCTAGATGCACAAAGATAAAGTAGAGAGCCAATCATGGAACGGTATACCTTTTGATCCACGTTAGGTCCATCTTCATTAAGGTCTAAATGTCCATTTGTTGCCATGGGAGTCTTTATAGGCTTCTCTTTGTCCATGCCAAAATTCTTGAGAATGTCTTGGGTGTACTTTGTTTGGTTTATGAACATTCCTTCCTTTAGTTGTTTCACTTGGAATCCCAAAAAGTATCTCAATTCTCCCATCATGGACATCTCGAATCTATCTGTCATGATTTTACTAAACTCTTGACAAAAAGATTTGTTAGTTGAACCGAATACGATATCATCAACATAGATTTGACAAATAAATAGATTATCATTAAAGTGGTTGGTAAACAAGGTGTAATCAACTTTACCAATTTTAAATCCATTTTCATATAGAAAATCTCTAAGGCACTCATACCAAGCTCTAGGAGCTTGTTTGAGGCCATAGAGAGCCTTACGCAGTTTGAACACATGGTCGGGGTACTCTTGATCTTCAAACCCAGGGGGTTGCTCCACGTACACCTCCTTCTTGATAGGTCCTTTGAGGAAGGCGCTTTTGGCGTTCATTTGATACAGCTTGAAATCATGGTGAGTAGCATATGCAAGTAATATATGAATTGATTAAAGTCTAGCTACAGAAGCAAAAGTATCATCGAAATCCAAACCTTCGACTTGTGAGTAACCTTTAGCCACAAGTCGTTCCTTGTTTCTTGTTACCACTCCGTGTTTATTTTGCTTGTTGCGGAAGACCCATTTAGTGCCGACGATGTTGGACTTTGGTCTTTCAACAAGTTCCCATACTTTGTTCCTCTTGAAGTTGTTCAATTCTTCTTGCATCGCCATCACCCAGTCCGGATCTTTTAGTGCATCTTCAACCTTGTATGGTTCTAAAGAGGATACAACAGAATAGTATTCACAAAAATTAGCTATACGAGATCGAGTTGTCACTCCCTTTTGGATATCACCAATTATGTTGTCGACAGGGTGATCTCTTAGTACGCCTCTTGGATGTGGCACTTGTGGTGTTGAGTTCTCATAATAATCATCTTCTTCGGCTCCCCGTGGATCGTTGTCGTCATTAATGCTTTGATCATCTTGTTAATCTTCATGATCTTGATTTTGTGCATGGGCTCCCCCTTGATCATAGCTCTCCTGTTGAGGTTCATCTTGAGCACTTGATTCTTGTGATTGTTCTTGAGGTCGAATATCACCAAGTGTCATTCTCCTCAATGCTTGACATTGGGCTTCTTCTTGATCTAGCACACACTTATCAACTTGCTCTGTTTGGGAGCCATTAGTTTCATTGAACACTACGTCATGTGCTACTTCAACAAGTCCGGAGACCTTGTTGAAGACATGATAAGCGTAGTAGTTCAAATCATAGACAAGCAAGAAACCCTCATCGGACTTCGAAGCGAACTTCGGGGTCCTAGGCTTCTTGTTTAGAATATAACATTTTGAACCAAAAACTCGAAACTATAAAATATTTTGTTTGTTACCGGTGAGTAGTTCATATGAGGTTTTCTTGAGTAGGCGATGAAGGTACAGTCGGTTTATTGCATGACAAGCAGTGTTGATAGTTTCATCCCAAAATCGGCCAGAGGTCTTGTATTCGTCAAGCATTATACTTGCCATCTCAATGAGTGTTCGGTTCTTCCTTTCGGCTACCCCGTTTTGTTGTGGGGAGTAGGGTGCCGAAAGTTCATGCTTTGTTCCTTCTTCATCTAGATATTCATTGACTTGTGTATTCTTGAATTCTGTTCCATTGTCACTTCTTATGTTCTTGATAGTCAATGAGAATTCATTTTGAGCTCGCCTAAGAAACTTCTTGAGTATTCCTTGAGTTTCTGACTTATCATGCAAAAAGAAAACCCACGTGAAGCGTTAAAAATCATCGACAATGACTAAACCATATTTATTACCGCCGATGCTTATATAAGCAATTGGACCAAATAGGTCCATGTGGAGGAGCTCGAGTGGTCTTATTGTAGTCATGACATTTTTCGCGGGACGGGGTGCTCCTACTTGCTTTCCGACTTGGCACGCGCTACAAGGCCTGTCTTTCTCAAAGACAACATCCTTCAAGCCTCGAATGTGATCGCCCTTTAGAAATTTTTGTAGATTCCTCATGCCAACATGCGCTAGCCGTCTATGCCAAATCCAACCCATGTTGGTCTTTGCAATCAAGCATGTGTCAGTTCGGCTTTATCTTTGTTGAAATCAACTAGATAAAGTTTTTCCTTTAACACACCCTTGAAAGCAATAGAGTTATCACTCCTTCTAGAGACGGTCACACCCTCATTAGTGAATAAACAATTATAACCTTTATCACATAGTTGAGATATGGACAAGAGGTTATAATCTAAGGAATCAACATGTAAAACATGAGAAAGTGTGTGTTGTGATGAAATAGCTATTTTACCGGTACCTAGCACCTTTCCTTGACTATTATCACCAAAACAGATGCCTTCGCTTGAGTCTTCATTTTGTTCGTACTCCACGAACATTTTTCTTTCTCCGGTCATATGATTGGTGCATCCACTATCTAGCACCCATTTTTCTCCACCGGATGCATATGCCTACAAGAAAGGAACTATGCTTTGGTCTTAAGTACCCAAGCTTGCTTGGGTCCTTTGAGGTTAATGACAAGTGACTTGGGCACCCACACACGAGACTTGGTGTTCTTATGGCGTGGCCCAACATATTTGGCATCAACTTTTCCAAGATTGTTTTTCATAAGCACATATGAAGCATCAAAGGTTCTAAACAAGATTTGTTGTTCATATGAGTTCTCAATGTTAATTTTATCAACATTATTATGTTTTCCAACTTGGGAAGAATTTCCCTTGACAAAGAAAATGCTCTTCTTGTCATCATTGTGGCTTCTAGCGTTTTGCCTTTCACCATAAGAATATCCAATGCCATGTTTAACATTAGGAGGTCTTGTGACCAAGTATGCACTATGTGCATACTTGATCTTCTCCTTGTCAAACATGCCACTTTGAGAGGGATGCTTGTCTTTTGTCAAGTTTGACTTTTCTTTTAAGTTGGTGTCATTTTTAGTACATGTACAAGTTATGAGAGTTTTGGATTCAACATGTTAAGAAGGTGAGCTTAAATAGGATGAGGAACCACATTGCTTGATATCCTCAACTTGCGCCTCAAAAATCTTGTTAACCTTGGTTAAGTTAGCAAGTTCATCCTTGAGTGCAATGTTTGAGTCTTTTAGCTTCAAACAAGTCTCCTTGCTTGAAGCTAACTCAAGCTCAAGTGATTTGTTTCGCTCCTTTTCAATCTCAAGAAGCCCTTCAATCTCAAGATATTTCTCCCTTTGGAGAATGATTATATCTTCTTGGCGATTGACTAGCTCCTCCTTATCAACAATCTCATCCATTAGAATTTTCATTTTAGCTATAGTATTTTTATCTAAACCTCTAATCATGTCTTCATCATTACTAGAATTATCAATATCACTAATAAAGTAATGCGAGGAGGAAGATTTAGTTTTAACCTTTCTTTTTCCTTGGCCATTAGGCATGTGTGCTTGGTGTCTTCTATGCTCCCATGGTTGGGAAGAGAGTAGACTTCATGGTAGGCTTCTTGATAGCTATAGTGGCCATCTCCTCTTCTTCTTCAGATGAGGACTCATAATTGGAGTCCCATTCCTTCCCTATATGTGCTTGGCCATATTGCTTTCTTTTCTTGAATATTTTCTTTTGTTGAGGCTTGTTGTCTTTACTCTTCCTCTTATTGTCTTCATGTGGACAATCTACCATGGAATGATAATATTCTCCACAATTGTAGCATTCGCGCCTCATCTTGGATCTTTGTCTGTCCATATATCTCCCTTCATTTGAGTTGTCACCCTTCTTCTCATCATTTGCTTGAAGTTTTTGATGAACAGGATCATGTCTTCATCATCGATATCAGTGCTTTCATCGTCACCATCATCATCCTCAGGAGCTTCTCGAGTTTCTTTTGATGTTGGCTTGCATGTTGTCATTAGTGCAAATCCTCTCTTCTTTGCCGAGGTAAGGTCAGCAAGTTCCTTGACATGTTTGGTTTCCTTCTCCATCATTTCAAAGTTGATGATCTTGCCAAAAATCTCGTTCGGGGTCATTTTATGAAACCCGATACTTTCTCTAATCATGGAGCAGAGTGTCAAGTTCCGAGGCATAAATGCTCCAAGAATCAATTTGACCACTTCATGATTTGTCCACTTCTTACTACCATAGGCTCGGACCTTATTGATGAGAGATTGCAGTCGATTGTACATCTGTTGGGGTGATTCTCCTTTTTCGATAGCAAACCTTCCCAATACACCTTCTATCATTTTGATCTTAGATTCACGCACGTGATGATCACCTTCATGTGCGGTTTTGAGAGTGTCCCAGATTTTCTTAGCAATTTCGAGTTCGTCCACCTTGGTGAACTCATCTCGGCTCAATGATGAGGTGATTACTACTGCGTCTTGAGCATTCCGATGAATAGCTTGTTCTTGATCTAGGGTTAGATCTTCATCATCATCAGGTATATCTAGACTTGTACACACTATATGACAAAGGCTTGGGTTAAGAGATATAAGGTGCATTTTCATGTTTTGTTTCCATATTGTATAATCATTTCCATCAAAGTAAGGTGGTTTGCCTAATGGAATTGACAAGTAATGATTATTTGAATTTAAACGCTCATAGTTAAAAGGATATCGATAGTAATCTTTGTGACTACCCCCTTTTTGCTTTTTGTCTTCAATTTTCTTTCCTTTGGGGGAGTGTGCCTTCTTATGCATAAGTGCCTTTAGTTGGAGCATCTCCTCATCATCATCCTCGTAGTCCTGAATGGTATTGAGGAGCTTCTCCAACTTTTGGTTTCCTTCATCACCACCATTTTCATGGTTGAAGCCCTTGAATTCACCCTTGATTTCCGGCATCGTCTCTTTGAGCGGTGATTCTCTTTTGAGTTAGGCTCTGATACCAATTGAATGTAGCCTAGAGGGGGGTGAATAGGCTCTTTGAATGTTTTATCGGTTCCCTGAAACATTTAGCGATCGAATCAATTCCAGGTAGGCCGTACTAGTCCGGTATGGTGTGGACTAGTCCGGTATGAGCGTAATTAAAAGGTTAAATTTAGACTTATTCTTACTTCAAGTATTTATGCAGCAGAAAATAAATGACAACTCAAGTGTAATGAAGTAAGAAACAGCAGCTATCAATTTTAGCACAAGATGTCGATGTAAATCAAATAAGTACTAGCACCCCTAATTGATAACTGATAGAAGATTAAGAAGACACGAGACAAAGTTTTTATCCCGAGGTTCGATTCCACCCAGGAACCTATGTCCCCGTTGAGGAGTCCACCAAGGACCGGGTCTTCACCAACCCTTCCCTCGCTGAATCACCACAAAGGTCGATTCAAATCCACGAATCACACACAGGGGCAAATGATTGTACGGGGGGCGTTCTCACAATTTGAGTGCTCCCACAAGATTACAATGAGTAACTTATTCTTCCACACACACATAGAGAATAATGATCAATAGTTGTGTGAGAGAAAACAAACCAAGAGCTCAATGTCGAGAAGAACGATTCTCTCCTTGATCCAATCTCTAATCCTCAAAGATTTGATCTTTTTAAGCTTAGAATGAGTGGAGAGAAGTATTTTTGTGCTCTTGGGGCGTGCGACGGCGCTAGGGTTTTTCTCTTTTTTAATGTGTGGCCGTCCACCTCTATTTATACAAAGTTTCCAAAAGTCCTGGCGGCCGGACTAGTCTGCTCTGTTCACCGGACTAGTCCGGTATGCCATATACAATTCACGTGAGGCATGCGGCACACTGGAAACCCTAATTTAAAGTGGTTACAGAAAGTTAAACGGACTAGTTCGGTCCACGAGCGGACTAGTCCGGTGTAAGGTGAATGTCGGTTCCATAGAATTGAATGGACTAGTCCAGTTTCTGAGATGACTAGTCCGGTGCACCGTGTTGCGAAGCAACAAGAGAGTTGAACGAACTAGTCCGGTTTCTGAGCGGACTAGTCCGGTGCACCGTGTTTTGAAGCAATAGAGAGTTGAACGGACTAGTCCAGTTTCTGAGCGGACTAGTCCGGTGCACCGTGTTGTGAAGCAATAGAGAGTTGAACGGACTAGTCCGGTGCACAATGAGTGATTAGGATATATTTTAAGCCCTTACCCCTACGCAAAGATTTTGAGCTCTTGGGATGTGTCTCTCACAAACATCCTACACAAGTAAGTCTACATTACGCTTGGTTCATGGATCTGTCATTTTCCTTTTTCTTCATCACTTCATTTTTCACTTTTTGAGTGCACCAATCCTACCTTACACGAGTTAATCTGCAGTCATCTCAACAAGTTCATTAGGATCTCAATTCGTTTGTCATCAATCGTCCAAAACCCACAAGGGAATGCCTAGATGCACTTTCAATTATGCTCAGGCGGCCTGAACCACGTAAATCTCGTTGTTCAGCCCCTTTCTCGAGTTGAATCGCATAGGGACGCCAAGCCCTCCCCCAATCAAATAACCTCCGCAGGCTTCTTCCGTAGCAGATCGGGAGGAGTGTCGTAGCTCACACTCCGACATTTGGCACGCTAGGAAGGGGAGCTTTCCGCTCTCTCTACGCGACCATGGTGAACATCACCTCCCTTAGCGAGCCTTCTCGTCCAACTTGCCGTCGTCTCTAGGCGGGAGACGGCGAAGCCACCTCCCACTCCAAGGCGGGCAGGTATGGCCAGGCCGACGATCAGACGGTTGGCATGCCTACGGCGCCCGTGGCGCCCAAATCCGGCCAGGCTGGTGGGCAAACAGCCGGCACGCTCTGCATGATGTATGGGGGCTCTTCTGGTGTCTCATCCTGGTGAGCCGTCAAGACCCCACGCCAAGTTGTGGCAGCAGCTGCTCCAACCCCTGGGTCGGCGCCACATCGCAAGTGCATGGAGATGCCGATCAGCTTCGACGCCTCCGACTGCCCAAAGAACATGGCGGGTGCCAGGCAGCTGCCACTCCTCGTCGCCCCTACCATCTCTAACATGAAGCTCTACCACGTGCTGATCGATGGCAGGGCGTCCCTTCGCGTTATCAGCCTCGCAGCTTTCAGAAAGCTGCAAAACCCTATGTATCAGCTTACCCCCTCGAGACCACTCTCGAGGGTAGGCCGGGACCCAATCTTCTCATGCGGTAGCATCTCCTCCTGGTGACGTTTGAGAAGCCTGAGAACTACCGCAAGGAAACCGTTGTCTTTGACATTGCGTAGGTCAGCCTCCCCTTCAACGCCATAATCAGCAGGCCGGCCCCATACCGGTTCATGGCAGTAGCCCACTACAGCTACCCGGTCCTGAAGATGCCAACCCCAAGTGGCGTCCTCAAGATCCTGGGAGACCGTGTTGTGGCTGACTCAGCGCTGGAGAAGCTCCAAGTGCTGGCAGCTGCGCAGGAGGCTGCTTCCGGTCACGCAGAAGCTAGCCGGCCGCCTCCAAGCATGCGTCAGCGAGGTACTACATCTGCACCCCGTGTGCAGCACTCAGACGGCGAGGATGTACCAGTCAATGTCATCCAATTCGGCCCTGATGCCGCCAAGACCACCTGAATCGCCGGGAGTCTAGGTAACAAATAGGAATACGCGCTCATCACTTCCTCCAGGAAAATGTCGACGTGTTTGTGTGTCTACCGTCAGAAATGCCCGAGGTCCCCAGGAAGGTGATTGAGCACCAACTGAAGATCCACCCCGATACTAGGTCGGTCCAACAAAAGCCTCGGAAACAATCCATCGAGCGGCAAGACTTCATCCGTGAAGAAATCATGAAGTTGCTCGATGTTGGCTTCATCCGAGAGGTCCACCATCCTCGATGGTTGGCCAACCCTGTTGTTGTCCCCATGGTTGGCGGTAAGCTTCGGATGTGCATCGACTACACCATCCTCAATAAGGCATGTCCAAAGCATTCATTTCCACTCCCCCGTATACACCAAGTAGTGGATTATACATCCGGTTGTGATCTACTGTGTTTCCTAGACGCATATTCTAGTTTCCACCAAATACCTATGTCTAGGGAAGATGAAGAGCATACAACCTTCATCACAGTAGATGGTCTATACTGCTATATGTCCATGCCTTATGGTCTTAAGAATACCCTTCCCACTTTTGTACGTGCAATGCATAAAACATTTGGGAATCTCATTCGTGACCTAGTAGAGGTGTATGTCGATGATATCGTAGTAAAGGTTAAGTCGCAAGCATCTCTGCTCGACAACCTAGCCCTAGTCTTCGACAAACCGCGTTCGACACACACGAAGTTGAACCCAAACAAGTGTGTATTTGGGGTCTCTGCTGGAAAGCTACTCGGTTTGTTGGTCTCACACCGAGGGATCAAAGCTAACCCAGAGAAGATTAAGGCGATAGAACTGATGTGGCCCCCTGCCCGCATCAAGGACGTGCAGAAGCTTACCGGATGTACAGCTATGCTCAGCTAGTTTATCTCCATATTGGCTGAGCAGGCTCTTCAGTTCTTCAAGCTTCTACGCAAATCCGGTCTATTCATATGGACCGAGGAGGCGGATAAAGCATTCTAGGAGCTGAAGAAGTTCCTCACAACGCTACCGATCATGGTGACCCCGGAACAAGGCAAGCCTCTACTCCTCTACATCGCTGCTACAACTGAGATCGTGAGCATGGTTCTAGTTGCGGAGCGGCCAGCGCTCCATAGACCTCAAGTCCCAAATGAGGCTCTTGCTGCCGTTGGTCTAGAGTCCCAGGACTCAGACTTCACAAGAGACCGAAGGGACGGGGAAATAGTCAGGTCCCCACCAGTCGGACCTGATGATCAATGCATATTCGGGTCCGAGCTCCCGAAATGCAGTCCCAGACCCAGAGGCCTGGGGGCCCCGAGTCCCAAACCTCCCTCAGAAGATCTAGTTAGGTCTTAGCCAGCTAGACCTAGCCACCAGTGCATGGGTCCGAGCTCCCAGAGAACAGAGTGCAGTTCCAGACCTGGAGGCCGAGGGCCCTCGAGTCCCGGACTCCTACAAGAGGATGCATCGGACCCCTCTGGGAGGGTTTGAACCATCCAGCATCCGGTATTCTTCATTAGCGAGGTCCTCCACAATGCCAAGACAATATATCTCGAGGTGAACAAGTTTCTCTATGCAGTCCTCGTTGCATCAAAGAAGTTGCGCCACTACTTCCAAGCTCACAAGATATCAGTGGTCATCTCGTATCCACTGAGGACCGTCCGCCACATCCCCAACGCAACCGAAAGCATAGCCAAATGGGTCGCGGAACTGGCGGAGTTCAAGCTGGACTTCTTACCGTGCCATGCGGTGAAGAGCCAGGTGTTAGCTGACTTCGTAGCGGAGTGGACGCCACCACCATGCCACACAGGGGGCCAAGACATCAGTGGACCAGAGCTCCAGTCTTCATTGGGCCTCGCTGAACTCTCTTCTTCGACGGCTCCTCGCGTACGGAAGGAGCCGGAGCGGGGGTTCTACTCCTTACACCAACCGGCGAGCAGTTCAAGTACATGGTGCGACTTGACTTCAAGGCGACCAACAACATGGCGGAGTATGAAGCTCTCATCTTCGGGTTAAAGATCGCGCTGACCCTCGGCGTCCAGTAGTTGTTGGTCAAGGGTGATTCTTAGCTAATCATAAAGCAAGTCAAGGGAGAGTGCTGCTGCAATGACCCACAGCTTACAGCCTATCTCCTCCAAGTACATAAATTGGAGAAGGACTTCTTATCCTTGGATTTGTGCCATGTCCTCCAAGCCAAAAACACAATAGCCGACGACCTGTCAACGAAGGCTTCCACTTTGGCTCTGGTGCCTTAGGGGGTCTTTGAAAGGAAGTTGTTGCGATCTACCGCCTGGTCGGCAGAACTAGGCGAAGGGAGCAAGACCAGTCCTTGAAGCTAGCGGTCCCGGCGGCCCTACTTAGCCTGGTTCAATACCCTAAGATTGTCACACTACCTCCCCTGCGCTACAACTGAGTACTTGGGGGCCTGAAGGAACACGCCTACGGACAAGAAAAGTAACCGTACCCCAGACATTGCCTTCTTTGCTTTTCGTGCTTTCTTTCCATACTGCTCCGACGGTGTGGCCAGTCACTTTTTTCTGTGCTCACCCATAGTAGGAGTTGTGCTATACTTTTGAAGGCGAGTCTTCTTGAGGTACATGTGGCGTACTCGGGATCATTTGGTGTCTCATTGCCTAGGGGCTCTATGGTGCCGAATGGTCCCTCCACTAAAAGGCTTACGCTAACGGGAGGTCCAGGGTGTGTAGCCCGCTTTGCATGGTTCTGTACCCCAAGTGTGCACACCCTGCCTCTCCAGCGCTAAAGCTCAGTACCAGGAAACCGGACGGCTCATACCCTGGGCAAGGCTTTAACCATAGCCTGAACGACCCACATCGAATTACCCAAGCCCCATAGCTCAGCTGAGGACCGTAAGCCACGGCAAAATTAACAATAGGAAAGGGCGGCCAGAGAGCACGACTACTCCCTTTCTTCTACCATGTCTGCAGGTCCGAACAAGTCATTAATGTCCCGGAACTCCTAGGTGGACCGGTGCTAACGTCCTGCCTCCTCCGGTCTATTTGGTAGGTGCGCCCCAACTCAAGGGCCACACTTACCACGGGGCCATCACGGTGGACCATGCGGGCAGGACGTCGGACCGCTGCAGCACCAAGCAGAAGACTCGAGACTCCGGCTACGACAAGCTAAAGATACTAGCCAAGGTTCCCCCGGGTCCTTGCGCTTCCAAGGACCCGAGAGGTCGTGTTAGCCACACTATCGGAGCGCTCTAGGTCCATACGCTACTAAGGACCCGGAGGAACAAGCTCGAGACATCGGCAAAGAGCTATCTACATCGGCTAAGTCATTCCGGACCTTTGCGTTGCCAAGGGTCCAAAGTCTACACCAACAACACAAGAGTTGAAGCAAAAAAGTCTTTATTAATGGCAGAGCTCTGGCATACATAGGAGGCTTCTAGCGCAAGAGGAAGACGAAGATTGCAAAAGGTAGAAGGGAACCATCCTTCTCTGGAAGGCTTCCTTTTCTACGTCCGCAAACACTGGCAAGGCAACAGGCGCGACGTTTGGGTTTCCACCACGTCGCGGGCTACTCGCCTCCCCCAATGATGTGTAGGACCCAGGTCCACCCGTCAAACACTAGGGGCCAGGCGGGTAACTTCTCGAGAACGTCCGGCGGTTCCCGAGAAAAGCAGCACGGTGGAACTGTAGTGATTGACCCATGGGCTGCCGCAGTAAATACCCAGGGGCAAACCCTCGAGCACATTGCCTTGACCCACCATTCAAGAGCATACACGCGTCCACTTCTCCGACGACGCGCTGCCACTTCAACTGACGAGTACGCCCACTACGCCAAGGACGTGCAGCCTTTTCGTCTCCCATGTACAACCACACATCCACTATGCTGAAAACTCGTCGCCACCTCGGTTTCCAAAATGCAGGCTCAAAACCACTAGGCGGGAAAGATGGAGGCCCCACCTGCGGAGGGAGCACGAGGAGTTGGTGGACGCCAGGGACAGAGTGGTCGACGCCACGTGCAATGGGTGGCCGCCGAGGCCGGAGTGGCCACTGTGCGAGTAGAAAGTGGTCGTCTAGGTCGGAGCGGCCATCGGCGCTAGTAGCGTCAATGGGAGAAGGCGCCGCCTACCAGTGGATACTGAGTTATGCAGACTATTATGGGTCAAATGGAGGTGGCTTGGCACCGAGAGAAGGCGGCAGTCGCTCTAGGTGTGCGGTCAGGGGCACAACTAGGTGTGAGGCCAACCTCCACCCTACAAAATGGCAACATCTAGTCCAATTCAGTTAGAAAATAAAATTTTGATCAGATTATACAGTTTGATTTAAAAAATAGGGTTATGTCGGGTAGGATTCTATACTTTTTTCAAGTAAGGTCATTTTATCAAACTCAATGGATAGGATATATATATATATATATATATATATATATATATATATATATCATTAGAGTCAAGTAATTCACATTCACCTCCTACATAATGGAGACGTCGTAATTTGATCAAAAAGTAAAAAAAAACTTTTACCCTCAATTTCCTCTCTCCCTGACGCCACCGCCCCTCTCCCTCTCCCACACACGCTTGCCACCGCCATGTCATCGATGTCACCCTAGCACCACTAGGCCTCTCCTCCTAGCCAACCAGGCGAAGGACGGCCATAACACCTAGTATCCATAGGCCATTGTATGAACCTTGCCTCCACCACCACTTTCATGGCTCCCACCAATTCCTCTAGCTCCATAATCGATAATGTCCCCGACCTGTTGATGTTCGTCGAGTTCCACAAAGATATGACCACAGCAGCATGTTGAACCTGATGGCAGAGAGTCAGAGACTAGCAAGAAGCATGGAAAATATTCATCGAGCCTTCAAACGACCTCGTCACTCGGCTTCCCGCCAAGCTAGAGGTTGCCGCCTGCCGCAGCCCTCACAGCCAAGAAGGAGGCCACCAGCCACTATGCAGCCTTCCGGACTACTCAAGACACAATTGTCGCCATTTATGGCAACAAGGGTGCCAAGATTACCGACAACCTCACTATCAACCTCGCCAAAACCACTCACAGCGCCTTCCTTGACATGGTCACATTGAAGCCATCCCATCTAATGGCCTCGACAACGATCATCTAACGCCCTCACGCCCCAACAGGCTCATCGTTCCCTGCTACACCACAAGTTGTCTTTCTTCACCTACCAGAGCAAAGAGGACCCTCTCCCTTGGTTTAACCGTTGCAAGTGGTTTTTCATCGAAACCGGATTCTCTGTATCTGGTATGCACCAAGTGACCCATGCATCCCCGTTTGTATGCATGCCACATGGCCATATCTAATTTTAAACTGTCGGTTTCTGAATTTTCTCTATCTTTCAAACAAAAAATCCTAACACTAAACCTTAGAAATTAAATTCTAAACACTAAACCATAACTCCAAACACTAATGTACTAACCCCTAAATCCTAACTCTAAATCTTAACTCCTAATTTGAGATTTGTGATTCTGACACATGGTGAACATCGACACGAGGATGCACAGAGGATGGAATGCATACGAGAATTTATTTTCACTACAATAAACATAACAATTTATGACGGCCAGCTTAATTTACGACGGCTCTAGAGTTAGCCATCGTAAGTTAAATTAATTACAACGGCCAACTCTGGTCGTGATAAATAAAGAGTTGTTTACGACAGCTTCACCTAGGCCGTCGTAAATAACAAGTTATTTACGACGGCTAGGGCTTGGTCGTTATAGATAAGCTTATTTATGATGGTCGGACCATGTGCCGTCGTAAATAAGTCTTATATACCCCGCGGGCCTGGGTCGGCGCGGGCATTCACTCCTGCGTCGACCCGAGCCCCGCCGCCGCGTCCGAGTCGCCGCGTCCGAGTCGCGGCCCGCCGCTGCAGCCGCCTCCGAGCTCCCCTGCGCCTCCCCGGAGCTCCCGACGCCACCCCGCGTCGCCCCGGCCTCCCCCGTGCGTCGTGTCGCCTCTGATCAAGTAAATGGAGTTTTATGTCTAATTGTATGCAAATTGTTGGTATGAATTGAATTGAATTGAATCAAATTAGTATAAATTAAATTGAATCGAATTAGTATGAATTGAATTGAATCAAATTAGTATGAATTGAATTGAATTGAATTGAATCAAATTAGTATGAATTGAATTGAATTAAATTGAATTGAATTGAATTGTATGAAATGAATTGAGTTGAATCAAATTAGTAGGAATTGAGTTGAAGTGAATCATTAGTATGAATTGGATTGAATTGAATTGTTGAATTGAATTGAATTTAGTTGTTTTAGTTTATGTAAATTATTACTATTATTGTATAATTTCAATTCATTATTTAGTTCAATATTGTGTATAAAATTGAGTGTTTATGCTATGCTCTAATGGCGGTTAGGTATATATATACACCGTCGTGAGAGAATGTGAAAAAATGTTAATTACGACGGTTGTGGGCCGGGTTGTTATGCCGTGACGGCAACGGGAGCCGGAAGGCCACGAACCTCCAAAGCTTCAAGTACCCAAGGACGCGGAGAGACGCTCGACGAGAGCCGTCGGTCCGGGCTTGGCGCCCGACTGACCTCCATCCAATCAACGCCCGACCGCTCATCCGCCGTGACCCATCGCAAAAGGGTTTAAGGACCACCCAACAGCCCGTGTCCGGTGCCCGAACCCCCGAAAGGCCGGTGGGCTTTGACTTCGTCCTTCTCCCTTTATTCTTAAAATCTCGGACATGCCGAAGAATTAGATCGCATGGACATAGACCCGCGCGTTGACGGTCACCCCTATTCTCCCCCCCCCCCTCTCTCTCTTTCGTTCTTTACGACGGCCAGCTATACAAGCCGTCGTAAGTTAACCTCCTAATTAACTTATGACGGCCAAGGTAAGACCGTCGTAAGTTATCCTAACTAACTTACGACGGCCAGTACTGTGGTCGTTGTAAGTAAGGCGCCCAGCCCGCCACGTGGCGTGGCGATGGGCGACGGCCATTTACTTACGACGGTCGTTTCTAGCCATCGTAAGTTAGTTATTTACGACGGTGACCATCGTAAATAACATTATTTATGATCCAAAACTTGAAACGGCCTGAAACCGTCGTAAATAACGTAAAACCGTCGTAATTTACGACGGTTTCTGGCCGTCGTAAGTTCGCCGCTTTCCTGTAGTGTTTCTTCTTCTTGGGGCAGACGATCCTAGACAACAAACACGTGTGGTACGCCTTCTACCATATAACTGATGGTGCCCACTCCTCAACAAGGAGGGATTTATAGCCTACGACCAATACTTAGCTAAGGTAAACGCATATGGAAGCTAATTGTTTGGTCGACTAATAATGGTATAATAATTTGATAGTGAAGAACCTCGTTCTAGAGTTATCTGAAACGATGAAATTTGTGGTGTCCACACTGAGTAGCCATACAACGATCACGGACAAGAACAAGAAACTTGCTTAACAGGTGTGTACTAATTAATTAGAGGACTTACAGCTTTTGAATGCGACAGGCTTACGTGCAATTGTGAAGCCATATGCTCGCCTCACCCTCTAGTCCACTATCACCATGGCCATTGGCGCCATGATACCCACCGTACTGTTTGATGATTTGAGATTTTTTATCGATGCTAGACAACCCAGGTGCTACTCTATTTGAGAGGAGTAAGGGTTTCCTTTAGGATGGTTGATGACATTTATTAAACGCACTTTTAGTCGGCAGGGCGGAGTTTTGGGTCGTTTCCTTGCACAAATGTATTTAGCATCATACACAACAGCGCAACAACCACTTTACGAGGCTGATTGTTTTGACAAAGCAGAAGCTCCCCTGAAACAGCAACAGAGATCCGTTGCAGAAATAGCACAGTACATTGTAGCTAGTAGAACCACTAGGCGTGGAACCGGGTATTATTGTGCAGAAATAGTACTACAGACTAAGCCATTCCTCAGCTCATATAAGCCAAATAAAGTCTTTATTCCTAAAAACTTTTAGTCGTCCACCTCCATATCCTGCTCTTGCCCTTCTTGGCAACCTTCAACTTCCATGTTCATGTCACCCTTGCGGTACTTCTGATTGTAGCGCAGTACTACAAGTGATATAAAGGCTGCACAGAGAAGAAGATACTCCACATTAAATAATTTTGATATACGAGCAAACCATGCATGGATCGCTGAATTTCCCTTTAGTTCAGGACATGAAAGAAAACAGAAGAGCTGCAAAACTGTCCCAAACGTCACACAGACCAGACACCAAATACCTCACAGTATGAACCACAGCATGCTAAAATAGATTTTTTACTGCACAAGTTGTATGAATTAGATTAGGAAAAGATGATTAGATCATTAACAGCCTGTCAAGAAGGTACATATATAGGGGGACAGCTTAAGGGCTAAGCAACCCTAATACAAAGGACTAAAATGCCCCTGCCCCCTAATCAGGTACAGTCCAACACCCCCCCGCAGTCCCAACATCTAGCTACGGCAGATGTTGAGACTGGACCGAAACTCGGTGAACACCGTCGAAGGTAGTCCCTTGGTGAAGATATCGGCGAACTGCGACGACGTCGGAACGTGCAGGACTCGCACCTCCCCGAGAGCCACCCGCTCACGAACAAAGTGAAGGTCGATCTCTACGTGCTTCGTGCGCTGATGCTGTACCGGGTTGGTGGAGAGGTAGACGGCGCTGACGTTGTCGCAGTAGACCAACGTACTCCGGGCGAGTGGAGAGTGGAGCTCCTGAAGTAGCTGCTGAAGCCAGGAGGACTCGGCCACGCCGTTGGCCACGGCTCGGTATTCCGCCTCGGCACTCGAGCGGGACACCACGTGCTGCCGCTTCGAGGACCAGGAGACGAGGTTGCCGCCTAGGAAGACGGCGTAGCCGGAGGTGGACCGACGGGTGTCCGGGCAGCCCGCCCAGTCAGCATCGGTGTAGACGACCAGCTCGGAGGAAGAGTCGCGCCGCAGAAGAAGGCCGTAGTCGTGAGTGCCACGCAGGTACCGAAGGATCCGCTTCACCGCCGTGAGATGTGGCTCCCGCGGATCATGCATGTGGAGACACACCTGCTGAACCGCGTAGGAGATGTCCGGCCTGGTGAAGGTGAGGTACTGCAGTGCACCTGCAAGACTCCTGTAAGTGGTGGGGTCGGCGACCGGGGCGCCGTCGGCCGAAGATACCTTTGCCTGGGTGTCCACGGGAGTGGAGCACGGCTTGCAATCAGCCATGCCCGCTCGCTCGAGGATATCCAGGCAGTACTGCCGCTGGTGGAGAAACAGAGCACCCGGGCGGTGCTCGACCGCAACGCCCAGGAAGTGGTGGAGCTGGCCGAGATCCTTCATCGCAAACTCGCGCTGCAGGGCGGAGATCGTGCGATGAAGAAGAGCCGAGCTGGACGCCGTGAGGACAATATCGTCCACGTACAGGAGGAGGTAGACAGTGTCACCCTCACGCCTGTAGATGAAGAGCGAAGTGTCCGACTTGGCCTCGACAAAGCCGAGCGAGGCCAGGAAGGAGGCGAATCGGCTGTACCAGGCCCGAGGCGCCTGCTTCAGCCCGTACAGGGACTTGTTCAGCCGGCAGACCATGTCTGGACGGGCTGAATCAACAAACCCTGTCGGCTGACTACAGTACACCGTCTCCGTCAACGTCCCGTGGAGAAAGGCGTTCTTGACATCCAGCTGGTGGACAGGCCAAGAACGCGACAGAGCCAGCGACAGAACGGTACGAACTGTCGCCGGCTTCACCACCGGGCTGAAAGTCTCGTCGTAGTCGACGCCGGGACGCTGCGTGAAACCGCGAAGCACCCACCGTGCCTTGTACCTCTCTAGAGACCCATCCGCCCTCCTCTTATGCGTGAACACCCACTTGCCCGTGACAACATTGCCACGACCAGGACGGGGAACGAGGTCCCAGGTCCGGTTGGCAAGTAGGGCCGCATACTCTTCTTCCATAGCCCGACGCCAATGAGGATCGGCGAGGGCGCTACGGACAGAAGAGGGGATAGGCGAGATGGGTGATGAGGCAGGCTCCGGGGGGTTCGAGGACGAGAGAACGACCCCGGAGAAGCGCTCCACAGGACGAAGAACGCCGGCGGCCCGTCGAGTCACCATAGGGTGAACGTGACGAGGGTCCCGGTGAAGCAGCGGAGGGTGATATACCAGATCCTCAGGGCGCGAAGAGGATGATCCACCATCCCGCGCTCGTCGCTGATAGACAAGAGCGGGGTCGGCGTACCGCGCTGCAGGAGCCACGCGTGGTGCAGTAGTCGAAGTCGGGGACGTCGAGGCCGCGCACGGCGCAACGGCTGATGTCGGGGACGCCGAGGCCGCGCTCGGCGCAGCAGGCGTCGGCAGGGATGCCGGATCTACTCTCGGCGCAGCAGGTGTCGTCCGGGCCGCGCGTGGCGCAGCAGGTGTCGTCGGGGCCGCGCGTGGCACAGCAGGTGTCGTCGGGGCCGCGCGTGGCGCAGCAGGTGTCGTCGGGGCCGCGCGTGGCGCAGCAGATGACGCCGGGGACACTGGTACCGCGCGTGGCGCAGCAGGTGTCGTCGGGGCCGCGCGTGGCGCAGCGGTCGACGCCGGGGACACTGGGGCCGCGCGTGGCGCAGCGGTCGACGCCGGGGACACTGGGGCCGCGCGTGGCGCAGCTGGCGGCGTCAGAGACGCCGGTGTCGCGCGTGGCGCAGCAGGTGGCGTCAGGGACGCCGGGGCCGCGCGTGGCGCAGCAGGTGGCGTCAGGGATGCCGAATCTGCGCGTGGCGCAGCAAGAGGGTAACCTGCAAGAGGTAAAGGACAAGGTCGTGGTACAGGAGCCGCCCCGGGGTCAGTGGAGAAGAGGGAATCCAACTCAGCGACGGAGTCAGAAGACGGGGTGGAAAAAGGAAAGGAAGACTCGTCGAAGACGACGTGTCGGGAGATCAAGATACGACGGGTGGTAGGGTCAAGGCACCGGTACCCCTTGTGGTCTGGGGAGTACCCAAGGAAAACACACCGAGTCGAGCGAGGCGCAAGCTTATGGGAAGCTGTGGCGGAGAGGTTTGGGTAGCAAGTGCACCCGAACACTCGAAGGTGGTCGTAGAGAGGAGGGGTGCCGAATAAAGCGAAGTGAGGGGTGGGAGCACTAATCGCCTTAGTAGGAAGGCGATTAATGAGATAGGTGGCGGTGTGAAGCGCCTCCGCCCAGTAACGAGCAGGGATAGAAGCCTGAAACATCAGAGAGCGCATAACATCGTTGGTAGTCCGAATCATGCGCTCAGCCTTGCCGTTCTGGGGGGAAGTGTACGGGCAAGACATGCGCAACTGAACGCCGCGAGAAAGCAGAAAGTCACGGAACGCAGAGTTGTCAAACTCGCGTCCGTTATCGCACTGGACCGCACGGATCGTGCGCTCAAACTGGGTAGACACCCAAGCGAAGAAGTGAGAAAGAGTGCCGAACGTATCAGACTTCTGTCGCAAGGGAAAAGTCCACGAATAGTGCGAAAAATCATCAACGACCACCAAGTAATACTTATATCCAGAAACACTGAGAACAGGTGAAGTCCAAAGATCACAATGAATCAAATCAAAGGTGCGCTCGACACGAGTGACAGAGTGCGGAAAGGGAAGTCGAACGTGGCGACCCAACTGACAAGCATGGCAAAGAGACTCATGAGTACCCCGAGTACACGGAATCGCTGAACTACCAGACAACTTCGACATAGCATCAACACCAGGGTGGCCAAGCCGACGATGCCAAATAGTCGAAGAAGCTGTCGTAGTCAGGGCAAGAGGCGGAGCGGAAGCAGGAAGACGCATCGTATACAGGGGACCCGTGCTATCACAACGAAAGAGAACGCGTCGAGTAGTGAGATCCTTCACAGTTACACCATAAGGATCAAACTCAAGGGAAACATGGTTGTCAGTAGTAAAACGACGAACGGAAAGAAGGTGCTGAATGATGTTAGGAGCAACAAGAACATCACGTAGCTGAAACGAATCCGGCGAACCCAAATCACCTACTGAGGTGACTGGAAGAGTCGTCCCATTCCCAACAACGATAGATGAAGGATCAGAGGGACGGGAAGGGCGGGTAGAAGAGAGGATACCGACGTCAGGGGTGGTGTGGTACGAGGCACCGGAGTCCACCACCCAGTCGGGGCCAGACGGCGTGAGACCTCGTAGGTAGACCGACGGTGTAGAACGGGTCGCGACATGCCCCGGCGGTGGCGGCGCCGGGAAGGAAGGCAACGCATAAGGTGGCGTCGGCTGCCAGGTCAGAGTCGGTGATGACCGGATGTAGGCCGATGGTGACGGCCGAGGCGAGGAGACAACGGCCGAGGGAGGCAGCCCAGCCCAAGTGTCCGGCAGCGGCGTGGCCCAGACGGACGGCGGCATAGCTGGTGGGACAGCGGTGGCCCAGGGTGGCGCTGCGGGATGAACACCAACATCAGTCCTCCGGAAGTGGACGTCCTCGCTGCATTGGCCGCCGAGACGCGGGCGGCCCTGGTCAGCCGCATGGAGGCCGCGCTCGAGGCGGACAGGCCAGATCTGGCCACTGCAGAAGAGGTCGTCGGCGGAGGACATCGCGGAGGTCGAGGCAGCCAGCGCAGGTGGGGCTGCCCGGGGTGCTGGCAAGCCGCGGGCCAAAATCTCGCGGAGGGCGCAGCCGGGAGGGCGCGCGCGCGGCAGCTGGGAGGGTGCGCGCGCAGCGGCTGGGGGGGCGCAGCAGCCGGGAACTCGCGGCAGCCGGGCGGGCGCGGCGGCCGGGAGGCGGCGCGGCGGTCGGGAGGGCGCCGCCTGGAGGGCGCGCGCGCGCGACGGTCGGGCAGACGCGGCGGCCGGGCGGGCGCGGCGGCCGGGAGGCGGTGCAGCGGTCGGGGGATTCGCTGCCTGGAGGGCGCGTGGCCGGGAGGGCGCTGCCTGGAGGGCGCGGCGGCCGGGAGGGCGCTGCCTAGAGGGCGCGCGCGCGCGGTCAGGCGAGCGCGGCGGCCGGGAGGGTGCCGCCTGGAAGGCTCGCGCGCGCGACGGTCGGGCGGGCGCGGTGGCCGGGAGGGCGCTGCCTGGAGGGCGCGTGGCCGGGAGGGCGCTGCCTGGAGGGCGCGGCGGCCGGGAGGGCGCTGCCTGGAGGGCGCGGCGGCCGGGAGACGAGGGCAGCGCGGCGGCGGGCGAAGCGCAGCCGCCGGGAGAGAGAGAGGCAATCTGATACCAAATTAGATTAGGAAAAGGTGATTAGATCATTAACAGCCTGTCAAGAAGGTACATATATAGGGGGACAGCTTAAGGGCTAAGCAACCCTAATACAAAGGACTAAAATGCCCCTGCCCCCTAATCAGGTACAGTCCAACAGTATGTTTAGTAATCATAGGAATGGAGGCCATGGCCATTAGTTACGTTATGGGAATCATCATTTACTTTTTAGGAATAATTAGTCATACTGTCTTGGTGCTATTAAAGTGATATTATCTGAGCAAATGGTCTAATGTGACTGCAATTACTCAATAGAATGTTATCTTGGGCGTCAGTTTCATCATATTTGGTTTGTATAACTTCCAGTAACATGTTTCCAAATAAGTAGAACACCTTTGTTTCCATATTTCAATTTAGGTACCATGTTCAGACTGTTGTTATATATACATAACAACATGTTTAGTCCTTAGAAGAGATTATGAAATCGTTATTCAAACAGGCATATTATAAAAATCATAAATTGTGCATTAACCGGTTTATATCAATGTAGTAGCTTAAGTTAAGCAGACACTGGTTTTATGTGCAGTTAAAATCAATAATTGTACAGTAAAACTTTTAATCGTAAACAAACTAATAAATCTCATGTTTCATTGAAACTGCACACTTGATCACATTTATGGAAAATCTCAACTATGTCGCCATGTATAAATTAAAATACCTGCCATGAAGCGTGTCTTCACACTAAACATATTCCAGCACATTGTGACTGCTGTGGCTGCAACAAGTTTCTTACGAGGGCAAGACTTCCATGCTTCTAGGATCCGATCCCTCAAAATCTCGACTGGGGCAAAATAATAAAGAAATTAAACCTTACGTTCGATTGATTGCCACAGACAACAACGGTAGTGTCAACAGGGGAAAGTGAATCACACCTCTGTTATGAATTTGACTAGAATAGCAGCTGTATATCTTTGGGACAGTAAAACCTGTGAAAAATCCTGTTGTTTCCAGTCAAACAAAAGATGGTATTATTACATTACATTGACTGGCAGCAATGAAAAGAACAGCTACTTGTTCAGTGTGCATTTGACTGTACCTGCAGCCAGAAGCCTCCACACTGTAACCAGACTCCCATATTTAGCACCGAAAAGGAGAACAGGTAATACCTAACATTGGAGCAACCACAGATTTCTAAATTATTCAGGGAAACAATGTCTCCCAGTCTTGCCAAATATTGAACCAAACAGGAGTCTTACTTTGAGAGTCATCAAGGGTTCACCAGAGAAAATCACTTGTGTTGTAGATATCATGGAGTTTACAACAGGGAGCAGAGCCCGGGAAGCACGAAGCACGTCTTCTTCGGTCAGCTGGAAGCCCCTCCCCCTCTCAGCCTGTGGTCTGCTACACAATTGCAAGCTAATATTACTTTCTATAAAAAGTCATTCAGATGGAGAAACGAATTAAATCATTGTCAAGTCTTGCCTCTGAGGAAGTGAATCTTTGAAGAAGGCCAATCCCATGATCATGATACCTAGATGACAGAGAGCCGAGATGGGGCTGCAAACCGTCATCAGAATCTCAGTATGAGGTTAAAACAAAAGGCCATACACAAAATCAGGAACGTGGAGATAAAAGTTAGTGTCAGAGTTCACATGCCTGAAGGTCATCTCTCTTGAACAGGTGAGAGAGAAGAAGAACATGGATCCACACCCAAACCACAGCGCGGATTTTGCCACGTTCCTCCACATTACCAGCTCGACGCTCCTTTCCCAGAGACCTTCCCAGCCAGAGTGCTCCACGAAGCCAGTTACTGCGTCTTAAAACGGGGACAATTACAACGGGGGGGTTAGCCAATTTGAAATAAGCACTATTTGGGGGCAGTAGGACTAGGACATTCACAATAATGGTTATGGTTTCTTCAAGAGCAACGCTACAGAGGAATCGAAGGGGTCGAGGGATCGTCGACGTTCTTACCGCTAGCGGCATCTGAACGAGCCGGGACCAGAGCCAAGGTCGTGTCCTCCCCCATCTCGGCCGCCGCCTTGCCCGCCACCACGTGTACAGGTGCAGCCTTGGGCGCCGCCGCCCTGGTGGACCTCCTCCTGCGCGCCTTCCTGGCGGCGGCGGAGGCGGAGGCGTCCTCCTCCACCTCGACCTCCTTCTCCAGCCTCCGCCTCGCCCGCCGCGGGTTCCGCGGGGACGCCAACGCGGTCGCGGCGCGCTGCTCCCCGGCTCCGCGGCGCCTCCGCCTCGGCGGCGTCGGCGTCCCGGGTACCGCCTCCAGGCTGTCATCCAACCCCGCGGCCCGCGTCCTCGACCGGTGGCGGCGCGAGCCCGGGGGCGGAGGGGACAGCAGGAGCAGTTCCTGGAGCGAGCAGCCCCCGGGCACCCGCAGCGGGGACGGCAGGGGCGACCGGGGCCGCACCTTCGGCGGCGGCGTGACGGCACCTGCCGGGGACGGGGAACAACGGTACGGGGACGCGGGGAGCGCCGCGGCCGCCAGCGCCGGCGAGGAAGGGGCGTCCACCACGGCCACGACCTCCATGTGCTCGACGGTCTGCTTCGCTTTCGCTTGGCTCGGGCTCCTCTGCCTCGGCCGGCGTGGGCTTCGTTTGGGCCTGCTTGGAGTTCGACGTTGTAAAAAAGGAGACAGGAAAGCGAGGGCGGGGACTTCAAGGGCCCACGTATCAGTGGCGTTCGTGCGGAATTAGCCGTTGGGGATGAGACCGTTCGCGGCTGCTGCAGGGAGTTCCGTACTGACTTGTGGGACAGGGTGATAGCTTGGCCCAGGATGGCAGCCTGTTTGAATTCGAATCTTGTTGGAGGGCGCGGCGGGTAAGTTCGGTCTATTGTGTTCCCTGCGGAAGAGACCCGAACGCTGGTGATACTAATACGCAAGGCAAATCGGCCATGAAAATTAGCAGGCCATCTTTGTTTTTATTTTTTGATCGAAGAGGCCTCATCTTGACATAGACCATATGCCTATTATCAAATCGTTTCAAATCTCAACCTCGTAGCATAGTCAAAAGCTGATGCGGCATAGCCTTCCGCCCAGGAGAGGATTTGTCACACCCGGTTTCCCATAAGGAACACCGAGCGTATTCTCACATGTATGTCAGGATCAATTGATTCATATATGTACCGACAATAGTGAAATATCATTATATTACATGCCAAAGTCAACGGTAACATTATATTACATCATATGTCATAATAGAATAATAAAAGTGTTATCACACTAATATTTACAACCAGCGGAAGTCTAAATGATGGTCCTCCAATCCACAGGCGTTGCCCGGGGGTTACGCCAATCTAGAACAACTCCTCGGGATCGAAGTCCTCCTCATCAAAGTCTACATCTTCATTTGAACCTGAGCAGCATACGACATCCAACAAAAGCAAGTTTGAGTACCAAAGGTACTCAGCAAAGTGTAGGAAAGAATGTTATGGAGGCCAATAGCAAGGAAAGGCTAACATGGTTAAGCACTATGCGTTAATCCTAAGCCTTAGCTTTGATTAGCAACCTATCTTACTAAGTGATAATCCCACCATCATCATAATTAAGTCATTAATGTTAGGTTACACCACCCAACAACCTCTTTCAACTCACATCCATGTTTCTCTAATCATGGACAAGTCCAAGCCGCTCTTGATCGTGAGCACGGTTGTCATGACAGTTTGGTTCTCTGCAGAGATTGTACCACTTTACCCACAAGTAGTGATTTCATCCCCTGTTGCCAGGTGGACTAAGAAACTTCCCTGATATCCGTGGTTGCAAGCCACATTACACACTTCCTTTGGTGTGCGATCAGGAGATCACTACATGGCCTTTACAAAAGGTCTACCGGCAAGTACAGGCCCACTGAGGTTTCACCGTTGTAGTTCCTGGGAGTAACCTTCCCCTACAGAAGCCCCCTCTTGAGCCTTGCAGTTCCTAGGGCAGTCAAAAATGGACTCCCATTCCCCGCACCATCTAAACACTCATACTATACCGGCAAACTCCTAATTAATTGGCCAAGCTGCCCCATCTCAGTCTTGTGGTGGCACTGTAAATCCGGGTTAATTGTTCCATGAACCGGTCCTTAGAATCTAAGACAGGCACTAACTCATTCTCGAGTCTCGTGCACGAAGCACCAACCAAACAACCAGCCTGCCTAGATTCCCAACACCATGACACACTCTTGTGTCCTTTATATAATTCCACAAGACTATCCACATAATTTTTCATTCATTTTCTAAGTTCTAAGCGTGCTTGGCTAAGCACATAAAATGATAACCAACAATTATCAACTAAGTCCCTCCATGGTTCAACAAGGAATGATAAAGGAATATACTAGGGAAACAACCTAAATTAGGTTTCATGTTAATGACATCATGCAAATAATCTAACTATTTATCCTAGAATAGGAACAAAGTGGTCAAGGAACACTTGCCTTTGAATGAAGGGTGATGCACTTCAAACTCTTGCTCTTGAAGATTGGGGATTAGTTCTTGATTTGGTTCTATCCATGCATTTGCACCCACAAAACAGTGACAAACATGCCATAAGAATCATATCAATGCATTTCAATCACATAGGTTTGGTTACACACATGCAACTATTGATTTCATGTCATTTCATGTGGTTTGAATTGAAAATGAGTTTCAATTGGGCATCTATATCCTTCTATTTTTATCTTTGTTATAGTCAAACACTCATTTTCTAATCTTATAGTGATATTAATGATTTCTAGACTTTTATGTGTATATATGTAAATTTTCATAATTAATTAAATCCTATAAGTCATTTTAATCATTACTACAATTATTTTCAGAACCCATATTTCTATTTTCTACCTTTCAGAACCTATTTATGTATTTGGAACAGTTTCCAAAATTTTTCTTTGATATATACTATTTTTATCTATATTTTAGCATTTATTTTATACTTAAAAATGCTTTTTCAGCCATTTAAATAATTATTCTGGACTACAGAAACTTCAAATACATAAAATTATAAAAACAGAATAGTCTTATGCTATTTAATGAGTTTCCATAATTTTTCTGACATTTATATTGTTTTTATTTTAAATTTTCAGAATTAATTTGTCATTATATGATTAATTTCAGCCTTTGGGATTAATTATTTTTAGTTTAAAATTTAATATTCTGATCAGAACATTTAATCAGGACTTTTAATAATTTTCTAACATTTTTCAGAAGCTATTTAGTACTAATTTGATTAATTACATAACTAAGACAAACTTTTAAACTGATTTAGGCCAATTTTAATATTTTCAAACTTCCTAGGGTTCAAATTGAATTTACAGAACTATATTATCAATTTCTAAAATGTACAGGGGCTATTTGGTTATTTTAAACTGAATTTACAAATTTCTAATAAGCCTAGGGTTAATTCTGCAAATCACAGGGGCTATTTCCTAGTTATTTAAATCTCCAAGGGTCCCTCTGTGAAATTTTCAACGTATATAACTGTTTTGAATGTGGACCGTTGGATCTGAGATCAACGGCTCAGATTTAAATAACCGAACCGGTACGCACGTTCTAATCTGAACCGTTCACGCGAGATGGACGCTCCCGATTGCGCCACGTCGCCCTAACTGCTTCTCCCTCGCGTCCGGCGGCCGCGCGATCGCCGGCGAGCGGCGGCGGTGGCCGGAAGCTCTCGGTTTTTGCCGTTTCTACACCATTTCTTAATCTACTTGCACCAGAAGAGAGAGAAGAGTGTGGGGAACTCACCTAGGGGAGTTTTGGAGATCGAATTCGGCCGGGGAGGCGTGATCGACGGCGACCGAGAGAAAACTCCGGTGATCTTCGTCGGGATCGGTCTACAGGCGTCGACCTCGGTTGTTTTTCGTCGGGAATCACTCCTGGTGTCCTCGGGACGACGCAGGGGATCTCAGAAATGAGAATTCAAGTGTGTTTCCGAAGATTTGGAGAAAGTGTGGTTTTTCCGATCGGGAGGGAATGGGGCGGTTTTCTGCGGGGAAAATGACCGGGCTTGGGGTTGTTTTTATAGAGAGGGAGGAGGCGGCGGCGGGGAGAGGCGACGGTTGCCACAGAGGCGCGAAATTCGGCCATGTGCCACATATTTATCTCACATGCGATAACAACGGGAAGAGGGAGAGAGAGAAGGGCCAGCGGTTGCTCTGGGGGGAAGAAAAACTGACGTGTGGGCTCCTTTGGCAGCGAGAGAGAAGGGAGGGGGCGGTTTTGATCCGTTTGTGGAGAATTCGGGTGTTACAGGATCCCATGCGACGTGCGTGCTCGCTGTTACGACGCGTGTCTTCCGGCAAGCGTGGTCACCCTCTGGACTCGACGCGTGGCACCCCTACGTGGACTGGCGTCCATCACTGAGCCCACCTGCCTGCCCAGCCAGTGGCTAGGCGATGGGAGTGCTATTTTTCGTATAGATTCTAAAAAAATGTTCTACTATCTTGTGAAGTACTATAACTGAGGGAGTAATCAATTTGATGTTGGAGTTGGAGCAAACGAGGATGAACAGAACAGATATGTGTTCGGCAGAGAAGGCACATCAAACATGCAAAGATATGCTACACGCGCCTAGCAAATGTTTCATTTTCCCAACATGTAGTATTGTATTAGATTCAAGTGGAATCAATAATTACGTACGAATGTCAGCAGTTTCCACATTTTCCCGTCACATGTTGTACGCAAATATATAGCCTGAGCCAAGGAGGAACAGAACCCCCACAAACATGTGTTATATGGCGAACAATATCGACATATCGTATATAACATCGTAATTATTACCACCAACATCTCGGTGACACAACGCGAGTTGCAGATTCACCACGGAAGTGCAAGATCTCATCCACCCCTACCGCGCTTATGCCTCCAGTTTACCATGCCTCTGGCAGAATGCCTTCATCCTTTCAAGGGCATCCTCGAGACTCGTTGGATCAGTAGCAAAAGCGATGCGAATCCAGCCTTTCATTCCTAGCGCGCTTCCTGCAAGAATATTCATGTATGTCAAGGAAGAATAGGGAAGGAGGGTACAAGAAAATTATAATGATTCTCAGAATTATTCATCCTTTGTTAATTCTTCAGGTCTTCTCTTTCTATGTAAATTTTTAGCTGCCTACATACAGCATCCTTGCAAACTAGAGAGTGGTAAAGTTGCCACGTGTTCTCACTAGGTTTCTGTGGCTCAATAACAAAAGCGGCAGCGCTATAAATATGAAAACCTACAGAGGCAGTACAAATATATCTGCACACGGTTGGTGTTTGAGATCATAAGGTTAGTGATCAATTCTAGGGCACATTTTACTCATACAGTTATGCCTGTTGCAATTTAATAAGAAATACATTTGTAACTGAAGAAAGAGGAGCATGAAACTAGGTGTTTTTCCTTTGAGCAACAAAAGTACATGTATGGAGCAAATTGAGCGGAGCCCAGCTGGTTAGTTTCATCTTGGTGGAACCTATCCACCCAGGTCCAAGTCCCAGACTCAGCATCGAGTATTGCATTTATGGCATGTTTTTCCATCTCAATTGCACCATGTCCATTCCGTGTTCTTTTTCTTGCACGTTCTTGAATCTCAAGATCAGTCGGTCCATTCTTTTGGAGAGCCTCATAAAGTTAGGGTGTGTGCATGTGTTCAAATAGGTGATTACTCATATGTGTTTGTGATTGTCTATGTTTATACTGTGTTTGCAAAAGAAAAAAGTACACATATGGAAGTTCCATGTACCTGGCAACACAATCACAGAGTCCTCTTTTGCCAACCTGCAGCAGAAATCCTCGTCGTCATGGATGCTATCCAAGCAAGCAAGATCCAGTTTTACCTATAGAATTAACATCAGCATGAGATAATATTCTGATATGACTTAAGATAATATTAGTATTTTTATCTAAGGCGATGTTGTGAGAATTTTACATTTTTATCTACAGCATATTATTCATTGCATTTCTTTACCATGACAAACATCGATCCCTCTGGCTTGTGGGGGCATGTAATGCCCCTAGTCTCCGTTATTTTACTATAGCATATATTTGCACAGTTCCTCAAAAGATCAATTATTTTGTTGAAGTAATCCTCCTTGGTGTTGGCTATTATTTGTGGGACTGCACCCTGTAAGACATGGGGAGCCAGAGTGTTAGACATCAGTTGAAAACACAAGCTTCTTTGCCAGTAAATTAAATTTTGTTTCAAAAATGTGTAAGCACAGTTGCGTCCAACTGTCCAAATAAAGACATGTACATAAATAAAGGGCATACCCAGTGCTGAAAGCTCTCACACGTTGTGGGGTCTGGGAAGGGAATTTCTAGACAGCCTTCCCCTTGCTTATTTTGCAAGGAGGCTGATTCGAACCCAGGACCTCCAGGACACAAGTGGAGAGACTCTACCACTGCGCCAAGCCTGCCCTTCGAAAGACATGTACATAAATACCTGAATAAATGTTGCAGGATCATTTGTGATATTAATATAGTTCTCAAGTGCTTGGTGGACCTGTCACAGAAAGTGCAGTTATGAAAAATATAATACTCTGACAAAACTAAATAATTTGGTAAATATAAATCGAGCAGGTAATGATAGACAAAAATCAGCCAGTGACATCTAAATCAGAGATTTTAGTACATAGTGATAATTCGTTTGCAGTTTTATGATTCCAGTTTCTAAAGTTTTATTATTAACAATAGAAAAATGAATACAACACCATAAACATCAACAACATAGATGTTTTGTGCATCTGTGAGCACCATACTACTTATAGTTATTAATGAAGTCATTGTATCCAGAAAATACCCAAACATGCTTGGGATAAAGGCTTGGTTGTTGTTGTTGTTGTTGTTGTTGTTGTTGTTGTATTGTATCCAGAAAACAAACATTAACAGCTGTACTGTGCACTTCTGTTGCAAATTTAAGTGATGCCAGGAATATTACTTCAGTGCTTCTTACTTTTAACCACTTCTGCGAAAGAGTCTACACATCCTTCGCATTTCTTATTTTTGGATTACCATGAGGACAAAGAAAGAAAAAAGAATCAATGAAGTCATCAAGTATTTTCTCAGCAGAATATAACATATCAATCTAGACAAGTCGCAGAAGCTGTTATATAATCGCTCACCCCTACTCAGGATATGCAGCAGCTCAACCAGCAAATCGGTGTATGGATACCAATCTACTAATTGATACTCCACTAAGGAATGCAAACACTGAACAAAATATGCATCCACGGCTCACCTTGGCTTCCTTTAACACACCCTTCGGATCGCACGTTGCTATCCAACCGAGTCGCCAGCCAGGCACAAGCCATCTTTTAGATATAGATCCCAAGGTGATCACCGGAACCTTCTCCCCAAAAACACCCATCGGTATAAAAGGTGTATTCCCAAATGTCAAATGGTCATATACCTCATCAGCAATTACTATTATGCCAAGTTTCCGCGCAGTCTCTGCAATCTGCTCATTTCAAGTGCTAGAAATTAGCATCGCTTAACAAATAGGAAATACATAATGCAAAGTGAAAATACTTGTCTATGAATGCATGCTTACTTTGGCCAACTGATCATATGAGTAAACACTCCCACAAGGGTTACCAGGATTTATTATAACCATCGCAACTGTATTCTCATCAGCAAGAGCCTCCACGGCCTCGAGGTCAACCTCCCAGCCTCGATCGGGGATAAGGTTGAAGTGTCGGGCCTCTAGACTGCTGAACGTGGTCCGTCCCTCATACAATGGAAAACCTGGTCTGGGAAGCAAGATGTTGGAGCCAGGCTGGGCGAGGACGGACATCATGACCTCAATTGCTTGGCAGCATCCAGCGGTGAGGTAAATATCATCCGCTGAAAGCTTGTAAGGAAGATCGCGGGATAGGTACTCTGCAATAGCACTGTCGTTTGAGGAGAAGGGTCATGTTACATTGGCAAATAGAGACATAAGAAAATGAAGGGTTTGTAGCATTTCTTTTTTTTAAGGTGGAACAGGCTTGAAACAGCTTGAGTTAGCAAATTGTGGGTGACAAGCACGCATGCAAATATTCCTCAACCAGTAGATTGTACTGTTATATTGAATAGCAATTTCAGTTGTGTTTTTTTTCTTTTGTGAGTGCCCTGCACCTGAAAGTTACCGGCTGCTTGTAACCTCTGCACAAAGTCAGTACTCTGTTGCACAGGTATTCTTTTTTTTAGAAAGTTCCGGTAGAACCGGCTTATAAGAAGCAAAGTCTACATTGATGTATAGCACCAGAGATACTAAACATTGAAAAAAAAAGGAAAACTATAATACAATTATGGATCGAGAAAGGTAAGATACTCCTGCTAACTTCCAGAGCTTTACCATGTCCCTAACCTCGCAGAAAATTTGATCCATTGTATTTTGCACAGGTATTTTTACTACTGACATAACGTTTTGCAACAATAGAGGTGATAGGGCTGCTCACCGGCGCGCGGGGAGGACGCCGACGGTGGGGGAGTATCCGTTGTACTCCCGGGAGAGGAGCGCGTCGACGATGGCTTCCTCGGCCTCTGGAGCGGTCCGGAAGCAGGCGGAGGCGGTGGGGTCGCCGCCGCCGAGCGCCAGCACGGGGCGCGGGCCGGAGGCGTCGACGAAGGAGAAGACCCGGTTGAGCACCGGGCGGATGCTCTGTTCCCCCGCGGCCGCAAGCGGCGTATCCGCGGGAAGTCGGGAGATGCGCCACCGCTCCGCGCCGGCGCTGCCGTTCTCCTCCATCTCTGCTCTCCTTGCTAAGCTTGGCTTAGCTTCCTGTTTTTTTGTGATGAGCAATCGGCGGTGGTGGTGATGTTAATCCTTTTTAAATACCAATGCTTGTGTTTAGACAACGACTTGGTAACAAAGGCCCTTCTTTTCTATAAAAGGAAAAGGAAAGGAAAAAGAAAACGACATCAGAGGTGTTTTGTTTAAAGACGTTAGTGTGGGAGCTAGATCAAGATTCGTAGAGCACAGCTCAGAGCACTCAGGATATTTTTAATCATTAGGTTGCTAATTTTCAGTTGCTTAAAGTTAGTATGTTTTAATTTACGTTCTGAGTGTCTATCTATAGTCAATATATAATCTTATAAAATAAAAATAATAGATAATAAATATACAAATTTAAAATAGATGTGACAACTCATGTCGTAGATTAAAAAATGTTAATTCCAAATAATTTAAAATTAGCATTGCCATATTTATACTATATGCATGGATTCGCCCCAAACCAAAAATCGGGCACTCCAATTGTCTAATGTTCATAATATAATTTAGCTCCTGACCATTCTTCGCCAGAAAATAGTTTGTAAAACCTCGACTCATAGCAACTAAGCATTAACTAGAAGTTTCTCACCTAGCACAAGTATCAATAACTTCTAACCATTCAGGCATTCAGCTCATGTATTCATTTTTATAGGAGATTTTGTTTCTTCAATAGTTCTGGAACTGTAACTAACTTATTTCTGAGTGTTGATCAGATAACCAACAGTAGTTAGAAATCTTCAATACAATATGATGTGAGATCTTGATCAGGTCCATCGTGTCTTGCACTTTGACTTGTCCACATGTAAACTAGTATTCCGACCCCTTTGTTCACTGAAATATGAGACTTTGTATTGAAGGACACTGATGCTGCATTTTGTTATATCCGTTTTTCACCAAAAGTCAAAGGGGATGTAGCAGATTAAATATTATTGGAGGAAATACCCCAAGACTCGCTATGAACAATATTTTCATCATAAATATTTTAAATATTTAAAGTAATTTATCTGTATATACATTTTTTGGTCAAAGTAAAATATTAAAGACCGTGTTGATGTCCAGATATAAGTTTTTTTGGATTGGAGTGCGTAATTATTTTGATTATCACTCTAGCCCAAAGTTCGACAGTTGGCACTCCAAATTGATTATCACTTTGCCTAACATGTGGGAGACCCCCTAGTAGCTATGGTGACTATCCCCCAAATTGATTTAGCATAATGACAATCAAATAGAATGTGTATAATTGTTTTATTGCAATTGCAGAATTAACATATTTGACTAACACTTCAATTTGTTTGACCAAATTGTTCTTTGTAAGAATCACTCCCATTGGAGGGACCAAATAAAAATCTTAATTTTAGAGGGATTTTTTATTTTTAGATCAGTTCACAAGAGAAAGGTATGAAGGGCAGGCCTGGCGCAGTGGTAGAGTCTCTCCACTTGTGTCCTGGAGGTCCTGGGTTCGAATCAGCCTCCTTGCAAAATAAACAAGGTGAAGGCTGCCTAGAAATTCCCTTCCCCAGACACCACAACGTGTGAGAGCTTTCAGCACTGGGTATGCCCTTTTTTTTCACAAGAGAAAGGTATGTTTTGATTCATCATGTGAAGGTACATTGATCGGATGGTGAATCGTTCATTCTTATACAATCCCCAGAAAACATATCTCTCATCTGATAAACCTTATTTTGATGATGACTTCGGTTTCATAAGTGATAAGAATGAATGAGAAACTAGTTTAAATTATTACTTAGAATGGACCAAGGCAGGGAATACCACCTTCTTCCTCCGAAGGGACTAGGACTTCCTTTGGATCAGTGATTGCCAACCCGAGCCGCCAGCACGGGCCTGCAACCCGAGTTTTTTTTCCTTTACGAAACCTGAAAAGTTGTTCGACCGAACGTGAGACTTCTCTCAACCCGAATCTTTTTTACAGATTGAACTAAAAACTTTTGACATAGAACTGCTCTGCTGCATCTTGAAATCTTTTTTTACTTGATTTTCTAGTTTAGTTGAATAAAGACACTTTTCTTAATAAGCATCTCCATGCCTCCAGATGTCGTCAACCTGTTTGCTTCCTTGAAGTCACGCACGAGCATGTAATGTTGTCCCTCTGTCTAAACTATCCCCTCTGTACTGAAATAAATAACGTTTAGAATAGTTAATTAGTTTAAATTAAACTAGATTTCTTATTCTAAACATCATTTATTTTGAAATGGAAGAAATACTAGCGAGACCATCTGCCTTGCTCTAGCCTGATTTGTAGTAGCCCTGCGGTGGTAGAAATCAAGGCATCAATTTTACCCTGTGCTGTAAGCAAATTAAATTGTATACACCACAGACCACACGGTGATACAATACATTGGATTCGTGCTTTGCCATTCTCACATTGAAATTGAAAATAACCCAAAGTGGAAGGCACTGCGTACAGCTCACGTCACAACCAAAAAAGGGATATTAGATTAAGTGGATACAATTACAACAAAAATAATTACAAAAAGTTTGGGCCTTTTACTGTGCACACTACAGTTGGTACATCAGACATCTATTCATCTCTAAGCACCCATCTTGCGTCCCCAAATAAGAATACACACCTCCTCGAACAGAAAAGCCCAACATCTGATGCCGCAGCAATCCTCTCCCAAGCTGGTGGCAACGGGCAACCAACTCTGACCAGAAAGAAGTCCACCGTACGTATGCCAGCAATAAGACAAATATACACCACACGAACCACGGAGCTGCAGTCCGGCTCTGAAAGCTTCAGGCGGGGTCAAAATATTACATATTGTACATGTGAAGCCTAATGGTCCATTAACGCTGCATCAGTTTCTGACAGTGGTGCTGCAGAACAGGTAACTTATTTTGTCAGTTTGAAACCTTTTGCCGTGAATAGAAATAGAATGGGCTACCATAAGCATTATTCAACTTTGTAAATTGAGAAAAGACTGTTAAAATTAAGATTGACCTAAAGCCTTACAAAAGTGCATGTGTGCAGTAGGGTAACAGTATGCATAATTAATCCCTAGACACAATCCATGAGTTTTTCAGATTTACCTAGCAAGTCCTCATCAGTATCAGGAAACAACGAAGACTCCAGCAACAGCGGAGAGAATACTTGATCAAGAGCATCGTCAGTGATAAATGACTGATGTCCATTCACTTCGTTTAACAGAACTGGACTTGTGCTTAATGGACTGCTAGTACTGTAGTAATGGTCACTCGTACTCGTAGGGAACTTCATCTGAGGCGATGATGTGCCTAATCTTTGTTTTCGTCGATTGTTCACTGCGTCCACCTCCTTCACTGAAGCACCTGCTGACAATGGAATGAAGAAGTGCTCTGAACCATCATCGCTATTTTTATCTTGTGGCCTCTCTGTGTTCCTCAATGGTTTTGACAGAGCAGCTTCACGAACAGAACGTCTAATATCATGGGCAAGATAGCCATCATTTTCTGCACGTCATTGAACCAGAAAGAAACAGAAACACTATTAACCAGATACACTTCTATTTTCTCAGTGGAAGAAAAACAGTGAACATAAAGATGAAGTTGATAACTACGATGAAGAATAAAGAACAAAAAAATACCATGTGTCGAACCATTTAATTTATCTTTGGTCAAGGGGACGGCAAGAGTTTTCTCTTCTGACGTGACTTCCTGGCTAGGTTGACGTGCTAGTGCATTCCGTTTTTGTGCCTGTGTTCCTTTTCCAGTAGAACTTGGAGTCAGACTAAATAATGGTGGTAGCTTTAAAGCAGGACTGCCCACAGGCTTGTCCAGGTGTGTAGAAGATAGCATCGAAGTCATCTCTGAAACGTCACTGCTACTTTCCTGCTTAGACATGCTTAGTCAGAAAGCTGTATAATAAATATGCATGCTTAATACAGCACATAATTTTTGTTATATGAGATTTCATGATATAGCAATCTGATACTGATTCATACATAAAGGTACTGTGCAGTAACTTCCTATAAGAAAACTTGTCCATCTCTCTTATATGTGTCCATACCCTTATTCAAGAGGTTGGATAAAATATGCAGAAATCATCATAAAAAATACTAATTAGTTGTCAACTTTGCATTCTTACTTCTAGTCTTGCGAGCCCTGTGTTTTGTACAGACAGCGGCAGTCTGGAGTGTAGTTGATCCATTGGATTACTTGATACACTGCTTACTTCCTCGGAGAGTTCTGCAATGGACTGTTGCATTGCCGGAATAGCTTCCTTAAGTTGATTAATTAGGCCCTACACAAAGAAAACATTAGCCAAAGACTAATCATCAGATACTACTAGAAATATTCAATGGTAAATCCAGAAACCTGGCGGTTACAGAGAAACTGCAAGGGTTTTATACCCAGGTTATGATTTATCAATATATAAACCAGCTTAGCTCAAATCAAACTTTGTTACCTGTATACTGACTAAATGCTGACGATGTTCAGCCAATGTTGCCGTTAAGGAATCAGCATGGGTGCTGGTTTCACCATCAGATGTGTTCCGCAGTAATTCTGGCCCCTCACCATCATTTGCTTTGGCCTATCAAATTAGTAAACAGCTGTCAGTCAACACGGATCAATGAAACTATAACGCATAAATGTACCGGAACAGTATTAATATCTGATGTGTACAGAATGCTATAGTTCTTTTTTGCATCAACGGTATATGTTAGGTAAAGTAGGTGCAGCAATATTTTCTTGATAGTGTGATATGACCCAGCCTGAGACTTGCACATCCCTTGTTAGAGGTAATCTTGTTTTTTAAATATTAGAGATAGATATAGAGTTATCTGCTGCATATTAGATAAGAATAAAAAAGTTCCAGAGATAGAGATGAAGTTATATGCTGCAGATTTATATACTGATTAGAGAATCTTTTAGAGATAAAATTTGGTTGTAAGTTGGGCTATAAATAGCCAACAACCGCCTAAAACAAATGACCCCTACTAGTTTAATCTCTCGACAATATTTCTAACATTTGGTATCAGAGCTTTAGTTTTAGGATACAATCCTTGCTGCCCCTGGAAGAACATGCTCCTGAAGGCGGCCAATCCAACGCAGATCGGGGACGCAGCACGGCACCTCGCTGATCTATGGCGCGCAGCTTGACAGCACCCTGGGGCAGGACCAGCGGCGAGGTTGGGCGCAAGTGCTCAAGGCGGATCAAGATTGGGACGGATGAGGCTGATAGAGATAGGGGGCAGAGCTCGGCACACCGAGGTCGTCTTGATCTAGAACGCGTGCACCTGAATGAGCGGGTGCAGCCGCTGTCAGATTGTCGGGCCTCATCGCCGGGGCTTCTTCGTTGGGATCTGCTGTCAGGTCGCCAGGCCTCGCAAGCACGGCGGGTGGAGCACGTGCGTATAGAGCTACGCCACGAGAGGCTTCCTCGGGTGTACAGTGCGCCGAGGCGGGCACGGCAAGCTGGGGCATGCTCCTGTGGCGTGCGCAGAGAGCATGAGCAGCGAGTATTGAGGATCAGGGCAAGGCGAGTCACAGCTAGGTGAGGTTGCACCTCCGAGGGGCCTATGCTACGAGAGGTCGTCAAAGTGTGTGGACGTGCTGCAAACCAGGCTTGTGAAGGACAACCACGATTCCGGGCGGCCAGTAGCCTGTTTAGCGTAGAGGAGGTGCGGCGGAGTTGGATTGGCCAAAGGTATTCCGTTCGGTGCAACATGGGTTGTAATGAGCATCAGGTATGCTCGGGATGAAGATGTGCCCATCCCGAGTTTGAGTGTGGTGTGGAAAAGTTGTGTCACCATCCTAGGGATGAAGATGTGCCCATCCCAAAATTGACTGCAGGGAGAAAAGTTATGTTGCCATTCTGGGATGAAGTGTCCATACCGAAATTAAGTGCAGGGTGAAAAAGTTGCGTCGCCATCAAGAAACGATGATGTGTCCATCCCAAAAATTGAATGCAGGGTAGAATAGATGTGTTATCATCCTAGGGCGAAATAGGTGTGTCGTCATCATAAATTAGTACGAGTGTGTGGGACGATGAAGGAGTGTTCACCATCCTAAGTAAGGTGTGTTCCAAGATTAGGATTAAGGAGGTGATTGTTAGAGTTAACCTTGTTTTTGAAATATTTGAGATAGATATAGAGCTATCTGCTGTAGATTAGATAAAAATAAAAGAGCTATAGAAATAGAGAAAGAGTTATATCATGGCATTTTATGTAGTATCTATTGTGAGATGGACAATACTTGTTATCCAACCAGCGCGACTAGCATTGCTACAATTGTAACAAGTCCAGAACATATGCTCAGCATAGCTTGTTCATGTTGCTGTAGTTCTGGTATCTGCCATGGACTATGATTTATGCAGACAGATCAACTTGTGACATGACACACAATGCTTCCACAAGAGTGTTGTAAAGAGTAAATCAGTGTTATCCTAAACGGGTCTAAACGGGTTTAAATGGTGAACAGACACGCATTGTGTAGTTTAGGGGATAAACGGTCCCCTAAACGGATGTTTAAACGGGCTAAACAGAACGGACTTAATTCGGGTTTAAACCTGTTTCGACCCGTTTACCCGAAGTGAAGACAGTAGGGTTATTAAACTCTGGCCCGGAGCTGAGCTGCTCAGAAGTCCTGTCGCCGCACGAGTTTCTGGATCTGAGCGGTCTCAAGGTACGGCGCTCACTCACCCCCAGCCGGTGGCGCCTGCCCCCCCCCCCCCGCCCCCGCTGCCTGGCACCTGTCGCCCCCGCTGTCCGCGCCGGCTGCCAGAGCGTCGTTGCCTCCCCCCCCCCCCCCCCCCCGCAGCGAGCGAGCGCTGTCCGCATCGGCGCACTCAGCTTCATTGTTAGTTTTTGGTTAATTGATTTGGGATTTGCAGGCTGCAGTATTGTATTATGTGAATCTTGTCCTGTTTGATTATAATTTTCTCTCATATTATACATTTATACTTGTACTATGTAGAATGTCATCTGCTGCATCGAATCCATCCTCTGCCAATGTGAGCAAGCAACCTCCCCTTAAGAGAAATTCTAATGATGCAGGTGCAGAGTTGAAAATGAGGCTAAGGACATCAAATAAGTCAAAAGTAATTTTCAAAAGGTCAGTAAAAAATATTTTACTTACTGCTACAGTACAAAACCGTTTAATCCATTTAAACACCGTTTGCACAGCCTAAACAGTAAACAGACCTCCACCGACTGTTTACCGTTTAGAATAACACTGGAGTAAATCCACTAAGTTTTAGGGAAAAAATAAGCTAATGTGTTGGAATGCAAGCTATAGCAAACTTTATACTTCATCATGCTCTGAAACTATAACATAGAAATTGCATCATTAAGATAAGAAAAAGAAATTTATCAATTGCGATTCCACGGAGATATAGAGTTGCATACTAGTCCAAACATGCAACAGCGTTAGCATCCACCATCACCACCCAAAAAAAAACTCCAATACAACCAAATATCTTACCAAATGAAGAGACTGTTTATGAATACGCTGTAAAGCATGAGTCCATCGGCGAAGAATTTCAGCCACATCAACTGTTTGTTGAGCACGTCCATTCCTATCATCTAACCTCGAAATGGCTTCTCCCTTCCCTTGAAATAGAGGAGAAATGTGCTCCTGTTTGTCCAAAATTGGAGAAGTTTCACCGGCTCGAGCTGATAGTAACTCAGAATGTGGAACACTAGAACTCAGATCCATTGCTGCTAGCAACTGTGATCCAGATATCCGATACCTAAAAGAATACATATTATATTAGGGGGAAGAGCAGCAATGGTAACACTGAATTTAGAGTTCCATAGAAGTTAGAAAGTAGAATACACCTATGCTCACGATGTGATATAAGATCTTCAATTGGTCCAGAAGCTAGAACCTCATGTTGGTCTGCAAGAATGATATACCTATCAAAATCTGGAATAAAGATTATAACTGCAACCCCTAACGTTTTTATTTAAGAAATATTCTTTAATGATGACATAATACTGGAGTTTTACAATATCATATGCAACCACCTGAATAGGAGCCAACCTACCCACCCGGCCAACCCCCCCCCTCCTTTTCTGTGTTTTACTAACAAAGACCATAGTTCAAAAGGTGGAATGTTACTGGGTCCCTTAAATGTTCCGGTCATTTTGGCATCAGCACTTACCTTAATGTTATATTAGTCGACTTCAAAAAAAATGTTTACAACTAAACAACAACAACAACCAAGCCTTTATCCCAAATATGTTGGGGTCGGCTAGACATGAAACCCAATATCAATGAAGTAAAAGAGAGGAAGAGATATAAGAACAACAAAGAAAAAAAACAAGACTAGGATTCTAGCACATGAATTGCTACTTTCCATGCGGTCATATCATGAGTTAAGTCTCTGGATACATTCCAATCTCTCAAATCTCGTTTTACCGCCTCCTCCCAGGTCAACCTTGGTCGTCCTCTACCCCTCTTAATATTTTCTCTACCTCTTAAAACCCCACTGTTAACCGGTGCTTCTAGAGGTCTCCGCTGGATATGTCCAAACCACTTAAGTCGATGTTGGACTAAGTTCTCTTCAATCGATACCACCCCTACCCTATCACGAATCGCCTCATCCCTTATTTGGTATCTTCTCGTGTGCCCGCACATCCACCTAGCATGCGCATCTCTGCGACACTCATTTGTTAGACATGTTGCTGTTTAGTTGGCCAACATTCCATCCCATAGAGCATTGCGGGTCTGATCACCGTCCTATAGAACTTCCCTTTTAGCTTTTGTGGGACCTTCCTATCACATAGGATTCCAGAGGTTTGTCGTCATTTCATCCACCCTACCTTGATCCTGTGGCAAACATCCTCATCAATATCGCCATTGCTTTGTAACATTGATCCTAAGTATCGGAAAGAGTCCCTTCTAGGTACTATTTATCCTTGTAGACCAACATTTCCCTCTTCACGACCAACACCACTAAAGTCACACCTCATATACTCGGTCTTGGTCCTACTAAGTCTAAACCCCTTGGACTCTAAGGTTTGTCTCCATAACTCTAGTTTCTTATGAACACAGTCTCTAGTTTTATCTACCAGCACTACATCATCGGCAAAGAGCATGCACCAAGGGATATCCCCTTGTATATCCTTCGACACCTCATCCATCACCAAGAAAAAGATGTATTGGCTCAAAGTTGATCCTTGATGTAGTCCTACCGTGATAGGAAATGCATTAGTCTCACTATCACTTACGCGCACACTTGTCCTAACATTATTGTACATATTCTTGATAAGGGTAATGTACTTTGTTGGCACTTTATGTTTCTCTAGTGCCCACCACATGACTGACCTTGGTATCTTGTCGTACGCCTTCTCCAAGTCAATGAACACCATATGCAAGTCCTTCTTCTGCTCCCTATATCTCTCCATAAGCTGACGAATCAAGAAAATCGCCTCCATTGTAGACCTCCCAGGCATAAAACCAAACTGGTTTTTAGTGACATTGGTCACTTTCTTCAGGCGGTGTTCAGTCACTCTCTCCCAAAGATTCATAGTATGACTCATAAGCTTAATACCTCGATAATTAGTACAACTTTGAATATCTCCTTTATTTTTGAAGATAGGTACTAATATATTTTTCCCCCATTCTTCAGGCATCTTGTTTGACTGAAAAATGTGGTTGAATAGTTTTGTGAGTCATACTATTGCCACGTCCCCAATGCATCTCCACACCTCAATAGGGACATCATCAGGGCCGAGGGCCTTTCCTCTTTTCATCCTTTTTAAGGCCTCCTTAACCTCAAACTCTTGTATCCTCCGCACGAACCGCCTGTCGGAGTCATCAAAGGAGTCATCCAACTCAACCATGGTGCTCACATTCCCATCATTGAATAGCCCATTAAAGTAATCCCGCCATCTATTCTTAATCTCTTCATCCTTCACTAGAATGCGGTCAGTCTCATCTTTGATGCATTTAACTTGATTGAAATCCCTCATCTTTCTCTCGTGGATTTTTGCTATCTTGTATATGTCCTTTTCACCTTCTTTTATCTCTAGTCTCTCATATAACTTATCATAGGTTTGTCCTCTTGTCTTACTCACAGTCCGCCTTCCATTTTTCTTGGCCTCTTTGTACTTAAGCATGTTGCTTGCGCTTCTATCATTATGCCAACTCTTGTAACACTCCTCCTTAATGGCCTTTTGTACATCCTCATTCCACCACCAAGTATCTTTATCTTCAAGTTTCTTTCCTTTTGTCACACTGAACACCTCACTAGCTACCTTCCAAATGCAAGTTGCCATCTTCACCCACATACTATTTGCATCTCCATTTTCTGCCCAGGGTCCTTCTGTGATCACCCTATTTTTAAAGGATTCTTGTGATTCTCCTTTCAACTTCCACTACTTTGTTCTTGTGATTTTGACACCTTTGTCCCGCAAAGAACATATATGGAAGCAAAAGTCAACTACCACAAACTTATGTTGTGTCACAACACACTCCCCGGGGATCACCTTACAATCTAGACACTTCCGTCTATCCCTTCTACTAGTGAAGACAAAGTCAATCTGGCCAGAGTGTTGGGCACTACTAAAGGTCACTAGGTGAGATTGCCTCTTCCTAAAGAGGGTGTTAGCTACCAACAGATCATAGGCTACGGCAAAAGTTTAGGATGTCCTTACCCTCTTGATTTCTATCGCCGCATCCAAAGCCTCCATGTACTCCCTCAAATCCTAGGTTAGTTGCACCCACATGACCATTGAGATCTCCTCCTATGAGGAGTTTCTCGGTTATTGGTACACTACTAACCATATCCTCCAAGTCCTCCCAAAATTGCCTCTTAGCACTCATGTTGAGCCTAATTTGTGGGGCATACACTAATGACGTTCAAGACAATGTCCTCAATTACTATCTTGATTAAGATGATCCTATCCCCTCGTCTTCGAACATCCACTACTCCATCCTTCAGACTCTTATTTATTAGAACACCTATGCCATTCCTAGTCAATGTTGAGCCCAACTTACTACTAACCATATCCTCCAAGTCCTCCCAAAATTGCCTCTTAGCACTCATGTTGAGCCCAACTTGTGGGGCATAAACACTAATAAAGTTCAAGACAATGTCCCCAATTACTATCTTGATTAAGATGATCATATCCCCTCGTCTTCGAACATCCACTACTCCATCCTTAAGACTCTTATTGATTAGAGCACCTACGCAATTTCTAGTCCCAACCGATCCAGAATACCACCAAAGCTTGAAACCAGTATTCTCGACTTCTCTCGCCTTTTGACCCGCCCATCTAGTCTCTTGTACACAAAGGATATTTACTCGTCTCCTAATGGCAACATCTACTAACTCACGTAGCTTCCCCGTCAAGGATCATACATTCCAACTACCCACCCGAAATCTATGTTCCTCGGCTAGCTTTCTTACGCTTTGCACCCGTCGAGTAAGATGCAAAGACCATTGCTCACTTATCACTACATCCGGGCGATGATGTAGCGCGCCACTAAGGTGGTGGCGATCCGGCCCTTGCTCATTTAACACCATACCCGAGTTCCGATATGGCGCGCCACTAAGGCGGTGGCGACCCGACACTTGCCCATTTAACACCATACCCGGGTTCCGATATGGTGCGTCGAGGGTTACGCCCCAACGAATTTCTATTGAGATTCATTTCCATGAGAATGGCTAAGTGTAGTTGTTGGCTCGCCAAGCCTATCACAACCCCTCCTCCTTTATCCGGGCTTGTGACCGGCTATGTCATTACAACATTGAACAAGAGTAATACACATGAACAACTTCAGAGGCTATTTAATAAGGTCATTTGTCAGGCATGGATGATACAAGTCAGCAAGTGAGCTTACAAGATAAAGTACAATTTACAACAGATAGACCTATGTTTCATGTGTGTGGCATCAATATTGAGGGGTGTGATGAAGAATGTGAGCGCATGTCATAAAAAATACCTTATACATACACATACTGAGTCAATTACCACACTCATCTAAGCATGTGACTCGTTGAGCCAGACCATTCAGCAGCCTATGCTGATAATGATATTTCAGTTTGTGTACCTTGGCGAGCCAATATTGATTCCCACAGGCGAGTTGCCTTAGAAACCAAATGGGAATTCTGCCCAGGCGAGCTTGAGAGCCGTTCATCCCACAGTTCCCCTTCAAGTTTGGCTTTGTTCCTCATGTCTTGTAGCTTCTCTAGTTCTTGCTGTAAATAAGCCTGATAAAACCAAACAAAATAATGAGAAAGAATTCAGGATGCATGAAATCTAAACAAACTTTATAGAAAATAATATATACCTCTTCAGCACAAAGACTTCGGAACTCAGATGTCATTTCGTGGGCTAAATTTGACCAGGTTGTTTGCCTTTGAACAGCTATGTTTGCATTTTTCAGAAATTTGCGCCTCTCAAGAGCTATCCTTGCCTGTAACAAATACCGCTTTAATTCACAAGAAAAATACCAAACATAGGTGTGCTTGCTAGTTCAACAATGAAATATGAACTATTATACAAATAACATGAAGTGAACCCTTGGACCATAGGGAAGTTCCAATTAGAAACGACATAGATGGCAGATGTGTTCCTCGGGTCTGAATCAATTATGGTTGTAATGAACAGATCTATTGCACCCCATCAGTATGATAATAGCATATAAGCTATCTGATTCCTCGTGTTTATTCGGTTCGCATCGCATCCAAGATTCAAAACAAACTCATCATTTATGCTCACTATATGCACTATACATCTTCTGTGCAAAGAAATTTCACACCGAACCCTCATTCTAGGTCTCCTAAGCATCAAACTTTTGAATTGCATATGATTTCCTTACAGATAAAAGGCAAATCATCAGCATCAACAAAAAGTTAAATTGGTTAAAGGCATATTAACTGGCTGTAATATGTGAATAAGAAATTCTGCTTAGATTATACAAGAAAAAGTGACAAACTGTGCACAACATATGTTTGTTGTGTCCTGAGTTATAGGTGAAACATGTTCTATCTTCAGTTACTAACCATACAACAATTTTTTCAGAACTTAGCCTCATGTGGGGTGCCCAAAATATTAGCATAGCGGGAGTATACAAACTATGCTCACAGGACTAAAATGTTTCATATATAATATTTGTTATGAAATAAACCTCTGTTTTTGAGATCAGAGACTGATAGTGATAATCTACAAGAGGATCACCACATAATACAACATAAATAAACAGTTCAGAGATTCATGAATCAAGCATCCTTGCCTTGGTCACAGGTAGTAAGGCAGCAGCATGAAGATAAGATACGTCTGTTAATGCTGCAGGCAGTGGATTTGAGGCTACATCAGCTGCAAATGTTCTCCTGTGGACTTCCCTCAATGCATGTACTGAGAGTTGCCACAAAAGCTCAACAAATCTGCATAAATGATAAGACACCTGTTGGATTGCTTTTCTGAAAAGTAACAACAACAAAGCCTTTGTCTCAAGCACGTTGGAGGTAGGCTAGATATGAAACCAAACTGGGTTCTATATCCATAGGAATGGCTGGTTTTGATGCTGGCTCGCCAAGCCTAACACAACCCTCCTCCTTTACATGGGCTCGCCAAGCCTATACATTGGAAAGGCATAGGCAGAGTTCTTGATATTGTACATAATACCCTGGAGATCTGTGCATGCAGCAGAACATGGCAGAATCTGATGAGCGGGCTAAAAAGCTGTGCTATTCAGCATTAGCAAATGAACTTGGTTTAAGACCATGCCCAGTTTCCCATGCTTGACTGAAGTGATAAGATTTATGTGCGCTGTCAAGTTCCATTTGCAGATTCTAGGCCGCATTATCCACCAATGAAGCCCGCGGATTTTGTATAATTAACCAGACAAGTATCATATGAAATAACATTCAAGACTTATCGCTCCATGAATGGAAAAATACTTGTGAATTACCTAGTGGTCATAAAACCCTCTAGCAGTTTAACATGTTCCGAACATTGTGGCACCTTTTACAGGCTAAGAAAGATAGGCAGATGAAGCAAGGAGCATCAAATACCCCAGGCAGCTCCAGGTACCGTACTTTAGGTGAGAAGGGGACCTATTTGCTAGAGATACAAGCTACATACCCTAGAAATTAGCCATGTTCTATACATACAAAGCTGAGTAGTTCTAGAAGTTAAAGTACATTTGGAACTAAAGAGGGGTTTATCCTAAAATCAGCATGATCTAGCATCTAAAAGCAACCATGTACTTGGATAGAAGCAATCTCTCTTACAGTTAATATTAGCGAATTCTAAATTCTCACCTGTTTACACTACTCTAAGCAAGCGTCATTGCATTGTGCCACAAGCTCCACAACACTTCGAGTATTAACCCAAACGGCAAAACGAAATGCAATCAAGTGTACTACTGGTGCACTAACCTCGGCCCGCAGCACGTAGCAAGTGATGAGACCCTAGAGTTGCTCCGTGGCAGCGCGCCTTGCTGCTCTAGCTCGCTGATAATACCTTGGACGATCTAAGCAACCAGCCGACAGCAAAAGCCCAGCCAAGGTTAAAGCGATGAACCCAATTAACTAAAGAAAAAGGAAAGGAAGTGAAACAAAGTGCAGCGTCTCACCTTCCTGAACTCTCTGGACTGGGCGGAGTCGAAAATCGGCCAGACCTTGTCGAAGTCCTGCATTAAGGAGAATCATACCAAATCAAAAGTCAGGAAAACCCTAAATCTCCCCAGACGCCAGGGAAGGGAAGGGAAGCAAAAAACAGCGAAGAAGAATATGCGAAGGGGGATTGGGGGCGCGCCTTGGCGGACTGAGCGGGGCCGCGTAGAGAGGAGAGGAGGAAGTAGAGAAGCTGCTCCCCAAGGCGCGGGTTGGAGTGGCGGAAGAGACCGACGCGCGGGGCGGCGGGGGAGCCGAGGACCGCGGGATCGAGGCCGAGGAGGAGGCAGTTGGTGTACATGGCGCCCTCAAGCTCCGCCTCCCGCTCCTTCTCCCGATCCGTCGTCGCCATGGCCGGCGACGGCCGCGCTCCCTCTCTCTCTCTCTCTCTGCCCGGGCGTGTGGGTCTCGCCTCACGAGGAGGCGGGCGCCATTGGGGGGTGGATCTCGCGCAGCCGGAGCGGAGGTGGGAGGTAGACGAGGGAGACAAAAACAAACGCATACAAAAAAGCCGGCTCGAGTCGAAATGGCCAGGTGGGTGCTCCTTTTTTTCTGCGTTTTGGATTTGTTTGCCCGTGTCAGCGATTTTTGAAACGAATCAGCAGTTGGGTTTCTCTTGGATGAGGTTCAAATTTTTTGTAGGGCCCAGCCCAACCGAGAATTCCGATTCCCTGACAAAGTTCAGAAAGAAACGGTCCCTTCGAAATTATTAAAACCCTGTAAATAACCACGTTATCGACTTGAGTTGTTAAAAACGTTTTATATTAATGGTTTGTTTGAAACTATTAGAGGTAAAAGTTATTTGGCTAATAGATAATAATTAATTATTTGTCAGATAACTAATAGCTAGCTAATTATCACGCGATGTTGTTTGGACCTCTACCTAATAGGTGGTTGGTTAACTATTAGCTAAGTTAGCTAGGTTGGACTAGCACTAGCTAATGCCATAATAGTTTCTAAGGAGTGACTATGGTTGCATCGACACATGAGCCTTTAAAATCTTTTTAAATTTTAGGTTGTAAGGTCTAATGTTATCCTATGAATTTTCAAATTTTAGAACCACATAGGATTAATCTATTCCCTTTCCTAGTCTCACGTAATCTTTCAAACCAACATTTTATCTCATGTAATTGTCGTGATTATGTTTCCTAAAAAAACTCCATGCCTCACTACAATAGTTGTGTAAGCGATTTGGTTGGCTTTCCAATTTTCCATGATCTGCAATGAATAAAAAATTAAAGATAGTGCAGGTTACCAAAGTAAGAACTAGAGCAAAGAATTGTTAGCAACCATGGTAAACATGAGTTCTAGCAGCGCCAACCGAAATGGCTGTAGAAATATTGAGATGTTGCTTATTGGTTTATGACATCCTCATGTCCAGTTTAAAAACCCTTAGACTGCTCACACCTGGCACCTCTACCTGCGCGCGCGCCTGTAAATGCGGCGGGTGCGAGGAGGGCGGGCGCCATTTAGGGGCCTCGAAATCACAGGTCGCTACAACTGGCGTTGTAGCGCTTGGAAGAGAGGGAAGGAATGAAAGAGAAGAAGAAGAAAGGAAAGAAGAAAAAAGGAAGAGAAAGAAAAAGGGAAAAAAGAAAGGAAAAAAGAAGAAGTGAGGGAAAGGGAAAAAAGAAATGAAAAAAAAGAAGAGAGGGGAAAAAGGGAAAAAGAAAAAATAAGAAAAAAAGAGAGGAAAAGGAAGCAAAAAATAATTTTGGTGATTTGTATAAGTTGTAAATATAATATTAGTAACATAAAAGTAGTTATATGAAATAAATATAAATATGATGTATTTGTATTATCTAATATAAAATAGGTGATAATTGATATAGAGATTGTATTTAGAGGTGTACGAGTGCAGAGATATGAACTGTAAAGGTAGGAATCTTTTAGAGTTCACTGTAAAATGCTAAAAATACTTCTTTAGAGATCCGATATAGAAGTCCATGAATGCGAATAACCTTAGTATTTCTAACGCACTATTTAGATCTTACATTAGCGCCCCATTTGGGTTTTATTGTTTGCCCACTATCTGAAGTTTTAGTTTTACTTTTTTAGAAAAATAAGCAGGTGGGTCTTCCTTGCACAAAATAGTCAGACGCCGTTCAAATTTTGCAGGAGCCATCGAGACGAACACCCCCTAGCCAGTTGTGGGAATTGGGCCGGGCCAAATCCGGGCGGGTCAAAGCCCGGTTGGAAAGCACGTCATGGGGCCCGGTCCGGCACGAAAAGGATTCGGGTCGGGGCGGCCTGACATGATACTTCGGGTCGTGCCGGGCTTAGGAATCGGACACGACGGGCAGCACGGCACATCACGAAGTTCTGGGCCGTGCTCGGCCCGGCCCGAATTGGCCCGAGTTTTTGAAACCGGCCTGAAAAAGCCCATCGGCCTGATTGTTGCCCGAAAAATTTGGTTTGTGTTTTTTTGTGCATTTGCATAAAATTCTCAATAAATTTTATAAGCTATACTTACATACACAGTTTTTTTTTCTGTCACACTTCATATATTGTGATTTTTTCTATATTTTTCTTGTATTTTCTATATTTTTTGAAAAAAATTATGTCTCTACACAAAATTCGGGCCGACCTCGGGCTAGGCACGGCTTGAAGCAACGGGCCGTGCCTGGCTGGAGTTCTTGCATTTCAGACCGCGCGGCCCGACATGAATCGGCCCGCCGTGCTTTCAGGCGACGGGCCAAAACGGCCCAAAGCATGACCGGGTCGGACCGGGCCGGGCCGACCCGGCACGGCCCAATTCACACCACTACCCCCAGCTACCGATCTATCTACTGAACCACTGAGCGCAACTGTTCAAAGTGCATCCTAAATTGCAAGTCGTCCGTTCCACGATCAGACGGATCAAACGCATTTGTACCTCTCCCCTTCTCTTTCTCCCGCCGCTTCCCTTCCCCACCCTTCCCTTAAACCCTACTACCCTTTTCCGCCCGCCGCCGACATCAGCAAGCGGTAACGGCCGGCTCCTTCCTCTCCGGCTACCCACCCAAGTCCAGATCGTAGAAGCGATGGCCGGCGCCGGAAGCTTCCTCGCCGACTTCAACGACCCCTGGTTGAGGCCGCGGTTGCTCAAGGCGCTGGTTGCCGAGCGGCTGCCGCAGCCGGGCGGCGCGGAGCTCCCGCCGGCGGAGGTCGCCTCCGTCCTCGATGCGGTTCGGACGCACGGACTCCTCGCCGAAAGCCTACCGGTCCACCTGCCGGACCCCAAGCTCGCCGAGGCGTGGCGTGCCGCCGTCGACGCGTGGGTCGAACGCCTCGTCGCGCTCGTGGAGAGCGACTCGGTACGTTATCTTCTGGTTTATGTGCTTTCGAATTTGTTACTTTTATTCAGCTTGGGACGAATTCCGTTGCTTCCAGATCCCTCTGCTATTGACGTCCGTACTTTGCTTCAAAATTTGGGGCGATAGCTACCGCTATTTACAAGGATTTGAGATACCATGCAATAAACTTCTTAAGAACAACGTAATTCCCAAAAATGGTTCCAAAGGAAATGTTTCACGTATATAAAGCTTGGAAAGATATATTTTCGATTCATTGAAGTTCCAGAAAAAAATGTTGTGCACTGTTCGAGTTCATTAAGTTGCATGTTTTTCTGGCCATTGCCACAACTGGTGCCATCTTTTGAAAATCGAATCCTGGTACAGAACCATGCTCTGTTTTCTTACAAACGAAAATATGTATTGGACAGCTTTTCCTAATATGTTTGGATTTCCGATTCAAAATTCTTTAGGTGTACTTTCGTTGGTTGGGTACTTGCTTTCTTGGTATAACATTCCAAGAGTGCTGCGATGAGCGCTTTGCAGAATCACACTCCAGTTGGTTTGAGAAGATTCTGAGTAATTTGCAGGTAATGTCTATAGAACTTATGCGATTTGGTTTATATTTGTTATTGTATTTTAATGAGTTTATTCACCCCCTTTCATTCTTCTGACCATCCCATTAAAGACTTGTATGAAGAAGTATTTAGCATCATAAAAGTCATAATATTTGAATTTCAAGAGAATTATAGACAATGGAACCAACATTGGGTGGTATATAGTGTATAAAACATTCAGTTGTATTTTGCTAAATTACACATCCTTTGGTGAACTATCTTTTTCTTTGATGCTCACCATGAGACAGAGAGAACCACTGATATAGCAGATAGAGAACCACTGATATAGCAGATACGGAAGAATTATATTTAGCATTATACTGGTTGTTTGAATCACTTCACTAACAAGACCGAATACTATATCCACTTGTATTGAGAGTGACACTTCTGTGAGATGCCTTGCACTTCTTGTGCTAATATCATACATTCATACTCACTGTTTAGCGTATCCTAAAAGAAAACATGTCCAACAAATGAGCGTCGCAGAGATGTACATTCTATGGTGGATGTGCGGCCACACAAGAAACACCGAATTAGGAACGAGGTAATACAAAGTAGGGCAGTAGTGACACTGATTGAAGAGAAGTTAGTCAAACACCAACAAAGGTGGTTTGGCCATATCGAAAGGAGGCCTCCAGAAGCATCAATTGACAGTGGGACCTTAAAGGGGAGAGAAAATATTAGAAGAAGCAGAGGGCAACCAAGGTTGACATGAGAGGAGGCGGTAAAACGAGACTTGAGGGATTGGGACATATCTAGAGATTTGCTCTTGATAGGACTGCATGGAAATCAACAGATCATGTGCCGGAATCTTAGTTTACTTGTACTTTGTTTACTCTTCTCTCTGTCGCTTTCTTTTACTTTTATACATTTTTGTTGGGTTTCATATCTAGCGTACCCAACGTGCTTGGGACAAAGGCTTTGTTGTTGTTGTTCAGTGTATACTAGGCACACTTAATTCTTCATTAGTACCTTCTGAGAGTCGGGGCTTGTCAATTATTTGGTCCCGATCCTTATATCTTCTTGAAACTAGATGAAGCTTCAATCTATTAGAAACCTCATGTTTTTAGTATATCTCTCTGCCAGTCATTTATAAGCCTCTGCCAACAAGTCATGAACTATGGCAAATGATGTTGTGGCATTATGCCGTTCAGTATTGATCTGAAACTCGAATTGACTTCTACTACATTGTATATTGATGCAATTTTGTTTTTATGTTTTTACCATTTTATATTCTAGCTCTGCCTTTTTTGTATACACTAGTTATCTTTCATCTGAGCTAGTATTGATCTATGCATGTGGTGCTAGCGCCTAATCACTAACAAGCTAGGCGGAAGTGTTGTTTTTGAAACACTGAAATATTGATGAGGGTCTATGCAATCATTTTAGGATTTAATTTGAACTATGTTTTTCTCATGCCTGGAGAAATAATTTGTTTATTTGAATCTCATATAGATGCATCTCGTCACAGACTAGTATTATGCTGAATATCTGATATATGTTCTTTTCTTTTTAGCAGGGACCACCTAGCTTGCAACTTATTACTGCTATCTCTTGTACTTCCATGTCTGACCTGTTTGTGAGGTAGGGATTAATGTGCTTTTACTAACTTAAGATGCCATTTATTTAAATTGTTAGTATATTGTACCTTAATTCTTCATGTAGTCACTGTATGATAAAAGAGAATCAGTTATGTGGATAACTTTTATCTAACAAATGCTAGAGCAAAATGCTGTTTACAGTAATCGTTATTTTAAAGGAAAAAACAATCAATGATGCAGTATCAATGTTCTGGAGGCAGAGGCACATGCCTAAATTGCACTGCCTTGATTCTTTGAAATGTATATTTTATTTTGTCTATAAAAGAAATAAAGCTTTAGTTCTAATTGACATCAAAGGGCAATGAAGACTCAATTATTTCAGATTTTATCAAAGATCGTCTCCTGCTCTTCCCAGTCACCCCTTTTCCTTGTGGCATCATCAAAATTTATCTTATACAGCCAGTGTTTACCAGGCGCCGCCTACGCGTCCAGACGCTCCGGCTCGGACGCCATGGCCGGCCGCCTCGCCTGGCTGGGCACCGCCCGCTGAACAGGCCGACACCTCGTGCCATGGCCGCCACCGGGCCCTCGTGCCGCTGCCGTGCCCCCGCGCCGCTGCTGCAAGCCGCTCGCCGCGTCGCCGGCGGTGGAAGGAGAGTGAGATGAGGGAAAGAGAATGGTTAGGTTTAGGGTTGGGGAGTGGGTTTTTATAAGTCCTTGTTTTGAAAAGAGAACATCCGACAATCCGCTGCATCCGCCCCCACGGCCCTGACTCCCAATCCGCCCCCACGGCCCTGACTCCCAATCCGCCCCTGATGCTGTTGCCTCTCCGCGCCGATGCCGGCCTCCGCCCACTGCTGCCGCACGCCGCCTCTGCCCCTGCCTCTGCCCGCCGCCACAGCCTCCGCCTGCTGCTGCCGGCACCGCCTGGCCGGCCGCCTAGGCTTCCGGTCGCCGGTTTAAAACCCTGTATACGGCTGATGCTACTGCAATTTTCATGAGAACCTTATGTAGTTACTCTAATCAAAACAAAACCCTATTTTCTGTTTTCTCTTCCTAGATAACTATCTCTTAATGAAAGCAAACACAACAGATAACATATTTGGACTGAGTTTCAATTGAATTTTAACTTTTGTGGGGCGATTTAATTTGGCTTCTTTATAATTTTAAATAGGTCTTATCATAATATGTGAAGTAGTTAGATAGTGTGTAACTAATGAGTAATGACAGCTCCTCACTATCCTTCAATCATCAAAAAGGTTTTAAAGTGAAACATTCTCTAGGATGCATTCTTTCTTCACTCTTCAGTATGGTTGGAAACTTGGAAACAACAGTTCCCTTTTTCAATAAATATAGTCTATACTATATCGGTCACATAGCCTTAAAAGAATAGCTGATTGTTAGGTTGGTCGCTCCAGTACACCACAGTTATAATTACTTAACACTTAAAAATTATAAATTATTAACTGTAATTTATTCTGCATGTCTCTTTTGCTTACAAGAAAGCAACATAATTTGTTGTTTGGTCAGATTGGCAAAGTTTCTAAACTTAAAGAAAGAGGCATCATCCTTTGCTGGAAGGGTTGTTGAGCCGGTGCTGCAGCTTTTAAATGAAAATGCTCCAATTACTGTATGGTCAAATTTTTTCATTGAAATGCCTGTCTGTTTATGTTCAATTGTTAGTGTGGAATATATTTAAATTGTGTATAATTTTGTTTGCAGGACGAAGCAATTGATTTGCTGAGGATAGTTATTAAATTGTACCCATCACCTGTAAATCGACACTACAGTAAAGTATGCCCTATTTTAATGTATAATTCAATAGTTTATTCCCATTCATATATGAATGTATTGCTCATTCTCCAGGCATAAAGACAAATAAATAATATGAGAACACATAAAAACAAAAAATTATCCACTCAAGAAGTTTCATTCACACCCACTTCTAATGCCGATTAGCTGTATAAAAGTTTTTACTAGGAGAATTATATGTGATGCAAACTCCCGGAAATTCGATATTTTCCACTAGGTATACATGTGTAACTATACCTGTGAGTAGCAGTTTTATCAGCCTAACTGTTCGACTTTCCTGTTATTGCTTATTTACTTATACATCAGAAATTCCAGGTTGAATCTTACATTACAGCAATGCTTTTGAGTACAGAAGTCAATGAAAAATCATCTGAGGTGAGGATTGTAGACCTTGACACTTTATGTTATGTGAAATGAAAAAATGGTACACAGTAGCTTATGTGCTTCATTTCTCTTCTGTACCCCTTCTGTTCCTTGTAATGAAATTCCCTGGGTCCCCTGACTTCTGCTGTTCAAACAATCCAGAAACTCGCCAGAGCCTTAGCATCATTACCTTCTGTTCGAGTATCTGAGGACAGTTGGTCACTGATGATTCGTAAGATATTGATTGCGGTAAACAATCTTTTGGACGATGCTTTCATTGGGCTTGAAGAAGGTAACATATGACAGTTTCCTAATAATGTTAATTCTTATGTCAAGTGTACCATGTCAGGATGATTTTTAACCATATCACTGTCACAGAAAAGAAAGGTCATGAGATTATGATGTTACTAGTTCCACCTGGAACTGATCCTCCGCCAATATTGGGACACCAATTAAGGTCTGGAGGCAATGTTCATGCCATGAAGAAATTTCGTCAGTATACTGTTCCTACCATTTCAGCTCTTATCCATTGCTGCGATGTAATGCTTACTAGTTATTATCCAGTTCAGGTTTGGCCAAAAATACATTCCTGTATGTTATCTAGTGGTGCTCATAGCCCACTATAATGAAATGCAACTTTGTTCTAATGTCTGATTTTTTTCTTTCCAAAAGGTCAATGTTCCAGTGCGTGCTTTGATAGCTTTGATACGGAGAGTGCTGTTAGTTAATGGTTCATTGCATAAAAAGAAGTTCCCTTCAACAACTTCGTTGCATCAAGAGCTTATTTGTTTTGAGCTTCCATCACTGCATTCAACTTTCTTGGATTTGCTCATTGCAACTATTAAAGGAATGCGAAGGTAAGGAGCATCATTTCTTGTAAGACTTAGATCATCTACATTTTTTTATTTGGCTTATCAAAGCAGAAGTGTGGAAAATACCATGTATTGAAGCACTTGTAGTTGTAGATTTCAATTATCACTAACTTTGGAAAAAACACTGAGGCTTCTATTGAATTGTTCCTTCAATTTTGGATCAAATTAAGCTTCAATTGAAAAAGAATATCTAATTTGGCTATAATCTTGCAGCCATCTTTTACCACATGCTGCTAGTATTATACGGCTCATGACAGAATATTTCAAAGTAGCAAAGTTGCCTACTGTGAGGACCAAAGTTTATAGCATTGCACAATTGCTTCTGATCTCCTTGGGTGCTGGTAGGTGATTCCTTGTACATATCTTTACAGTTGTATGCTCTAGTGCATGTTTGGTAAATTCTTGACAATTAGTCAATTTTCAGTTGCATCTATTCTGAATAAATGACATATCTTTTATTAGGGACTTCTCTCCACTTGCTTGAGGCAGTTGTCAGCAATTCAGTTGCGGATCTGAATGATGGCAGTGAAAATGACATGACAATGATCAGTACCCATCCGTTGAAAGTGACCGCTAAATCAGCATCAAAAAGTTACTCCAAGAAGAGGAAACACAACCCACAAATGCAAAACTCAGTTTTCTCAGCTTCAGAGAAGGCAGCAATGAGCCCAAGAAAAAAGACAGGTCCTTCCACACCAATCGCGTCAAAGGAAATGACTCCTGAAAGTATAGCAGATGGTCGAATGATAACTCCACTCTCTATCAGAATAGCCTCACTAGAAACGTTGGAAATTCTTCTCAATGTGGTATTAAATTTAAATCTATCCTACTTTTCATCATCCTATTTGCAGCATTCTTTTTTTCGTGTTAGGTGCTTGAAATGAAAACTAAAATCATTTGAACACCTTTGGTGTGAAGCTCTTGACAAGGAACCACAATTGAATCTTATGACTAATAAGCCATTCTTTAAATGGAAATAATCAAAGATAAACTTGACCTGCAGGGGGTAAGACAGCTCCCGGGTACTTTTGTTAAGAAGAAGACCTTCTCACACAGGCCAAGAAAACCCCTGAACCCCTGTCCCACCCTTACACAGTGGCCCGTAGCCCATGTGAGAACGACCAACGACCTAGGCCGGTCCTTGGACCCGTGCTTTGGTGTGGGACAGGCGAGGGCATTTTTTAACCATAGCCTGAAATTCGCTCCCATGGGGAGTCGAACCCAGGATCTGAGGAGTGCTACTAAGAGTACTTAACCACTAGTCTAAGATCCCTTTCACAATGGAAATAATTAAATAGGAAAGTGAGTTTTAATTGAAAAACACAATGTATTATATTGTACGATATGATGTATGCTATCTAATATCTGAAAGAGGAAAGACAGAATACTCCTGGTGGCAGTGGATACTTAATGACCCATTAAGAATGTTGAGGTTCTATAGGGAAGTATAAAAGAAAAAGGCCCATGGGAACAAAGGAAAAAATAGGGGAACTCTAAAGGAATTTTTTTGTGAAACCCGTTGGAACTAATGATTGAGCCCCCCATAATTCCTATGAAATTCCTAACGATATCTTATTCCATTGGTGTTTTGGAAGATTTCTATCATGAGGTCCAACCTCATGGAACGTTTCCTTTGAGTCTGTTTCTCTCTATTTCCTCCTGTGTTTTTCATGTCCCGTTCGAAATTTTCCTACATTTTGTGGTCCTTCAGGTTTTGAATTAGCAGGCAACACTACATTCAGAATTATTCTTTTGTTAGATATGGTACTAATTATTCTTTTGTTATCTGGAGCAGGGGGGTTCATTTCGGACAGATAACTGGAGATCGGAAGTAGATCTTCTCCTAATTAATGTAGCTAGAAATGCTTTTGTGATAGGAGGGAGTTATGAGCAAAGAACATCCAAAGTTGGGGAGCCAAGCATATCAGACCTCCAACTTGCTTCATTGAAGGCGCTGCTGGCATCCTTTCTATCTTCTCCTCATGCCCGCCCTCCTTATTTAGCACAAGGAATGGGACTTTTCAGAAAAGGTAATTATCTTTTAACATGTTACCTAGTGATCTATAGATGCAATATTTGATTTTCTTATAATAAATATGTAATTACTGAAACAAAGACTTTGCTGCAATGGATATGCATTGAACGGAATATAAGCTGACAAGAATTGATCAAATATATCCAAGATATAGTTCCATTCTAAGAATTTTTTACTTACTGTTTGTTTCAGGGAAGCTAGACATAGGTACTAAGGTTGCAGAGTTTTGTTCGCATGCTTTGCTATCTCTGGATGTTCTTACACACCCTCGAGCTCTCCCTCTTGAAAGAGCTGCTCCTTTAGGCCCTGGGCTCAACTATGGAGGACCAGAAGCGACAGCTTTTGGTGCTGGGCAGTACAAGCTGTCTCCATCAAGAGATCTGCCTCAAGCGATGGAGGTTGAAGACGTGTATGACGATTGGTTGGCATCCAAGGATGATGAACCAATAGAGGCTCCATTGAATGGAGGTGCTGGTGGGATAAATACAGTAGCCACGGAGTCAAATCATGATAGACATCTCGCTCCCATAACAGAAGACCCAAAAAAGGACCCACCCAGTATCACAGATGCAGTTCAAGAAGTCCAAGCATCGAGCAAGAGCGATGCCAAAATGGTTGATGCAGCCACAGTTGAAACTACGCCAAATACGATGAATAATCCTTCAAGCTCTGATGCTGTTTCGACTCCAGTATACGCCTCAAATTCTGGTTCACAAAATCATGTTGTAGTCTCATTTCCTGAGCAGAAAAATCTGGCTCTCAATGCATCATCGAGCAAGCTGGCAACTTCAATTGAAATTTCAGCTGCTCCAGGTGTTGCTTCAAGCATCCATGAAGCACCAAGGGGCTCTTCAACCACTTTCAAGGAATTGTTTGGTTCGGAGTCTGGAGTGGAGTCAGATTCTGAAGACTCGATGCCAGAAATCCAGGACGGGGACCCTGACTCTGACTAGTTCGTTAGTGTTCGTGACCTTTTATGGCTTCTTGGGCCCACCATTTTTGAGTTAGATCCGTTACCTATCGGTCGAAATTTGTCATGTCAGTGAATTTTTATGTAGCGCTAATTCGTTGCTTTGAGCAAATTATGTGGGGGTACTTCGCCCCGATCAGTCTGTGTGTTGGGTATACTTAAATACTCTTCATTCGGAGTGGATTGAGGGGGATTGTAATAAAATATTAGTTTATTTTTACTCTATTCCACTTTAATCCACTCCTTTTATTATTAACCAACTCAATGTGACAACGTTGTTGAGCATGTTATAACACAGTTTTTGAAGCTACATGGCTGAGTACACCTAGGCAGCCTAGAAAAATGAACTAATAGTGTGAAGGGCTGGTCAAGCTAAATTTATATTTATTTTTGAACTAATATTTAATAAGCATTCGAAATAAATTATAAAACAGTGCGATTACCACCTCTAAGTACACCACGGTTCTGTTTGGTCTATTTGACCTCCGTGCAAACAGTTGCCAGTACTGAGAACGAAAAAGAAAATTCAAACAGAATCAGAAAGTAGAATGATGCATTACCGTTTTTTATGATACAAAGTAAAAATCTACTAGATTCTGAAAACGTAGAAATAACGGCGGAAGCAAATCACTCAGGACAAAATCATAGTTCACTTCAAATTCAGGATCGAGCTTCTATAGACAGTGATATATATTGCTCACTTCAGATTCAATTAAACAGCACAATGTCCACATGCCGATACGATACATATTGAGAACAAAACATTACGCAAGTATTGCCCTGTACGCAGGGAAACAAAATTGTACCAGTCGCAGGTAAATTCGGACTCCAGACAGTACATGTGTCCATACGTGCCATCTAACAACAGGGGAAACAACATAACACATATTTACAGTTTCACCAAAATTGTCAGTTTGAATTCGATCAACCAGAAGGACCTACAGTACATTAGACAGTACAATCAAGCTCGGCGCTTGCTAAGACGCCACGAGTTTGGCTCGTGGTATCTATCGTACAGAGGCTCGATCCTCTCCTGCCTCTTCCTTTTGCTCATCTTGGTAGGGTCCGCCCCCTTGTAAAACCTTGGAGCTAGCTCAATCAACCATTTTGGATCTATCACAGTCACCTCCCGCATGTACTCCTTCGTCGTCATCACAAGCTCGTGATAAATAACCCAGTCTGGCTGCCGCTGGAATAATGCACTGCTAGGGTGGATGTACACAGGTTGGTTTTCAACCAAAGTTCTGTATCCCTCCTGGGGGTCCTTCCTGGCAGCATGAAAAAAGAAGCCAGCAGTAATCGCTTTCCTTATTTTTGTGAAATTTCTCCCAGCAGAGACAATATCTAGTTTATATCTGCACATAAAACAGCAACATGGTTTAGCACATGGAAGAATATCATAAAAGAAGAGGGCGTCTTGACAATTAAGAACAGAAGTCAGCTGCCTGGAGGGGAAGAGAAATCAGCTGTTACAGACTGGCATATATAGGACCCGAAACAGATGATAGAAATCCATGACAGCGTCAGTACTACAGAAACCAGGAATTAATGACACTTCAGTGTATGAACACCATCCAGAGAATAAATCCTGCATGCTAAGCTGTTCATCTGTTGTGTTCCATTTTTAGTCACTACACTCACAAACTAGTTAAGCTCTGATCTTGCCCTATCATCAGCATCACATAACAGTCTGCATTAGGTTAACTAGATCGATTTTGTATGAAAAAAACATCTAAGTTATATGGAACACAAGCTCCATACTACTTGCAGTGTGCCCCTCTGTCCCAAGAACACATCTTTATTTGATTAAACTATATTAAATTCAAGAAGATCAACTGAAGCAATAAAAGAAAAACACTGACATAATAAAGAATTCCAAGCTTAGCATGCCATGGATAATAAAGTAAAATGGATTTAGTGAAAGCATCATAGCAGCTAAATAAAATAGACCGTAATGAGATGTGTCTGGAATAACAAAAAAAACGAGAATGTGCATAGCTACTGCAGAGGCTTCATAATTCTAGGCCAAGCAATTAAATTAAAACATAAATAATTACCTGTCCATGATAGTGAGAAGTTGCTTCCTCACATCCTGCGCTCTCCTTAATGATCTTGATTGAACAAAGTTTTCAAAACACCACGGCCCTGAAAAGTTCTTAGCCTTCCAAGCCTCATATACAGCTAGTAAAGTAAGATGGTCCCCCTCTGGCTGGAAAAATTTGGCCCTCTTTTGATCAGCTTGAGCCTGTTTTTCTCGTGGCCTGTAAAATATATTCCCGGTTTGAATCATTGCGATGATAGTCAGTATCTCATCACTGCATCCAAGGTCGACACTAGCTAGCAGCATCTTTGATAGTGGCGGATCCAGAGGGAATTCTGCCATTTTCCTCCCCAGTTTTGTTAGAAGGCCCTCCTCATCAAGAGCACCAAGACTGTACAATTGTTCCATGGCAGAAATCAGAGCCTGGGGTGCTGGAGGGTCCATAAAATCAAAAGATAATAGATCATTTATTCCCATTGCCTTCATATTAAGAACTGTAGACCCCAAGTTGATCCTCTGAATTTCAGGAATTGTCGTGGGAGACATCTCATTCCGGTAGGCACTTTCAGTGTATAAACGATAACACTTGCCAGGGCCGGTACGCCCAGCACGCCCTGCTCTTTGCTTTGCAGATGCTTGCGAGATTGGAGTGATGACCAATGAATCAAGACCTTGTTTCGAATTGTATACATTGATTTTGGCAAAACCAGGATCCACAACATAATATATGCCATCAATTGTCAAAGAAGCCTCAGCAATATTGGTGGCCACAACAACTTTCCTCTTACCAGGTGGGGCTGGGTCAAAGATCTTTGATTGCATTTCACTAGGAAGGGCACTATATACAGGCAAAATTATCAGCTCCGGAACGTCCTTGCCAAGCCCCTTCATCCTGTCATATAGACATTGGCAAGCATGATCAATTTCCTCTTGACCAGTCAAGAAAACAAGGATGTCACCTTCTGGTTCTGTTAAGTGAATCTGCAGCACCGTAATCAGTGCTGCGTCCAAGTAATCGCTTTCCGGTTGTTTAGTGTAAAGTATCTCCACTGGGAAAGTCCTTCCAGGAATCGTGAAGATGTTACAGTTAAAGAAATATCCTGAGAACTTCTCGGCATCAAGGGTGGCGGAAGTAACAATAAGCCTCATGTCAGATCTGCGCTTAATAAGCTGTTTCAGCAGACCAAAGAGCACATCTGTGTGGATGGTCCTTTCATGGGCTTCATCAAGCATGATAACCGAATATTGGGAAAGGTTCTCATCAACTAGAATCTCACGCAGAAGCATACCATCAGTCATGTATTTTATCACTGTGTCCGGCCCAGTACAGTCCTCAAAACGAATGGCATAGCCAACTTCCTCTCCCAGCCGACACCCAAATTCTTCTGCCACTCTCTTTGCAACAGACATTGCAGCAACCCTACGAGGCTGAGTGCAACCAATTTTACCCTTTGTGGTATACCCTGCCTCAGCCAAATACTGTGTCACCTGTGTAGTCTTACCGGAACCAGTCTCTCCAATAACAACCAAAACTTGATTGTCATGTACAGCCTGTATAAGTTCTTTCTTTAACTTGTATATAGGAAGAGACTGCCTCTGCTCTTGTATTGAAAGCTTCGATCTCTGCCCAAAAGTTAAGGCCTTTCCATAGGCCTCCTTTTTCCATTCTGGCATGTCATAAGCTGAAATGCCAACACCTCTCAGCTCCTGCGCGAGATGTCGCTCGCCCGTGTCTGGCATTGGGTCCTCCCATGGCCGATTCAAATCCTTGGGAATAGAATCCAGCATTGCTCTCTGCTCCTGTTCTCGAACCTCACGGCGTTCCTTAATAAGTGCAGACTGTAAGGCTGCTGCTCTACTCAATGAACCCTCAGGATTCTTGAAAATCTTAACAGGAGACATGTCAATTGAAAACCTGCTCTGTCCCTGCAAGAATGCTGGTTCATCCTCATTGAGCTCGATTTCAAGCTCCTCCTCAGCACCTTCATCCTCGTACATCATACCATCCCCATCCTCATCAAACATTGGGTAATCCCTCACATCCAGAACACCCGAAGCAATCAGCTGTTTTGCCTCCCATCTCTCTGGAGAGCTCATGCGCTTGAGCGGCCGCCGTGATGTAGGAACAGCCTCATCCTCATCTGTGATCATAATTCCTGACAAACCCAACTTCCTGCCGGATCCCCCGCCACCTCTGCTGCCACCAGATGGGTTCGCCCTTGGCACATCACCGCCACCACGATGTATTGGTAGGAGGTCCTTTCCAGTATCCTGATCAACATCCCGCATAGACAAACTCAACTTCTGCCCCTTCACCGAAACCACCTTCACAAAAACCTCCAGGTCTCGCTTCACCACCTCCTTCGCATTGGCCACCCGCTTGCTTGCCATCTGCGAGACATGCACAAGTCCCTCGCGGCCACCAGGTACACCCTCAAGCCTGACAAAGCATCCGGTGTCCATCACCCGGGTGACTCTCCCTCGGTACACCTGGTACAGCTCTGGTTCCCCACTGGGATTCACGGCAACCTCCCTTCCCCTTTGACCAACATCTCTGTCATCCTCTTCCTCAGCCTCATACCTCGTGCTCTTCCTCGGGTCCCTATCTCTATCCCTCTCCATGTCTCTGTCTCTTCCCTTGTCCCGGTCTCGATCCCGGTGATCTCGGCCTCGGTCCCAATCCCTGCCATACTCACGGCCACGATCTCGATCCCTGTTGCGGCCGTACTCACGGTCACGGTCTCCATCTCTATCCCGGTCGCCACGGTCGCGGTCACGGTCGTGGTCACGGCCGCCTCGGTCGTAGTCCCGGTGGTCCCGGCCTCGCCCGTCGCGGCGTCGGCCGCGGTCATCCCTGGCGGGGGCGGGGGCGGCCGCGGCCGCGTCGCGCTCGAGCTCGATGCGGAGGTTGCGGGCGTGGTCGGGGTCGTCGGGGCGGGAGAGGCCGGGGAACTTGGACTCGCCGGCGGCGCTATGGTTCTTCGCGCCGGAGGCGGCGGGAGTCGGCGGGAGGATGGCATGGATGATGGTAAGGAGCGTGCGCACGAAGTAGTCGGGGAAGTCGGCGCCCTTCTCCTTGAGCCGGGCGTCGAACTCGGCGACGGTGGTGGAGTCGCGGCCGAGCTCCGTGATGAACTCGGCCAGCACCTTGTCGCCGACGCCTATGTGGGTCTCCAGCTCGGAGCAAACCTTGGAGACGAGGGAGAGGTACTCGAGCTTACGGAGCCCGTCGTCGCCGGGCCCCGCCGCCGGCGCCATGGCGGGCTGCTGGAGGAGCTAGGGTTTGCGGGGTGCCGGTTCGTTACGAATTGGGTCCGGTTGGATTGGGCTCGCGGCGTTGGGGGCGCTGGGAAATTTGGATCGTGCCCGTCCAGGACGGCTGCGTGTTTTCAGTTGGATCTCGGAGAAAATGGCCGCGGGCAAAACCGAGTACTGGCGGTTAATACTCCAACCGACCGAGCATCTGCCAGAAAACTGATCGGAAAAAGTAAAGTCACTGTAGGATTAGGATGAAGAACTAAAGAGTTGTTTGCATGATTATATTATAATGATGATTACGTACCATATAGACTGGGTACCTTACGTAGTAGGCAAAACACAGTCTGGGCCCCGCCTCTCTGTTGAGACAGGCCCAGCGTAGCCACGTGCCCTTGGCACCATGGTCAGCCCTGAGGATGTCACGTGCGCTTGAGCTCCGGTGCTGACACATGCTCTGGCATTCGGTCCGAGTCTCCCCGCTGAGGTGAGCTCCGGAGCTGTCACGTGTCCTCTGGCTCACAGCCGCCTCCCCGCTGAGGACAACCACCGGAGCTGGCACGTGCCCTGGGCTCCGGCCCGAGCATCCCCGCTGAGGTGAGGTCCGGGGTTGCCACGTGTCCCCTGGCTCCGAGACACCTCCTTGCTGAGGACAGCTCTAGTGCTGACACGTGCCCTGGGCTCTGGTCCGCCCCCCTCCCCCGCTAGGGTGAGGTCCGGAGCTGCCACGTGTCCTCTGGCTCAGAGCCACCTCCCCGCTAAGGACAGCTCCGGCGCTGACACGTGCCCCGGGCTCCGGCCCGAGCCTCCCCGATGAGGTGAGGTCCGGAGCTACCACGTGTCCCCTAGCACCAAACCCGTCGACAAGAGCTCCAGGGCCACCACGTGCCCCACGATCCAGTCGTGGGTCGTGGGTCGACGAAGTAAAGAAGGAAGTGCTTCGCATTCAAGGCTCGCGCCTTCCCCAAAAGCATGGCGCACTACGCACGCCTTCGTCCTCTGGCCGTTCGCCATTACGGTGACAAGACAGGACGACAAGGCACGACAACAGCACAGTGCCGCCCAACGGCACGAAGCCGCCTAAGCAGGGCGAGAAGACACGGCGACAAGACGGCGTCTTTATCATCACCCGACACGTGGTCAGGGGCGCTCAACGCGCCGGGCGGAGGTACTTAACTCCTCCATCAACCAACTCTACTTAGAGGACGAATTCCTAGATCATGTATAGGGTACATATAGCATTGGGCCCACCTGTGGGGCCCAAGCCACATTATAATCACCCTGGCCTTGAACTATAAAAGGATCGGGGTGACAATCCAGCAAAGGGTTCGCACTCAGCATCCTCTCACGCACATACAAGCAAACAATACAGCAAGCACTCCCGTGGACGTAGGGTATTACGGTCCGGCGGCCCGGACCACGTAAGTCTTGGTGTTCATTCGCTCCCTCAAGCCCAGGTCACGTAGGGCGCCAAGCCTCCTCCGAAAAAAAAAACTTCACAGGCTGCTTCCGAGCGGGACGGAGGGAGTGTCGCAGCTCTCACACTCCGACAACGTCTCAGTTGTTTTTTCGATGATTATGCCCAATTTTAGAGTTGAACTTCATTAACATCTGCATCTCATAATGGAAAAAAAAAGATCAACGTTTACATAGGTATGGTAAAGAGTTTTGAATCACCGACCTTTTACAATTTATTTCAATATTTATTAAATGTTAGACTAAAAATAAGTATAAATTTGGTCTGGTCATAGTTAGATCCGACCCTCTCCTTATTAGTTATTTTTTAGCATTTATCATGCCTACGTTTAAATGAGTAAGGCTAGCAAGTAATGTGGCCGTAACGCAGCTACGAGTCTGCAAGCAATGGAACATAGAAATAAACTTAAATTCTCTTTGTTTGCTTGTTTAATCTGACGACACGCTCAAAGAAAGCTCTGAATTTGCACATGCAAGTTTTTTGTTAAACAATTTTCTTGTCCATGGGAATCATGAGGCGTCAAGAACAGGGTTGCAAGAGGGAGCATGCACTCTATTTTGTTCTATGATGACTATTTTGCTCTATGATGACAGAGAATTTTCTTTTAAAAAGCTACTCCCTCTGTTCCCTTTTAATTGACCTTGAGACACTACTGGAAATAGGTCAACATACGACGGCCAGTCGTCGTATATAACCTTACATACGACGGCCCGAAGAGGACGTCGTATATAAGTTTATATACGGTGGTACAACAGTCTTTTGTGACATGGCTGTCGAAATAGAATGATATACGACAGCCAGCCCTGGGCCGTCGTACGTTAGTCTAGCCGTCGTATATAGTCCTTATATACAGCCCGTCGGGCCCAACTTCCTCACACGCCGCCGCCTCGCCTCAACCCCGCGCCGCCGCCCGCTGTCCCCGTTGCGCCGCCTCCCTCCCCGCGTCGCCGCCCCGCGCCGCCGGGCTCCCCGAGCCGCTGCCGAGGTCGCCCTCGCCGACCGTCGCAAGTAATTTTTTTAGCTATACGCTAATTAGTTGGTAATTATGCTCATGTAGTTAGAATAGTAGTTCATAATTTTGCTAATTAGTTGTTGGTTGTGAATTACTTGTTATTATATATTCTTAGGTTTAGGTTAATAATGTTTAGGATTTATCGTTGTTATATTAATCATGCTTAATAATGCTTAATCATATTTATTGTTATGATGTTAATCATGCTTAATCATGTTACATAGTGCTTAGGTTTAGTTTAATAAAGTATGGTCGTATATTCTTATGTTAAAAAATTTGTTATGTTTAGAAGATGCATAGATTTGTTTATGTTAAAATCGGCACAACTCGATTAGGGCACGTCAATGCCCATTTAGTGTGTCGTGTTGTAAGCTGATCGACTAACCCTAAAGCCGTCGTAAGTTAACGGCAGGCCCCGGCGGGGCATAACCAAGGTTCACAAGTCGCCTAATCGACCCTAGTCGCCTAGGGACCCATAAGGTCGACTAGGACGATTAGTCGTTGATTTGGGTGACTAATCGATATCTAGTCGTCCTCTGTGTTCTCATGTCAATACCAAGTCGATACAGAGGGCAAGGAGCGCACAAGCGGCTAGAGGCGACGGACACAGGATCGGAGGCGGCCATACGGCGGCAGTGGGCTGCGGCGGGATGCCAGCTGCGGCTGGAGCCTGGACTCAGGCGGCGGCGCAGTGGGGACTCGCACGGCGGTGGTTGAGCAACCGGGACACGAACGGTGGCAGCTGAGCAATCGGGACTCGGACGGTTGCGACTGAGTGGGTGCTTGGGCATATTGGAGCCGAGTCAGGGTAGGCCAGGACATGGAAGTCCACTGGATCTAAACCGTCACATGATATCTGACGGTTCTGATTTCATATTGTGTTATATTAAAAAAGCCTCCATCCTAACCCTAACCCATTCCTCCATCCTAACCCTAAGTCACCAGTGACAGCGACAAACAAATGATGGTGGTGGCCAGGTGATGGTGGATGTTGCGGAGGCGTCGGCGGCCGGGGGACAGCGACTATAGGGGCATCTACGACTGCGGAGGCGATGGCGGTTGCAGGGGTGTTGGTGGCTGGTCGATGGCGGGAGTGGGGGCACCGGCGGTCGAGCGACAGCGGTCGGCAGCATCATTCAGTAAGTCGTCCGATCGCCCGAGCCTTCTAGTCGGACGACTAGGTTTATAGTTGCCCTGATCAGGTCGACTGACCTAATCGTGCTCACATGGGCGATAAGGACGACTAATCGCGACTAATCGTGATTAGTCGGACGACTTATGAACACTGGGCATAACTTAGGACGGCTGACCCACTTCTCTGTCTCTCTCTTAATCTTTCCTTCTCTCCCTCGTTCTTTCCTCTCTCTCTCTTTTAAATGACTCAAAAATGAAAGATTGACGTAAACCTTTACAATATGCGTCACCCGTTTCAAACCAGCCCGTCTCACATGTGTTACGCATGTGAGGCGTGTAGGTTCAGAATTGTCCCTTTTTGGACAACGTGGGAGTGACCGAGAGAGCGTGCTTATGAAGAGATGCGGGTTCTAGATTTGGACGTAGTTTCGACAGCGTAACCCTAATATTCTCTATCGCACCATTTTTGAGCGTGCAGTTGGAGAACAGTGGGGTTATGCTGCCGAAATTTCATCTGAATCTAGACCCGTGTCTTGTCATAATCACGTTCCTCTCGGTCACTCTTGGGTGGGTTTAGGACCTATCCTTTCAAATAGATGTAGGGACGTGACATAAATAAATTATAAAGTAACTATAATTTATTTTACTTAAAACTGCAGAGTCAAACATGAGTGAAGATCGTAGTTGGATGTATACCGGTTGGAACAAGACAACTGGTCACTCAGTTAAGTGGTATGCCGGGACAGACGACTTTATTGATAGTGTGTTTTCATTGTCTACGACCGATAAAGTTCGTTGTCCATGTGCGAAATGCCGGAATACTAAGTTTCTGGACAAAATGACATTTTTATTACAGTAGTGCAGAAACGGTTATATGTCATATTATGAGGTGTGGAGTTTCCACGGCGAGTCTACTCCTCGAGCCGTACATGTAGTGGAAGATGATGATGATGATTGCCCGGGTGTTGATAGAATTGATGAGATGTTAGAAGATACACGGCGAAGGGTTCGATTGGGAAAACTCCCCCAACATCGACCCTCAAGATGCATATGCAAGCGGAGGTGGAAAAACACACGAAAGGTGAGTTCATTTACTTTCATTGTCTTCAATTCATGATTATTTGATTTTACCTTGAATTGATTCGTTTTTTGCAGGCTTGCCATATTCTCTCGAGTCGTCGACTCCTGGGAGGCACGACATACGAGAGGCAACTCCTCGCAATCTTCAGCTACTGGCGCAGGCTCCTCCAGCCGTCGTGTCACCGAGAGAGATCTCGAGGTAATGGCATTTCGGGAGAGCTTGGTCCGGCAGGAGGAGGCCTTGGCGAGGGAGCGAGAGAGCAACAGGGCCGCCATGGCGTACCATGCGTCCTATATGGCACAGATGCAAGCGGCAATAGAAGTAAGAAACATATAATTATACTTTAATTACATCGCATTTTAATAAAATGTAAATTGTAATGTTTGAAATGACAGGCGCTAGCTTGACAGCAAGGGCAACAAATCTAGATACTGTTGTGGCAGCCACCGATGTCCGTGCTCCAGCCGACGTCACCACGGGAGCAATTTACTGGAGTACAAGTACAAAAGGAAGTTACATTAAGTTTAACTAAACAATTAAAAATGAAAACATCGTTGTAAACTTATACATATGTCACCGTGTTTCGCAGGGATCAGGGACGGAGGCTCAGACTCTATCGCCGCAGCTATGGGCGCCAGGTTCGCCGCATCAGGATGACTTCTTCGCCACCGGAGGTAGTGGAGGGGCTAGTAATGAGTAGCTTTGTGAATATGTTTTTGATTGTGGATGTGACGACTTCGTGATTATGGATGTATTATTGCACTTTGTGATTGTGGATGTGATGTTCTCAATGTGAATCTGTTTTGTGATTGCATGTGTAGTTGGCCATCGAGCCAGGTTACCCATTTTCTATTTTTTTAATAGAAAACCTTATTTACGATGGCCTGTATGAATTATATACGACGGCCTATACAGGATCGTCGTATATAAGCCTAAATAATATACGACGGCTAGGCCCAGACCGTCGTATATAAGAGCTTATATGCGACGGCGAGGGCCCAGAACCGTCGTATATAAGGGCCCAGCCCACTGACCCTTTTATACGAAACATGTCGTCGTAAATTAGAGACTGTCGTATATATAAACTTATATACGATGGTGTCATCATATATAAGATTATATACGACAAGGTATATACGACGGCAATAAATCGTCGTATATAATCTCCAACCGTCGTATATAGATTATATACGACAACTTTAGACTTATATACGACGGTTTTGACCGTCGTATGCTGACGGGAATCCTGTAGTGAGAGAAGTAGTTGCAGTTCTCCCAACGTCAATTAAAAGGGAATAGAGAGAGTATTTCTTAATAGTTCCGCATAAAGAATGCAAGTATAGGTGTCCATTATTACTAGCACGCATGAAAAAGGTCCACGCGCATCAAAAACAAAGTTTAAAGTCTCCATGATAACCAAACAATATCAACGAGCTCTATCGTGGGTAGTCATAGTCAATGCAGTTCATGTACTCTGGTGAGGCTGCAGGAAACAGCGCAGCTCAGCCAGACACATAGCAAAATCAATGGCCCTGTTTGGGACAGCTTCTGAACCAGCTCTTTTAACAAGTTTAACCCGTGGCAAACAGAGCCTAATATATGCTGCTGAGAATCTACACATCGCTACCACTACAGGAAAAACGATCATTGACGACGGCCAAATTTATTGTCGACGGGGCCGTCGTCTTTAATGTTATTGACGACGGCTATGTCTAGCCGTCGTCAATAACACAGTTATTGACGACGGCAAGACGAGTACCGTCGTCAATAAATAATTGACGACGGTGCCCGTCGTTTTTAACTTAATTCGGGCCCACCCGAGGAGTTATTGACGACGGTGACCTAGCACCATCGTCAATAACACAGTTATTGACGACGGCTGAACGAGTACCGTCGTCAATAAATTATTGACGACGGTGCCCGTCGTCTTTAACTTAATTCGGGCCCACCCGAGGAGTTATTGACGACGGTGACCAGGCACCGTCGTCAATAACGGGACATATAACCTGTACGCGAGCCGGGAGGCGGCCAGTGCCGCCTCCGACTCACGCCGAGGTCTGGTCGCCGCCACCCTCCCCGCCGGTCGCCGCCGCCCTCCCCGCCGGTCCCCGCCGCCGGTCCCCGCCGCTGCCGCTGCCGGTCGCCGCCCGAGGTAAGTCCCCCTCCCCCTCCGGCCTCTCTCCCCCGCTTTCCTCGCCCCCCGGCCGCGCCGCCGGCCACCGGCCGGCCGGCCTCGCCGCCCCCCCCCTGTCCGGCCATGTATTTGTATGATTTTACTTTAGTTGATATGGTTGTATAGTTATAGAGTTGATAGACTGTCCGAATTGCAAGTTGACAAATTCTTTTGTAAATGAAAGGGTGTTCAAGCTTTTTTGCATGATGATGATGACCAGAAATCAGAAATGTCATGCATGATCTGGACTCCTGATATGTTCCTGGTTATATACCTTGTTACAGAATATGTGGATTAAAAACAATGACCAAAAACCCACTGTTTGGAGCATCCGGCAACAGAGCAAGATTCTTAGCATTTTTTACATCAAACATCAATGTACTAAAGGGGAGAAAGATCAACTTTCTCTGAGCCGCCCTCTTTCAGAATAGGTTGAATTTCCATACCAGCAGTAGCTAAAGAAACAAATAATCCTACACAGCAGTCTTATGATAGGCAAAGGATATATTTCTGTCAGAGGGCATACATCAAAATTTATGCGAGCAGAATCCAGATTGGAGGGAAAACGTTGAGAACATGGGAATTAGAAAAAAACTACAGCTGAAAGTCAGTGTAAGCCCCAGGTTAACACTTAACAGAAGCAAAATACATTAAACATTACCTTCGTAATTAAGACGAGGGTTTCCTTGGCCTCCGTGGCCTGGGCATATCCGGTCGGCGAAGGTGTCGCTGGCGTAGAGGTGCGAGCCCACGACGGCCAAATTTATTCTGCACTCATGCGATAAATTTTGATCCAGATGAGTGTGAAATATTTTACAACTTGTCACATAGTTCTTCAGCTTAACATTATCCATTAACATGCTACAAAGTGACTGCTGCTTATATGCTGTTGTCAAGTGTGTTTTTTGTTGGTTCATGCGTTAGCGCGTCTAAGAGAACGTTGATATTCCCTGAGGCAATGGGAATCAGGGAGCACCGCCTTGCTGTGCCGCCCGGCCCCGCCCCAAGCCCCGCCCTGCCGCGCTGTCCGACCTTAGTTGATTAATTGTTTAATTAGTATTGTAATTGATTATTGTTTAATTAATACTTTGATTGATTGTGTGATTAGTTACTATATGTAAATAAATGGGTTTCGGCCCGGTCCGGCCTGACACGACCCATTTAGGGTCTGTCACGGCTCATTTAGTGGTAATGTATTAGTCGAGACAGGCACGGAGGACGGCAAGCTCCCGCGCGTGGACGGCGGGCCCAGACGGTGCGGTTTCATCTTTGACCCACTTACGACGGGGCATAACGTACGGCGGCTAACCCTAAAGGCGTCGTAAGATAATGGCAGGCCCCAACGGGACATAACTTAGGACGGCTGACCCACTTCTTTGTCTCTTGTTCTTTCCTTCTCTCTCGTTCTTTCCTCTCTCTCTTTTAAATGACTCAAAAACGAAAGATTGACGTAAACCTATACAACATGCGTCACCCGTTTCGAACGGGCCCGTCTCACATGTGTTACGCATGTGAGGCGTGTACGTTCGGAATTGTCCCTTTTTGGACAGCCTGGGAGTGACCGAGGGGGCGTGGCATGTGATGAAACGCGGGTTTAGATCTAGACAAGATTTCGACGGCATAACCCTTGTTACAGAAGATCGGGTCGTTATTCGTCCGGTTGGCGATAGGTAAGTAAATCTATAACAAATCAATTTAGATATTTTAACACTTATATATGTACTAATTGAGAATCGTGTATTAGGTCTTGGGCCGATGACTCGTTCACGGGTCAAGGACGCCACCGCCAGGTCAACGCTGTCCTGGGCCAGCTCATCCGTTGTCACTACCCCGGTCTAGTGAACGGACGGGCTGCTACGTCTTGGGACGATTGCGCTACGGCCCAGGACATTACCTACGGCAACCACCAGAGCATGTGTGGCATGAATTCATGGTAAGTAAATCGTCTATTTGTTAAATGCGAACCTATTATATGTTAAATACATTAATTTGTATATTTCTACTTGTAGAAATATTACCGTTTGGAGGACGAGGCCCAGCTGGATCACGCTCGCCTGGTCTTCAACAACAACGCTAGGAAGCTCCTGACGCAGTCGATTTCAACGGCTCGCATTCAGGCTACGAAGACGTAATATAAGTTGCATCCGGACGAGGGTGAGCCGGGGCAGTTTAGGGATGTGGCGGACAAGTACTTGACGGAGGCACAGTACGCAGAGGTAAATTATTTATTTTACTTTGCTTCATTATCCAATTTTCATCAATGTTTTCATCCAACAACAAATGTGTGCAGGTCAGCGTACCGTGGCTTGAGTCCTGTCCGGACACCTACAGTTCCCTGCGTGCTCGTTGGGCGAGCCAGGGCTTCCAAGGCGTGTCGATGACCCGCCGACAGAGTCGAGGGACGGACGGGAAACACCGTCTTGGCGGGGACGGCTACGTACGCCTTGCTAAACGGATGGTAAGTGATACTCGAATTATATTCTAGTTAATTTCTATCGCTACCATTGTGCTAACACGTATCGATAGGAGCGCGAGATCGGTCAGGAGCCGACCGCTATCCAGGTGTGGAGGAGGGGTCACATGGGAAGTGACCCCTCGCAGCCTGATCAGCTGTCTTCTCAAACAGTGACAGAGACGTTGGTGAGTTCTTTAGTTGACTTAATTGTATTATCTTTAAAACTTCTGATGACTTTAATTTTCTGTATTTTCAGGAAAAGTATGGGGAGGAGGTGCGGAGGCTTCGAGGCGACGATTACGATTGGCAGAACTCGCCGATCGTACCTGAAGCCGCCTATGCAAGCGGTGGCGGTAAACCTCACGGCCGGTGAGTTATGTTGTTTTCATTTACTTTCATTAACTTTGAGATACGAAACTTTAATACTCTTACTTCGTTGTGTAGGTTGGCCATCTTCGATGGAGTAGTAGACTCGAGGGAGGTGCGGTCTTACTCGAGGGCTTCTTCATCGCAGGGTGGATCCAGCAGGCGTGGCAGCCGTGATCTGGAGCTCCAGAGTGTCCAGGAGGAGCTCCAGAGGACGCAGGAAGCGCTGAGGCTCGCGAACGAGAGGCAGGCAGCCGAGCTCCGGGCTAGGGACGAGTATCAACACTCGTACATGCTACAGCTGCAAGCTGCCATGCAGGTAAGTTCAGATCAATGTACTCAACGTTTCTAATATATAAATGACATGTATAATAATTTACTTCATATTTGCAGGCTATGGCCAAAGGACAACCCGTTGTCTTTCCTCAGTGGGCGCCGCCACCGATACAGCTACCACAGGGGCCGACGTCAGGAGCACAGGTACAAAATTTCTCATAATAGCTGCAACTAGTTAAATTTGCTCAAATTTAGTTGAATTTGATCAAACTTACTTAAACTTAGAGAAAACTAGTTAAACATCCTCAAACTGAGTAAAATATGGTACAACTTACTCAACTATAGTCAAATATGACCAAACTTACTCAAACATAGCCAAAACTTTTTGAACTAGCTCAAACACAAACACTACTAGTCCATACTTCTCAAACTTAGTAAAATATGAGCAAACTTACTCAAACATAGCCAAATCTAGCTAACTTGCTCAATTTTAACTTGTAATGAGTTTATTTAATCTTATACACATTTGTGAACTTCTAATTTGTCTAACTATACATGTACATCATAGGGATCGGCGACGCGGGCTCAGGAAACTCCATCCCCTCAGCAACCAGCGTTTGGACGAGCGCACGACGACTTCCTGGACTCCGGTGGCAGCGGTCGGGGTAGCGTAGGGTAGTGTGGCGTGCGCATAGTGTTTTTATGCAATTCTGTGATGTATATTTTGATTGCCTGTGATCTGGCCATCGAGCCAGGGCTGGCCTCGAAGCCAGGGCAGGATTTTCTATTTTTTAAAAAAAAATTGAAAAGCTTATTGACGACGGTTTCTGGTACTTGGCCGTCGTCAATAAGCCATAAGTATTGACGACGGCCAGGTATCAGAAACCGTCGTCAATAAGCAATTGTTATTGACGACGGCCTAGTGTAAACCGTCGTCAATAAGCCATTGTTATTGACGACGGCCTAGTGTAAACCGTCGTCAATAAGCTTATTGACGACAGCCTGATTTAGCTGTCGTCAATAAGTTTATTGACGACAGCTAGATTTAGCTGTTGTCAATAAATTTATTGACGACGGTTACCGTCGTCAATAAACTTATTGACGACTAATAATTGACGACAGCTGGAAACCGTCGTCTGTAAACATTTACCGTCGTCAATAAGTTATTGACGACGATAGTGTCCTTATTGACGACGGTTTCCAGCCGTCGTCTATAGTCCCGATTCCTGTAGTGTACGCTGCCTGCTGCAAATGGCTATGTGATACCCAGCAGGCCAGCAAGCTAGTCCGTGTGGGCATCATCGATACCATGCTTGGCCTAGCTCACCCGCCCTATAGCTCACGATTCCATGGATTGCAACAGCAGAATCTCCTTTTGTTTTGCCTTTTTTTTTCGGCTCCTCAATCATCACCGCATCTCGGTGGTGTGTACGCGCCATCGGTGTGCGTGGTGTGGCACGGAGAGGAAGCAGGCAGCGATCGATCGAGATCAATCAACGTGTTTTATGGGACAAATATGTCAGCACATTGTTAACCTGGCAGAGAAAACGACATGAAACTGGTTCAGATTATAAAGGCGTGCAATTAGGTACTCCACGAAACAAAGTGTTCTAAAATAAATAATGTTTAGGACACCTAATCTAGTTCAAATTAAACTAGATTTCTTATCCTAAACGTCATTTATTTCAGAACGGAGCGAGTAATATATAAGTTAGGCCAAATTCTTGTAGTAGTCACATGAAATGTGGTGCAACTTTTCCTCATCATGTGATGCACGTTTGCTTCACTGGTTAGAGTGCTACATACACATACTAAACATAAATGCATTACTGTTTGTGTTATTGAGAAGATACGAGCCGACCAAAAGTTTCCATTAGTAATGTTATTTTCTCCAAAAAAAATGTTGTTATGTTGCCAGAGACAACTGAGAACTAAACTAGCAACTTACGAACCTTAAAAATAAAGGATATACTCCCTCCGTTTCAAAACAAATAACGCGATTAGTTTATTTTTAAACTAATTGGCGTTATTTATTTTGAAACAAAGGAAATACTTGGTATATGGACAGCCGGCGGCGGCGGGGATATGCACTTCGGTAATCTTTGTGTATCTCAACCCTCTGTTTTCTCTAGATTCACAACCCATTCACTATCCCACCTTCTAATCCTCTTTCGATCTTAAAAAGAGAAGCAGCAGCAGCATCAGTTGTTATAATCGAGTGACGCCATGCATGACCCATATGCAGCATTTGATCTTACAACATATACTTTCTCCGTTCTGAAATAAATGACGTTTATAACAGCTAATCTAGTTTAACTAAACTAGATTTTCTTTCTGTTCTAAAGCTCCACAGCCTTCCGACCGGACTGATCCACAACCAAGCTGCCGGCCATGTGAGCCCTGCGCTGGCCGTTGATATGGTTGTTTCCTTAGTTTCGGCGGCACTGGTCGAGGAATAAAAGCAACGTAAACCTCCTCCCGTTCGGACTCGGCGCACATGCTCCGCTCCACCACCGAACAATTAGGCACACGCGCGTACGTGTTTGCCCTCGCGTTCATGCATGCACGTTCGCTTCCGATCCTTTGCCCCTGGATCATGCATCGTCTGCAGATTAAGACGAACTTGATCAAGAGAACCAATTAAGCTAGCCGACCTCCTCGTCTTTATTTTGGCAAAGCTGTGCAGATATAGTATATAATTCGGTGTGACCATTTGTAGGATTGTTCACGCGGGGCAGCCATGCATCTACGCGCGCGTACCGGCGTACGTATGGAGAAAAGAGAGACGAACATGAACAGTATATGCCAGTGCCCACACACAAACGCACGGGCATGGTCTCTCTTGCCTGCAATGCATGAGATGGATGGACGGAGCGGGCAGTGCGATCGATCAGCTGTCGGGCCACACGCGATGATCGGAGCGACATCGGACGACGCGACGTGTGCGCTTGGATCGGTGGCGCGCGACGACGTGCGTACCGACTTATTTGCCACTGTACACAACTGCGTTGCCGACCGGCGTGCGTGCGTGCGTGCCTGAAAACACCACCAGCAGTGACATGAACCATCTCTCTACCCGTCTTGTGGTGCCGTCGTTCTATCGGCAACCCTGGGCCTCCTGCTGCGGCTGCGGCTGCGGGGGTAACATGACCCAAAAAGTACTATAGCTATGGTCTAGGCATAGCCATCTGCATGCATGCAGAATTGCAGATGCAGACTTCATTCAACTTACAATTCTCGACTCTTGTAGATAGACGATGAGATAGAGTTGATAAAGTGAAGAACGAACCAATATTCCCTATGGTAGTCTCGTCGTCATATTGTTGCTGTTGCCTTCTGCATGAAGCCGTAGTAATACTGTTTTGGAACATGTGCCGTCCCGTCCGTCCGTCGTCCGTCCTTTTGGCAATGCAAGGCATGATTATATATTTATATATATGTGTGTACCATTAGGCTACTCACGATGGGAGTTTGTGTCTTGTATGTACTGTCTAGAAATTAATAAAATAATATAATATTTGTATGTTCATCCATTAAATAAATACTTTGTTTTTTATTTGTGAATTGCGTAAGAAAGTAATTATTATTATCTATATCTTTTTATCAAGGTCACTATATTTCTATTTTTCTCTTTTATAACAACTTAAAAGGTGGCGGCCTTTCTTGTGCAGCCAAGTGCCGTGGGGGCATCACATGGTGTGCCACTTGTAGCTACACTAGCTGCAATAGGAAAGAAAGTAAAAGGTCAACTTCTGTAAGCTATTATCTCCTACTCCTCTATATATAAGGAAAGTAGCTACAACGTCAGACTCTTTGGTCACCAATTCTGGTTCCTATAGGAATAAAGCATGAATGCTTTATGTACTTATGATACACCGGGAAAATATATTACCGGATAGAATAAGAAAATAATTCAAGGCAAAGCTAAAATGTTCAGAATCGAGTGTATCAAACCTCAACGGCAAAAACTTAAGTGTAACTACCATCACGACATTTCGTGCAAGCATCACCAATGTTTCCCTCTATATCAAACAATCTGCACTTGTCATATTCTAAATATCCACCTTAAAAGAATATTTATAGTTATTTACAATATATTTTAAAAGATTTTCTACTTCATAATATAGTTTTTTAAACTCGTCATACTCTATATCTTATCGTATACTATATTAAAACAAGATATGAACCACACCCGCTAAACAACGCGAGAGCATTTTAGAGTATACTAAGACTCCAAACTTAGAGTAACATATTGTTCATACTCCACTTTAGAGTCTAATTTCAAGTAGGGTAACGTTTACATTATATGCAATTTAAAAAGTGAAAACGGTGGACAGCATGGTCCCTGGTAGAGGAGAGGTGGGACCTGCGATGGCCTCGTCCTACTGAGACCAGGCTCCTCTATTTAAGCAAGGGTCGTCCGGGTGCTTCCCACAGACACACACATCAACAAGGCAAAGGACATCGAGGAGAAGAAGCTCATACAGCTCATCTGTGTTTCTCCTTCACATCCTCTGCTTCCTCTTGGTTCTCTCGTTTCCAAGGGCAGCAAGCTCCCCAAGCTGCAGGGACCATGATCTCGCCGGACACCATCCGCACCGTCATCGGCGTCATAGGTGAGTTGCATACACGTACACAAACGCACGCGCGCATATGCATGGCAGATGATGAACACGCGCCCCTGCCGGGCCTAGCTTGTGGAGCCTGCATGCAGATCGATGGCCGCTCATGTGGGGTGCTGGGCTCCTTAATTTCGCCTTCTTCTCTGTTGTTTTGTTCTTCGTGACTTTACATGTGTCCTCGTCGCGGGCTTTTTTCCTTTCCTGTCAATGCAGGTTTTGTTGTACTCCCCAGATTTCCAGGGAGTTATGATCATTTTGTTTCTCGCGTTTAATTTTTTGAATTACTGGCAATTTGACGTTTTCTCTTTGTATTATGTGTTCCTGCAGGCAATGGGACTGCTCTTGTGCTCTTCCTCTCCCCAGTGTAAGGATTCACCCATGCGCACACATAACGAGAACTATAACCTGAAGATGTCATGGACAAGTACTAACCGATCGAGATTCAGTACGTAGATATATATACTCTTCACTGATCCATACATGTATATGTACACGTGTAAAATACACAGGCCGACGTTCATCAGCATCTGGAAGAAGGGCTGCGTGGAGCAGTACTCGGCGGTCCCGTACGCGGCGACGCTGCTCAACTGCATGATGTGGGTGGTGTACGGGCTGCCGCTGGTCCACCCGCACAGCGTGCTGGTCGTCACCATCAACGGCACCGGCACGGCCATCGAGCTCGCCTACGTCGCAATCTTCCTCCTCTGCTCCGGCGGCGGCGGCGCGGCCCGGCGCAGGGTCCTGCTCCTCCTCCTCGCCGCCGAGGTCGCCTTCGTCGGCGCCGTCGCGCTCCTCGTCGCCACCCTGGCGCACACGCACGAGCGCCGGTCCATGGTCGTCGGCGTGCTCTGCGTCCTCTTCGGCACCGGCATGTACGCCGCGCCGCTCTCAGTCATGGTACGTAGTACGTATTAGTTAAGGTTATTAACAGCATGCGTGTGACTACTACCATAGAATGATTTGGTCTCATTAATTAACTATAAGCCTCCCATGTGTCCATATATATTAATCTCTTGTCTTTGGCTGCGTCTCTCTTGTTCCATGCACGGCCGGTTCAGAAAATGGTGATCCAGACGAAGAGCGTGGAGTACATGCCGCTATCCCTGTCGCTGGCCTCCCTCGTCAACGCCATCTGCTGGACTACCTACGCGCTCATCAAATTCGACCTCTACATCACCGTAAGAAACTATATTACTTTTTCACCAACCTAATTAAGTTACAGTGTTAGTTACAAGTAGATCGATCGATCGAATTAGAATCCGCTCGTCGCCGTGGGAAGATCAATGTAGAGGGTGGGTAGCCACGGAGAAGGACGGTGAGCGCGTGCCAGTGATTGCAGAGCGGTCAGGCTGATGTCCTCGAGGCTCGAGCTGCCCCTGGTTCGTGGCAACGTGTGTTGCGCAGGCGCCATCGCGCATGTGCCCGATCAGAGGGAGGGACTGATCACTTTGTGATGCATGGTGGGTTCGGCAGATTCCCAACGGCCTGGGCGTGCTGCTCGCGGCGGCGCAGGTGGCGCTCTACGGCATCTACTACAGGTCGACGCAGGAGATCATCGAGGCACGCAAGCGCAAGGCCGGCCCCGTCGCCATGACCGAGGTCGTCTGACGGCCGGCGGCGGCCACCACCGACAACGAACGGCGCCGCTACATACTGATCCAAGACCAAGCTCAACGTACGCGCGCGTGCTTCCCGATCGAAGGGATGACGCGCCGTATACTACTGTCGCGTAATAACGCGTCACCGGCTCTCATTCAAGAGCTATATAGGTGGGAGACGAAGGTGGGTGTTTTAGCTGACTCCACCTTCTAGTCGATCGAGTATGTTTTGGACTTTACTTATATTTTTCATTTTCAAGAGAAAATCAGGTGTTCCGTTTCTTCTTGGTGATTTTTTTCTCATTCCTCTCTTCGTGGAGACCATCCCTAACCAAACTTGTTAATATCTTTACATTGTACTCTCTCCGTTCTGATATAAATGATGTTTAGGATAAAAAAATAGTTCAAATTAAACTAAATTAGCTGTTCTAAACGTTATTTATATCAGAACAGATAGAGTATATGTGACTATGTTGGTTCAAGCGAAGAATATCGAATTGTTGTGACTGTGGAGGTTGTGTGGCATGTTTGTGGTTGTAATTGTCAGTCGTCTGTTCAGATATATGGAAGCGTTTACACCCACCTGGGGGCGTGCAGAGCAGATGCCGACTGCATCTGGCCGGGCCATCGAAAGGCAAGGCAATCTGTGGTTCATTGGGCCGGGCCTCGGTATCGATACCGTTTGCCGATTACGGCCTCCCCCCACTGGTTCATCATGGATATATGCAGCGGCGGTGCTTCCTTTTCTGTCACCTTTCGCTTCCTCAATCATCATCCCGATCTGTGCTAGCTACTAGATCGTTGAGTTGTCACTCCCTCACTGTACGTGCACCACCGTCCATCGTCCACCCATGCCGACCGTGGCCACACGTCGTCGTCGCCCCTAAAAAGAAAAAAAACGCAGGCTTCCGGAAACGGCGGCATGTGTACGTACGCGAGGCTGGTAGTACGTACTATTTTTTGATCGAGCTTTCAAGTTTAGAGCGATGTTTCTCCCGGCCCGTTGTCCAGGTGGGGATGTTGTACACCGTACATCGGCCACGGTTTTCTTTCAAGGGAAAAAAAAAGAGGCCTCGATCGCGTACGGGAACCTGCAGAGAACGAGCCCGTGCACGCACCAGCCTGGCGGTGTGGCTGGCCATGCAACGACGCAAATATATGCGAGAAGCAGCAGCAGCACCAGGAGTCCGTGGCGTGCTTGGCTTCTCCGTAACCAGCTCGAGACGGCGCCGGGTCACGCATCACGACGCGGCCAGGCACACGCGTGCTTCGCCTTTCGGCACTGCGACACAACAACGACGGTTCCGCAAAAGCAAGTACCTCCACTCTATACCTGGGAGAGACGACAGCTCCACGCACATGCATGCGCCGCCGGCCGCTACTCCAGCCAGCCCAACCCACCCCGACCGAACCGGGCAGTGCGATCGATCCATCCATCGGTCGGCCGGTGACCGGTCGTTGGACGTACGTGAACGACAGACGAAGCGACGCGTGGAGGAGAAGCTAGTGGATGAGCTGCCTGCATGGTCATGCATGCGGCCCTTGTTGATAATCCATCGGCCTCTCGTCGCCGCGCGTGCGTACTTGCCATTTGCCAAGCCGGCCTCGCGCGCCATGTGACCCGACCAACAACCGTCGTCGCACGTGTTGCCTTGCATGCCTCTGGCGTGCCATGGGAAGTTAAAATGTTCGAGCACACACACCAGACTTTTTCAGCGGTTCGTTCCGGCACCATCCACCGCTGGGCGGCGCATCACAAACCCGTGAGCTGTCTGACACGGACCGGTCCGCCAGCCGGCCGCACACGTACGTACACGCGTGACGACGTACACGAACGTCGTCGTCAAGCGCGCGGCGGCGGAGCAGAGCGTCGATCGAACCGTGGATGCATGCGCGCGCGCGCATCATGCATCGACGAACGACGACGATGACTGCAGCAAATAGGCCTATCCCTTCGTCCGGCTTGATCTGCGTCCGTCGATGGCCTGCCGGCGCGCTCCTTAGTTTCCAGATCGCCGAGCCGCGCGCGGCGCTGGTCTTCTAACACCGACCGATCGAACTCTCTCCTGGTTATGATAGCTAGAGAGCTAGACGATGACCACTGCGGCAGATCCGATCAGTCGCGACCTCGACTTGTCGTTGTTGGCAGCCTTGAGCCTCGTGCCATTATTCCTTTCCATTTGCAGGGGGGGCTAGCATCAGCTCTATACGTCACCAGGTCTGTAC